>JAYKKT010000090.1:4562500-5762500 GCA_036023115.1 Brasenia schreberi | reverse complement strand
ATAAAAAATGAAGCAGATTCTAGCGAAATGATTACATTCACAGAAGAAGAAGAAGAAGATGGCGATGAGGATGATGTTTAAAAGAAAGAAAGAAATAATGAGAGAAGAAGAGAACCAAAAGGAAGAACTGGGAACTTTAACGAACTTTTGCAAAATAATTCTGTTCTCTTTCATGCCTTAGGATTTAAACCTAGTTACTCGCATTTACACGTAGAACTGTTGGTTCTAAATGTGATTTTGATTAAAATTTTATTACAGAATTATGTATGGCAACCCTATGGGGGTTTCATCAATGCTCCTCGACCCTCCTCTAACATGGCACCACCATCTTCAACTTCTCTGAAGATTAGTTTTAACCAATCTGCACCTGTAAGATAAGAAAATTGTTAGAAATTAAGTAAGAAAGGCCAGTGACCATATTCTCTTGTAGGGGCAGGCGCTGATCCATGCAATTGCTCATGTGGCCGCTAACTCTTTAGCCGGCATGGTTGTCTCCGGAGGCCCTCTTATGGATGTTGGTTCATCCCTTTTCGACACTCTGTGCCAGCTGATCAGTGACGTAATTGGTTGAGCAGAAACTGCAATCAATTTACTGTTTAACAGTATATTTTCCGATTGTTGGTGTTCTGGTGATCTTTTGAAGCTTTTGATTATGTGTTGATCACACAGCCAATGGATAATGAAAGGAGAGAGGCTGGCACCCCGTACTTTGGTCTCTGAATAATTTTTGTTTGGGGTTTAAGCCCTCTCAATGTAAGTTTTCTACGTTCACGAGATTCGAACCTGTTGCTTAAGGGGAACAAGTACCTAGCTAACCACCTCTGTGATGTGCGATATTTTCTATAATAATTATTTACCCAAAAACTTTGTTCTTATTTATCCTAATTATTAAAAGCGTTCACCTTCAAAATAAGCCGTTTGAATTTCTTTGGCTATCCACAAAAAACTTCCTGCCAACAAATTTTTTTCTTTTGTTTGCTATAATGAATTTAAATATAACTAAGAGAAAATTCAGTGAAGCATCGTCATTAACAATGCAAGGGAGAAAAAGAGCAATGATTAGCCCAGAAAACCCATCTTATACCTACCACAGAGGTGGCAATCATTTTTGCATTTCAGTACATGTTCGTGTCATTTCAGGCTTTGAAATTGTCAATAATTTTACAAATTGTACTTGCATTACAACTTTCATAATCGTGTTAAAAACGGGTCAACCAAATGCAATGCATTGGTCTGA
Source organism: Brasenia schreberi (assembly GCA_036023115.1). Taxonomy (NCBI): domain Eukaryota; kingdom Viridiplantae; phylum Streptophyta; class Magnoliopsida; order Nymphaeales; family Cabombaceae; genus Brasenia; species Brasenia schreberi. Next base: position 5,761,263 of record JAYKKT010000090.1, on the reverse strand, counting down.
GTGAACCGTCCATGTTGTGCACTAGCTGTAGCGGTCTTGAAAGGCCAGGCGTAGTGGATCATTGTTCCTTCCACCAGTCAGACCAGATAAGGTTCACTCGACCGCTAATATGATATGATATTTATAACATTTAATGGAACATCTAATTCAAAATAAATGTTTTTGCTTGAAATTTTTATCTTTACCCGGATAGTTTCAATGACATATGCACATTATGACGGATAAGACGGTCACCTTACTTAAAATTCTAAACAATTAATATTTTTATTTTAAATTTAAGAAAAATCAAAATTTTAAAGTCCGCTCCACCTGAAATAAATTTATGAATCTACCGCTACATAGTCTCATTATGGATTGTAAATTATTGACAGGGGATACACCGTATGTGTAGGAAGATCAGTAGTTTTCTAAACCCTCCTCGGCCCACATAAGTTTCAAAATACATTTTTCTCATATATGCAAGAAAGCAAAGACTCCCGCTTTTATTAAAATTATGTAGTAGAGTTTACTTAATAGTATAAATAATATACTAATATATATTGTAGAATAGTATACCCTAGACAAGTCGGTTTTGAACAACCCGTGGAACCGATGGAACATGCTCCAAAACCATTACCTGAACCAAGGACCTCTTGGTTCGGTTATGGTTCATAATCTTCAGAAATCGGTTGGGAACTGATGGTTTCAAATTGTCATTACGTTTAAATATATTTTAAAAACCTCTTATCACAAAGAAATCGTTGCTCAAAGGCAAGGTGTTTCCTATGGTTGAAACTGGTGGAGAGTTCGACTCCCAGAGAGCACTTGTATTTAAAAAAAAAAATTGAGCCTTTCATCAGTGGCCGAAACCATCGAAACCGGAACCTGGCCCCAAAAAAGGTTCAGTTCCTGAAACCGGATATGTCTAGTATACCAGCAACAAGGTGGGTTTTTAACCCTAAAAATTTGTCCCACGTAAGGCCAGGTCTTGTAGGGCACCTGCAGCACGTGTAGGGATTGCCCTCTATTCAAAGACCATTGTGTCGTCCCATGCAGGACTAGGTCCTGTAGGGTCCCCGCGTAGGTTTTGTCATTTATTGAAGTAAAGACTACTGTCCCGTTTGGCAGCAAGCAATTTCAGTCATGGCGTTTGGGCAATATCCGAATGGGCCCAAGCCCGTTATGTTACATCAAAACGTGAAGAAAGGGTGTTCCAAAACATTGTTAAACCATCAAAACCGATTTCAAAACCAGCCACATATAGTTGAAAGTCACAAGATCAATACCCTGCTCTGTATATTTGGTAATTGCCTGCCTAACACGAAACTGTCGATGAAGAAATGGATTCAAGTGGCGAGGCACAGCACATCGAGTGGGAGAAGATTGAAACACCAACTGACGAGGTTGTTGTCCCTTGCGACAGTCTAGCACCTTCTCCTGATGGTAAATTTCCCATCCTAATTCGTCATTTTGAGAGAAAAGCCAAGTACAAACTAGAAATGGATGTACACAGCGGCCCGATGAATCGTTAAAGTTCGAACTCTTTATGCTTTCTTTTTGCTCTATTGTCGTTTACGCTAGCACTCATTAGAGTTCCTCTGATAGTGCTTGTTAATGGATAGTGTTCAAAACCGCGAATCTCTGGCTGATTATTCATTATGGATGAACCTTTATAGTCTGCTGGCATCTTCAAGGTAGGCCATTTCCAAAGATTGGCTCGTTGTAAAGTATTAGCTGCTTCTGATCTCCTGATAGTTTCTTCAACAAATTGAGAAAACTTTCATCTCATTGTTCCTACTTGGAATTGAGTGTTTGAATCCAAGTCACTGAAGCTGAGCTGACCATATTTAGGGGTTTGAAATGCTTGGTTGGCCAGTGCTTTTCTCTTTTGGAGAATTTCAGTTTTTTGCCAATCCGGTCCTCGGACCATCATTAAGGCCAAACGTACATGGGTAGCCTGATTCAATGTTTTGTTCTTCCCTTGTGGAGCTTCTGACACTACTGATGCCAATGAACAACGTGCAGATCTTTCAGAAACTAAGAAGCTTCTAGACAAGCTTGTTGTTCTAAAACTTAATGGAGGTCTGGGGACTACCATGGGTTGCACCGGTCCGAAGTAAGCTTCATTTTAACTTCATCTTTGAAGGTCTACGTGCGGTTTGGGCGTTTGGTATAGACTTCATTATTATCTCGAGGTTTATGTTTCCTTTTCTACATAGTTGCCTTAATCCTTTCTTTGAAGAATCTTACCTAATGTATGCAAGAAACGAGACACTAGTTAATTTGAAGGGGAGTGTTTTCCTTGCTAGCCTTAAAAGCAGCTACTAAATCTTCTGCTAGAGTTTTCTGTCCTGAGCGAATTCATTCATAGTTTTGGTTGATGAATTGGTGCAGACCTACACATTTGGACTTGTGGATTGCCCAGGTCTTATTGATTCATATCTGCATGTATATTTTTCTGACAGTTACTTCTCTTGGATGATTTTGGCATTTAGCTTGTACATGTTGCCTACAGTCTCATTGATGTTTGCACTTTATGCTTACTTTTGCAGATCTGTTATTGAAGTCTGTAACGGATTGACCTTCCTTGATTTGATTGTGACACAGATTGAGGTAATCTACTTTATGCATAGATTGCTTCTTTCTGCTGAGTGTGTTGATTTCTTCATGATCGTGGCTTTTTTGTTGTTGTAGTCATTAAACAACAAGTACGGTTGCAGCGTTCCCCTTGTTTTGATGAATTCTTTCAATACACATGATGACACTTCAAAGGTATTCGATATGACAAGGAGGGTTGATGTCTCTAATAGTTAAAATAGAGGTGAATGCAGCTTGTTGAATCTAACAACTCTTTCTGTTTGAAGATCATAGAGAAGTACGGCAATTCCAATATTCAGATTCATACTTTCAATCAGGTATTGAAGTTGAGACTTTTCCGTTTTTCGTTTGACATCTGCCATTTGTGGCCTTTGAAACTTATGGGGATATTTTTTCTCTTTTCAGAACCAATATCCTCGTGTTGTTGTAGAAGATTTTCTGCCACTTCCATCCAAAGGGCAAACAGGCAGGGATGGATGGTATGCCTTTCTAAACATCCTCTTCAACTTTCATTGGAATAAGCTTTTGCGTCATTAGGAATATATAATGAAAGGATCATGATGTTGTAACTGAACCATTTTGATCCATGAGACAAAGATTGAACTTTTGCACTTCACTTTGCAACAAGTAAAAATTCCATTCGAGGAAACCGACAAAATTTTGAATTTGTGGATAAATTATTTTTGGTTAATAGAGAAAAGGTGGTTGCTACCCAATTGGACACTCTACAACTATGGTGTCTTTTATGTTTCTCCCAGTAATTTGTAAAAATTTGAGGTGCAAGGACTTTGATAGTCTAAACTAGGGCTAGTAGTTCATAGCAGTTTTATCCATATCACACCGTATCGATACGGTACGATACGTATCGTATCGTGGAAAGATACGGTAACATGTATCGTAAGATTCAGGTTATCGTGCCATATAGTACGATACGGGTGATACACCAAAAAAAAATTCAAATTTTTTTAGGTTTCTGGCCTTTATTCACTTCCCTCCAAGGCATCCTACGATATGCTTGTAATTTGGGTTTATAATTTCATTTATTGAATAAGAATAATTTATGAACAAATAAAAATTGTGACAAAATCATTTTCCTTTCTGTTACAAACTTTTAGGTATATTTCTGCTACCAGTTTCTAATTTAATGAGATCGCAAACAATTAAAAACATTTGGTTGTCTCGGTTCATTGAGTAGGCATTTCACAACTTTACTATTTTAGGGTTCACCTTACATGATGACTTCCATTGAGTTGAACATGATCAACGTGTGTGAGGCTTAACTCAGTCTGAGAAGTGAGAAATGGAGCTCAATCATTAGTTAAAAAAGTTAGTCTCCAGTAAGAGAAAAAAAGGATATCATAAAGTAACAATATCACATCACTGAGGTGTCATAGACTCAATAATCAAAGAAATTGAGCTCATTATTTTGCTCATATATGAAAATTAGCAAATATGACAACTACATGTACAAAGATAGCAGTTTGTTAATTTTGATATATTAGATGAGTGGATTATGGAAGATAACGAAGAAAATGCACTCCTAACCGAAGAAGACATTGCATAGATTAATTTGAAGTGCAATAACATCATTAAGGAGATGAAGATTTTCATTTTAAAGCAGAAGGTGATGAGAAACTTTGAATCTTTATCAAGGAGAAGATGAAGATTATTTAGTTAATGATCCTGATACAAATTTACAATATGTAAAATGTAAATGTATTTCATTTTTTGCTTCAAAATATGTAATTTTGGATGTAATTGTTCAATGTTGAATGTTCAATTTGTGTTAAACTTTGCATTATATGAATTTAAAGCAATTACCAGATTTTTCTTGATTTTTTTTCAGATTTTTACTAATTTTTATTGATTTTTTAAATATTTTTTGTATTTTTTAATATTAAAGTATGATACGGGCGATACGATACGATACGCCCGTATCGTGGAGCCCAGCGATACTCGATACGATATGCGTCAAACAACACTGGTTCATAGCATATATGGCTCTTCAGTTTGGTACTTCTATTTTAGTTCAAACCTGTTTAATGGTGCACGAGAAAGACTTAAGTACACCTTATGATATCTTTCATGATACTTCTTGCAATAAAGCTATTGCAGACTTTGGGAAAAAGGGTTCCTCGCTAACTTTTATGTCAATGTGTAATTTCAGGTACCCTCCTGGCCACGGCGATGTTTTCCCTTCCTTATACAACAGTGGAAAGCTTGATGCATTTTTATCACAGGTATCAACAAATGTTGGCAGAACTTAGAGCAGAAAAAAAGTGACATACCATTCCTAGATCTTTGAGCCTCTCTGCATTCATTGCTCTTTTTGGGTGACAGGGTAAAGAGTATGCTTTCGTTGCCAACTCAGACAACTTGGGAGCTATAGTTGACATAAGTATCCTAAACATGCATTCAACTTCATAATCTTTTTAGTTGGTTATCTACCACTTTGATATAATCAACTTGGCGTATGCATATATGCAATACATTGTTGGTTCCCCTTGACAAAATGTAACAGAGATTCTTAATCATTTGATAAATAACCAGAATGAATACTGCATGGAGGTATTCACTAACAAGTGCCATCAGTCCATAGTTGTGGTTGTTTCCTGTAGCTCCACTGAAATCTCTTTCTGTTGCAGGTGACCCCCAAAACCCTTGCTGTTGTCAAAGGTGGTACCCTTACTTCTTACGAGGGAAGGGTTCAGGTGTGCAATGACAAACTTTTGAATTAACTGCTTGTGTGTGTGTGTGTGCGTCTGGTATATCTGTGTGCACGTTGCAAGGTCCAAGTGTGGTCAGTATGATCTGTAAGTTTTCTTTCATGTGCATCCTGACTGTTAACACTACTTAGATGGTTTGTATGTCTTCCCTTTCCCCATATAATGCACAATGTCCTTACATTTACTTTGTTCTGTTGCAGCTTTTGGAAATTGCCCAGGTCCCTGATGAACATGTGTTACTTTCACGTGCCTGTAGCTTGATGCTTTAGTGGAAAACTAGGAGGTTTCTGGAATTTGTAGGAATGCTGACACAATGTCTTGTGCTTTGTCAGGTCAACGAGTTCAAGTCGATACAGAAGTTCAAAATTTTCAATACCAATAACCTGTATGTGTTTCTTGATATACTAGAAAATATATCAAACTATAAGCTTTGTGTTCAATTTGTAATTTCTATTTTGTGAAGGTGGGTGAACTTGAAGGCAGTGAAGCGACTAGTTGAAGCTGATGCACTTCAATTGTAGATCATTCCAAACCCTAAGGTTGGTCAATTCATTGTTTCGTTATCTATTGCAGTCCCAAGGGAATCATGAGCAGCCCAGTTTTCTTCGTTATTGTTTACAAAGTTTTTATTGGTGCATTTGTGTGCAGGAACACCGCCCATGTAAGGGATCACCCTTGCATTGTTGATCCCAAGCCCGGATAAAGGAGGAGGGTTGTGTTAGGCTTTTGACAAATAGCGTAAAACTTCGTCGGATTTTATAACATGGATTACAAAAATTATGAGCATTGCTTTGGAGCGTCCCTGCCTAGCGATGTACTGTAGAGCTCGAATGCAGTAATAAGTAAGCAAATGCCACTATATTTTTGCAATGTAGTGAATCAATTGCAGAGAGGGTTCCCACATCATGGACGGGTGTGAGTAAAGAAGTTAGTCCCGTTACATTGCCGCCCGAATGTAGTGAATAATTTTCGAAGAGGGTCTCTTCATTTTGAATATGGACGGATGTCGGGAGTAAGGAAGGTAGTCCTAGATAATAAGATTCGTATTGGTTCTTCGAATATCAGAATATTATTCGGTAAGCTAATGGAGATGGTAGATACTATGATTCGGAGAAAGATTCATATTCTATCTTTACAAGAGACAAAATAGGTTGAAGAAAAAGTAAAGGAGATAGATGATAAAGGTTTTAAATTATGGTACTCAGGTAAATAAAAGGCTCAAAACGAAGTTGGCATTTTCATAAATAAAGATTTAAAGGATAGCGTAGTAGACATACAATGATATGGTAACTGAATCATGACATTGAAATTAGTGTTAGGAGCAAAGGTTTTGAATATAGTTTGTGCTTACGCAGCCCAAGTAGGACTATAATATAGTATAAAGACAACTTTTTGGGAAGAGTTAGATAAGGTAATTCAAAAGATTCCACAAAGAGAGATGATTTGTTTAGGAGGAGACTTAAATGAACATGTCGGTAAAGAGGCGTTAGGATATCAAGGTACGGTAAAGAGGCGTTAGGATATCAAGGTATTAATGAAGACTTTGGTTTTGGGGATATAAATGAGGAAGGTAGGGAGATTTTAAATTTTTCTATGGAATTTGATCTCTTTATAGTCAATACAATCTTCAAAAAACGAGATGAACATTTAATTACTTATAAGAGTGGCTTATCACAAACACAAATTGATTACTTTATTTGTAGAAAAAAAGATAGAGCGTATTGTCAAGATTGCAAGGTAATTCCAGGAGAAAGCTTAACCACCCAACATCGACTTTTAGTAATGGATTTACAAATAAAAAAATAGACAAAGAAGAAAAGAGTGCATCGAGCTATTCAGACTAAATGGTGGAACCTCAAAGGCGAGAAAGAAGATATTTTTAAACAGAAAGTCCTTCAAGGAGATGCGTGGAATTATGTTGGTACACCCTGTGATATGTGGAACAATATGGTTATACATATTAAGAAAGTAGCGAAAGATGTGTTAGGGGTATCTAAGGGAGGTGTACCAGCACAAAAAGAAGCTTGGTGGTGGAGTGAAGTAGTATAAAATAAAATCAAGGCAAAGAGGGCATGTTACAAATTACATTATGCTAAGAAAACTAGTGAAACTTAAGAGGCTTATAAGAAAGCAAGAATGAAGCGAAAAAGGTCGTGAGTGGAGCAAAAGCTAAAATTTGGAAAGACTTATATAAAAAATTCAACTCAAAAGAGGGTGAAAGAGATATTTTTAGGATAGCTAGGGCTAGAGATAAGAAACTAAAGATCTTAATTATGTTAGATGCATAAAAGACGAGGATGAAAAAATTCTAGTGGCAAATGATGATATAAGAAATAGATGGAAAAACTATTTTTATAATCTTTTTAATGAAAATAAAGATATTAGTATTAGCTTAGGAGAGTTAGCCAAATCAGAAAAGTATATAAACCATAATTTCTGATGATGTATTTAAAAGAACGAAATCAAAGAGGCTCTTAAACATATGAAGGGTGGTAAATCGATAGGACCAGATAATATTCCTATAGAAGTTTGAAAAATGCTAGGAGAAATAGGAATCACTTGGCTCACAAGACTATTTAATGAAATATGCAAAAACCAAAAGATGCCCGAGGAATGGAGAGCAAGTACACTTATACTCATATATAAGAACAAGGGAGACATTCAAAATTGTGCGAATTATCGAGGTATCAAGTTAATGAGCCATACTATGAAATTATGGAAAAGAATTATCGAGTGTAGGTTAAGACAAGTATCAAGTACACGGTAACAGTCCGGATATGGATGCTCCGGATGGAGGAAGTCCAACAGGATAATCTGGAGATGTGGAGCACGCAATGCTCTATAAATGAGAGCAGTGTATATAGTGAAATATACTAGAAAATAATAGGAAAACTGAAGTCACCGTGAAATATACTAGAAAATAATAGGAAAACTGAAGTCACCTTGGAAGACTCCGTTGTGAGAAAACCTCAAACCAGAAAACTTACCATTTCCACTACAGGCGTACCTAAAAGACTTGACGGAGGACAACTTGAACATCGCATTCAGTCAGATTCCGACAAGCAGAATGCTTCAGTCGTATCAAGGCCTCGTTGTTGACCCTATAAAAGAAAGGTACGCATTACTATTCTGAAAAAAAAAGATGGGGAATAAAAAAAAGGGAGAGAGAAGGAAAGGCCGTAAGGCGAAAACAAGCCGTGAAAAGCCAAAAAGCTGCAAGGCCAGAAAGCGGCAAAGAACCGCGAAAGGCCGACAAACCGCAATACCAAAAAGCGACAAAGAACCTCGAAGGGTCGAAAAGTCAAAAGGCCAAAAAGCGGCAAAGAACCATGAAAGGCTAAAAGGTCAAAAGGCCGAAAGGCCATAGGCAAGAAGGCGACAACAAGGCAGGAGGCCAAAAGACAGCCGGCCAGGAGGCCAGAAACGCCATAGCGAGTCGTCGACCGCCTTAGAGGGTTGTAGGCCAAGGAGCGGGGCTCCACCCGCCTCTCCCTCTCTCATATTGCCTCTCTCTCTCTTCAGTTTTACCCCTAAGAAATCATCAGGTGGTTTCAAAAAACCGCGGGCCGAAACCAATGGTTTTCCAAAACCGTCCCCAAGCAGCGGACTAAAAAGTCCATTCTGCCCCGACCGATTTTCAGATATTACCAAACTGCTCCTGGACAAAATTATGAAAATATTCAGATATTTTCAGGTAAAAAGATTGTTTTATCCTTACTAAGCGAAAAGTTTGTTTTACCCTCCGAGAGTTTGTGAAAATTATGAAATACATGGCTGTTGTTTTATGTTATTGCTCTTCCCGGTTTAAATTATTTCATTACTTCCATTGTGTCAAAAGATAGGTTTGTCCCTATACTTTTAAAAAAAATTCAGATTCGGGCTGAGGGTTAAAATTATACATTTAAGCCCAATCAGTTACGAATTTTATAGAAATAACAAGAGTAATTTTATGAATTTGTCCTTGGGTTTTTTCAAAAAATTACAAAAGCGGACAGATAGTCAAAATTACGATTTTACCCCTACTATTTTTTAAAAAATGTTAGAGGCAAAAATTTTTGGGAAAATTACAAGTTTATGCTAGGTTGCTTATGAGTTATTTTTTAGATTATTTTTCTGATATTATGCATCGTTCTAAGAAGACTCATGCTATGTCTGTTTGTTACTTATTGTTTATTTTCTTTTTAGATCGTCTAATTGTTATAATTGTCAAACACAAAAAAATGAATTGAAGAATATGTGTGTCAGAATTTACAAAAACCGAAAAACTAAATTGTTTGAACTTCCAAACATGGAAGAGGAGAATCTCACTTGCTTTAACACTTGAAGGTGTTGAGTATGTATTAAAGAAAATCGTGCGTCCGCAACCACCAAACGCAACTGAGCAACAAATAGAAATATATAAAACATTTCTAAAAGATAACACAATAGCAAGAACAATCATGTTGACATATATGGAGGATGACTTAATTAGGGTCTTCGAATAATACGAGACTGCAAAAGAGTTGTTTGATTCAATAACAACTATATATGACACAACTGCCAAACTATATGTGCAGTTACTACTATAGAAGTACAACTCCTTTAAAATGAGAGAAGGAGATAGCGTAGTAGAACATGTAAATCACATGTTAGTAATGGCTAGGGACCTAGCTATGGTAAAGTAAGTCATCCTAGAATCGATGCAAATATCAATAATCTTGAACAGTCTACCCCTATTATAGAACATGGTCACCACTCCTCTCAGGTTAGGGCCAAAAATTAACCTTTTTGAGTTGCCTCTTAAACTAGCAATAGAGCAAGAACATATGATTAAGAATAAGAAAAAAAAATTACTAGTGGTACAAGATGAGATTGCGTCTAACTCTAAAACCAACCAAAAGAAAAATAAACCAAACAAAAGGTTTTGTAAGAATAACAAAAAGGGCGATCAAAATTTTAAGAAATCGCAGGAAACCGCTTATTGGGATTGCCGCAACTGGAAAAATGGAAAAAATAACCCATAGCAAGGACAATCAGAGAAGCAGGATATAATCTGCGTGATATCAGAATGTTTGTACAAGGACCGCCCGATGACAGGTTGGGGATCAACTCCAGAACTATGAGACACGTCTCAAAGACCAAGGAAGGGGCAATTGATCTAAAGATACAAACCAGGCAAACATCGAGTATACATGAGAAACAACATCTTCTCAGATGTTTTGGGCAATGGGTCCTTTAGAATCTTTGTACAGGGCAAACTAATTATACTGATTGATGTATAAATTGTGTCATCTATAAGGCACAATTTGGTCTTGGTCCCTACTTTAGTAAAGAAAGGTTTTGATGTTAAGTTTATTCCTGACAAGGTAACTGTGGGAAAACATGTGAGAATACTATTCTATAGGGAGTTTGATGTAGAGCATGAACTATTTAAATTAAGTGATAATGAAATTGGAAGTTCTCTGCTTATATTGAGTGTGTCTTTAATGTAGATGTGAATATGTGGCATAAACGCCTTGAGCATATAAGTCTGAAAAAGTTGGAGAAATTATCTAACTTTGACTTACTGTCTACATTTGAGGAAAATACTTTCAACAAGTGCGAAGCTTGTATAAAAGGAAAAATGACGAGGAAAGTTTTTCCCAAGGAGTCAACAAGGGCAACAACCCTGATGGAAGTCATTCACATAGATTTATGTGGACTATTTAGAGTAAGGTCACATCGTTGAAAGGTTTATTTTATAACATTTATCAATGATTACTCTAGATATACGTATTTATATCTTTTGGCACATAAATTTGAGGCACAGAAAGCTTTTAAATAATATAAGCAGGAAGTGGAAAACCAATTAGGGCATTCAATTAAAGTCCTAAGATCAGATAGAGGTGGTGAATATAACTCTGCAGAATTTTTTGAATTTTGTAAAGACTTTAGTATTGCAAAGCAAAATACAATGCCCAGGACACCTCAACAAAATGATGTAGCTAAGAGATATAATAAAACCTTGTTGAATATGACAATATCAATATTAATCGATGCCTCTCTACAAAAGATATTTTGGGAAGAAGCAGTAAGTATAGCGGTTTACATACTAAATAGAGTACCATGTAAAGATGTATTCACTACACTATATGAGATGTGGTTTAGAAGAAAACCCAACCTAGGTCATCTTAGGAGGTGGGGATCTATTGCACATGTAAAGATCCTTGATCAGTGTAGAGACAAGCTAGACAGTAGGTCCTTAAGATGTATATTTATTAGATACCCAAAAGGTTCAAAGGGATATCAATTTTATCATAAGGACCACAAACTGATAGAAAGTATAGATGTTGAATTATTAGAAGATACTAAGAATGATAACAATGATGAATGCATTGATGATCTAGTAGACCTAGGTCAATCATCATTTTAATCCATAGAAGATCTTCCTGAAACAACCGAAACCTTAAGTGAACATAAAAGGCCTAGAGCCACTTCGTCCTACTTAAAGAATTATCGCATTTATCTTGCAAAAGAAGTGTATAATTTGATGGATTTAGGTGAGTTGACTAATAACTTGACTTATCAGTAAGCTATGAACTCATCGTAAGCATCAGACTGGAGAAAGCCATGGATGAGGAAATTGAATTCATTGAGAAAAACCAAGTTTTAGAATTTGCTGATTTGCCAAAAGTGGGAGCCACTTTGTCATCCTATCATTATATGTAGATGACATATTGTTAACTGAGAATGACAATGAGATGATTGTCAAAACCAAGTCATGGTTAAACTCAAAGTTTGAAATGAAGGATATGGGGGAAGCATCATATATCCTGAGTATAAAGATCTCTCGAGATAGAGAATCTAGACTCTTATGCCTAAGTCATGAGAGATATATTGATTATATCCTCAAGAAGTTCAAAATGGGTGAATGCAAGTATGTTGTTACACCTATTGTAAAAGGGGTTAAACTAAGTAAGACTGATTGTCTCGATGAAGGAGACGATAAGCCTAACGTTCCTTATACACAAACTGTGGGTAGCTTGATGTATGCTATATTGTGTACAAGACCTGATATCAGTTTTGTTATTGGTCTTGTAAGTAGATATCAAAGTAATCCTAGATTGCAACACTAGATAGTTGTAAAAAGGATAATATCTGAAAGGAATAAGAGACTTGAAACAGTGTTTTCAAGAATATTAACTAAAAGTGATAAGATACTCAGATGCTGAGTTTGCTTGAAGCAAAGATGACATCAAATCAACCTCAGGTCAAATATTATTATTTGGAGGTGGTGTTGTTTCTTTGGCATGTAAGAAACAGGATTGTATAGTATTGCGCACATAGGAAGTTGAGTATCTGGCTTATTGTATGGCTGCAACGAGTCCTGTCTGGACAAACCGCTTCATACATTATTTGAAGTTGTAAATAACCGACGAGCCAGTTGTCATTTACTGTGATAACATCGCAACAATTAATCTTATCAAGAGTAGAGCTGATTGCTCAAAAAGCAAGCATATAATGGCTATGGTTATGAGAAAGGAAATATTCATCTCATACATGCCAACAAATGATATGTTGGCAGACCCAAGGAATTTTTCTCAAAACATGTTACAAACATGGGTTTGAGGTATGTTTGATTGTTGTATAGGAAAATAACCACAACGGATAGTGGTTGCAGCAACAATAATGAATTGACATTACTAGGTAAACCCTGCAAAAGTAGGAGGAAAACCAATATGTCAATACACTTGCCTCGAATGGCCAAGTGGGAGATGTTACATTATGGCCATTCTCGACAACCCAACACGGTAACGGTTGGATTGGCCATCCAGACCGTTACTGTAGCTCGAGTTGGAGATAGGCAGTCATAACGACCGAACCGTTACCGAAAAATACGGTAACACTTCGGATATGGATGCTCCAGATGAGGGAAACCCAACAGGATAACCGGGAGATGTGGAGCATGCACTGCTCTATAAATGAGAGCAGTGTATACAGTGAAATATACTGGAAAACAACAGGAAAACTGAAGTTTTCCTAGAAGACTCCGCTATGAGGAAAGCTCAAACTAGAAAATTTCGCTGCAGGCATACTTGGAAGGCTTGATGGAGGACAACCTGAACGTCGCATTCAGTCGGATTACGACAAGCAGAACTCTTCAAGAAAGACATCAGCAACTTTTTGAGCAAATTCCCAACTACACAAACTATCATGTTCCCCTTAATTTGTATGGGTTGTTAAAGTGGACTTTGCTTTCATGAGAAAGGATTTCCATTCTTGGGAATCCAGAAACGAACTGCAGTTGCACATTAGCATGGCTTGTAGCTTACTCAATTTATCATACATTTCCTTGAAGAGAATACGCAAAGACTAACCTCAATAAAGGCTCTCTCCCATGGAGAGAGATTCGAGGGTCTGTGAGAAAAACAAGTTTTTCTGGACTACTGAAGGTGAGAAACAAACAGCACATACTTATTTGGTGTACTTCTTCCATACCTTTTCGTGTTGTCAACGTTCACGCGCAGCAAGAACTCCAAACTGAACGTGTCAGCTTAAATTGAGAAAATAGAATCAAATTGCCACCACATGACATTAAATAATAGAGTTTCTACTCTTAATCTATGGTCAATCAATAGGTCTGCGCTATGCTTTTATATGAAAAGTCATCTAGTAGCACCACCGAAACACCGATTCGCATTCTTATTATGAGTTCCTCATGTTAGCCGTGACCTATGTTGCACGGTTGACGTATCCGTATCCGGTACGTACCTGATATGAGTTCATGTATCCGTACATGGGTTTCATACCGGTACACGCCTACGCTTACCCCTAATCTGGGCGAGACTCTTTTTACAGAAGAAAAACTAGACTCTTGTCGTCCAATCTGGTTACGATAAGAGCAGCAAGCTCGTGTTCTTCGTGAGCCGGAGGAAGCATTTCGAATGGAGGATTTGCAGAGGGCGTCGGCGGAGATGGTGGGTAGGGGGAGCTTGGGGACCGTTTACAAGGCCACCCTGGAGGATGGTTCTGTGGTGGCCATGAAAAGGCTGAAAGAGGTTCATCCGTGCTGCACGAAGGGGTTTGAGCAACACATACACATGGATAAGATCGAGAGGTTGCACCATCCGAACATCGTCCTTGAGGGCTTACTACTACGCCAAAGGAGAGAAGCTTCTCATTTACGACTACCACGTCAATGGCTATCCTCGATCTCTCTGCTTCTGCTGCCGATGTTGTTGATACGTGAAAGTTAACACATCTTTATCTCGGGTCTTTCTTCTGTAATATACAGGCAATGGTGGAGGTGAAAGACATTGGGTTCTGTTAGACGACAAGAGTCGAGTCCCAATCTGGATATGTTGGTTACGACAAGATTGTACGTCTCTTGATGAACCAAATATGGAAGCTGTTTCTTTTACACATGATAGTTTTTGTTTTAAAATGTGAATCTCTATTGCCTAGCCTTGGCAACTATGCCAAAAAAAGAAAAAAAGGTTGGACATCAATTTTGACATATTTGATTGTTGTTATTGCAGTTATTGTTATTAAACCTACGAATCTCATCCACTTCAGAAGCGTTGTTTTTGAGTATGTTAAATCTCAGCAGATCCGCAGAAAGACGCATATATATGAGAGAGAAATTAATCCTTGCACAAATCAATCCGTGTTCTAATCTATTTGAAAATCTGATCTTCAAGCTCAACAATTAAGATCTCTACTTCAGAAGCAAATAGTACTAAATACATTCATTCTACCTAAAGAAAATATCAAAGTACCCTTTTGCTTTTAAAATTTAAATTTCAAAAGCCAATCTCTTTGATAAGACGATTGAAATTCTTAACATTGATGTGCGTAGTATATACATATATATATATATATAATTAGATTCTATCCACTATTGACATTTAGTCATCCTGAACGATTGCTTTTAAAATAAATATAATACCTTTACCTTTCATATATTTTTAAAACCCTTTAAAAAAAATTAAATTACAATTAGCGCTAGGCTTGTTTCACCAGATAAATAATTATTTCTAGATTCTGCATCCTGTTTCGCTTCCCGTATCCTTTCGTCCCAACAACGAATGTCATGCAATGCAATATACAAATACATCTCCCAAACGTCATGATTCCCGTTTACACTTCTCATCTTGCTTTGTTTCTATTTTATCTGCCAATAACAATGGTCAGATGTGTGGTTGATTCACTGGCATTGCCTAACCGAACCATTGGCAAGTTCGGTCTGAATTATCTTGCATCGACATTAATATGGCACGATATCAACTGTAAAGAAACCAACCAAACCAGCCCTGTTCCATACGAGTGATGTGCAATGAAATAGCTCAAAAGACGATCAAAATGCAGATGAACAGGCTGAGAATGACAATAAAGATGAACTAATTGCATAAGCTCCTTGAATCCCTGTACAATCGGACACTATGCAAGTTTCAGTTTCAGTTTAGTCATTTCAAGTAGAAATGCCATCTCTTCCAATTGAATCAAGAAGTGCCATGTACTCGGCAATGGCCTCTCCTTCATGGGTTACTTCAATGTCAAGCTCTGACAGAGGATTGGCACTGACTCCCCGAGTGATTTCATCTTCCACCTCTTTGTCATCAATCAGGCCCTGCATCTCCCTGTCTGCTCCAGATGTACTACTATGCTCATCGTTTCTCGAAGAACTACTGCTAGTGCTTGCACTTCTAACAGCTGAGGGGTTTGGACTTTTCTGAGCTATAAGTACAGCCAGTGCGTCATCTTTAGAAGCCGTTTGATTCAAAGCTACAAGAACTGCACAAGAATATGTAAACTTCATCGTTCAGACAGTAGTAGAATGTAATACGAATTGACTACGTGACTTTGCACCTTTTGATCTTTGGAAACTCATAGAAACAAGCTC
Source organism: Brasenia schreberi (assembly GCA_036023115.1). Classification (NCBI taxonomy): domain Eukaryota; kingdom Viridiplantae; phylum Streptophyta; class Magnoliopsida; order Nymphaeales; family Cabombaceae; genus Brasenia; species Brasenia schreberi. The sequence goes on along the minus strand of JAYKKT010000090.1, from coordinate 5,745,099 downwards.
CTCTATTGTCCGTTCCTTGGACACGATGGAGAGCTGCACTTGAAATAGTTAGGTTCTTAAGGCTCGAGCTTAGCCTTCTCATGAATTCGATTTTAGCATGTTTACCAGAGTACAATTGCTTAGGCAAGCAGAAAACCAACCTGGATGCTGCAATGCGTTTCTGGACTGGTAACATCATCCAAAGCTCGTTGAACATCGTTCTCGGTCCTCCGAAGGGATTCAGCTGCAATCCGTTTATCAATTCTGCAAACAAGCAAAGAGATTAGCTGCCATCTTCTGCTTGATGGTATGCACTCCACAATAGACAAACACGGACGCAGAAGAGCTGTAACGATCGTATTACTTTAATAAATAGCTGGTGCCATTTGAAAAGTGACGAGTTTTAAAATCTCTTTCTCCTATCATTGCATCAAAATATGGCACAAAGTTGGAGAATTGATCTTTGGAGTCTCTATGTTGGATCAATGGTTACAGACTCCCTGAATAAAAATGCATTTAGTAAATTGAGATCGGAAGATAAACTAGCAGCGTTTCTTTAAATTGTTGTGAAAAAGTAACCCAGACTTTTGTATTGAATTAATTATGAAGGTCAAAACTTACTCTTCCTTTTCATAACCATACAAGGCCAATTAAACCAAAGCATAAATCACCAAACTTGGCCTTCACATTATACGTTTTACAGTCAACGTTCGAACTATAGCATTTGAAGTGATGTCAACAACAACAACTAAGCCTTTTTCCCGTACTAGATGGGGTTGGCTACATGGATTCTTTGTTTCCAAAGATCTCTATCATAATTTATAGAATCCATGATAAATAAGTCCGACAAAGTTTTACGCTGACGCAACCCTCTTTTTTTATTTGGGCTTGGGACAGGTCATGCAAGGGTGATCCCTTAGATGGGCGGAGTTTTCTACTCACGTATTTAAAGAAATAAAATCAAAGAAACTCTTAAACTTATAAAGGTTCATAAATATGTAGGATCAACCAGTATTCTTATAAAAGTACGAAAAAATATAGAAAAGACAAGTAGCACTTGGCTTATAAAGTTAATTTAATGACACATTATCAATAAACTAATAGATGCCTAAGGAATGGAAAATGAGTACAATTATAATCATATGCAAAAACAAGAATTATGCAAGAACAAGGGAGACATTCAAAATTGTACATTGAGGTATTAAATTGATTAGCCATATCCACAAACACAAAACTAATTTCTGTGACTAAACCTTTCATAAAATTAAAGAAAATATAAAACCCACAGAGGATTGAAGAAGAGACAAAGAAAGAAAGAAAACGGGAAAAAAAGCAAAAACTAATCGTTCTTTTCTGCGACTTCAAGCTGTGTAGCGGAGACAGAGAAGGAGAGCATTTTCCTTGGGAGAGAGAATGTCTTTTCATGAGAAACAAAAAAAGCAGTGACCGGAATAGGAGGAAGAACAAAGAATAGGATAACAACTCACCGTGCCGGTGGCCTTGCCGTCACCATCACTGGTTGTTGTTGATGGTATGGGTTGTTGTCGATGGTGGTGGTCTGTTAGAAGCAGCATGGCCATGGGGTCAAGAAGTAACAAAATGCTATAGGATTTTAGCATTATTTGTTTAACTTAAAATATGGATCAAATTGGGTCAAGTCATATCCATATGGGTCGACCCAGGGCCCGTATGCTAAGAACATCTTAGTGAGACCCCTATAGTGATCCAATATAGCATCATTAACAACCTTTTTTGCACTTTTCTTGGACAGGCACTAAATTGCCACTGTTATAACGCCCTACAGATTGCTATAGCATGCTATTGACTACATAGAACCATACAGCTGTTTCTACTCTATGCATTTACAAACCAAATATGACATTAACGTTTAAATTTAATTCTTCATTTTCTACTATTTCTACATTTTTTGTCCCTATTCAAAAGAATATTGTAAAAATCCTTCCCACAATATCTTTCCACATATTTTCAACAATGCCAGAGACCCTATTCATTTAGAATTTGAAGTGATGTCAAATTCTAGAGAAATTAAATCATCTTCAATAATTATTGAAAAAACAACAGAAAAGAGATCAAAAGGGGAAAAATATCTGGCAGAAGGAAGAATTCTCTAATGATTCATGCCACATAAAATCTGCAGGAAGCTACTGTCTAAGGAGACGTGAAATTTTAGTGGCATTGATGCAGAAAGAAATTATAAACCTTTGCTGACAAGGACACTACCAATAAAAGATTGTCCAAATTCAGGATTTTACAGGATTTTAACATTTTTTACAGGAATTTGAAGCAAAACTCATCTGCTAGTAGCTGCACTGGTGAACAAATTGCTTTAGTTATTCTTGAAAGGAAACGTTATCACTGAAATTTCTTACCCAAGAGAGGTGAGTACAGCCAACGACTCCATATTAACTAGCTTCCCGTTGGGAGTTAATCCATAGCTCTTCTGCTCCCTGATGAAGGTTTTCAGCCCGACATCACAAACAAGGGAAAGGAAAGAGCCTAAAGAAAAACATAAAGAGAGAAATGACAAGTCAACCATTACCTTATATCTTGTTCTCTCTGCCTATCTGCCTCAATTCTATGGGTTTTTCTGATATTTTCTTCTATCAAAAAGTTTGCAGCATTCTCAACATCTTGACCACTGATAATCAGGGCTCTCTTTGCCGCTCGTGCATTGTAGCCCATGCTCATAAGCTTCGTCAAACCCTCATCAGACACTTCAAACTGAAAGATGTATTATGCTTAAGGGCAATACAAAGATCCTAAACAAAATTGTGAAGCTAAAGAAGAATCTCATTGTCGAAAGGAAAAGAAGCATACAGCACAATCTCCCCCCACCCAACATGAATTCCCAAAATTGTGGATGAGAATCCATTCAAACAAAACAGAATCAAATTTCTCAAGTTGAAACAGGAAACAATTTTGAAGAGAAAAAGGTTACGTCAGCATAACACTCACTAGTGCTAACAATTTGACATGAGATGGTGAGTTATTGACAAAATCTATATCACTGCTTATAATATTTTTCCAGAAATGCAGCAGCAGCAGCAGCACTATTATCCCCGCAATTTCAGTTTTTACAGGTTGGTGAAGTTATTTTTACAATTACACATGCATCTTTTTGGTCCAGCTGAGTGAAACTGAAAATAGATAACATGCTCACAAGCATCACTTCTTGAAGAGAACAATTTTTTTAATTAAAGCCATAATATGTAATTGAGGATCAGAATAAAGAAACAGATAAATTTAAGGAGAATTGATTTGCTGCTATTTCAAAGCATATATATTATAAAATAGAAAGCAAGTAGAAGCATTGCGTGAATTAATACATCTTCCGCGTAAACTTTCATCCTTATTTCTTAATGCTGTGAAGGAAAATCTGGGTTGATTTCTCATTCCTTTTGTTATCTTTCTTCATCATTTGGAGAAAAGATCTCTAGATAAAAAAAATTACCGATTTCAAATGTCACAAGCGTGACAGGGCTCTGAAATCATTCACTTGTACAGTATTTCAAACAAATCAAATGTACAGCAATAAAAGAGAGATCCAAAGAGTAAGTGCACCTGAAGATATTTTGCTTTGGCTGAGGTCAGGGCTTTTCTGGCTTCTTCCAAGCAACCAGAATGATAGGCAATAACACCTTCCAAGAGCTCCAATCTCAAGTATCTATGAGTATATTCAAAAACTATCTTATTTTGGAATCAAAAGGCAGCTCAAGTTGATCATTTCCATCTTTACAATAATCACAAAGATATAAACTATTTTTATTTGAATAAACTGCCACTCAATGGATCATCTAAGGACTGACTTCAAATGTTAAGATAAGTATAAAGTCAGAAAAGAATTAGGACATTCACAATTTAGTGCAATATCATGCATTTTATGTGCAATTTGAGGTACATATTTACTATATATTTACTTGAACACATAGAATGCAGTCAAGCATGATACCAACAGATAGTTGCACAACAAAATCCTGGAGGAATTACATGATCCGTTGTAGATGTTGATCTTTAAGGGACAGGCTAGCACGATTAGAAGTTTTCGCATATAGGAGTTGAATTGTATTTCGAGCTTTACTCAGACGAATCCCTGCCATTGAAAGCCATGAGATGTCCCGAAGCATAAAATAGGACCATACAGTGTCAATTTGAAGTATTGCCACATTATCCATCATCTGTGGTTGAACAACAATGGGACCAAGAAGTTAGTGAAAAGGAATCAGACATGCAACCAACAAGGATGTAAGCTATTGTATGAAAATCAACTCACCTCAACAATTTTAGGATCACAAAGGGAAAATGCTTCCTGTAAAGAAGAGGCCGTTACTTGAGGGTAAATAGTGTTTTCTTGTTCAATTGAAAACATCTTTGCTTAGTGATTAAAAGCATGAAAAAACATGAGCATAAAGGCTTGCCTCTCCCATTGTGAGTACATCCAAAGCTTCCTTGTATTTAGCTTGTTTTATTAGGCGCTTAGCATTGCAGTGAAGCATCAGGCCCATCATGATTGCCCTGTTCACTAACTGGTGGGAACTCTCAACTTCTAAGAACATAAGCATGTCACATTTTCATGGAAAGAATGCATACCTCTGATCACAATCAGTTCCTATTTTCACTCTCTGACCCTCCAGGTTTTCAACTTCGAATGCAAAGTTTTCCTCAGCTAGAGACTCATCCAAGTTTTTCTGAGCCAAGGATGAGACGGCTTCCCTGCTCATTCCATCTTGTTAAAAACAACTTAAGAAACTGCCGAAAAAGTAAACCTATGCTAGCTTATATGGTGAATGCACAAAGTCTAGAAACCATACAGGCTAAGCAGCAACTAAAGGTCACTCGGCAGCTTCCACCTACAGTATTTAATAAGATGGAATGGATCTGTTGTTCAAGTCTCCTCAGGTAACCTTGGGAAATCAGAGAAATAAAAAAATTGATCTACTTCAAAGCACCTACGAAGTTAATTCTGTGGTAAAAGTCCAACTGTTTTCACAAACATATATCACCACACACAACATTATCGTCCAACAAAGTCATACTTGTCAAGGAAGGTGCATCTCAACAATTTTACCATTCAAACAGTGCTGAGTGTGGATCACCTACCAATAGAGTCAGGTTACCTAATATTAGCCAAGAAAAGGAAGAGGGAGAAGAAGGGTGACTGTTAGGAGGCAACAGATCTTCTCTTTATATATTTATGCATCTCCCAGTTTATGCATCACTTAAACCAGATAACCTATTCTGAAGAAAATGGAAAGGGTGAAGCAAGATATATGATTAGGTGGCACAGTATTTACTAAATGTGCTTAGGATTTTTTTCTGATTTTTTTTATTAGCACTTTACGATATCATGCAAAAAGTATACTCTTAGCCCTTGTCATGGCAATGATTTTAAAATGGAGATGCCTCAAGGGCATAGATTTGCACTTAGGTAAGGTGGTAAATGGACTATGAAATTTTGCACACACTTGGCAGTGTTCTGCTTCTTCTCACAAGATATCAGTCTGCATCTTGTTTCCTTATCATTTTTCATGTTAATCAATCAAGAAAAGAGCCAATCTTCAACCTCCAAACTAGCTAAGACACGTGAATCTATCAGCTACAATCACCTTTAATTCTATAGCTTTTCTATATCTTTTGTGTCAGTGTCACCTTTAAAGTGCTTGGGATTGTGGGTGATGAGTAAAGAATGTGCGAGAGGAAATGCGGGTATAGAGTTATTTCTATAGTTATGGCAAAAGGAAGTCTATAGTTCTTTTGGAACTTTTTGCAGTTTATTGTATTGTTTTGAGAGAAAAGAATAGAAAGGTGTTTGATGGGGTGGGAAATATTTAGGGTCTATTTATGGAATTCGTAGAGTTTATAGTCTTGGATAATTTATCTTGATGTACTGGGTGCACCCATTTGTCATCACAATTGCCACTCTATCAATCATATTCTCACAGAGTAACAAATCAATTCCCTAAATTCAAATACAATTCATAAACGATTCGGGCAAGCAAAGTTATGTGACAAGCGTTACATCATTCATCGAGAAGTAAGAAAGATGAGAAGGAGAAAGAACAAGCCTGAGCCTAGCAAGACGTCGTGCACGCTCCTCTTCGGCCATGCTTGCCTCTTTGAAGGCCTTTGCTGCGTCCAATTGAATCTTGGTGACCAAAATTTTCGAGTTATTTTTTAGACCCACTTCAGAAAGTGTATTTTCGCCGCCTCCTTGTTCATTGCTAAGGACTTTGCCACTCGATATCATCTTGATCGCTTCCGGTGAACAATTGGCTCGCCGGGCGATCTCTTGTCTTAACATGGAGAGAGTCCAAGCCCCCAAATCCACATCTAACGAGCCCGTCCAACAACCTGCAATCTTTAACTTCGACAAAATCGCCCCTTTGCTACCGGAACCACCCTCGCCAACGTTTCCACCATCCATTGAGGAAGAACGTCGAGCAAAGACCGAAACGAAAGTAAGTCGAATTTGTTTACACCCAGTTGAAGAAAAGCAAGGGAATCAAAAGCTCAGGTTTCTTCCGGTACAAGGAAACGAATAACCTAAAACCTGTCTCCTCTTGCTTTCCGAAGCAACCGTCAAGTAATTTCGGGACCCACGTCGTTCCGACTATTACCTTTGCGATCTTGTCTGGTAGTAAAACTTAGTATAACTTCATAGTGGACGGTCGGGTGGGTAGCGATCTCGTGCTCCAATTACCAAGGGCGGCTGTGGTATTGCAGATGCGGAAGCCGGCTCTCGAGCGGCAGGCCGATGGCTTGGGTGGATTAAGGATGGCGGAGGGAACTGGTTGTTCGTCGGTTAAGGGAAGCTTAAGGCAGATCACTTCTGCCGTATCACGTATGATGCTCGCTCTAGTTGACGACTGGGAGAAACCAGGGAGAAAATAGAACAGGAGAGAGAGAAGGGACTTCAAGTTTCAATTAAATTTCAAGCCATACACTTATATGTTGCATTTGATTTTGGAGAATCCTTATTAATTTAGGAAGCTAGGAAGATAATCTCAAGCTCTGATGTTTATCTTCATCTTGAATTGGTTTCTAAGTAGAATCCTTGTTGTAATCGGGAATCTGGATCCTCTTCATTTGCATTTGGAATCTTAATTTGATCGGTCTTTCAAATTGGATTTGAGTTGGATCTTTGGATCTTCAAATGCAGATGTAGATCCTCAAGTTGTTTGAATTAAAAGTGTTCATGTTTCGGATGAATCTGTTTTAGTTTCATCCTCGAACCAAACCGTTAGTTTTGGTTCTAAACTTTTAAAGAACCAAACCAAACCGTGGTATGACTAGAACCGAGCTAAACTGGAACATCAGTTCCGGTTTTATTCGGTTCTAAACTATGGTTCTACTAATTTAAGGATTTTACTAAATATAATGTATTGTATCATGAGATTATTTGGCTCTACGGTCCATATTTTAAATATATATAAGTATATAAACTCTATATATATTATACATATAAGGTTATAAAACTCATACATCATGATTATATCCAAGTTTTATAACCTTATATACATATAACATATATACAATGGTTTAGTTTGATTCAGTTCTAATACTGGAACCATGAACCAACAAAAAAAATTCCAATTATAACCAAACCGAGAAGAGCTGCCAAACATTTCGAACCGATGGTTTGATTGGGTTGGGTTTAGGGTTGGTTTAGTCCAAACCGTTTGGGAAGCCCATTTGTATCAACACCTCTCCATTGAAAGGCCACCCAAATTGGTCGTAGGCCTTGATCATATCGAACTTTACACCCCAAAAACCCTTTTTCTCTGTATTCTTAGATATCATATGATGAAATACAGCAAATATCTATTAATGTATTCTTAGTGATCAAACGATTGGAAAGGCGCCCTACAATAATAGATAGGATTCTTTAAAGCCTATGTCTTTGGGTTCTTTGTTTTGGGGATTAAGCAAATGAAGGTTTTGTTAAAGGGAGAAGGATCCGCACCTAACCGCACTTATCCGCACCTTTGTTGGGTATGTCCAGTACCATCTTTGTTACTTTAAATATTTTTAATAAATCTTAACGGAATCATCTCCTTCTTTTTAGTTTTTCGATTAAGGTGGGATGAATATAGTTTAAATATTCTTAAGAAGTTTTGTTAAATGAATGAAAGATATTTTATTACATTCATTTCATGCAAAAGTAATAGGTGAACATGAGTTGATAGGTATAAATGATAGAGAGGATCTAATCTCTCTCTCTCTCTCTCTCTCTCTCTCTCTCTCTCTCTCTCTATATATATATATATATATATATATATATATATATATATATATATATATATTCTAATAGTAATACATTTGCTAGTGTGTCACATGGATTAAAAGAAAAAAGACAAAAGAGATTAAGAGAATGGCCTTAGGGTTTCACGTAGACATGTCCAAGTTCGAGTTTGAATCTGGAACCGATAATTTTATTTAAAAATTTATAAACAACAACAGCAACAACTAAGCCTTTTCCCATACTAGACGGAGTCCGCTACATGGATTCTTTGTTTCCACAAATCCCTATCGTGTGCCATGTTAGCAGATAACTCACAATAAGCTAGATCATTTTTTATTGTTTCTTTCCAACACTTTTGTGGTCGTCCTCTAGCTCTTTTAATACTTTCCAAATTTAGTTTTTCTAACCTTCTTACGGGTTCTTCTTTTGATCTTCTTTCTATATGTCCAAACCATCTTAAATGATATTCTCTCATTTTATCCTTTATTGGTGCCACTCCTAATTTGTTTATAATAACCTCATTATGTATACGGTCTTTTCTTGTATGACCACTCGTCCATCTCAACATCTTCATTTCTGTCACAGACATCTTTTGTATGTGTTGATAATTAACTGCCCAATACTCAGAACCATAAAACATGGCAGGCCTAATTGTTGCTCTATAATATTTACCTTTTAACTTTAATGGTATCTTCTTATCACAAAGAACACCTGATGCTCCTCTCCATTTTAACCAACCAGCATTAATTCTATGTGTAACATCTCCATCAATTCTTCCATCACTCTAAAAAATTGACCCTAGGTATTTAAAACTTTTCTTTTGAGGGATGCAATGTGTGCCAATTTTAATTTCTATGTCCTATGAGGTAACCAAATGATTAAACTTACATTCCATATATTCTGTCTTTGTTCTACTAAGTCGGAGGGCTTTGCTTTCTAATGTTTCTCTCTATAATTCCAATTTTCTATTAACTTTTTCCTTAGACTCCTCCACTGATACAATGTCATCTGCAAATAACATAAGGTACTTCATCTTGAATATGTTTTGTTAACTCATCCATCACCATTATAAATAAGTATGGACTTAAAGTTGATCTTGATGTAACCCAATATTAACTTCAAAGAAGTGTGTCATTCTTTCATGAGTCCTCACACATGTTTTGGCACCATCATACATGTCTCTTATAAGGTTAATATATGTCAATGGGATACCTCTTATAATTTAGAAAAAAATAAACAAATATAATTTAAACCGTTGGTTCAAGTTTTGGAAAAGGTGGAGCTGGAACCGTGAGCCTCGGTCCCTATTCTGGTTTCACTGGTTTCATGTCCAGCCGGTTCCTGACCCGGTTCCGTTCTAATTGCCGCTGAGCCGGTTAGAAACCGGTCATGTCTAGTTTTACATACTTGTGTTCGCCAACATTTTTTCTTTTGAAGGTGAATTTTCTTTAAAAGTAAAGTACAATAAAATCGTGGGTATCTTTAGGGATGATCATGAATCAGTTATGACGAAGAAAAACTAAACTGACCCAAACTTTTGTTTTGGTTCGATTATTTGCTTATTGGATTGGGTTTCGATTCTAAATCTCTGGTGAGTTAGGTCATATCGACCCAAAGTTTTACATACTTCTAAATCTCTGGTGAGTTATTTTCTTTTCGTGTAACAGATCCCTCCGTCTTTGTCATAGTTGTCTTTCATCAAACTCTACTTTTCATACTAAATTTGAGCTAATACAGTCAGAATTTTTTCTCTTGTCACAGTTTCACACTATAGATTCGCTGTTTCTTTCATTTTATAATTGTTTTTTCGTGCTGCACACTTAAATATTTCACCACTTGTCAATTTTTGCGTTGTGTTTGAGCTCGCAATGCTTTCTGGTTGTGCAGTATCCCAGCAATAAAAACTTAACAGTGGTTCATACTTTAGCTTTTCCAATTTGGGTGAGCGGACCATTTCACCCTAATATAGATCCGCCACGGAATTTGAGTAGATGAAAATTTGGTTCAGATATATTGGTTAAACTCGAACCGAGTTTTGGAACAAACCGAACCGAACTATAGTTCGGGTCAGTTTTTCGGTTTTATAAACATGCACGAAAAGAAAACTTATTAGCACAGTAAAAAGAGAAAAATAACCTACCGATACCGAATTATGTCTTCCTGCAACAGCTTGTGAAGCAAAATAGAGAATAAGCTACACAAATTCATGCACTCATCAAATTCTTGGTGAAATAAGCAACTCCTTAATGATGAATGTCTTTCAATCCATGACATCACACAAGCTAAATCTCATATCTTACTCGCTTTATTCCTGCCTTATCATGCATAGAGACAACACCAATCAAAGTATATAACGGCGGGATAGTTCCAAACAGATCATGTATAGGATGAACCATTATAATGCTACCAGCGTGGCTGCAACCTTTTAATCACAAGGTTTAATTTTCGCAGGATTGAGACCAACTCTTTGTGGGATATAGCATTATCAATCTAATTTGGAACTATATGCAGCTTTATTTAATCTAATTTAGGGATCACAAGGTTAAGCTTGGTTTGTAGTGTTTTCAAGCATCAATATAAGTAAATATAATTAGCGAATACTTAGTGAATAGATAAAAGTAAATATAATTAGCGAATACTTTAAGGGATTAGGGTAAGTCATTTATAGGAAAAAAATTGATTCAGTTATTGGGTTGGGTTTTGTTATATATATACAAAAAAAGTTAGTTGGGCGTTATACTTAGCGAATCATATAAGTAAATATAATTCCAACTTACATTTCTTGTATATGTGTGTGACGAATAAATATCATGAATACTGGTGGGGCAACAATATCACACTCGTCAAGAACAAGAGCAAGATTATCAACCTCGTCAAGAACAAGAACAAGATTATCAACCTCGTCAAGAACAAGAACAAGAAACCAAGAAAGTTGAAATTCTTTTACTCAACCGTACGTCTGTGTATAAGTAATTGGAGGTCGCTCGTCAGCATTTCATCTCTCTCTCTCTCTCTCTCTCTCTCTCTCTCTCTCTCTCTCTCTCTCTCTCTCTCTCTCTCTCTCTCTCTCTCTCTCTCTCTCTCTCTCTCTCTCTCTCTAATCGGGGTTCCTTACGAGAAGCAAGAAGAGATGGAGGATATCAAGCAGGTTGTGGCGATTCTGGTAGGATCATACCTTACCTTCTCCGGCGTAGCACTCTTCTTTCTCCATCGACAGCGGGAACGGAATTTTCGAAGTGAACGAATTCTACGTGGCCCAGGTAGAGATCTCTATCTTCTGTGCCATGACACTCTTCATGCTATTCCTCATCAATCGCGTGAACTGGCACTACGTGGAGACCGCCAGCTACTCCTGCTTCTTTATCATGGTCGGTTTGTTGCTTCTCGTCATGTCTTTCCTCTTCCCTGATTTTTTTTGTAGACAACGAGTCCTCGAACGAACAGATTACAGGAACCACTTGGCACCAACTCTCTGTCTTTGATTTAGTTGTGGTGGAACCTAGGGTTCTTGGATCTCTCCTTTTGCAGCCGAAGATGTAAACCTTCGATACAAAATGTAGGGTGTAAAGAATTAAGCATTCATTGAAGTTATTTCCTCAACACGTTGTCGAGGTTAGTTCTTGGTTTCTTGATGACCTGCATCGTGTATTCTCGACTGTGTAAAAAGTGTATGGTTGTATCAAAATTCAGTGCTAAATGACTAGGTGTTGATTTGTTTCTTTTATCCTATATTGTGGCTGATTTAGTTCTTGTATTGTACTCAATGATGCAAAGTTCGAAATACAAGAATGACAGTTTGGTTTCAGGCGATAGCTCTGCGTTTAAATGTTGTGGAAGTAGGATATGTTCTACATTATAAGACCAATCAATATTAGTATTTCGTTCAAACTTGTGATGAGTTTCATGGAAAGTTAACAAGCATTTAATGGTGCAACGTAGTTGGTCATCTAATAGATGCGATTATCAGCTGTTTTTGGCCTTCAGTAACATCCCGGCGTAGACGTTTTCAACCACGTCATGGAAAAATTAAATTAAGCAGAAATTTCATCCGGTCCTTTAAAGAGAAATAAAGACCGTAAATAAATCAAGCAAAATAAACTTTCCTAGTATTTTCATACGGAATTATGGGCACCCCTTGCAATAAGATTACTTTATGAAAATATAAATTATGAAAATAAGATTACTTTACGAAAACATAAATTATAAAAGTTCAACCATATGAGTAAGGATGAAACGTTCGAAACGGCATCAAATTAAGTTAATATTAACAAACTGGTCAAGAGCAAGAAGAACAATCTGGTTGAACTTTTAGCATAATTTATAGAAAAAGAAGAGTTGTGAGAGGCATGCATACACATATAGATACAATTACATATATATATATATATATATATGGGGAGAGATTGGATCTTCTCCACCGCAAATGTTGCTCACTTATGTTAATGTTTTCCGAGAATAAGAATATAACAACATTGTTATTTGTTCTTTTCCGAAAACCCTTAAAGAATTTTTAATTTCACCAAAATTCAGTGCTAAATGATTAGGTGTTCGCTGGTTTCTTTTATCACATATTGTGGCTGATTTAGTTTTTGTATTGTACCAAATGATTAAAGTTTGAAATACAAGAGTGGCGGTCCGGTTTGAGACAATAGCTCTGCGCTTAGATGCTGTGGATGTATGATATGTTCGAGATTATATGACCCATCAATTTTGGCATTTCATTCAATCTTGGTGATGAGTTTATGGAAAGTTGATAAGCATATAATGGTGCAATGTAGTTGGCCATCCAATATGTGATATGGAAAGTTAACAAGTTGGTTCGGTTCGATGGTTTGATTTGGTTTGGTTTTATTCTAGCATAAAAAAAAGTCGTGATGGTTCGATCCATGGTACATACACATGTATTATGCCATTAGATTACTTGGATCTATGCTCAACATTTCATATGTATATTGGTAATAAAACTCATATATATATAAACTTACAAAGATTGATACCTACATGTGTATGTACAGTGGATCGAACCGTCATGATTTTTTTATGCTAGAATAAAACCAAACCAAACCAAATCGTCTAACCGAACCAACTTGTTAACTTTCCATATCACATATTAGATGGCCAACTACATTGCACCATTATATGCTTGTCAACTTTCCATAAACTCATCACCAAGATTGAATGAAATGCCAAAATTGATGGATCATATAATCTCGAACATATCATACATCCACAGCATCTAAGTGCAGAGCTATTATATTCTTATTCTCGAAAAACATCAATGAGCAAAATTTGCGGTGGAGAAGATCCAATCTCTCTCTATATATATGTAATTTTATCTATGTGTTTATGCATGCCTCTCACAACTCTAAAATTATGCTAGAAGTTCAACCAAATTTTCTTCTTGCTCTTGACCAGTTTGTTAATATTAACTTAATTTGATTCCGTTTCAAACGTTTCATCCTTACTCATATGGTAGTCTTTTTCGCTATATACTTTTATAATTTATATTTTCGTAAAGTAATCAGATTGCAAAGGGTGCACATAATTCCCTATGAAAATCCTAGGAAAGTTTATTTTGCTTGATTTCTTTACGGTCTTTATTTCTCTTTAAAGGACCGGACGAAATTTTTGCGTAATTTAATTTTTCCATGACGAGGTTGGAAATGTCTCCACCGGTATGTTACCGAAGGCCAAAAACTGCTGATAATCAAATATTAGATGGCCAACTACGTTGCACCATTACATGCTTGTTAACTTTCCATGAAACTCATCACAAAGTTTGAACGAAATACCAAAATTGATTGGTCATATAATGTAGACATATCATACTTCCACAACATTTAAACACAGAGCAATTACCTGAAACCAAACTGTCATTTTTATATTTCGAACTTTGCATCATTGAGTACAATACAAGAACTAAATCGGCCACAATATATGATAAAAGAAACGAATAACACCTAATCATTTAGCACTGAATTTTGATACAACCATACACTTTCTACACAGTCGAAAATACACGATGCAGGTCATCAAGAAACCAAGAACTAACCGCGACAACGTGCTGAGGAAATAACTTCAATGAACGTGTAATTCTTTACACCCTGCATTTTGTATAGAAGGTTTACATCTTCGGCTGCAAAAGTAGAGATGCAAGCACCCCAGGTCCCACTACAATTAGATTAGAGACAGAGAGTGTAATTGGATACATGGTGCCAAGTGGTTCCTGTAATCTGTTCGTTCGAGGATTCGTTGTCTACAAAAAAAAAATCAGGGAAGAGGAAAGAGATGACGAGAAGCAACAAACCAACCATGAAAAGGAAGCAGGAGTAGCTGGCGGTCTCCATGTAGTGCCAGTTCACACGGTTGATGAGGAATAGCATGAAGAGTGTCATGGCGCAGAAGATAGAGATCTCTACCTGGGCCACGTAGAATTTGTTCACGTCGAAGATTCCGTTCCCCCGGTGGATGGAGAAAGATGAGTGCTACGCCGAAGAAAGTAAGGTATGATCCTACAAGAATCGACACAACCTGCTTGATATCCTCCATCTCTTCTTGCTTCTGGTAAGGAACCCCGATTAGAGAGAGAGAGAGAGATGAAATGCTGATCCTCCAATTAGTTATATACAGACGATGATGTCTGCCAACCCCTCAATGGCTTTTGGAAATACCAGTCCGTATCATTACCACATGATGCCAATACATGGCGGCGGAGCACATTCTGATGACGAAAGCAGACAATCCTCGGCTTCAAATTTTAGATGGTCATAGCCTAATGGGGAACACAGGTTGATTATCAAGCGCCTTACGCCGATCCATCTCGTATAGAGCATGTCAAGCCACCTCAGTACAATGTCAAAAGCCTCCAACTTATAATGTCACAAGCCTCCAACTTATGACAGAGATGATGTTAGTGATGATCTATAATCAACTAGCTATTAGAGAAGAAGAGAAGTGGTTGATTGAACAGCAGAGGGAAGAAGCCGAGACAACCGTTGAATATGTCCCACCGCAGAGCATTCCGACATGGACACATGTCACAGGAAGCATCAGCCACCGACCAACTTTATCCCAAGGGAGTTCGGTTGTACTCAAGGCAACCATCTATGACATGACAAGGAGTTCTTTTGACCCTGCTAACTTTTGTGCCACTGTGGACGACAGCCGACTTGGCAACAGAAGGAGGTTTCACTATATGAACTTAACATGTCCCCTGATGATACTCGGTATCACCTGCTTGACATATACGGTGACTATTACAGGCGGAAGCTGCGAGGAAGAAGAAGACTAAGAAATCAATGATCGAGGAAGACAGTTTTCAAAAAGCTTTTATGACAAAGGAAAGAGTTTCTTTTGTTTTCTTTATATTACTTTTTTCAAGTATATATATTCAATATTCAACTGTTTCCTTTTTTTCTTAGGGTTATCTTTTTGGATTTTTCGTTTGATGTTTTGAAAGAAATCAGTTATGTTAAACTTCTGTTAATTATATAAATAAATAAAAACACTTTCTCTACTCATTTGGGTTTAAGTATGAAAATGCATGAGGCTCTTTCTTTCCCGAGTTGATTATGCCGATTACTATGCTGGATGGCATTGAACAGACCTCCTGCTCAGCCAATGCCTCTTCCTGCACCACCAATAGGTGGAGGCCCATGAATTCCACAGGTGGGCGGGTATTTATAGGCACCACCACGTTCCAGAAGCTGCTCTTTGCCTTTGAATGAACCATTAATTCTTTACATTATGCATGCACAAATATAGATCCCAAGAACCCCATGCCACCCACCAATAGAGAGAGAGTGTGTGGTAATTGGATCTAATGGTTCTTGTAATATGTTTGTGCAAGGATTAGTTTGTCAAATAAAATAAGGGGAGAAGAAAGCTGTGATGAGAAACACCAAATCCACCATAAAAAAAATAACGAGTAGTAGTTCACAAGCTCTACATAGAACCAATTCTCGTCATCAAAAGCTGAAGCGCTCGTATGATTGGAACAATGTACATTAGGGAGCCATAGTTGTTACAAATGGACCGGGATGAGCTCAAGAAATGGGCAACAAGAGCTCAAGAAATGACCAGGACCCTCCTCATACAAATGCATGAGGAGGGTCTAGCGAAAGGTCTTCTTACTGAAAGACTTCTTCTAATGCAAGTTTCTAAATGTATGAGGAGGGTCCCCTAGAAATCTTTTTCCTACTGAAAGGCTTTCTTCTAATGCAAGAAACTAGCATGTAGAGCTATTGCCTGCAACCAAACTTTGCTATGCATGGCAAAATATGCTCCCGAGTTCTATAGTTCATTCACAGTGCGCGCACTTGCATGTGGTGCTTATGTTAGAGATGTCATGATCACTTTCAATTAATTTCGATCTACAGCAGATCCCGACTTAACTCACTTGATTGGGGCCTCTACGAATCCCGTTTGCATCGAAGCAGGCTTACATGCCAGATTTATGGAGGATTTGAACAAAACCCAATCAGTTATATGAAATATAATTTGGTATTGTGCATGTAATGGGTGATTTCTGGATTGAATTGAGTTCCGGCTACGGTGAGGATTCACCCCTAAAGTATATAGAGATGATCATGACCGTAGACAACGGTTGTATTTGGTTAGTTTATATATATATACATATAGAGAGAGAGGGGGGGAACAGGGAGTATGCTGTGTGATTGGATCTTACCCACGATTGATGATGGTCACAGATGTTCAACATGTGTAATTTCGTTGTTCTTTTTTGAAAACCCTTAAAAAAATTTAAATCACGTTCATCTCATCAAAAAGCAATGGGTGAACCTATCAAAAGTGAGTGGGATCTAGTTTTCCGATATATATATATATATATATATAAAAGAAGCCCAAAATTAGCTGACATCATATATTTTATGGAAAACTATGTCGTACCATAACATGCTTGTTAACTGAAAATGAAAATCATCACCAGATTAAATGGGATATTAAAATTGATTGCTCATATAATGTGAAACACATCATACATTCACAGGAGAAAGAATCAAAACGTAGAGCTATTGCCTGCAACCAAACTGTCATTCTTATATTTAGATCATCACAAGAATAAGAAAAAGGAGTTGAACAATTTACCTCAGGAGTTGGTGGAACTAAATCAGGAAAAAGATTTGTGTCAAGATTTGCATTAGGATCAGGCATGACGACTTGTTTGTTTCCTCTTGAGTGTGTCTTTAAACTTTGTTTGCAGCTGGTTCTTTGTGTACAATCTCCTCCCCTTTGCCTTCATCAGATTTATAGTCTTTTGTAGGTGAGAAACCGTAGATGATATGTTTGGTAAATCATTATTCTTTGTAATATAAAATGAAATCTCCCCATGAAATGTCACATCCATCGTAATGTAAGTCATTTTTCTTAGTGGGTCATAATATTTATAACCATTTTGGGTGGGTGAGTATCCCCAAGAAATGTATTTAACTACCCTATTGTCCAATTTATCTCTTAAGTTTTCATATATGTGAACAAAACAAGTACTCCTAAACACTCTCAAGAGTGTAAGAAATTGTTTTTGACTAGGACAAAGGGAATGAAATGGAGTACCCCGAGTGCCATACTTGGCATATGATTTATCAAGTATACTTTAGTTAGGACAGCTTCTCCTTAGTTGTACGTAGGGACATTATCTCCTAGCAATAATGTTCTTACAACTTCAAGTATATGACGATTTTTCCTTTCAACAACTTCATTTTGCTAAAGATTATTAGGGCAAGATGTATAATGTAGTATTTCATGTTTTAGAAAAAATGCATGCAAGTGAAATGACATAAATTCTCTTTCATTATCGATACAAATAATCTTAATGGATAATTGAAATTGTGTATGAACAAACATATAAAATATGGGCAGAATAACTTTCACTTCATCCTTGAATTTCATAAGATAAATCATAGTAAATCGGGTGCAATCATCAATAAACGATATGAAATATCTATAATCATGTAAAGATGTGGTATAACATAGACCACATACATCAAAATAAACAACATTAAATGGTTTTAAGGCTCTTGATTCATTGATAGGAAATGACACATGATGGTGCTTAGCCTTTTCACAAGTATCACAATGCAAAGTAAAGTCACAATTATTAACTAATCCTGGTGACAATTTCTTTATTTTTAAAAGTGGCAAATATCTCAATCAATGCAATACTACTTTTTCTTATCGGTTTGCTACCATGAGGGTAGATAGATCTTTTGTCTGTGTCCTCCGTCTCCTCATAGATTTGCTTTGAGCACTCTAATTTCTTCAAAGTAACAACGATGGGAGGCACGATTCTACCAATTAAGGCCAAGAGGCTTGCATCGGCCGAGTAGGGACGAAACCCAGCTAACCGGTGCACACGAGAGGCAGGACCGATCGACTCCAATCCAAGGTCCAACTACGAGCATTTAATTGCAACAACTTAAATATACATTATTGGAGCTAGAATTACCGCTAATTGGCTGGCACCAGACTTGCCTCAATGGATCCTCGTTAAGGATTTAGATTGTACTCATTCCAATTACCGGACTCAATGAGGATATTGTTATTTATTGTCACTAGCTCCCTGTGTCGGGGATTAGGTAATTTTTGCGCGCCTGCCGCTTCCTTGGATGTGGTAGCACAAGTTTCTCGGGCTCCTCTTCGAGGAATCGAACCCTAATTCTCAAATCACCGATCCACCATGGTAGGCCACTATCCTACCATCGAAAGTTGATAGGGCAGAAATTTGAATGATGCGTCGCCGCACAAAGGCCGTGCGATCCGACGAGTTATCATGAATCATCAAAGCAACAGCAAGAGTCGTCGACCTTTTATCTAATAAATGCATCCCTTCCAAGAGTCGAGTGCATTTGCACGTATTAGCTCTAGAATTACTACGGTTATCCAATGAGTAGTAGATACCATCAAACAAACTATAATCGATTTAATGAGCCATTCGCAGTTTCACGATCAGGAATTAGTTCATACTTACACATGCATGGCTTAATCTTTGAGACAAGCATATGACTAAAATGATAAGCCAAGCACCCGAACGGCCCATGGCAACAACACCACCACGAAGCCGCCAGCTGACGAGGCCAACACAACTCATGCGCCAAGACATGTGCAGGATGCAACTTGACGCCGTTAAGCCACCCGCAAGCAATGCGAATGGCCAACGACGAGCAACTACATGAAGACATGTTGAACGCGAGAACGCAAGGGACTGGTCCGATATGCTTTACCCATCAGTCCGTGGAGAGGCCACGTAACCATCCAAATTTTGCTTCCCCATATATATGCAACAAGAGATATACCCCCATCATAGAAGGAACACCAAAAACGCAGGAAAAACGAGATACTTTTTTTCCCGACCGAAACTATCAAATTTTGCCTCCCCATATATATGCAATGGTTGATTATACTCTATTTTCCTATTATCGGAGTATGAGAGCCATCAGCCAACTTGATACCATTATTTTCATGCATTGTTTGATATTCATGGAAAATTTCTCTATGTCCCACCATGTGGTTTGTGAAACCCGAATAGATTACCAAAACTCTTGATCGAGGGGAAGACACATTGCCTATTGCCATGAACAAGAAGGGATATGTTATTGTTGCCTTAGGATATGCAGTTGAGGAAGTAGATTTTGCTTGTTAATCAGTCAATCGAGTATCAATCTCTTTTAACCTCTTTTTCATCTCCGTTAATGAGTCTAGTACAGTCTCAAGAGATACCTTATCACTATTATCACTGTAGTATGTTTTGGTTTGATTGAAAATGGGTTCACCCACCATATATCTCAACAATTCTCTTTGGTATGTCGAGATTTTTCATAGTGTAAACACTTTAATTTGTCTTTCTCATTTAAAGTTGCCTTTGATCGACCTCTACTGCTGCCACCAAATGCTCCCCTACCTCGATGTCTAGGTTGGGTTCCATCCCACAAATGTTATATTTTCATTGCCTAGCTTACTTTCTTTTTTGAGGTTCTTCACGTCTTCTTCTTTCAATAATAAAGAGTAAACTGTACTCAGGGGTGAAAGTTCTTCCCTACTTAGAATATTATTCTTGACAACTTCAAACTCATATGATACACCTCACAATAAATCCAATACCTTTCGTTCTTCGAATTCCTCATTATTTTCTCTTCTGCACGTCTCACACTTAGTTCTCGAAAAAACTTGTAGATCTTCCCAAAGACCTCAGAGTTCAGTATAATACTCACTAATTGGTCTTTCTCTTTAATGACATCTGCGAATCTTTTCTATGGTTTCATATTTCTTTGCAATGTTGTTTCTATGGTTGGAGTCATGGATGGAATGAGTCACGCACTCACCAACTTATTTTGCCTATGCCATCTGAGGTAGGTTGAATCATCATTTCTTGGGCTAGGGTTTCGCCTATTACATACTCCCACCTTCCTCTTGTCACGATCGTAAGTTTCACAGATCATGCCCATTGTAGATAAGTCTTTTCATCCAGTTTAATGTTCGTAATTTCGAAGCCTTCTCTTTTTTTACTACTTAGTGAATCTGCATAGTCAATTATTTTCTCTTTATCAGGCACATTCGTCCCTTACTCTACACAACATCCTTTTTCTTTTTGGCAACACTTCTGTGCAACCAAGGTTTTTGGTCTTCAAATAACAGCAGATTGTTTTGATCTATACTACCTGATTTGCACCACATGCACACGATCTACAGTCCACCGCTGCTTGATATTCTACACAAAAGTTAGTCCACTAAAAACGACTCCTAATCCCATCAATTAGGCTTTCATACCATGTTAATTTTTCTCAAAAAATCATATTAACATAATATCAAATATACAAGGGAGAAAGAAAAAGAGGGGGCCTATGATCAGCAATGGTGCCCTTCTATATCTATCTCTCTTTCTTTTTCATGCTACAATATCATGGCAACTCTAGTGGGTTACATACATCATAATAAAGAAAGCAAAGAACTAAAATACCCCTATATTAAAGATATTCTTCCTAGGAGCTCTTCTTGGATCTAGACTAGAACAGATCCAAATGAGTATAGATCCGAGTTTGTTTCTTCAACATAATAGATCACAATGCTTAGCAATAAATGGATTCCCTGAGATATTTTCCCATGTGCAACAAGTCAATGTACACTTAAGCATCCACATGTTGATGGAGTTACCATTATGGTTCACAATCAGTCATTTCATGTCTTATATGAACATCATATTCTATGGCAGCCATGTGAAAGAGGTGCCCTCTCTCTCACACACACACAATGGGAGGCTGAAGTTTTACATACATGTACGCACCACGAGTTGATTCACCACCAGCATGGTCGGAGTTAGAGAACCCTGCCAGTTGAGTTCATGCTCAACGTGCCTAGGTGTGACCATTTTATATACAAAAAAAACCTTAAACTACTTCTCATGTGCTCCACAAAGAAGATATGAAAAACTAGATTGTAAAATCGTTAAAAGAGGAAGATGATGACCATAAAAGTGTTGGAAAGAAATAATAAAGAATGATTTAATTTATATTGAGTTAACGGCTAGCATGACACATGATTGGGCTATGTGGAAACAAAGAATCTATGTAGCTGACCCTATCTAATATGAAAAAAAGGCTTAGTTGTTGTTGAAGTTGTTGTTGAATAAGATGAAATCACCAAAATATATAGATGTGGCTCCATGTTTCTTTAGAAGTACTTCTGTAAAAACAAGTGCATAAAATAGATTTCCTTGTAGATTTGATGGAAATGGTGGGAAGAAAAATCTAAAAGAATATAGCTGAAAAAGCTTAAAACTGAAAACAAAAGAAATGTATAGATCTAAATCTTGTGTCTGAGCTCAACCTGCTTCACTTTACCGTATACTGACGCTTGCATCTGATGTACCCCAGTGGGGGTACATGAGCAGTCTCCTGCTGTAAACTGGGAACCTAGATCGTGGTGTTACCGCCGTGTGACTCAGGGGGTTTCGCCTGATGTATCAAAACAGCAATTTTCTACTCAACCCACCTAATACCTTTCTTTTTCTATTCTCTTTTTTCGTGTAACAGATCCCTCCGTCTTTGTCATAGTTGTCTTTCATCAAACTCTACTTTTCATGCTAAATTTGAGCTAATACAGTCAGAATTTTTTCTCTTGTCACAGTTTCACACTATAGATTCGCTGTTTCTTTCATTTTATAATTGTTTTTTCGTGCTGCACACTTAAATATTTCACCACTTGTCAATTTTTGCGTTGTGTTTGAGCTCGCAATGCTTTCTGGTTGTGCAGTATCCCAGCAATAAAAACTTAACAGTGGTTCATACTTTAGCTTTTCCAATTTGGGTGAGCGGACCATTTCACCCTAATATAGATCCGCCACGGAATTTGAGTAGATGAAAATTTGGTTCAGATGTATTGGTTAAACTCGAACCGAGTTTTGGAACAAACCGAACCGAAACTATAGTTCGGGTCAGTTTTTCGGTTTTATAAACATGCACGAAAAGAAAACTTATTAGCACAGTAAAAAGAGAAAAATAACCTACCGATACCGAATTATGTCTTCCTGCAACAGCTTGTGAAGCAAAATAGAGAATAAGCTACACAAATTCATGCACTCATCAAATTCTTGGTGAAATAAGCCACTCCTTAATGATGAATGTCTTTCAATCCATGACATCAAACAAGCTAAATCTCATATCTTACTCGCTTGATTCCTGTCTTATCATGTATAGAGACAACACCAATCAAAGTAACGGGTCGAAAGAAGAACCAATGGACAAAAACAGTAAGAATGAATAACGTTTGAGGAAGCTTGAAACCCTACATTTATATAAACAATCTGCCCCCAAAATCACATTCATACAATAAAAAAAAAACATTAGAACTCTAATGCCAAACCCCAAATTAGAGGGATTTGGCATGAAAAAATAAAAAACATTCATAGGAAATTACCGTCGATCATTGTTAACCAAACGAAGAATGCTAGCAGGATTACTCTTTATCGTGTGTTTCATGGCTGATCTCTTATTCTCCCCCGACCGCAAGAAGGTAATCTTGTGCCTAAACGAAATCTACGTCGCCTTCGCCAAGTTCTCCATCTTGTGATATGTATATATTATATATAGGTTAACCAGATCGTATCCATCTCTGATATGTCCAGTCATGCTCACTAATTGTTTTTCGATGACACGAGTGAAATTAAATTTTTAAGAGTTTTTAGAAATTGATGAAGGACAATGTTATCAGGAAGAAACATGAGTGAGCAACATTTGTGGTGAACGGGATCAATTATCAGGAAGAAAAACAAAACTCACTCAGACTTTTGTTTTGGTTCAGTTATTTGCTTGTCAGGTTGGGTTTTGGTTCTAACTCTATGGTGGGCTAGGTTATATCGATTCACTTCTGAACGTTAAAAATAAAAAAATAAACCGATTAAAAGATTTTCGTCCTTCGATCACGTCATCAATGATAAAAATTTAAATTTAAGAAGTAAGCACTATCGTTATACTTTTCATATTTGACATTTAATACATATTATAAATTAAAAACTATTAAATTATGTTATCAATGCTAAAAACTAATGCATAGTTGATACAACGCATAAACATGTACACAACCGAAAACACACAATGCACGTCATCAAGAAACCAAGAACTAAACCACCACAATGAACCTAGGGAAGGCCACATAGATTTCGTTCTGGCACAAGATTTAATTTTCGTGGTCGATGGGGAAGAGGAGTGCTATTAGGGTACAAGATAAAGAATAATGTTACCAGCGTGGCTGCAACCTTTTAATCACAAGGTTTAATTTTCGCAGGATTCAGACCATCTCTTTGTGGGATATAGCATTATAAATCTAATTTGGAACTATATGCAGCTTTATTTAATCTAATTTAGGGATCACAAGGTTAAGCTTGGTTTGTAGTGTTTTCAAGCATCAATATAAGTAAATATAATTAGCGAATACTTAGTGAATAGATAAAAGTAAATATAATTAGCGAATACTTTAAGGGATTAGGGTAAGTCATTTATAGGAAAAAAATTGATTCAGTTATTGGGTTGGGTTTTGTTATATATATACAAAAAAAGTTAGTTGGGCTTTATACTTAGCGAATCATATAAGTAAATATAATTCCAACTTACATTTCTTGTATATGTGTGTGACGAATAAATATCATGAATACTGGTGGGGCAACAATATCACACTCGTCAACAACAAGAGCAAGATTATCAACCTCGTCAAGAACAAGAACAAGATTATCAACCTCGTCAAGAACAAGAACAAGAACAAGAAAGTTGAAATTCTTTTACTCAACCGTACGTCTGTGTATAAGTAATTGGAGGTCGCTCATCAGCATTTCATCTCTCTCTCTCTCTCTCTCTCTCTCTCTCTCTCTCTCTCTCTCTCTCTCTCTCTCTCTCTCTCTCTCTCTAATCGGGGTTCCTTACGAGAAGCAAGAAGAGATGGAGGATATCAAGCAGGTTGTGGCGATTCTGGTAGGATCATACCTTACCTTCTCCGGCGTAGCACTCTTCTTTCTCCATCGACAGCGGGAACGGAATCTTCGAAGTGAACGAATTCTACGTGGCCCAGGTAGAGATCTCTATCTTCTGTGCCATGACACTCTTCATGCTATTCCTCATCAATCGCGTGAACTGGCACTACGTGGAGACCGCCAGCTACTCCTGCTTCTTTATCATGGTCGGTTTGTTGCTTCTCGTCATCTCTTTCCTCTTCCCTGATTTTTTTTGTAGACAACGAATCCTCGAACGAACAGATTACAGGAACCACTTGGCACCATCTCTCTGTCTTTGATTTAGTTGTGGTGGAACCTAGGGTTCTTGGATCTCTCCTTTTGCAGCCGAAGATGTAAACCTTCGATACAAAATGTAGGGTGTAAAGAATTACGCATTCATTGAAGTCATTTCCTCAACACGTTGTCGAGGTTAGTTCTTGGTTTCTTGATGACCTGCATCGTGTATTCTCGACTGTGTAAAAAGTGTATGGTTGTATCAAAATTCAGTGCTAAATGACTAGGTGTTGATTTGTTTCTTTTATCCTATATTGTGGCTGATTTAGTTCTTGTATTGTACTCAATGATGCAAAGTTCGAAATACAAGAATGACAGTTTGGTTTCAGGCGATAGCTCTGCGTTTAAATGTTGTGGAAGTAGGATATGTTCTACATTATAAGACCAATCAATATTAGTATTTCGTTCAAACTTGTGATGAGTTTCATGGAAAGTTAACAAGCATTTAATGGTGCAACGTAGTTGGTCATCTAATAGATGCGATTATCAGCTGTTTTTGGCCTTCAGTAACATCCCGGCGTAGACGTTTTCAACCACGTCATGGAAAAATTAAATTAAGCAGAAATTTCATCCGGTCCTTTAAAGAGAAATAAAGACCGTAAATAAATCAAGCAAAATAAACTTTCCTAGTATTTTCATACGGAATTATGGGCACCCCTTGCAATAAGATTACTTTATGAAAATATAAATTATGAAAATAAGATTACTTTACGAAAATATAAATTATAAAAGTTCAACCATATGAGTAAGGATGAAACGTTCGAAACGGCATCAAATTAAGTTAATATTAACAAACTGGTCAAGAGCAAGAAGAACAATCTGGTTGAACTTTTAGCATAATTTATAGAAAAAGAAGAGTTGTGAGAGGCATGCATACACATATAGATACAATTACATATATATATATATCTATATATATATGGGGAGAGATTGGATCTTCTCCACCGCAAATGTTGCTCACTTATGTTAATGTTTTCCGAGAATAAGAATATAACAACATTGTTATTTGTTCTTTTCCGAAAACCCTTAAAGAATTTTTAATTTCACCAAAATTCAGTGCTAAATGATTAGGTGTTCGCTGGTTTCTTTTATCACATATTGTGGCTGATTTAGTTTTTGTATTGTACCAAATGATTAAAGTTTGAAATACAAGAGTGGCGGTCCGGTTTGAGACAATAGCTCTGCGCTTAGATGCTGTGGATGTATGATATGTTCGAGATTATATGACCCATCAATTTTGGCATTTCATTCAATCTTGGTGATGAGTTTATGGAAAGTTGATAAGCATATAATGGTGCAATGTAGTTGGCCATCCAATATGTGATATGGAAAGTTAACAAGTTGGTTCGGTTCGATGGTTTGATTTGGTTTGGTTTTATTCTAGCATAAAAAAAAGTCGTGATGGTTCGATCCATGGTACATACACATGTATTATGCCATTAGATTACTTGGATCTATGCTCAACATTTCATATGTATATTGGTAATAAAACTCATATATATATAAACTTACAAAGATTGATACCTACATGTGTATGTACAGTGGATCGAACCGTCATGATTTTTTTATGCTAGAATAAAACCAAACCAAACCAAATCGTCTAACCGAACCAACTTGTTAACTTTCCATATCACATATTAGATGGCCAACTACATTGCACCATTATATGCTTGTCAACTTTCCATAAACTCATCACCAAGATTGAATGAAATGCCAAAATTGATGGATCATATAATCTCGAACATATCATACATCCACAGCATCTAAGTGCAGAGCTATTATATTCTTATTCTCGAAAAACATCAATGAGCAAAATTTGCGGTGGAGAAGATCCAATCTCTCTCTATATATATGTAATTTTATCTATGTGTTTATGCATGCCTCTCACAACTCTAAAATTATGCTAGAAGTTCAACCAAATTTTCTTCTTGCTCTTGACCAGTTTGTTAATATTAACTTAATTTGATTCCGTTTCAAACGTTTCATCCTTACTCATATGGTAGTCTTTTTCGCTATATACTTTTATAATTTATATTTTCGTAAAGTAATCAGATTGCAAAGGGTGCACATAATTCCCTATGAAAATCCTAGGAAAGTTTATTTTGCTTGATTTCTTTACGGTCTTTATTTCTCTTTAAAGGACCGGACGAAATTTTTGCGTAATTTAATTTTTCCATGACGAGGTTGGAAATGTCTCCACCGGTATGTTACCGAAGGCCAAAAACTGCTGATAATCAAATATTAGATGGCCAACTACGTTGCACCATTACATGCTTGTTAACTTTCCATGAAACT
Source organism: Brasenia schreberi (assembly GCA_036023115.1). Taxonomy (NCBI): domain Eukaryota; kingdom Viridiplantae; phylum Streptophyta; class Magnoliopsida; order Nymphaeales; family Cabombaceae; genus Brasenia; species Brasenia schreberi. Next base: position 5,717,779 of record JAYKKT010000090.1, on the reverse strand, counting down.
CATCACAAAGTTTGAACGAAATACCAAAATTGATTGGTCATATAATGTAGACATATCATACTTCCACAACATTTAAACACAGAGCAATTACCTGAAACCAAACTGTCATTTTTATATTTCGAACTTTGCATCATTGAGTACAATACAAGAACTAAATCGGCCACAATATATGATAAAAGAAACGAATAACACCTAATCATTTAGCACTGAATTTTGATACAACCATACACTTTCTACACAGTCGAAAATACACGATGCAGGTCATCAAGAAACCAAGAACTAACCGCGACAACGTGCTGAGGAAATAACTTCAATGAACGTGTAATTCTTTACACCCTGCATTTTGTATAGAAGGTTTACATCTTCGGCTGCAAAAGTAGAGATGCAAGCACCCCAGGTCCCACTACAATTAGATTAGAGACAGAGAGTGTAATTGGATACATGGTGCCAAGTGGTTCCTGTAATCTGTTCGTTCGAGGATTCGTTGTCTACAAAAAAAAAATCAGGGAAGAGGAAAGAGATGACGAGAAGCAACAAACCAACCATGAAAAGGAAGCAGGAGTAGCTGGCGGTCTCCATGTAGTGCCAGTTCACACGGTTGATGAGGAATAGCATGAAGAGTGTCATGGCGCAGAAGATAGAGATCTCTACCTGGGCCACGTAGAATTTGTTCACGTCGAAGATTCCGTTCCCCCGGTGGATGGAGAAAGATGAGTGCTACGCCGAAGAAAGTAAGGTATGATCCTACAAGAATCGACACAACCTGCTTGATATCCTCCATCTCTTCTTGCTTCTGGTAAGGAACCCCGATTAGAGAGAGAGAGAGATGAAATGCTGATCCTCCAATTAGTTATATACAGACGATGATGTCTGCCAACCCCTCAATGGCTTTTGGAAATACCAGTCCGTATCATTACCACATGATGCCAATACATGGCGGCGGAGCACATTCTGATGACGAAAGCAGACAATCCTCGGCTTCAAATTTTAGATGGTCATAGCCTAATGGGGAACACAGGTTGATTATCAAGCGCCTTACGCCGATCCATCTCGTATAGAGCATGTCAAGCCACCTCAGTACAATGTCAAAAGCCTCCAACTTATAATGTCACAAGCCTCCAACTTATGACAGAGATGATGTTAGTGATGATCTATAATCAACTAGCTATTAGAGAAGAAGAGAAGTGGTTGATTGAACAGCAGAGGGAAGAAGCCGAGACAACCGTTGAATATGTCCCACCGCAGAGCATTCCGACATGGACACATGTCACAGGAAGCATCAGCCACCGACCAACTTTATCCCAAGGGAGTTCGGTTGTACTCAAGGCAACCATCTATGACATGACAAGGAGTTCTTTTGACCCTGCTAACTTTTGTGCCACTGTGGACGACAGCCGACTTGGCAACAGAAGGAGGTTTCACTATATGAACTTAACATGTCCCCTGATGATACTCGGTATCACCTGCTTGACATATACGGTGACTATTACAGGCGGAAGCTGCGAGGAAGAAGAAGACTAAGAAATCAATGATCGAGGAAGACAGTTTTCAAAAAGCTTTTATGACAAAGGAAAGAGTTTCTTTTGTTTTCTTTATATTACTTTTTTCAAGTATATATATTCAATATTCAACTGTTTCCTTTTTTTCTTAGGGTTATCTTTTTGGATTTTTCGTTTGATGTTTTGAAAGAAATCAGTTATGTTAAACTTCTGTTAATTATATAAATAAATAAAAACACTTTCTCTACTCATTTGGGTTTAAGTATGAAAATGCATGAGGCTCTTTCTTTCCCGAGTTGATTATGCCGATTACTATGCTGGATGGCATTGAACAGACCTCCTGCTCAGCCAATGCCTCTTCCTGCACCACCAATAGGTGGAGGCCCATGAATTCCACAGGTGGGCGGGTATTTATAGGCACCACCACGTTCCAGAAGCTGCTCTTTGCCTTTGAATGAACCATTAATTCTTTACATTATGCATGCACAAATATAGATCCCAAGAACCCCATGCCACCCACCAATAGAGAGAGAGTGTGTGGTAATTGGATCTAATGGTTCTTGTAATATGTTTGTGCAAGGATTAGTTTGTCAAATAAAATAAGGGGAGAAGAAAGCTGTGATGAGAAACACCAAATCCACCATAAAAAAAATAACGAGTAGTAGTTCACAAGCTCTACATAGAACCAATTCTCGTCATCAAAAGCTGAAGCGCTCGTATGATTGGAACAATGTACATTAGGGAGCCATAGTTGTTACAAATGGACCGGGATGAGCTCAAGAAATGGGCAACAAGAGCTCAAGAAATGACCAGGACCCTCCTCATACAAATGCATGAGGAGGGTCTAGCGAAAGGTCTTCTTACTGAAAGACTTCTTCTAATGCAAGTTTCTAAATGTATGAGGAGGGTCCCCTAGAAATCTTTTTCCTACTGAAAGACTTTCTTCTAATGCAAGAAACTAGCATGTAGAGCTATTGCCTGCAACCAAACTTTGCTATGCATGGCAAAATATGCTCCCGAGTTCTATAGTTCATTCACAGTGCGCGCGCACTTGCATGTGGTGCTTATGTTAGAGATGTCATGATCACTTTCAATTAATTTCGATCTACAGCAGATCCCGACTTAACTCACTTGATTGGGGCCTCTACGAATCCCGTTTGCATCGAAGCAGGCTTACATGCCAGATTTATGGAGGATTTGAACAAAACCCAATCAGTTATATGAAATATAATTTGGTATTGTGCATGTAATGGGTGATTTCTGGATTGAATTGAGTTCCGGCTACGGTGAGGATTCACCCCTAAAGTATATAGAGATGATCATGACCGTAGACAACGGTTGTATTTGGTTAGTTTATATATATATACATATAGAGAGAGAGGGGGGGAACAGGGAGTATGCTGTGTGATTGGATCTTACCCACGATTGATGATGGTCACAGATGTTCAACATGTGTAATTTCGTTGTTCTTTTTTGAAAACCCTTAAAAAAATTTAAATCACGTTCATCTCATCAAAAAGCAATGGGTGAACCTATCAAAAGTGAGTGGGATCTAGTTTTCCGATATATATATATATATATATATATATATATATATATATAAAAGAAGCCCAAAATTAGCTGACATCATATATTTTATGGAAAACTATGTCGTACCATAACATGCTTGTTAACTGAAAATGAAAATCATCACCAGATTAAATGGGATATTAAAATTGATTGCTCATATAATGTGAAACACATCATACATTCACAGGAGAAAGAATCAAAACGTAGAGCTATTGCCTGCAACCAAACTGTCATTCTTATATTTAGATCATCACAAGAATCAAAATTTTCTTATAAAATTTTTACCTGTTTAGGAAAGTGGCCATTTTGGCAAATTTTGGGGTTTTTGAAGGAAAAAGGCACTAAACGAGTTTGTTTTGGTACCAAAATTTTATGAAAGCTTTAAAATGATGAAAGAATGCTTTCCGTTCTGAAAGTTTTGAGTTTTGACAAAATTTGGAAAAATGACGATTTTGCCCTTAGTACTGGAAAAGCAGGATTTCGTTTCTTTAAAAGATTTATTATGAAAAGTATGTTGAAAGCTTGCCCCTTCAAAAGAAAAAGGCATTGAAAAGACAAGTTGACACCTAAAAAAGAAGATGAACTCCCAAAAAGGGAAAGTGAGCTTCCCAAAAAGAAACGCTCATACTTGGAAAGAAATCAATTTCCAGAGGATAAGGTCGGTATTATCAAAAGAAAGGAAAGGTGGAAGCAAGAACGAAAGCCTCCAAAAATGAAGGTTTGGTATCGAACGCCTCTCGTAACGTGTCTACGTTATGTTTGGGTATTGAGGTAATTAGTATTGATATACATCAATTTGCATTGTCATTTGTTACTGGTATGCTATTGATATGTTATGATAAGAGCAATTTTAATATCCCAACACTCGTGGAAAGGATTGAATGAGCATGAAAGTTGATTTTCAAAAACGTAACATAGGCCTATTTGAATACATTCATAATAGGTAAGTATGTAATATGGATTTGCATAGCCACGTTCATGGCATATACAGATTACGGAAGACTACTTGAGTACTCTTATACATGTAAAAGATTCAATTGAGATTCATCATGTTTCCTTAGAAGTGGCTATTTGTTAATACTTTTCTGCTTATTCTGTGTTGAGCTAGACTGTTGAAATTGTTGTGGTACAAAGAAGGATTTTTTCCAGTTTAGCAAAATACATCCCGAAAGTATAATCAGCAACAGCAATGAAAAGTTTTCAAGTGTTTTATTGGATTAGAGTGTGCTGTTGTTTTATCTGAGTCATTCATAGCTGGAAATCCAGCTTTAATTGCCCGCCATGTTGCAAGCCAAGTTCATATTATCTCTGAACCTACACTGATTCTTATTGCCTTGAATGTAACATCGGGCAGAGGTTCTGGTTGTGAAACATTTATGGTTCTTTTTCATATCACTCATCCTTTTAATCTACCTGGTAGAAAGTTATGGCTAGTGGCAATGCTCACCTAGAACCAATAATGAATGTTCATGATGTAAAATAGGCCAGCCTTATTGAAAAGGTTGAATCAGAAGCTGTATCTCATAGCAATCATTCTTCAAGAACACAAAGGGAAATCCAAAGTTGATGAAGTCAAGTTTTGCTGATATGGTTAACACTGGAGTTTGCTTCCCAGATTTGCCTTGAGAGTATGGAATCGTTCTTTATTCCATAACATCTATTTCCTTGGATTCTTAGCAAAATGGGATTTGGTAAGAGCTTCTAGTCCTAGAGCAATCATGCATGAACGATCACTTTATGAATGCAGTCATGTGTATGAAATGAATGTTTAGAGACTCATACCTTTGATTCACGAACTCGAGAAGAAGCCTATGATGGCCAGCTGCCCCAAGCAATGGTCCCTGTTTCTTTTGATGTTTAGGATTTTCAAAATTCCTTTTTCGAAAAGAGAACTCTTTTTGGTTTCTATCAAAAAGGACTTACAATTTCTCATATTTTTCTTCACTCGGGTTTTAATACCCATAAATAAGTAGAGGTTTTATGGAAGATTTTGAATAACATTTCAAAGCTCCCTTTCTTACCCAACGAATTCTAATTCTCAAACAACATGAATTCAAATAAAATAGGTCATATTCTTACTCTAGGACTTTCAAGGTGAACTTTTCTCCATCGGGATGAACTATGGGGATTTGGGAAAGAATTACCCGCGGTCCCTTCTGAAGCGTCCCGGGGTTTAAGGCAAAGAGATGGAAAATTGCTCTTTTGAGCTTTGGCTTTTCCTTTTTTTTTCATTTTTCAAGAGAATACCTCTTTTGAAGAAGTTTTTGTATTCCCTTTGTCTATTTGGGGAAGACTTCTTCTCGGAGGAGTTTTTGCATTCTCTTTTCTTTTTCTTTTTCTTTTTTTTCTTTCAAAGATAAGACTCCTTTTTAAGAAGTTTTTGTATTCCCTCGATCTATTCAGGGAAGACTTCTTTTTCTAGGAGTTTTTGTATTCTCTTTTCCTTTTCTTTTTCTTTTGAATATTACCAATTTTCCTTTTTGGAAAGAAGCGAAATGAGGAATACAATTCATCCCTTTAGATAATCAATCCAGGCAAGATTGTCCTATTCCCTAATAGCACCTACCATTTAAAAGCACCTTGCTATTTTGAACTAGGCCTCATTTGGTAAGTAAAAGATTTTTGACATGTTACCAAATAGTTTTTGAAAACTCTACTTTTCATAAGGTATCAATTCCCTAATTTGGGGTCACATAATCCATCTTTAGTCCTTCTTTCCAGAAATCCAAAGGAGATATATTTTTCAAAATCTTTTCAAATGAAATTTAAAGTAGACCCCATACATAGTATTGGGCATTTATAGAATCTACTAAATTTCCTTCCTTAACATCAACTTACCAGCATTCCTTTTGTGATGCCCCTTTGCATCATAGGAACCATCCTTGTGGGCCGCCATCTTCAAATGGAGTGCGGGCTTCTTGTGGATGCATTATGTCATGCAAGATGTATTCCTATAATACAATGGTAATGCATGCTTTATGATATGATGAATACACTCAGTTTCTATGAAATGTATTTAAGGGATAACATCTCCATGCCCCTAGTTTGGAGTGAATAGCACAAGAACTCACATATCATGGCCGATCTCTATATGACATGATTGTTTTTCAATGTGATGCATGAAAGATATGCACAACCTTAGTCTTGGCGATGCATGATATGATCCTTGGATGTATTCTAGGTAGGTTAACTCTCTAATGCATTTCTAGAAAATTCTTACACACTTTGAAGCTTTTCCAAATCAATGATTTTATGGAATATAGAAAGCTTGGAGGCTTGACCATCCTCATGGATGAGGAGACTTTCCTCCTTGCTTTAATCACTCTCAAGTTCTTGTTTTCTAGGGAAGTATCATGGATAAGAGAAGAAGGCATTTCTAAATCCAATTTTTGAAAAATAATATTTTTGGAGTTTTTCAAATTTTTCTATTTTTTTGGATTTTCCGGAACAACTAGTAGAAGGGAAAACAAACGTTTTTTTTTTTTGAAATTTTTATAATTTTCTATTTTTTTTGGATTTTTCAAAGCAAATAGCAAAAGGGGAAACGAATAAAACTTTCTTTTTGGGAATTTCAAATTTTTCAATTTTTTTTTTTTTTTGGGTTTTTGGGTTTTTCCATTTTTTTTGGCTTTTGGGAATATATAATTTTTTTGGATTTTTTTCAAATAAAAAGGGATCTTCCATCAAACCTGCAAAGAAAACACTACGAGTTAGACTCTAAATAAGACGTCTAAACCATAAGTTTCGGGATTAGCGGGTTCTAGGGCACCCTTAACCCAATTGGTTTCGGGTGGTGGCTCAGGTGGTATGGATAGGCTATATCCTAAACCATGGCGTCCTACATTTGGCATGGGTGTAATGGGTTTTAGTTTTCCTTGGCCTTGAATCCCCAATCCTTGGTAAGGAGTATATCCCATATTTAACAACATCTTCCAAGGTTTTTTGAATTTTGAAAATATTTGATATAGAGGATGATTTTGGAAAGATGAATCATCTATGGCAGGTTTACTTATCCTAATGGTTCTTTTGGGAAGATGGAGGGATTTGGAAAGTTTTGACTTGCCTAAAATACGAACTACTCTTGTTTTGGAAAGTTTAGCTATTTCAGGGAAGTTTATTTTGGCAGTTTCCCAATTGGTCTTTACTTCTTGGTTTGGCTCCCCTGATATACAAGGAAAGGTTTGTATTCCATTCAATTGGGGAGGGTCTTCTCCAAAAACAACCACTACCCGATTTTTCCATGGGATTTTGAGGCACCTGTGGAAGGTGGATGGGACGGCTCTAAGAGAGTGTATCCATGGTCTTCCTAATAATAGATTGTAATGGGGATTTATATCCAAGACATGGAATAATCCCTCGTGAGGTATTTGTCCGACTTTCATGGGTAACTTTATGGAGCCTAAGGGGTTGGATGGGTTCCCATCATATCCTGTAATGGTTATGGAACTCGGTTCAAGCATAGACGTAGAGATTCCTATTTGGAAAGCCACATGGAGGGGAAGGATATTAAGGCCTCCTCCTCCATCGACTAGGCATTTACTAATAGGGTAGCCGTTTAACATAATTTCTATATGGAGTGCTTGGTTATGGATCACATCATACTTTCCCAAATCATTCTCTGTAAATACAATGGAAGTTTTTGCAAAGACGGGAGAAACTAAGGTAGATAGGGATTCAGGGGATATCGTAGTGTCGACTCTAGTCTTCTCTAAAATCTCCTCTAGGACTCGTCTATGCTTGGGAGAAATTTTTATCAGTTCCAAGATAGACATGTTTATGGGGAGTTTAGAAAGATGCATTTCTAGGTCATAGGGGTTTATTACCACACCCTTTTTATCGACACCCTGGGATGAGTTTGGTATGCATGCTTGTGGGGGACCTGGTAGAACGACCACCCCCTTGCTTGTTTGTTTTGCTAAGTGTGGGGGTTGGTAGATTCTCCCGGATCTAGTCACTTCCTCTACACTATCCCTAGGGCTCGTTCCTATTTTGGTTCTAACTTGGTGTCTAGGGACACCTCGAATCACTACCAAGGCTCTAGCCGGGGGCGGGTTTCTAAGTGCTCCTCGGATCACTATTGCTTGGGCATTTTTTATTTCGGGAAAGTGTGGTGTGTGAGGTGTGGGATGCACGATATGCACTGCATGATTAGAGTGTGATAGGGAGCATACCTCTTTTTCCTTTCCACTCATACTGGCGTGGTTAGGGAAGGGTTCTTTAAAAATGGCCTGGGGTGACTCTGACTCTTCAGACACGTGCAGCTTACCTTGCTCGATCAAGTCCTTTATCCTATTCTTCAGGGTGTAGCAGTGTTGGGTATCATGGCCCTTGAGCCTATGATATTTACAAAACTTGTTTAAAAACTTTCCTTGGGGTGGTGCCCCTTCGGGAATCTCTGGGAGTGTTGTGAGACCTTGTACCAATAGGATGTTTAGGACCTCCGTGAGTGGTTGTCCTAAGTTAGTGTACTCCCTTCTTTCAAATCTCTTTTTATTTTTGTGGTTCTTTTCGAGATCTTTTTGCCCTGAAGGTTTTGGGGGTCCTGCTAAACCTTGCTCTACTCGAACATTAGCCACTTTTGGTACTTTTATCCCTTCCTCTGGTGCATGTGGCCCATATGCCCCAGGTTTTTCAAATTTTTTTGAAAAACTTTTTCCTTTCCATAAATCTTCATAAGTTCCCTTTTTCAAATTGGTCTCGAAAAGGGAAGCTTTCTTGATCAATTTTTGGAAAGTAGAAATCTCATGTAAGGAAAGGAGGACTTTCAAATCAGTTTTGAAATTGTCTAGGATGAGCATCACTGCGCACCCTTCAGAGATAGGTTCTTTGAATTGCCCCAAGATTGATCTCCATCTAACGATAAACGCGTGGGCGTCTTCGTTAGGGCCTTGTTTGGTGTCCCTCAATGTATTTAAAGTGGGGGTAACTTCAACATTGTGCGAAAATCTTTGCATAAAACAGTTGGCTAATTCTTCAAAATCGACAAACTGGCTTAAGTCATAAGAGGCCAACCATTTTGCAGCACTCCCTTTTAAAGAATGAGGGAACCAATAGACCCACTTAGAGGAGTCTTTTTTCTTTTTATAGGCACTTCGGGAGAAAAGTTGGAGATGAGACCTAGGGTCTCCGTTTCCATCATAACGGTGGAAGCTGGGTATCTCATCATCACTATCGGTTTGGTAGTCGAAAGGTAGGAAATCTGATAAGGCATAGGATTTTTTCTCATGTTTTTGGTTTTTCAAAAGTTGATGTAGAGCCTTTCGATCTTTCATGGTGAAGGATTCGGGCTCAAGTTCTTCTTCAATTTTGGAAACGACCCTAGGCTTCCTACAGTGGTTTGATTTCCTATTCGTTTTGGTTTTCCTATCATGGGAAGAGCAGGATTCGACTGCTTCAGCTTCTTGGCTTAAAGCGTCGATTTCTTCTCTTAGTACCTTTATTCCCTCCCTTAGGGCAGCGAACCTGTCTCCTTTTGAAAAGCTTTTTGAAATTTTGTTCGAGCAGCGGCTGGTAGAGCGGGAGACCCGGCTGGATACCTCACAAGATCCTTCTGAGCTCGACATGATCAACCTGTTTAAGCCAACTTATCACAAACCTAAAAATTGAATTAGTATAATGGATTCAAACAAAATTTCAAAGTCTCAACTCCCACCGGGCGTGTCAAATCTGTAGACGTGATTTTATTTCAAATCGTGGGATCCGAAATCAAACCCTCGAACTACGTCAGGTTGTGCGAGCGTGCCAGTTAGTTTGTCAAAACTAACAAATTCTGATTTTCTGACTTCTAAGAACGATTGTGGACAAGTGAGATCTTTTCGACTTAGGCCTTCTTGAACCGGCGCTCAAGGGTCAGCCTAGACGCTTGAAATTTGTTTGAATCCGTTAATTCGAGAAAGGAAAAACCAGATTTTTCAATAGTTTCAGCTTTGTGTTTAAGTTCTCGATTTCTGAAAATTTTCAGATTCTGAAAGTTGCAGAATCTATTCAGTTCCAAAGACCTGTTCTTTGAATTTTTAAAAATACTTCTGATTCTCCAAAAATTCTAAAACTTTTAAAGAATAGAGACACGTGTATGTAGAATCAGAATATATTTTTATTTTATAATTTTGTTCTTTATTTTCTGAGAATTAAATACAGAATCAGAAACTGTTATAAAATTCGGAACAGCCCTATTTCTGTGAATCAGAAGCTCAGAAAAACAGCAATATCTCAGCACTCAGTCATCCAATTTCGATAAAATTTGTTGTGTTAGAAATATACGGATGTTAGGTTTCCAAAGAATCAAATTTCATCCAGTTTCATTCAGTGGTTGAAGAGATATGGGCAAAAGAACAGAGGTCCGTTACTGAACGTTCTGTTTCTGTAAAACGCAATCTGGATTTTGTATAAACTTCACGGATCTAATTGGCTAGGCAACAGTTCATAAAAATTCCTCAAAATTTTATCTAAGAACGTCTGATATGTTTAGATTATTAATGCAAAATTTCGAAGCAATTGGCTTATCCGTTTGTCTATAAAAATTCCGTGATCAGACGCGTGTGCACGGACAGTTTCAGAAACCAAGTTTGCAGAAAATTTCATAAAGTTCCTAACGTAATTCTAAAACGAAATTCGACCTGTATCAATCTTAACGAAATTCGACCTGTATCAAAAAGGACTTACAATTTCTCAAAAAAAAAAAGAAAAAGAAAAGAGAATGCAAAAACTCCTCCGAGAAGAAGTCTTCCCCAAATAGACAAAGGGAATACAAAAACTTCTTCAAAAGAGGTCTTCTCTTGAAAAATGAAAAAAAAAAAGGAAAAGCCAAAGCTCAAAAGAGCAATTTTCCATCTCTTTGCCTTAAACCCCGGAACGCTTCAGAAGGGACCGCGGGTAATTCTTTCCCAAATCCCCATAGTTCATCCCGATGGAGAAAAGTTCACCTTGAAAGTCCTAGAGTAAGAATAGGACCTATTTTATTTGAATTCATGTTGTTTGAGAATTAGAATTCGTTGGGTAAGAAAGGGAGCTTTGAAATGTTATTCAAAATCTTCCATAAAACCTCTACTTATTTATGGGTATTAAAACCCGAGTGAAGGAAAATATGAGAAATTGTAAGTCCTTTTTGATAGAAACCAAAAAGAGTTCTCTTTTCGAAAAAGGAATTTTGAAAATCCTAAACATCAAAAGAAACAGGGACCATTGCTTGGGGCAGCTGGCCATCATAGGCTTCTTCTCGAGTTCGTGAATCAAAGGTATGAGTCTCTAAACATTCATTTCATACACATGACTGCATTCATAAAGTGATCGTTCATGCATGATTGCTCTAGGACTAGAAGCTCTTACCAAATCCCATTTTGCTAAGAATCCAAGGAAATAGATGTTATGGAATAAAGAACGATTCCATACTCTCACAGCAAATCTAGGAAGCAAACTCCAGTGTTAACCATGTTAGAAATATATGTACAAATCAAACTTTACTCAAGACTTTTCTTTTGTCTATTCAATACAAGATAAGTATTTATAAAGAGAAAGAAAGGAGTGCTGGCCAACAACATTGAGTTGTTAGTTGTTGAAGATGGCCCAATGGCTAGTAAAATAACCATTGGGGCCCCCTCGAGCCCTAATATCCCAGGTGGCCCTTGTCCAAGTAGTTTGGCCTGAGTGGCTTGTGTTCGCTCGACCTCGTTACAAACATAAACTTATGCATTCCACTAGCCCAACCCTATTACATTTTAACAAGTACACCACATTTCGTATTGGCATTATTCTTATGACATAGGGACATACGAAATTATGAATGAATCTAGTGCATAGTAAAATAGCCGTTGGGGCCCCCTCGTGGCCTTGATGTCCCAAGTAGCCCTCGTTCTTGTGGTTTGGCCTAGGTCTGCTGGGATCTCATTACAATCATATATTTATGTGCCCCACTGACCCAATCCTATTACATTTTAACAAATACACCACATTTCGTATTGGCATTATTCTTATGACGTAGGGACATATGAAATTGTGAATGAATCTAGTGCATGGTGATTTGGAATGACAAATTGATGAAACATGGCCAAATCAATTTTGAAGTTGTTATACTTCAAAATTCAAACTTTCAGTATGTGGCCACATTGTAAGATATGTTGGTTTATTGTGGAACTTAATTTGAAATTCTGGCAACAAAGAATTTGGTCCCTTGAACAAGAAAAGCCACATTGCCTTGCGCTATTAGGGTACTTCCACCTCCTTTACTGAGGGGGTCATAGCTGATTTTGTTGTAAGAGTCTGAGAGTTGCTAGGTTCTTTTAAATTTTGAGAGTTGGTGGACCTATACGTGAATCTACATACATCGTCAAGCTATTCAATTTCCCTACTCAAACATACTTTGGATACTTTTGATCTTATAAAGCCCTACGACTTTTCAAGATTTGGGAGCTATGACGGGGGTGTATATCTATTCATCTTCATATATCGTCATGCTATTCATCTTCTATTTTTCCTATGATTCTTGGTCTTGGAAGCTATGATGGGGTCTATATCTCAAGCCTTCACCTTTCCTGCGTATATGGCTTTTCAAGGCTTATTGAAAATAGATAGAGGGCAATTGGGGATTGCTTTAAGAAAATGTATATGAGGGTTGTTAAATAATAACTGCAACTTTCCTTTAGAAATGGTCACAATAACATTTTTCTTTATGTTAAAACTAAAAGAAAACCTATGATATTTCTTCAATGAAACCATAACTAATGTGAGACATATATTACTGTTGAACTAAGTTCTTAGTAAATTATCTTTCCTTCCTAAGTAATTCCTAAGTCATCCTTCCAATATCCCATATGGGTTCGTTGGAGATAATAGAATTCCTATCATTCTTGAGACTACTATCGTAGGATCCAAAATTGTTAATTTATTGTTGTTGAATATTTCCATTAAGTGTTTGATAAAAAACAATTTTAATATTGACAAATCTTGAGTCATATTTATCAAATTGTCAAGCATAGACTTCGCTTTTGATATAAATTAATGTTCTTCCTTAGTGCGAGATATCTCGAAGTTTGGGTTTTTGTCCTTCAGTGGATACTCAACATTCACATGCATTTCACTAAATATCCAGTCGACACTACCAGTAAGTTGGACTTGGAGACTTGTAATTAAAATAATTTATTGATTTTACACAAAAATCACATTAACATAGTATCAAATATACAAGAGAGGAGGAAGAGGGCCCTAGCATCACCATTGGCTGCATGCCCCTTCTCTCTATCTCTCTATTTCTTTTTCACACTACAATCTCATGGTAACCCTAGTGGATTACATAATTTATAATAAAAAAAATAAAAGGACTAAAACACCTTTATACTAAGACATTCTTCTTAGCATCTCCTCTTAGATCAAGACCAGATCATATCCAATTGAGTATAGATCCAAGTCTATTTCTTCAACATACCCCCTCAAGTTAGGTATAGGATACTAGTTACTCCCAACTTGTTAAGAGCTTTCGCCTATTGCAGTCATTGGTTTTGTATACTAGATTTGAGAAGATTTGTATGGTTGCCTTATTGTATGTAAAGAAATGGAAAGGACTATTTATTTCACTGCCGATTTCCTTCATGAGAGATGAAATTCATACGCTTTCACACATACCAAGTGCAATAGCTCGCTATTCTACTTCTACACTTGATCTTGCTACCACTGACTGATTCTTACTTTTTGAAGAGACAACATTTCCCCCTACACATACAAAGTAGCCTGATATAGACATTTTTGCCTTCAATTGATCCTTCTGAATTAGCATATAAAAAAACTTCAATATCTAGTGATTGGTTAGGTGTATTCAGGATTCTGTGAATAATTGTGGATTTAAGATATCGGATTATGTGGAACACAACATTAATTTGATGTCTCGTTGGAGCATGCATCCACCTCCTAACATAACTCACAACAAAACTAATATCAAGCCTCATGATGGTGAGGTATATTAACTTACCAAACAGTCTCTGATATTTACTAGTATCTTCATATAGCTCTTCATCTCTATCACTTGCCCTTTTATTTGATTCAATGAGAACATCACACACCCGACATTTCACCATCTTTGTCTCTTCTAATAAATATAAGATATATTTCCTCTCACATGCAAATATTTCTTCATTGCATTGTACCATTTCAATACCAAGAAAGTAATATAAATTGCTCACATCTTTTAAGTCAAATAAGCTATATAGCCTTTTGTTAAGGGAGTCGATACCCTCTACATCATCTTATGTAATGGTAATATCGTCAACATACATTGCTAATAAGGTGGTCTTATCACTACGTTTTATGAAGAGGGCATGATCATTGATGCTTCTCTTGAATCTCACACTGATTAACGCTTCTTTAAATTTTTCAATCCAAGCTCTTAGTAATTGTTTTAGCCCATTCAACGATTTTTTTAATTTGTATACTTTTTGTTATCAGACTTTATCATTATAGATACGTAGTAGGTCCATATATATCTTTCAATAAATCTCCTCGAGGAAAAGCATTATTTACATCTATTTGACATAATTCTCACCTTTTATTGATTACTATAATAAGTACTCGAATAGTATTTATCTTAGTAATGGTGCAAATGTCTCTATGTAGTCTATTATATATGATTGGTTGTACCCTTTGAACACTAATTGTGTTTTGTATCTCTCAATAGACTCATTTGCCTTGAATTTAATGATATAGACTCATTTAAAGCCCAATGTTTTTCGGCCTAATGGGAGATCTGTAAGTTTCCAAGTGCTGCAATTTTATCTTTCATTACTTCTCTCCATTTTGAAACTTATTTGATTTCTTCAAAGTGCTTTGGAATAGAATAGGATTTTGCATTGATCACAAACATTTGGTTTTCTTTTAATAGATTAGAGTAGGACACATATGGACTGATAGGATATTTAGTTATCCCATGTCTTTCTTTCCTTAGTGCAATAGGTAGATCATCACAAGAATAAGAAAAAGGAGTTGAACAGTTTACCTCAGGAGTTGGTGGAACTAAATAAGGAAAAAGATTTGTGTCAAGATTTGCATTAGGATCAGGCATGACGACTTAATACCATTATTTTCATGCATTGTTTGATATTCATGGAAAAATTCTCTATGTCCCACCATGTGGTTTGTGAAACCCGAATCAATTACCAAAACTCTTGATCGAGGAGAAGACACATTACCTATTTGCCATGAACGAGAAGGGATATGTTATTATTGCCTGAGGATATGCGGTTGAGGAAGTAGATGTTGCTTGTGAATCAGTCAATCGAATATCAATCTCTTTTAACCTCTTTTTCTTCTCCGTTAATGAGTCACGCACTCACCAACTTATTTTGCCTATGCCATCTGAGGTAGGTTGAATCATCATTTCTTGGGCTAGGGTTTCGCCTGTTAGATACTCCTACCTTCCTCTTGTCACAATCGTAAGTTTCACAGATCATGCCCATTGTAGATAAGTCTTTCCATCCAATTTAATGTTCGTAATTTCGAAGCTTTCTCTTTTTTTACTACTTAGCGAATCTGCATAGTCAATTATTTTCTCTTTATCAGGCACATTCGTCCCTTACTCTACACAACCTCCTTTTTCTTTTTGGCAATACTTCTGTGCAACTAAGGTTTTTGGTCTGCAAATAACAACAGATTGTTTTGATCTATATTACCTGATTTGCACCACATGCGCACGATCTACAGTGAAAGAGGTGCCCTCTCTCTCACACACACACACAATGGGAGGCTGAAGTTTTACATACATGTACGCACCACGAGTTGATTCACCACCAGCATCGTCAGAGTTAGAGAACCCTGCCAGTTGAGTACATGCTCAGCGTGCCTAGGTTTGACCATTTTATATACAAAAAAAACCTTAAACTACTTCTCATGTGCTCCCATAAGAAGATATGAAAAACTAGATGGTAAAAACGTTAAAAGAAGCAGATGATGACCATAAAAGTGTTGGAAAGAAATAATAAAGAATGATTTAATTTATATTGAGTTAACGGCTAGCATGACACATGATAGGGCTATGTGGAAACAAAGAATCTATGTAGCTGACCCTATCTAATATGAAAAAAGGCTTAGTTGTTGTAGTGGTTGTTGAATAAGATGAAATCACCAAATTATATAGATGTGGCTCGATGTTTCTTTAGAAGTACTTCTGTAAAAACAAGTGCATAAAATAGATTTCCTTGTAGATTTGATGGAAATGGTGAGAAGAAAAATCTAAAAGAATACAGCTGAAAAAGCTTAAAACTGAAAACAGCAATTTTCTACTCAACCCACCTAATACCTTTCCTTTTCATCCCTCCGTCTTTGTCATAGTTGCCTATAATCAAACTCTACTTTTCACGCTAAATTTGAGCTAATACAGTCAGAATTTTTTCTCTCGTCAGTTTCACACTATAGATTCGCTGTTTCTTTCATTTTCTAATTGTTTTTTCGTGCTGCACACTTAAATATTTCACCACTTGTCAATTTTTGCGTTGTGTTTGTGAGCTCGCCGTCATGCTGCATGCTTTCTGGTTGTGCAGTATCCCAGCAATAAAAACTTGGTTAACTGTGACGACAAACTGAGTAGCATTCTTTTCGGTAGGAGTCAATTTGAACTCTCAGAGCTCCCAATGCTTGTCGAATTGCACTTCCCAAAAACATCAAAGTGAATATGAGCGGTCATCATGAACACAATGTCATCAACTCTTAATCTTATTCCAGGCTTTGTTTGTATCCGTGTAAACTCTGAGAGTATGATACATGAGCATCTCAGATATCGTTATTCTTCTAGAGGAAGTGAGGATGCTTCTCTTTGTTAGTGTCGGGAGCAGTATCTTCCTCCTGGGAGTAGCATTTTGAGACACTAGACAGTCCAGGCAATAGCATGACCCGAAATGTCCATGTTCATGTCCACCTAAAGTGATGCCAAAATGACACAACACAGATACAACTTAAAACATGAAATTGCTGGTTTGTATCCCACCCAAAGTGAGAAAAGTCAGGTCATGTGCAGGTTGTCCTGTTTTTGACGTACATAGGAAATTTCCATGACAGGGACATGACACGAAACACAAAATTTCCACCCTCCATCTATTTTGATATTTGATTGAACTTATTTTACCTAAAAGGAAAGTACACTGTAACTGACCTGCTACTGCGAAGTTCGTGGGGATACACGCATCTAGTGGCCTTTGTCAGAACTGAAAACAAACTGAAATTTCTTTGGGATGGTAACAAAATAAACAGGTCCACAGAAAGAGCAATAGCTCACATGGCCTGGGGGTAGAGGTGGCCGATTCACAAGTTGAAGGTCATGAGTTGGACACACTGGTCATGCATTTGGCTTCTTGCTTATCATTGTAACTAAAAACAAAAAGGGTATTCAGAACTGTGACAAAGTGTACAAGAAGTCTAGGCCTATCAGGCCACAATTACGTTTCATTTGATGAGGCCAGAGGTACCAGGCCTATCATTCAAAAGTCGGCCACAGTGCCTCCTTTCGGTCGCACTGAGAACCCGTCCACAAGGCACCATATTGGGGTCCTGCCCTTTTAGACCCTAAGTAAATGGGGGCTCATTGATTGTCGACGAAACAACCGAAACTAAAATCAAGTTTTCTCATGCTAAGTGGATCAACTACGATACTTTTGGTTAGACATAAAATTCACAAAATGCAACATTGGTTTCTCAGCAGGAGCGTGTTCATCTATAAATTTCCACCACTATCTCATTTCTCCAATTTCAAAGTTCTTTTGAAGAACAAAGCAGTACCCCACATAAAAATGCAGCTTATTGGTTGAGAAAGATAAGAAGATGAACTAATGACCCATTACGTCGTGCAAATCCGGAGCTATTTGAAGAATTTCTGTTGATTAAGTTTTGATTTTTTTTGGTAAAGATTACTGAATTTCGAGAACTGATTATTGGTTTTTAAATCATTTGAAAAAATTTATCGATTGCATTTTGAAATTCGAGAAGCTTAAGAATGGTTGATTTCTGAATCATAGAAAACCCCAAGATCCACTAAACCAAACCTAGAGATCCCATCTACATGGTTGAATTTGAAGAATCTGATTGCACATGCGACGATAATGCAATTAAACCAAGAACATTTGCTGAAATACGAAAATCCATTTAAATACATATCTAAGAGTTCACAGCCAATTGTTTCCTACAAATATCTCGTACCCATGTCCAGAAACCCCATAATTATGAACGCCATAGTGTTAAACCAACTTTTAAAAATTAATTAGACAGCGAAGAAAAAGAAAGTACAGTGATAATCTACGAAAGCTGGTAGCCAGAAATTTTCTATACACAGAATATACTCCTCTACTACCATCTCAATTTCCTTTCAATTGAGATGAATATTTACCGTGCCTTTGCACATCAAAGATATTTATACAGCAACAACATCTGCAGTCAAGTTCTCATCACACGTTAGGAGAAGTCCTAGAATTCTAGCGGGAAGAAGACAGCTCCTCCATCGGCAACCCGCAGAGACCGGCTCAATTGGTGGAACGATCATTAGCACATTGTCGTGACGTCGAACAATCCCCATCACACTGACAGTGCTGCCTTCTTTAATGTACCTGTTATCGACAATAGAATTACCCAGAACGCCAAAAATAAGAAAACTGGCTGGCAATCATCAAACAGATTATATTTACCCCTCTTCAAGTCGCATAACACGGTCATCAGCTGAAAGTTTCCGCTCCGCAAGCCATTGTAGGAAAGCAGGAGATAACTCTTTCTTATCCTTTGTGATATCAACAATAGTGACAGGTTTAACAAAGGAAGAAACTTTTGCACCGTATCCAGCTTTTACTAGTGCTCGTAGCCCAGACTGGAAGTCTGATATGTAGAAATCAGCAACATAGCTCTGCAGCATGAAAAGTCAACAAGACTTTGGCTAAATCCCTGCTCGGACATCAAAATACACGACACACACACAGAGACCTACTGATCCAGTTATGAATATAAAATAGCCCATTGAAGTCACGAGAAAAAGTAAGTTTCAAAGGCTCCAGTCAATCTATAATTGAAGTGAGGGAAGAAAAGATTATTCCACTTATACATGGAAGGCGCACTTCTAACAACATGCATGAGCTGATTCTTGCTTCTGTAGACAACATGAAATTTGGTTTTATCACTCCCAAGATGATTGAACGGCCCATCCTACTTCACGATATAGTGGATAATGAAAGATGATTTCCCCAAGGCAGTCTTTTAATTGCATGGAACAGCATGAACTATTAAGAATCACCTATCTAGTCAATAAGTTACAAGAGAGCGTGTGTATGTTTGACGAAGAGAAAGGGGGGTGGGGCGCAATGGAACAAGATAAATGAAACTTAATATTACATGTATGATGTAATGAAAGTATTTTCATCCACACAATTTGATCCAAAAGGATATGTCTGCATGTTTGAATCTATCACCACAAGTTATACATTCTTCCCCAGTATGGTTAACATGAATCAATTATTCGTGTACATTAAGGTTGAAAAGTCATAAATGCTTTTGGACATGATCATTTTGCAGGTTTACCCTCTTCCTTTATCGGTTACAACGGGAGGCTGAAGCCTAATACGCACACACATACACCTACTGGGGAATCGAAATCCCCACCTGTGTTCTGGGAGTCAAGAGAGCACCGCCAGGTGAGCTAACGCTCTGGCTGCAGGTTCACCAATTTTGCATATGTGGAAAATAAATAACCAAACTTATGGGCCACCCAAAAAGCAAAACCAACCATTTTCTGCTTAACCGAAAACGAAACCAGGCCTTTCAGTAGAAGTAGGTTAAGCTACATGGATTCTTTATCATCAGTGTGCTCGATCTCATTCCAAAAAGGAACATTTTGCAATATTTAAAATTGTCAAATCGACCTAAGGCAATGGAAAGCTGCAATTCGAAATGTGTGTAATGTTGGATACAAGTCATCTGTAACTGAAATGACATTGTTAACGTGGATATGGGGTCAAGTAAAAATAGAAAAGATCAAATCTATAAAGATATCAGGGAAAATAATATGCCAACAAAAGAGACCTTAGTAACGACTGAATGGAGCTCCTGCAAAGATGTCTGATGCTCCAGAACATGCTTTGCAGAGGAAGTTGATGAAGGTCCCAAATCTTGGAAGGAAAGCAAGCCATAATCTTGGATCTTTTAGATTTAAAGTGGTGTTGAAATAATTAGAATGGCAACTGAGAACAATCCATGTAGTGGATAAAACGTTTGGTTTTGGTTATGGCCTTGCTTTCTTATCAAGTTGACCTATGGATATCCAATTTAAGCTACCATAATATGTATTTTTTTTTTCATGTCAAAAGCTGGAAAACGTTTTACACTTCCCATAGAAAAGTTGACTTAACCATAGTCACCATCGTGATAAAAAACAGGTAGATGTATTTTCAGATAGGTTAAGAGATCTTGCTCCACAACAACAACTAACCCTTTTCCCATACTAGACGGGGTCGGCTACATGGATTCTTTGTTTCCACAAATCCCTATCGTGTGCCATGTTAGCAGTTAACTCGCAATAAGCTAGATCATTCTTTATTGTTTCTTTCCAATACTTTTGTAGTCGTCCTCTACCACTTTTAATACTTTCCAAATTTAGTTTTTCTAACCTCCTTACAGGTTCTTCTTTTGATCTTCTTTTTATATGTCCAAACCATCTTAAACGATATTCTCTCATTTTATCCTCTATTGGTGCCACTCCTAATTTGTTTCTAATAACCTCATTATGTATACGGTCTTTTCTTGTATGACCACTCATCTTCATTTCTGTCACAGACATCTTTTGTACATGTTGATGATTAACTGCCCAACACTCAGAACCATAAAACATGACAGGCCTAATTGTTGCTCTATAATATTTACCTTTTAACTTTAATGGTATCCTCTTATCACAAAGAATACCTGCTGTTTCTCTCCATTTTAACCAATCAGCATTAATTCTATGCGTAACATCTCCATCAATTCTTCCATCACTCTGAAAAATTGACCCTAGGTATTTAAAACTTTCCTTTTGGGAGATGCAATGTGTGCCAATTTTAATTTCTATGTCCTCTGAGGTAATCAAATGATCAAACTTACATTCCATATATTATGTCTTTGTTATACTAAGTCGGAGGCCTTTGCTTTTTAATGTTTCTCTCCATAGTTCCAATTTTCGATTAACTTTTTTCTTAGACTCCTCCACTAATACAATGTCATATGCAAATAACATACACCAAGGTACTTCATCTTGAATATGTTTTGTTAACTCATCCACCACCATTATAAATAAGTATGGACTTAAAGTTGATCCTTGATGTAACCCAATATTAACTTCAAAGAAGTCTGTCGTTCCTTCATGAGTCCTCACACATGTTTTTGCACCATCATACATGTCTCTTATAAGGTTAATATATGTCAATGGGATACTTCTTTTTTTCAAAGTTCTCCAAAGAACCTCCCTCGGTACCCTATCATAATATTTTTTTAGATCAATAAATATCATGTAAAGGTCTTTCTTTTTTGCTCTAAAATGTTCCATAAGACGTCTCAAAAGGTGAATCGCTTCAATAGTAGATCTGCCTGGCATGAATCCAAATTGGTTCTCTGTTGTACTGTATACTTGTCTTAACCTACATTCGATAATTCTTTCCCATAATTTCATAGTATGGCTCATTAACTTGATACCTCGATAATTCGCACAATTTTGAATATCTCCCTTGTTCTTATATATGGGTATAAGTGTACTTGCTCTCCATTCCTCGGGCATCTTTTGGTTTTTCCATATTTCATTAAATAGTCTTGTGAGCCAAGTGATTCCTATTTCTCCTAGTATTTTCCAAACTTCTATAGGAATATTATATGGTCCAACCGATTTACCACCTCTCATATGTTTAAGAGCCTCTTTGACTTCATCCTTTTGAATACGTAGGTAAAAATTGTGGTTTACATACTTTTCTCATTTGGCTAACTCTCCTAAGCTAATACTAACATCTTTATTTTCATTAAAAAGATTATAAAAATAGTTTTTCATCTATTTCTTATATAATCATTTGCCACTAGAATTTTTTCATCCTCGTCTTTGATGCATCTAACATAATTAAGATCTTTAGTTTAGGTTTATAGACTTTTCTTATTTAAGAGATCTTGCTCCAAATCACATAAATATAATATCATGCTCCGAACAATGAGTCACAGGTATATGCACCTAAACTAGCATTGTAATGTACCTTGAATATCAAATAATAGGTACGCACATGATTTCTTATTATAGAATAATAGTATTTCATTCCCACACATGGGATGCCAATAGTTCATCCTGGCTCCCGTTATTAATTGAATCAGCTGTCGTCGTAATCTTTAAATTTCACGAGAGAAGAAACCATATTCTGTCAAACACTTGGCAAGCACATAACACAATATGCACAACAAGAAACAGATACTTGAGATGCAGGTCTAGAAGTTGAGTT
This sequence comes from Brasenia schreberi, assembly GCA_036023115.1. Classification (NCBI taxonomy): domain Eukaryota; kingdom Viridiplantae; phylum Streptophyta; class Magnoliopsida; order Nymphaeales; family Cabombaceae; genus Brasenia; species Brasenia schreberi. The sequence continues at coordinate 5,695,260 of JAYKKT010000090.1, read as the reverse complement.
TCAAAGAATCTACCAAGTGAATGACAGGAACGTACAAAAGGGACTAGCACAGACAATTCCATAGCAAATGCATATAAGGAAAAAGTACAAAGTAACAAGAATTTATACACCAAAAATTACTTAAGATCTAGGCGGCCAAATGACTTGAGAAACCGTATAGTAAATCAAGCAGAATGTTAGGTAAAAGCCCAAATGCAGTACCATCTCACCTCTAAATGTCTCAATCCCCAAGAAAAGCATCGATGGTTAGAGTTTGCTGGCTTTGAACCCCATCCTCTGTACTCATACAATCCTGTGGATACGTAGATGCACCTCAGAACCCTCTGGTATGAAGATTCTAGGGGTATACTGCCACAAGTGACAACCTACAGGTAACATGAACGACATGAAAATAGATAATATCTGAACAAACGAGAAGCGGAAACGATTAGAGAGACACCGGTACCCTAGATACTTTCCTACATATAAATAAAAGAAATTTCTAAATGAAAGCATAAAACTTGAAGAAAAGCAGCTGAATATGATAAGCATCATATTAACTCCCACTATTAGTTTGTCAAATTTGGAAAGAAGAAGAAGCCTATAGCCAAAGGAGTGGCATTATTGGAGGAATTACACTACACTTGAAAGGCTAGTAACCAAATAAATAGCCATTCCTTTCGAGGTATTGTAAGAAGAGAAGTAACAAAGTCTTTGGTGAGTTGCACAAGTTTTTTTTCTCAAGAATGATGTACTTACCATGTTTTTTTCTTTCTCGTGTTTTTTCTGAAGGCAGAAATGATGAATTTTAGTATGTAAAGCTTTCTTGGGTTATACAGAATATTTCAGTTTCTACACTCAATAGCGCTTGTCAGCCATCATGCTGAACTTGCACTATGGATTCACTTGTTTTACCAAGTTGAAAAATCCTCAGCTTTGAAGGCTTACCAAAGTTCAAGTCTTAAGTTCATCCAATGAGATACAGGCTCACTGCTAACCCATAGCGTAGGCCAGTATTAATGGCAAGTAATCGGTTTTCTCAGAGTGAGTCCTCAAACAGGTAATTGGCCCCATTATATAGTAGCGTATGCCCCCTTGAAATCAATACTACCATTATAAAACCCTTTGAATTCCAAATTGCTTTCAGATGCCTGAATGAGTGGCCTCTATAGTACTCTTATCATGATCATAGTTAAATTAGTTCTTCATTCACTAAAGACTTGTCTCAAGACTCTCAACCTCCTTTTTCATATATTTCCTCAAAAGGTTTCAATGTATGACTAAATATCTTTGTGATTCGGGCACTTTTTGGTTTTTGCTGTTTCACACCCCAAGTTCAGTCACATGAGGTTGCAACTTTATATTGACCTGCATAATATAGAGGTTGGCCTAAGACACGATTCCCTCAAAGACTAACCCAAGAAAACCGCTATCCCCAAAATATATTTATATCAGCCCCAAATATTTTAGGGTCCTACCTTCAATTTCAATGCTAAGAGCTTCCAAAATCTAAAAGCACAAACCCAGCCCCATAAGGACAAAATCAATATTGTCCAGTAGAAACTAAAATATTACCAGCTAACAGAAGCAGGTCAAATACCAATTTCAAAGTATTATTCTACTTTTACTGAAAAATGTAGCTTGCCTTCACAATCCATAATGTTCACTTCTTTATTAAGTTCCCAAATCTACATCACACATTTAGCCAAGGAACATAAGGTGTTCATGCTTTGTTACTGGTCAACCTAGTCCTCACTCCTCCCCCTCAGTGAAAGGAGAGTAACACTCCACCCATGAATAAAAAAGGATCTTTAGCCAACACTTTCCCGACCAACACCTCCACTGCAGCAGAAATCCTGTAGGACCGACACTAGATTCCGTAGACATGCACATAGACACCATTCACATTCCCTTTAATTATTCCACCTTTCAGAAAGCTGTTCAAGATTCCAAGCTTCTATTCCAAGTAATTTCTCTTTGACGTTCACGTTGTCTTATTTCAAAATTCACCACTTGGACATTATGGCTCTGTCATAATTTTCTTTATTTTCACCATCCTTATGAGCAAACATACCTATAATCAGTGTTGTCCGTATCGCACCGTATCGGACAATACTCTGTATCGTATCGTGGGCCACCACCATACGATACGGGGGCCCGTATCGCAGGTGTGGGTCCCAGGGCTGACTGAAACCCGAAATTTTTCGCGGGTTTCCTCTCTCCTCTTGGGTTCCTCAAGCTCCTTAAGAGCTGGTTTTCGCCTCCTTAGTGTTCAAAGCTCCAAAATCATGTCCTACGGTGTTCGTGCAAGCCTCCAAACTCGGATTTTGGTATATTTTTAATATTTTTTCCATTTTTTTCCTTTATATTTATTGTTTTTTTTATGTTATTTCGGGTTTTTTTTTTAATGACAAAATATGAAGTTATTAAGTGTGTATACGATTTTTATTGCATTCATGAAGTGGAAGACACTCGATTTGAGTGTTATTTGAAGATTGGGGGATTTACGAAGTGCTTTTATTTTTAGGTTTTTTTTTTAATTAAAGTACTCCATTGAGATGGCAGGAAGGGGTGGTAGAGACTCTCATTCAAAGTCTGATGATCCAACATGGCAGTGGGGTATACTAGTTGAGGGTTCAAGGTTAAAAATCATATGCTTATTTTGTGAAAAGGTGGTTAGTGGTGAAATTTCAAGGTTGAAACACCACCTAGCAGGAACCAGGAAAGAAGTTGCTCCATGCACAGGCAGAGTTGAAAGTGTGCCAGAAGGTATTAAATGGCAATGCTTGCAGATGATTCAGAGCATACAAGAAAGGAGACAACAAAAGGATGATTTCCAGATGTGTGAAGAAGCTGATAATGCTACTGCCACTGGAGTTGAATTCACTGATGGTTTGCCTTCAGATGCTAGAACAGATATTGATAGTAGCAGTTCGCGAGCACCTAACAGGGGAAAGAGGGTTGCAGCTGAAGACTTTGGAGGTGGCAGAAGAGGAAGTTCAGGAAGGAGTAGAGGAAGAGCTTCTTCTTCTAGCATACATTCGTTCTTTCCTCCTTCCACTAGACCTGGTGCTCAGCTAGGAATTCGTGCTGCTATGGCTTCAGAACAACTGCATGATCAAGCAGACCTTGCAATGGGCAGATGGTTTTATGAAGCAAAAAGTTTTCATTTTCAAACAATGGCGGATGCAATTGCTAACATTGGTCCAGGATACAGGATGCCCTCTTATCAGAAGTTGAGAGGGAAGATATTAGATCAGACCATGATTGAAGTGCAGTAATATTGTTCGATTTTGAGACAATCGTGGAAGGAAACAGGATGCACTATCATGGCAGATGGATGGACCGATAGGCGAGGAAGGACATTGCTAAACTTTCTTGTATATTGTCCTAAAGGACTCATGTTTTTGAGATCGCTAGATATGTCAGAGGAGAGGCACACTACAGAGATCCTACGAGAGGAATTTGATAAGGTTATACAGGAGGTTGGGCTAGAAAATGTAGTCCAATTGATTACAAATAATGCAGCTAACTACAAAGCAGCTGGAAAGGAGTTAGCTGATATTTATGGGACTTTCTACTGGACACCATGTGCAGTCCATTGTTTAGATCTCATCCTCGAGGACATTGGTGAGATGGATGAAATAAAGGCAGCAACTGAGTGTTGTCAAGATATTACAAAACTCATTTACAACCATGCATTTGTTTTGTGTATGATGAGGAGATACACAGAAGGTGCAGAGCTTCTTCGCACAGCTGTAACTCAGTTCGCAACAAACTTCTTATCTGTACAGAGTATTGTGAGACAGAAGCAAGCTTTAAAGAGAATGTTCTCCTCAGATGAGTGGCAACAATTTGCAGAGTTGCCTCAAAACAGAAGGAACAGAAAGTTAAATGAGATTGCAGAAACGGTTTTTAGAAATTCATTTTTGAATGCATGTATCAGATTATTGAAAATTACTTGTCCTTTAGTGAAAGTTTTGAGATTGGCTGACAGCGAGGAGAAACCATATATAGGCTACCTTTATGAAGCCATGGACAGGGCAAAAGAAGCAATCAGAAATAACTTTAATGGAAAAAAAAGAGATTATGTGCCCGTGTGAAAAATAATTGATAGTAGATGGAATAAACAATTGCATCAGCCTATTCATGCAGCAGCCTACTATCTAAACCCATCATTGAGGTACTCAGCAACCTTCAAAAGGGACGGTGAGGTTAATCGAGGAATCATTGAATGCATCGACAGATTAGTCCCTGATGAGAGTATAGCAGATGCGATACATCGAGAGATGGAGATATATGATAATGCTCTTCACTTGATGGGTTTGCCTGTTGCAATTCACAACCGCAGTACGATGCGTCAAGGTAAATTGTTTATTTTCATATTTAAGTTTCATCTTACATTACTGTGGATTATGTCTATAATGTTTGTCTTTTTCTACAGATGTTTGGTGGAACAGGTTTGGAACTGATTGTCCAAACCTTAAAGATTTTGCAGTGAGAGTCTTAAGTCAAACCTTTAGTGCAACAGGTTGTGAAAGAAATTGGAGTGTTTTTTAACACATCCATACAAAGAAGCGCAATAGGTTGGAACACAAAAGACTAAATTATTTAGTTTATATTCGTTGTAACATGCGCCTTCGTGAAAGGTAATGTTGTATTACTTTCAAATTTTCAATTCAATATAGTTTAACTTCAGTCTTCAATTGTTAATATTATTTACTAATTGTTTATCTTTGTTTGTCGTAGGCAATTAAAAAAAGTAAATAGAGAAGAAAGTCACTTCGATCCAATAAGTTTGGATAATTTTGATATATTAGAAGATTGTGTTATGGAAGACACTGAAGAAAATGCCCTCCTAACTGAAGAAGACATTGCTTGGATTAATTTGGAAGGAGCACAACAACAATATCAAGGAGACGAAGAATTTGATTTTCAAGAAGAAGGTGTCGCTGATGATGATGAGGAGGATCTGCAATAAGGAGAAGATGAAGATTATTTAGTTGATGATCCTTATTACAATTTATAAAATGTAATTGTGTCTGTAATGTGTATTTCATTTTTTGAATTCAAAATATGTAAATTGAGATGCAATTGTTCAATGTTGAATGCTCAATCTGTACTAAACTTACAGTATATGAATTTAAAGCAATTACCAGATTTTTCCTGATTTTTTCCTGATTTATTTCAATTTTTTCAGATTTTTACTAATTTTTATTGATTTTTAATTAATTTTTATATTATTTTAATATTAAAGTACAATACGATACGATACGATACGCCCGTATCGTGGAGCCCAACAATACATGATACGATACGCGTCAGACAACACTGCCTATAATAGCTTCCAAGCATCTATTCTATGTAATTTCTCTTTAAAGAGACTTCCATGTTGCCTTATTCCAAATTCACCACTTGGGCATTGTAGTTGTGCACACATTTTTCTTCATTTTCATCTTCTTTATGAGCAAATCCATAGCTAAGTTAGTGTACAATGTACAGTAATCAACTTTTTGTATATGATGACTTGGTAAATAACTTATAATTGAACAATTCACCAAGAATAATGTCACGATTCCTTCAAGATTTCAAGCAACTATTCTAGGTAATTTTTCTTTGAAGAGACCTTCATGTAACCTTATTACAAAATTCACCACTTGGGTGGTTGTCACATTTTTCTTTATTTCCAACTTCTTTATGAGCAAATCCATACCTATAATAGTGTACACTGTACATAGTCAACTTCTTGTCTCCGACAATTTCGGAAATAACTTATAATTGAACAATTCACCAAGAATAATGTCACAATTTCTTCAAGATTCCAAGCATCTATCCTGAGTAATATCTCTTTGAAGAGACCTTCATGATGTCTTATTTCAAAATTCACCAGTTGGGATTTGTACTTCTGTACAGATTTTCTTCATTTTCAACTTCTTTATGAGCAAATCTATACCTATAATAGTGTACAATGTACAGTTGTATCCGATGACTTGGTAAATAACTTATAATTGAACAATTCACCAAGAATAATGTCACATAGTTTATAGTGAATGTCAGGGAAGACGAAAGATAAAAGTTCTTTACATGGACAATGAAAGTTTTTTGGCATTTAATGAATATGATATATGACCAGACAGACTTGTCAATGATCCGATCTTCTCTTTCCATTTCAACTCTCGTTTAGTAAAAAGGTGTGTGCTCTTAACTGATACAAACCAAAAAATCGTAGAAAAGGATACTGATGCAAATGAAAAACAGTTCAATGAAGCTTTGCAGCCTTTCTGCAATAGCATACAAGCTGGGCCTTTTGCGCATTCTAAATTTTACCAATACTTGTTACAGTAATAAACTTACATTTACTCATTTAGTCTACGTGGTAATACAGAAAATAGGTAAGGATGAAATGTCCCTGAAAACCCTTTCCCTTGAATGAATAACCCCACGATTCATATAACAAGTACTTGGTTTGTGAATAACCCAGTAATCTATCGTATATTCAAGTATTCTGGATACCATGTTACTGGTAGGTGACCTAGCTATAACTTTAATCCAAGATATTCTACCAAATGCTGCTGGCCCCTCTGACATTGTAAATTTGTGGTCTCTATTCCTTGCAAAATCATTTGAACCAAATTTATCATCAAAACATGGCCTCGTTTTTATTCTTATAAAACAGCTCACTCTCCTAGCGGCTATGTTCATCACCCTGATAATCATTCCCTAGTACAAACACTCAAGATTTTCGTAAAATCTTTTCGATCTCTTGGGAACAGAACAATGCAGCTAAATTATGCATCCAAAGAAACTTACATCCAGATCCCCTTAATGTAGCGTCTGGAGAAAAAAAAAGGAAAAGGAGAGTGAAGCACAGTTGGAAATTCAGATCTACGCCCATTGATTGCATGAAAGAGGACGTTTCACAGCGGATATTTTCCATAAAACGCAGGAGAAGATATGAATACTAGCAAAGGAAATTCTCACCCCAGTGACCTTCACATACTGCCCATCTCTAGCCCCTCTGAGCTCCGCGTCAGGGTACTTCTCCAAGAATTTAAGAAGCCCCCTTCTTCCCCACGCGAAATTCCACACGACTGCGAGTGCCACAGGCAGCGAAACGCCGGCGATCACAAATAGGATGATGGGTTTCTTCACCGTCACAAGCATGAACACTCCCACAATCAACGCCATCAGAAAAACGACCATCGACACCCAGATTATCGACCTGGAGACCCTGAATCGAACCCTCGGAGAGTCAGTATTGCTCAAATTGGTGACGGAGGGGCCGTAGACGACCTTTCCGGCAGGGGCGGCGGCTGCAGAGGGTTCCAATTGGCCGGAGGAGTTAGCAGAGGGCCGGCGAGAGGACGATACCGGCCCGGAGGTAATCAAACCAGTGGGTTGGAGGGGAAGCGAGCCGGAGCCGGGACGCGGGTTGCCGGAGGAGAGCGGGCCAGAGGACTTCCGAGAAAGCTGCGGCCCGGAGCCGGAGGATACGGCAGCCGCAGCCGGCTGCGGGCCGGAATTGGAGGCAGATCTGGCAAGGGAGCCGCTGCGGGGCCTCGTTGGGGTCAGCGGCGGGTCGACGACGGGGATGTCGAACATCTTGCCAAGCTCGCCGGACTTCTTGACATCGCCGCCGGTGTACGGCATGGACTTGGAGGAAATAACTGGCTGCCGATCCTTGTGTTGCTCCGGCAGCCCGGATACGTACAAACCACTGCTCAATTGGTGCGAAGGGATCCTCGTCCCCATTGTTACTCTCTTCCTGATTGATGCCCTTGATTGAACCTAACAATGTGACGCTCTCGGTCTCTAAAAACACACAAAAGCGAGCGAGAGGGGAGGGGGAGATGGTGCAGCAGTAACCAGTGAGGAGTATAAGTTGGAATGAATCTCTCTTGGTTTGTTGTTCAGTTCACTGAGAAAGTTATTTAATGTGGTCCCCAACTTGACTTTCTTTCTGTTACTAAAATAAAGGAAAACGTTTTCTTTCTAAATTCTCCATGATTATATTTTGCCAAAATAAATTTTAAATCTATGATTTTCATGACTTACGCAGATATATTGTGTTGAATGATAAGACATGATCGGTTTGGAACTGGCCCACAATCTAACGGACTCAGACCCATTAAATGGAATGAAAAACCATATCTGAACCCGAGGGCCTCTCATTTTAGTTATTTCCTGACACCATGAAAAGGGAATGGGATTGAACCCTTGACCCTAATTTTTGAATATTTTGTAGATATTTTTCCAAACTTTTAGTTTTTTTTTGTTTTATTCGGTTTTTGGTTCAAATTGAAACTGAAGATTACAAACCGTAGCTGGATCCTATTCAGTATCAAAATCGAAGATTATAAACCACAGCTGGATCCTGTTTGAGTTCATGGTTATAGGCAAACGAGAAACATTGTTTTTAACCGATAGTATCAGTTTATCCAAAACCATACGTGTCTACTTTCATTCGTGATGGATGACTGAGATTTTGAAATTTAAAAAGCAAAAGCATCCATATTAAAAAGTATACTTACAAAAGTATAAATGTATCCTTGATACTTTATAAATTTAAATCTCAATCATTCATCGTTAAAGATGTATTGTTGAGATTTGTTTAGATTTACTAATACCTAAAAGTTCTAAAACAATCTAATTCCAGCTTAAATCAATTTTTTTATCGAGGTTAATAATATATATCGATCAAATGGTAGAGATGGTTTAGAAGATTTAAGCATGGCTAAGAATGGAACACAACCACTATATATATATATATATGAAGAGAGAGAGGGGGGAACTTGTATATACTAGTACCTCTAACAAATTTTAACCATCCATGACAGTTGAGATTTTAAATTTAAAATATAAAAGTGATTATGTGATTAAAGTGTCCTTATAAAAAGTACACATGTAATTTTTTTTATAGATTTTAATATCAATCATCCATCACCAAAGACCAACGATACATTGTTGAGATTTGTTTGGATTTACTAGCCTAAGGGTTATCGTGAATGCATGATGACTTTAAGTACATGCTCTTCCATAAACATTTGCACAAACATCTTCTTGATTATCATAATCAATAATGCAAATCCAAATGAAGCAACTTATTGGTATATTATTTACCAAATTCAAAGTGAAATGTTTCGATATGGATTCAAAAAATCATAGCTTAGATAGATTGGATATCAAAAATGCTTTGGTTATCGCAAATGTCTTTCAACACAATGGTAAAGTGCATGCGAACTAGGGTTGTCAATCATTGGGAATCTCACTTGAGTTTTAAAGTGATTTGTTGGATTGGTAAAAAACACATAATATCTAATATCAGTTCGGGTTGATAAGAAGAATCCCATCTAAATAGAAGGTTGTAAACCTTCGACCGCGAACCCTTAAGGGCACCCTTTGCTTTCATGCTTAATAAGAATCTTGCATATGAGTTATAAGTGTATTGTAGGTCACACACCTTTTTTTTTGCTATAAATACACTTAATTTGCTTTCTTATTTACACTTAAGTTTTCTTTTTATTACTCTCAATCGATACTCTCACTCATCAGTCTTTAAGCTTTCGCTAAACTACTACAATTTTAGTAAAGGTTTAGTGCAACCTAGCATCGGTCACGTGTTCTAAGTAATTAGCTGATTCTAATATCGGGGCATAACAACTTTAGTATCGGAGTCGGTTTGACTCAGAGTATCAACGAGTCGGTGCGGGACACACCCCTTCGTATTGATAGAGAAAAATGTAACTGACCCTTATCAACTTTGCCTACATTGATATCATGACTACTGACACTGAGATGGCTAGCGATCCTGTTCATTATAGAAAGGAAAAGTTTAAGTTCATATTAGTGGTTGACCCTATTGAGATAATATCAGGTGTTTTGCCTAAAGTCGATGTATGACTTACTAGGCTTGAAAAGATGCTAGCCCACTTGGATGTTGTTGTTGCACGGGTTGCAAAAGATTTCGATCGGTTGATAGGAGAAATCCATTTCAATGTACAAAAATTGGGCAAGCGTGTGTAAGTTTGCGAGAACAACTCTAAACTCACAGTAGAGTACTTTGAGCGCATGAAAAAGCACTTCTATCGAACAACTATGAAAAAGCACTTCTATCGAACAACTCCAAGAGAGACGGACTTCGAAGGACCCTCAAGTTGAGATGCTAACTCGACTAGAAGGAGTCGAGAGACGGTTGACTAATGGCAATATATGGGGTGTGGCGGTAATGAAGTAACCCTGATGTATCAAGGTTCGTGAACCTAAGGTATTTATTGGTGGTCATAATTCATAGGTGCCAAAGAACTTCATATACCAAATGAAACTCTACTTAAAAGTTAGCAACTACAAGGATGATGAACTAAAGCTAGTTGTAGTAGCGATATTCCTAGAAGATATTGTAGTGGTGGCACGTGATGGATGATGTTATAGAGGGACAACATCACATTTATATTTGCGACTAATTTAAAAGGGGTATTCAGAAAGCTCGACACACTAAAACAAACTGGAGTTATTCATACTTACATCAAAGAATATCATACATTGATCAGACTATGGTATTAGAAACATACTTTTTAAATTCCTCAATGGGTTGCAACATTGGACAAAATAAGAGTCGAACAATGTAAACCCTAAGATCATCTCAGAAGTTATCACGGCTGCCAAACAATTTAGTGATAACCGTTGAAGAGATTATGAAAGGAAATCCTCTAACAACAAAGATAATGGAAAGAAAAAGGAGGATAAGTATGAAGACCATTGAGGAAAATAGGGTGTTGACTCGGCTAGTACTTCAACCATAAAGACAAGGACAAGAACAAGAACGACAAACATAAGAAAGGAAAAAAAGGAAAAAGGACATTTAAGAAGGAACGTTGGTACAAAGTCTCGAGTTGAAGAACCACAGATAGGAGCGTTGCGATTATTGAATGTTGTGGGGTTTAAGATCAAACATCTTCATCCACAACCACAGACATGATGCTAAATGAAAAAATTGTTACGACCCTAAAAGATTGCATCACTTCACACAATTTTGTACCCGATGAAGAGGCAAGGCATTTAGGGTTGTGAGTGGTGCTAAGAGATTGTCGGATGAAAGGTGTGAATTCATATGCCAAGCTCATTGAAGGTACAACTATCAATATATCGATCGAAGTTGAACAAGTGTCAACCCATGGATGAGAAGTTGGACAAATTATATATTGCATACCCCCTTCAAAATTGAAAGAGTTGAGGAGACAATTGGACGAGATGTTGGGTTGATTCTAATGTCGGGGCATGACAACAAAGGACTATGCCATTTTATAATTTTGGTTACATACTTTTTAATTATACAAAATTTGCATGTCAATAATTGGGCATGTGCTTTAGTCTTTCATTGGATATTGATTTTGGATTTATATGTTTTTCAAACAAAATTGGATTATAGCATGTTAAAAATTAGTAAAATTACTGAAAAGGTATCCTAGGAAAAGCTCAAGCTGGTAAATAAGTATCGAAAATGAGTTCCGAATATTTTAATAGATGGTTAAAGTAAAGCATCAACTGGAAGATGTGAAATTTTGAAATTAGGTCTTTTATTAATTATAATCGTTTTCAACATTTAAATCTAATAGAGATTATTTGGTTGTATATTGAACAATCCAACCCCGTAAAGCTGTATTTTGTAAAATATTATATTTTCTTAAGGCAAAGGGAATATAAAGTGCATATTTCTTTCTTTTGTCTCGACATAAAGTCACGGAGTGGGACATTTGGGTGTAGATTTGGATCAAAGCATATTGGTGTTATAAATTCGAAAACCCTCCTCATCACTGTTACATCAATACGTACAAAAAAACTAAATTCATGTCAGGTCGATACTTGATCCAATATATGATACATTGGAAGGTGCCATGCATAGTGAGCTTAAACAAATATACAGATTAATTTTCCTAATAAGTGTTTAATAAACATGCTTTCTTATTAAAAATATTTAATGCTTGTCTTGCCAATGAATTATTTGCTTTTCTCCATTGAATGGCTAGGGTTTTGCCAACTAATGGTTCTGACCTGTTACACTCTCTCTCTCACTATATATATATATATATATATATATATATATATATATATATATATATATATATAAGAAAAGTAAATTGGTCCACTTAAAATTTCTACCATTAAATTCACATGATCAAAATAAATATAATTTTATTGTATTTTCTATTTAATATATATCTATTTTATCATCTAAAAATTGGATGGTTAAAATAATAAAATAGATTGAAGTATGGACGCATTTGCTCATGGACAATGCTCTCTTTCTCTCTATATATAACACACGAGTTCAAGTTGGCTTTAGTGCCACCTAAAGGTTTGAAAACCGTAGTTGGTATCTTATGCTTGCTGCTTCTACTTTTATATATATATATATATAGGAAGAGAGAGGGGGAGAGAGATGGAGAAAGATTCAAGATTATAATCATTGGCACACGCAACTCATCTTTTACTTTTAGAGAGGAATGAGTGAAACAATAGTATCTTTTATATTTATTTACCACATCAGTATAATAAACTATTGTGTTAAAGGTTATGGGATCTAGTTTTTACATACATATATAAAAAGAGAGAATTTAGTATATACTTAAACATTGTCAAAGATCTCAACCGTTTGATGTTCAAAATTAACGGTTGAAATCTTTATTATACTGAATGCATTTAATTTATGTTGCGCCTATCAAAAGTATCAACATACCTTTTTAAAAAAAAATTAAATTTCAATTATCCATTTCATCGATAAAACAGATTTGAGATTTAAAAGAATGTTTAAAACATGATGTGAGCATGAGCTATACTCTCTCTATATAAAGTGAAACTGCGGAGACGGCTGCTGCCATGCATATATAGTAACAATGGCGTGAAAGCAGGTATACAGGGACGCACACTGACGCGCACTCAACTTCAAAGAAAGCACGGAAACAACGTTCAGCGTCGGTCGGACCCCAATGAGTCCTGCAAAGCATGACCCTTTTCAAAAATTGGCGCACCCAGCTGTTTGCTGCTTTCCCCTTGAATAATAGTGACACCTAAAGAAAGACCCTTTCTTGATTTCTTGGTTCTACTCGGGTGTTTGTGTGACAGAATCCTCCACACTGCATTTCCCTCTTTCTCTCTCTCCACTGTTGAGATTCAGTGGTTTCTCCCTCCCTTGCCGGTTTGCTTCTCCCCACTCTTCTCTCATTTGTCACTTTCCCTACTCCGTCCATACGATCCACGTTCTCGCGCAGTGTCTGAGCTATTTCCTTTGAAGACGTGAAAGGAAAAGGTGGTTTGTATGTATTTGCATCCGAGTGTGTAAATGTGTTGCTGTTGATGGGAATTCTCGTTCTGGGCAGCGTTGCTGCCGATGGCGCGATCTTGGATGATTTTTTCGTTTTTTCTGCTTGGTTTGGTCGTCTGAGACGTTTTGTGAAGTTGGTATCCCAGATTTGTTTTTGACGGCTTCAAAATGATCAAGCAGATACTGGGTAGGCTCCCGCGGAAGCCATCGAAATCGTTGGAAGCCAACGACTCAGGTGAAAATGGGAGCCCATCTCAGGGATCTACTGCTGCAACTTTTGTTGGCGGCATAAATAACCTCATAAATTCGACTTCCTCGTCCGTTTCTAACCACCTGAAGTCTAATTCGGGTTCCGGCCCTCCTTCTAATTCGAGGTCCACGGGCAACCGAAGTAATGACTCTGCGAAATCCAGCCAAGGGAAGAAGAATGTGGGCATTAATGGAGTCGTATCGATTCCTCCAGTTTCATACGAACCCCTGCCTAGTTTCAGAGACGTTCCGAGCTCGGAGAAGCCAAATCTCTTCCTGAAGAAGTTGGGAATGTGTTGCGTGGTTTTCGACTTTGCCGATCCGTCGAAGAATCTCAAAGAGAAGGAAGTGAAGAGGCAGACACTGCTCGAGCTTGTAGATTACATTAGCTCGGTAAATGGGAGATTGGGCGAGATTGCAATGCAGGAGATCGCTAGGATGGTAGCGTACAATTTGTTCAGGACATTTCCTTCAGCAAATCACGAAAGCAAATCGCCAGAATCGTATGATCAAGAAGAGGAAGAGCCTATGATGGATCCGGCGTGGCAACACTTGCAGATTGTGTATGAATTCTTTCTTAGATTTATTTCATCGAGTGAGACCGATGCGAAATTGGCAAAAAGATACCTTGATCACTCGTTTGTTTTGAGGTTGTTAGATCTCTTCGATTCGGAAGACCCTAGAGAAAGGGATTACTTGAAAACCATCCTTCATAGAATCTATGGGAAGTTTATGGTGCATCGACCATTTATCAGAAAGGCCACTAATAACATATTTTATCGATTCATCTTTGAGACGGAGAAGCACAATGGGATAGCTGAGCTTCTTGAGATCTTGGGCAGCATAATCAATGGCTTCGCGTTGCCATTGAAGGAGGAACACAAGCTTTTCCTTGTTCGCGCTTTGCTTCCACTGCACAAGCCCAAATGTGTCTCCAATTACCATCAGCAGTTGTCATATTGTGTGTCTCTGTTTGTGGAGAAAGACTTCAAGTTGGCTGACACTGTGATTACAGGCCTATTGAAGTATTGGCCGATCACGAATAGCTCGAAGGAGGTCATGTTTCTAGGGGAGCTGGAAGAAATTCTTGAAGAGACTCAGGCAACTGAGTTCCAGCGGTGCATGGTGCCTTTGTTCAGCCGGATTGCTCGTTGCTTGAATAGCTCCCACTTTCAGGTGACCGGGCTTCAATTTCTTGAATTAGTTTTTATTTCCTATTCCTTTCATATGTTGTCATGTTTAGTTTCCTGATTGTTTGTCGGCGTTCAATCTGATCTTAGCATGTATTAGTAGTTACTAGTTACCATTTAGGGCAGTTAATTTTACTTTCTAAGTTAGCTTTTAACCAGCCCATGAACATTATTTTGACTGCATACGGTATAAATGCAGGGCGGTATGATTCTAAAGGACTTTTATTCTTGAATCTGCTCTTTCAGCAAACATTTATTTGCTTATGCATGTCACGCAGCAGAAGTACTCAAACACGGGGTTAACGGTTAAAGCGTGTCAAAAACTGATGCGAATGTCTGGAATCTTTACTCCAGAAGCATCTCATTCTTGCAAATAGAGTTACCTTATATCTATATTTAGCACTGACATGTCCAATTTGTCAACTTGGTAGTAAATCCAGCAGCTGAGGGAGAAAAGGAGGGGTTAAGGGGAGGGTTGTCTTTCTCCCATTTTCCTTCACATCTAAGTACCCAAACATTCTCGTAGTAGTTTTATATTTCTGGCTCAAAGCTTTTTTGATCAAAGGTCTTTGCATATGGCCAAACATTTATAGCAATTTAACATGTGGTGCCTAAGTGGGTATTCATGCAGGGAGTAAAGATTGTAAGGTGTGGCGCTAATGTTGCAACCTTTTACGAATTCCTCACTTATAGCTATATATTGTTCTCTAAAATTATGTTCAAGATTATCTTAAAACTTATTAGCTTTTCACAAACGTTCTTTTGTTTTTATTTTTTGTGCCAGATAGCCTGTCTTGGTTCTAGCTAGACCCCTTTTAGATGCTAGCACCTAGGAGCAAACTAGAAATTTGAAAATATACTTAGTGTATGTTTAGATAGAAGCATCTCCTGATGAGTTTCTAATGTATCTTATTAACTTTATGGCTTGCTTTTTTGTGGACATGGCAATTTTATCATCCAAAAACTATCAACATGTTGGTTAGGAGTTTGTAACTTCATGGTGTAGGGCATGTAGAAAATGGTACCATTTGTTGTACAAGCTAATAACAACAACAACAACAACTAAGCCTTTTCCCATACTAGATGGGGTCGGCTACATGGATTCTTTGTTTCCACAAAGCTCCATCATAATTTGTAGAATCATGGTAAATAAGTCCGACAAAGTTCTATGATGGTTGGTGAAAGCCTACCGCAACCCTCCTCCTTTATCTGATCTTGGGACTGGCCATGCAAGGGTGATCCCTTACCTGGACAGAGTTTTGTTGTACAAGCTGATGTGCTTGAAAAATTTTGCATTGTTATTAGTGGTCTATGAAAGGTTTTACCGCCCTTCGCTTTTTATCCTTGGCATATGAGAATATTTTTGAATGGTAGGATTGCACGCATCCTTTATTTTATACCCTCTGGAGTCTGGACAACTTATCACACTCCTTTATCTTTTCAAGATGGAGCATCCAGTGAGAAGCATGCCAAAAATGTCAACCATCTGCATACTTGTAGAGTCTCAGAATTCTTATTTGTATGTTAGCCATTCTGAACGTTGTGCTGCAGTTTATTAGGATGAGGCAGCAAGGGACATGGGATAGCAGAGTTATTATCTTGTTGTATAAGGGGAATCTGACGGTGGAAAAAGGAGGATAAAGTCATCTTTGGCAATCCCATACATGTATCATTCATAAACTCTTTATAGCTGAGATTTTCTAGAACTCTTGAATTTGTTTGTGAAAGGAGAAAGTGAAGGGGAGGAATGGCAGAGAGAAGAGGCATGTTTAAACAGTAACTATGAGAGGGAAAGAAAGAAGGGCGGGCAAGATGCTACTCTGTGTGTGTGTGTGTGTCAAAGGCACATTCAAGCAAAGTACTAGAAATATAAAGGTACCGCAAGGACGAAGTTTGTTAGAAACCATTAGATGAGTTCTTTCCAAATGGAAGGCTGTGATGGTATCTGTCAGATCAGTTTTCAAGTATTTTTTAATATTTTCTCTGTCAAATATTTGTGGTTCATATCCTGAATCTAGTTTATGCATGTCATTTGTACTACTTTAGAAGATATAACGCACATTCATTGTATAGTTGTACCAAGTTGCACTTCATAAAGATGGTCTAAATACGTGTCTTGCTTGGCAACTAATTTATCTGCAGCTGAAGCCTGGTGTCTCGTGAAGAATATTGAGCCTTGGATGCTACACAACTGCACTTATAGTGTTGGAAGGGGGGTGGGGGGGAAGCGAAGGATAGGGTATTATGCTCCATTTGATTTCATTTAATATGGCAGTCCATATCAGAGCAAATGCCCACATGAAAAGTTCCTATTATAAGGCTAACTCTTACCATAAGGGGATTCTTAAAGGAACTTTTCTTGTACGAACCCCCTTAAGGTAAGAATTAGCCTTATAATAGGAACTTTTCACGTGGACCATTAGCTGCCTCTCCTCCTCCTTCAGAGTGCCTAAAAGTTAACAGACATGTTTGAGAATTCTTTGGCTCGAACACTTCTTTCTATCAATGCCAATAACAGTTCAGCTATGTTTCACATGAATCTTTTATTTCCCGTACAAAAAAGCAAACATGACAAAACAAGCCAGAAATGACTGACTGTACCCATAATCCATGTACATGTTTAGAGTCTAAAATTCTGATCCTCACCATCCAATCTGTAAAGAGGGCTCACTTTTTAGTCTCTTTCTCCACCACCAGGTTTTCTAACCTGATTCCTAGCATTTTTCCCACAAGAATCACCTAAAAATATGAGACCCCCCCAGCCTCTTTATCAAACCCAAACCATTTTTCTGATGTTACCATGATAATCATTGCTAGATTTTAGAGACACACCGGTACTGGGGTCAAAGGGCTCATGGCCCATTCCCTTGAATCGTGGTTCCTTAGAGTGTATCCTTCGCTTTCTTGCATCTTCTGGGCATTTGAAATGTATGAACACGAAACTCCTCAACGAATACTAGCATAAGCTGTCAAGAGCACCAAACTTCCCAAACTCTAGAATGTCACATTGATCAATTTACATGACGCCAGAACTCTTCCTTCCCAATTTGCAGGCCTTACCAATGATGAGATCAGATTGATCTACTTGGGGTACAATGGCCAGCCCACTGTTGATGAGACTGAGAGAGAGAGAGGTGCTGGCTGCGAGCAAGAGAGAGTCACACGTGAACAATAAGAGATAGGAGGAGAGGACTAGGGTTTTTTGGGGAGGGAGGGGGGTTGGCGGTGGATGGTTCATTAATTCCATTTAACATGGGCCATCCGTATTAGATCTAACAGCCCACATGAAAAGTTCCTATTAATAAAGCTATTTCCTACGGCTTGAGCAGCCCCCTATTTATATATTATGTCTCTCTCTCTCTCTCTCTCTCTCTCTCTCTATATATATATATATATATATATATATATATATATATATATATATATATATATATACACACACACACACACACACACATGTGCATGAGTGCCTGTATCTGCATTTGCTGTGTCCGAGCTTGCATGCGAGTGCCCTGATTGGACTAGGTTTTTGTTGAAGGTTCTTTGGGAAACCTTGATATTTTATGGGAAAGTCTTGGAAATGCATCGGTCACCTTAAAGATTTTCCAAATGTAAAGAAGTAGAAAGACATGAAGCAATGACTCTTGCCAACATTTTTCTTGTGAAGAGTACATTATATTGATATCACCGAAACATCATGATAATCTCAACAATTTAAAGTTAGATGATATTATTGGGAAATCATGATAGCATTTCAAAGCCTCTCCTAATATCAAGATCTACAATATCCTCGATAAAGTTTTTATTTATTCATTATGTCTTTTTAAGCTTCAGGTGTTCATTATGTTTTATATCTATGATTTGATAAACATTTTGTAAACGGTTTTATGTATTTTTTTATATGAAAATCATCTTAAGAATCATTATTTCAAAAATTCTCATTGCTACATATCCCAAAGATTTTCAACACGTTATGATCTTTTGGAGAAACATAACCTTTTAACATGCCCCTATAAGAAAAATCTTGCCAAGAATTTTGGTGAGAATAAAAATGGTGACTATGCAAAGTATTTTAGTTACATTTTCTATATATAGATGATATTTCGAAACTGTTCCTGAATTTTCTTGTTATTTCCAACCAACATTAAATTGATCATATATGGACAATGATTTCAAAATATTGTGAGAATGCTGAGGTTATATAGGAAAACTGGTTCCTCCTCACTTCTGACAGTGTGCACTCATGCATCCCCTTTACCCTTTGACGGCATGGGTTTTAATATGATTTTCCTTTTTATTTTTCCAAATATCCTTGTGAATTTCTAAATTACACTCCCCCAAAAATTAAAGGGAAGGCATGAGTGCACACTTTAGAGGTACATTTGAACAAGTTTCTCTTTCTCTTTCTCTCTCCATAATGTACAGTAACTGGTAGCTGCTAGAGCTAGCTCTAACAACAAAAGTCAGATGTGGATTCAAAAGCATCAAATCTGTTAGGTCTGACAGTTATTGCTGTAGCATCTTTGAGTAATACACACACACATGAGATATACGGTGTGCACTAATGCAAATTTTGAGTTCATAGACGTGATTTCCATGCCCAAAAACCTTACATCCGATTACTTGCATGTTTTCCTTCATAAATAGATCAGATTCCACAAGGGTTTAAAACTTGTAGTCTAAGCTTGTTCTGCTCACGAAATCTTATTATTAAAATGATTCATGATAGTCATCAAATTTTAAAATGGTTATTTAGGTTCTCTCTCCAGTGAGTCTTAGAGATGAGACTACCCAGAAGTAGATCATGGTTGAGGATGGGAAAATGCTTGAAAATGACTGACTTTTATCATGGTAAGTGTAGTGCTTACATGAGGATTAGCTTCTACAGTGACTTTAATTTCTCATGTTTGACAACGACAAGGACTTCGAACTTCTCAAGTTTTTCAATGTGTGGAAAGCTGGTTTTGATCAACCATTTTTAAGAATTAAATAAACTATGTCATGATTGAGGATTATGATCAAAGTTGAAAGTGGTTATTTGGATCATAGTGAGCACAATATGCGGCTATCTGGAGCTACTATCATGGTTGAAGTAGGGAAAATTGCTTGAAGGTGATCAGTCTGTAGCATGGTAATTTTACATGTGGATTAGCTTGACTAGATGAATGGTATAGTTGGCTGTAATCGATGCTTGTTTTATGTTCTACACATGAGACTTCCTTGATGATACTTGCTGATCTTATAAATAACTAGATAGCAATAGCTGTTGTTTAAATGTTATGCATTTTGGTGCAGTCTGCTTTTGAATTGTATTTGATAGATTTGATCTTTACATTGAATGTGGTTTTGTGTGTATTTGAGTTTATTTATTGGAGCTTAGTGTGAAGCATGCATTGTTGATCATTGTATATTATGGATTCAAATCGGTTCAAAATTGAGAAAGGTGGAAATTTATATTGGAATACTGTTCATGTTGGAGCAATCTCATGTCGATGAAATAGATGTCGGCTTTACCAATTAAAGCCATAACTTCTCTAAATCATCAGGATTCTTGTGCCAAAATAAGAAACGCCAAGGAAAAGAAAGATTGAAGAAAAGAAATGTCACTCAAGAAGAAAGCGGAACAAAATATATGAAACTGGATTCTGTCATTATTTCATGTGCCCTTTTATTCTTGTTTATAGATAGTAATGGTTCTAGTAACTTGGTTTTTGTTCTGCTATCTTGACAAAATACTACTTAGAAAAAGATAATAGCCATGTGCTTATATTTCACAAAGCTGCTTCTTTAAATGATGGGTATCCTTATAATACTTGCAATATCCCTAACCAAGAGCACATTATGTTGTAATGACATTCAACAACAGGGATACATTTTTACTAATATGTTTATGGAAATAAAACTAGTGCTAGGATTAAGGAGTGCCTTCTCATTTTAGAGAATCTGCTAGTCATGGGACAAGGTTCTCTGCTTGTGGTGGAACTTTTCGAACAGATTCATGTCTTTTTTCCCCTTGTGTGTGTGTACTGTGGACTTAACTTAGTTTGATCTTTTATGGATTTGAATGCCAAGAAAATAAGATGACTCTGAGATCCATGATATGAAACTTCAAGCATGTATTGTTTCACTTTCACCGAATGGTGACATTAAACTTTAACGGTAGCATCAATCAAGTTCAAAAATCTAATAGCTAGCTTAGCTTGAAGTTTTCAACTGATCCTAAAGGACTGCTCAATAGTAACTTGGTTTTTCCATATTTCATTAAATAGTCTTGTGAGCCAAGTGATTCCTGTTTCTCCTAGGATTTTCCAAACTTCTATAGGAATATTGTCTGGTCCTACCGATTTACCACCCTTCGTATGTTTAAGAGCCTCTTTGACTTCATTCTTTTGAATACATCGATAGAAATTGTGGTTTATATACTTTTCTGATTTGGCTAACTCTCCTAAGCTAATACTAACATCTTTATTTTCATTAAAAGCTTATAAAAATAGTTTTCCCATCTATTTCTTATATCATCATTTGCCACTAAAATTTTTTCATCCTTGTCTTTGATGCATCTAATAGAATTAAGATATTTAGTTTTCTTATCTCTAGCTATAGGTATCCTAAAAATATCTCCTTCACCCTCTTTTGAGTTGAGTTTTTTATATAAATCATTTCAAATTTTAGCTTTTGCTATACTGACGGCCTTTTGCTTTCTTATAAGCCTCTAAAGTTTCACTAATTTTCTTAGCATAATGTAATTTGTAACATGCTCTCTTTGCCTTTGATTTTATTTTGCACTACTTCACTCCACCACCAAGTTTCTTTTTATAACCTTGAACCATTATTCCCAAATTCATCTCATCTTGTCACCTCCATGGACAGAACCATAGTTGCCTCTGTTGCAGCATTATCTTTTCAGATTTGTCAAAGTTGCACTACTTTTGCTTCTTCACTGAATTACAGCTGAACACACATTTTAGCTATTACCTATTGATGAGCATCCCATTTTTTGTTAAAGAATATTGTAGGTGGGACAGCTCCACAAAAGTGGTTTAATTTTGCAGTCACAATAGATATAATAGCTTTTGTTTTTGTCACCAATGTTCTATGAGGCCAATACACTTTGTTGCCGCAGACAAGTGGTTACATAGGTTATTGTTCTTTCAAGGTAGTCTGTATTTCTCTTCCCTATCGAGGTCGAAAACATTTCTCTTAGTTGAAGCATGTTAACATTATTCACTTATGATCTTATGCCTGGGACTTATGCATCTCTGCATATGTGTTGAAATCGTAATTACTTCTGCCAACAGTATGTCAGAAGTTGAAGTGTTCCTTCTCATTCACGTAGGATACTTGCTAAACGATCACCTTAAACTTGAATTTCAGTCAGTTATTGTGTAGGTTTCTTTCAAGCACCAACTGCATGCAAAGACATGTAGAAAAATGTCTCTAAATAACGCCAACTGCATGCAAATTCAGAAAAATATCTAAATAACTGGCCCCTCTAACTTGCTAAAACCAATCACAATTTGATAAGTTTGCGAGGATCTGTTTTTGCAGCTTTAACTCCCATCTTTTGGAATATTTCATATAAATTCACCGAGGAACTTGATATGACATGGATGGCATGTGATGCTAGTAGCACCCACGATCTGCCACAGAATAAGAAGATGACTACATAGGCTTCAGTCCGAAATTGTTTATTCTTTGGATCATGAACATTAGCTCTTTCTATTTCTGATCGCTGGATATTGGGCACGGAATACAGGCTTTATACTATTTATTGTGTGGTCCTTGTTGACATTTTATGTTTCATTTTTTATAGGTTGCTGAGCGCGCCTTGTTCTTTTGGAACAACGATCACATCCTCTATTTGATAACTCAAAACCGCAAGGTTATACTTCCCATTATCTTTCCTGCTCTAGAAAGAAATGCAAGAACCCACTGGAATCAAGCTGTTCAGAGCCTTACTTTAAATGTTAGGAAGATATTCTCTGATGTAGACCACGAATTATTTGAGGAGTGCCTTCTCAAATTCCAAGAAGATGAATCGAATCTGGGTGAGATTCAACAAAAGAAGCAATCTGCATGGAAGCGCTTGGAAGAAGTTGCTGCTTCCAAAGCCATCACCAATGAAGTGGTTCTCGTTCCAATGTTTATGTCTTCTGTTTCGAGTCCGAGGGCTTCATCTGGTGGTTGATGTTCTGTCAAAGTTCAGACTACAATCTTGATCAAGATGAACTTCTAATACCCACTGATGGTCTCATGCGACCCTTAATTATACGTTCCTTGCTTTGGCAAGTTGATACTAATTCTTTGATTGTGTCCCTTTTCCGTCCCTTGTTTTCTGTGTTGTAGCACTTGAATTGTGTGTATCATAACAAATTGCTATAGAGGTACTCTGATAGATGCATGCCGAATGATGTCTTGTATGATGATACAAATCAATTCAGCCTCTGCTCTTTCACTATGCCATCTAATTTAATTCTTTTGTACTTGTAATACGTTCTGCTTTAATTAGGTTAATTCATTTCTTAAAAGTGGAACAGTGTGTAGTATTTGTTGGGTGTGACATTACGGCATGTGTCTGGATGATACTTTTGTTCTTCTGTTCAGAAACGGGTTGAGAAATGACTGTTATCCATGTTATTTCATGGGTTATCTGAGGATGTCCTGATTGATTCCTCCTTTTCTGCTGCCACTTTCCCTAAGGTTCTGTCCCCGAGCTGGAGATAGTGGGGATTTTGTAGGGACGAAGATTTGGGAAAGTGGGTATCTGTCGAATAGGGTTCCGACCAAGGAGCACGGAGATCCCAGAAAGCGCATAGTTTCTCCCCTAAAAATACTCTCCGGTTGGGGGGGTCACAAGTGAATTCTTGAATGAAAATTAGTTGGGGTTTTTCTGAAGATATCATCTGGCTCTATACAAATTGGTACTAGACATGGCACATTCCGAATTGGGCTGGCAATTCCAACAGGAACCAAATTGGACCAAGAACCGATTGAAACCGGAAGGGTCGAAACCAGAAAAGGCTCAGTTCCGTTTGGTTCCGGCTTATGTGGAATCAAAACTGCTAAAACCAGAACCAGTGGTTTGGAATCACCGGTTCCATAACTTTTAGTAATTTTTATCACAATTCAAGTTTTAATTTTTTTCTCCAGCTCTCGACGGTTTAAGACTTCAACTGGAACCGGCCTGATCCTGGTTTGGTTCCTGTTCTTGGTTTCAGACAAACCGAAACTGGCTATGTATACTGGTGAGTGAGGATTATTTGGGTCGTGCTACAAATGCGCTATCTAAACTATTGATCGGACTGGGAAAATTTTAGCTTCCCAATATCAGTTAATCGATGTATCCAGTTTGGGGAAACGACCGAGTTGTTCCATCATCATGTTTGGCCACAGGAATTTCATGACCCAGGTACGGTAGCGGATCCACCAGAAGGTGAGGTGAGGTGAGGCCTAAAATTTTTGGATCCACTGCATCATCGTGGTTGAGCATGGCCACTATTCGGGTGGCTGCACTTCCTATCTAATACGTTGTGTCGTCTTTGGTTGCTAGATGTGATTAGCAACTCTGTTTACTCTGTCATCCTTTAGTACTCAACTATTCAAGCATGGTTTGCCATTCAATTTTCCTTTATACAAACTAGGCTTAGTCAAACTCTATCAAACATGGTGTATGGGTATTGACAAGTGATCTTTAACTTGAAGGCTTTCTCAGGTCAGCACACCGAAACAAGATAGCTGCTGCTCCTTGATATATATATATATATATACATAGGAAAACCGGATCATGCCCATTATTAATGTTGTTTACTCATGTTTGACTATTATTTTTTGATTCATAAGTATAATTTTGAAATTGTTCAAGTATGAAAAATAATAAAAAATAATAGTATTATACTCATAACACTAAAAAGTAATGATTGAACGTGATTGAATCTCTCTATATATAAAGCTATGGATAATTCATCTGCATCTAACAATTTAGGTTAACTTGGAGTCTATACAAGCATAGCTAAATTGTGCAAAACATACGTTTAGGCCTCCTCTGTGCCAATTATATGAACCAGGTCGTAGCTCATTTCATGGGCATGCCGAATCAAGCTCAGCACAATACGAGATGGGTTGAGCAACAAGCAACTCATCTCGATTTGCCATGCTATCTATAAGCTTCTAACTGTGTCTATCTTATTCTTCATGAGAAGGCACTCTCTTTCTTATTCAATAAAAAGTCTATATGTATATGAAGATATTATAAAAAATGTTCAAAAGAAAAGATATATAAAGAAAACAGGAAGATTACATCTGAAAAGGATAATTGGACCTCTCTATGATGGTTTTCTTGAGATTTTGATTTTATTCTTATTAGCAAGTTGGGATTGCGCAGACATAGACATGATCGGTTTCGGTTTGCTTGGAACCAGGAACAGGAACCAAATCCGGATCAGGCTGGTTCTGGATTTGGCTTGAGTCTTAAGCCATCTGGAACTGAAAACTATTAATTTTTTTTTTATTTTAACAAAAATTATTAACAAATTATAGAACCGGCATGTCCAAACTGTCGGTTCCAGTCCATAGAAGTTGGAACCGGAACCAAACAGGCTCCTCTCCGGTTTCAGCCTGTTCCTAAACCAGTTCAGTTCTGGTTGGAACCACCGGCCTGATTCAAAACCGGCCAAGTCTATGCAGGCCCTACTCTCACGAAGATACCACGGCTTGAACACCAAATCTCTTGTTAGTCCATCACACAATGTTTCCTTAATCAAGCCATATTATGAAGTGTTCGCTGGGGGTGTAATCAACGAGAGTTGAGCCGAGCGTCGTCGTGGTTGAGCATGGCTCGATTAACTGCCCAGCTTACTCAATTTACCGCAGAGCTTGGGTCGAGCGTGGCTGGATTAATTGAAGAGCTTACTCCATTAACCCCTTAGCCTACCCGAGATCGGTGTACAAAAGAACAAGAAGAGGATTCGTGCAATGCGAGCAGGCCAGCACACGCATTCTCAACGCCTTGGGGGTGTTACTTTTTCTATTACCATCTCATTTAATTTTACCTTATAACTCTTATGTACTCCAACTATAACATATAATAAATAAAAACACGCATATATAGAGAGAATAGTTCATGCGCAACTTAAAGCATGTTCTAACCTTCTTAAAGATTTTGATTTTGAAGATACAATGGCTAAGATTTTTTTAAGTGAAAAACAAATAATTTTAGTGTTTTTTAGTTTTTGAAACTTGAATTTTAATTAGTCACCTCATTGATCGAATGATTAACTTTTTTAAGAATGTTTAGGCACACATTGATATATGCATGAACTATACTCTCTCTATATAGAGAGAAACCCTCATATATGCTCAATCTATTATATGATTAAATCTCTTAAAATATTTTTATTGTTTGACCATAATAATGAGTGATACACATTTAAAATGATAAAGTACAATGTATCATTATGCATTAAATGCAAATATCGAAAGTACAACGACACACTTTTCCTTTTGAGATTCAAATATCGACATTGATCATGATGATGAAACCATCAACATCTTTTACGAAAATTGAGCATGAACTAATATATATATAAAGAGAGAGAGAGTTCTACACCCTCTCATGTCTATGTGAACTAGATGGAAAAGAGATGAACAACTCCCACTCTCTTATAGATAGTGGTCGGGTTGGTTTGGACCCCGCCCAAACCTAAGCCAGGTCGTACGGAAAGTCTGGGTCTTCAAGATGGGTCCAACGGTCAGTTGAGTTGTGTCCAGGTGAATTGATCTTGGCCCAGACTAAAGGTAACCCAATTTGGCACCCTTACCCTCGCCAAACGATCAAACCGTTATCCTCGATCTGATGAATCACCAGCTCGAGAGACATGACACGGCACGACCCTACGGTCAACAGGTTCAAAACGGCGAACAAACAAAATAAAAGTAAAAAAACCATTGGTTCCACCAACCTTTTGTCTTTCATTTCTCTCCCACCCGCACACGCACTCACTCGAACTCACTCTCTTTCATTATCTTGATTGATCGAGATCGTATTGGTCACACAAATGGCTCCGTTACCATTGTTGGAGAATGGAGAAGTGTTCTCAGGGTTCACCGAGGTCTATAAAGATGACTTTTTGGGAGGAGTTAGATAAGGTGATTTAAATACTTCTACAAAGGGAGATGATTTGTTTACGAGGAGACTTAAATGAACATGTCGGTAAAGTGGTATTAGGATATCAAGGTATTAATGGAAACTTTGGCTTTGGGGACAAATGAGAAAGGTAGGGAGATTTTAAATTTTGCTATAGCATTTGATCTCTTTATAGTCAATACTATCTTCAAAAAACGAGATAAACATTTAATTACTTATAAGAGTAGCTTATCACAAACACAAATTAATTACTTTTATTTGTAAAAAAAAAGATAGAGCATGTTGTAAAGATTGCAAGGTAATTTCAGGAGAAAGCTTAACTACTCAACATCAACTTTTAGTTATGGATTTACAAATAAAAAAATGGACAGAGAAGAAAAGAGTGCATCAAACTATTTAAACTAAATGGTGGAACCTCAAAAGCGAGAAAGATGGTATATTTAAACATAAAGTCCTTCAAGGAGATGCTTGGAATTATATTGGTACACCTTGTGATATGTGAAACAATATAACTATACATATTAGGAAAGTGGTGAAAGATGTGTTAGGTGAATTTAAGGGAGGTGTACCGGCAAAAAGAGAAGCTTGGTGGTGGAGTGAAGTAGTGCAAAATAAAATCAAAGCAAAGAGTGCATGTTACAAATTATATTATGCTAAAAAAAGTAGTGAAACTTTAGAGGCTTATAATGAAAGAAGCGAAAAAAGCCGTCAGTGAAGCAAAAGCTAAAATTTGGGAGGATTTAATTTATATAAAAAACTCAACTCAAAAGAGGATGAAAGAGATATTTATAGGATACCTAGGGATAAAGATAAGAAAATTAAGGATCTTAATCTTGTTAGATACATTAAAGATGAGGATGAGAATTTCTAGTGGCAAATGATGATATAAAAAATAGATGGAAAACTATTTTCACAAGCTTTTTAATGAAAATTAAGATGTTAGTATTAGCTTAGAAGAGTTAGCCAAATCAAAAAAGTATATAAACTGCAATTTGTGATTTATGTGTGAGAACTCACGAAGAAATGACAAACTTCTTTGAAGTTAATATTAGGTTACATCAAGGATCAACTTTAAGTCCATACTTATTTATAATGGTGATGGATGAGTTAACAAAACATATTCAAGATGAAGTACCTTGGTGTATGTTATTTGCAGATGACATTGTATTAGTGGAGAAGTCTAAGGAAAAAGTTAATAGAAAATTGGAACTATGGAGAGAAACATTAGAAAGCAAAAGCCTCCGACTTAGTAGAACAAAGACATAATATATGGAATGTAAGTTTGATCATTTGGTTACCTTAGAGGACATAGAAATTAAAATTGACACACATTGCATCCCCCAAAAGGAAAGTTTTAAATACCTAGGGTCAATTTTTCAGAGTGATGAAAGAATTGATGGAGATGTTATGCATAGAATTAATGCTGGTTAGTTAAAATGGAGAGGAGCATCAGGTATTCTTTGTGATAAGAAGATATCATTAAAGTTAAAAGGTAAATATTATAGAGCAACAATTAGGCCTGTCATGTTTTATGGTTCTGAGTGTTGGGCAGTTAATCATCAACATGTACAAAAGATGTCTGTGAAAGAAATGAAGATGTTGAGATGGATGAGTGGTCATACCAGAAAAGACCGTATACATAATGAGGTTATTAGAAACAAATTAGGAGTGCCACCAATAGAGGATAAAATGAGAGAACATCGTTTAAGATGTTTGGACATATAGAAAGAAGATCAAATGAAAAACTTGTTAAAAGGTATGAAAAACTAGATTTTGAAAGTATTAAAAGAGGTAGAGGACGACTACAAAAGTGTTGGAAAGAAAAAATAAATAATTATCTAGCTTATTGTGAGTTAATTGCTAACATGGCACATGATAAGGGCTATGTGGAAACAAAGAATCCATGTAGCCGACCCCGTCTAGTATAGAAAAAGGCTTAGTTGTTGTTGCCCTCTTGAAATAAAGAATGTTGAAAATTTCTTTTTTAAAGATTGTGTTCTTAGTAAAATGCAACACCTTCTTTTTTAAACAAAGAACATGTTACCACGAAACCTTTTGAAATTGTCCATTATGATGTATGGGGACCCACACCCATTTTATCGAAAGGGAGAATTTCCTACTATGTCATCCTCATGGATAGATTACTTTCTTAGGTATATATGGATATATCTTTTGAAAGCAAAATCCAATCCTTTTCAAAATTTTGTTGTTTTTCATGATCTTGCAAAAAATCAATTTAACTCTTAAATGAAGACCTTTAGAACTGACTCGAGAGGGGAGTTAATGAATTCAAAAACTATCTTCAAAGTTTAGAATTCTTCATCAAACTTCTTACACTAAAACTCCCGAACAAAATGAGATTTCAGAACGAAAACATTATTGTATTTTGAAACGACTAGAACTTTACTACTTTGTAGAAGTGTTCCTAAAATTTTTTGGGTAAAAACTATTATGATTGTTATTTATTTAATTAATCGTATGTCTTCTTTAGTTTTAAAAAACATGTCTCCTGTAAAAAAAAAAAATAAATTCTTAACTACTATATACTAAGAATTTTTGGATGTAGATGTTTTGTCTATACTGACAAAAATAATAAGTTATCTTCTCATGCTATCAAATGTGTATTTTTAGGACACGAGATAAATAAGAAAGGATATAATTGTTATGCTTTTAAAAATGACAAGCTCTATGTATCGAGAGATGTCAAATTTTTTGAAAATGAATATATATTTAAGAGTATAGATGATGACAAATCTATGAATGACTCTTCCTATTCCTTTTTGAATGATATTTTAGGAGATGATGTGATCAATACGGAAAATAATCTAGATGTACACACATCTCTAAGATATCATGTCATTCCTTTTGAACAATATTACTCTAGGAGAACTTTTGAGTCCTGACACCCACCTAGAAGATTCGATCGTGACTCTAGACCTCCAACACAATAGTTTCTCACTTAGACATAGAGTTTTTTTTACCATTGTTTCAGTCATAAAGGATCCTAGTCCTTTTAAAGAAGCTCACGCATCAAAAGCCTGAATTTACACTATGAATGAAGAATTACAAGCTTTGGAGAATAATGGTACTTGAGAAATGGTTGATCTTCCTTCTAATAAAGGCTCTTGTTGGATGTAAATGGGTTTACAAGTTTAAAACTCGATCAGATGGGTCTGTTGATCGTTACAAGCTCGTTTGGTGGCCAAAGGTTTTTACTTAGAATATGGATTGATTATGAAAAACCTTTGCTCCGCTTGCTTCGTCTTACTTTAGTTATACTCTTCTTGCTAGTTATATCGTTGTCACTCACAACTTGGACTCTTAATCGGATGGATGTGAAGAATGTCTTTCTTAATGGTGACTTAGAAGAAAGAATCTATATGCGACCACCACCAGGTTACTTTGTCCACCTAACAAGGGTCTGTCTTCTTTGCAAAGCCTTGTATGGTCTTAAACAAGACCTTGTAGCTACTGCTTTTTATGTTGATGACATGATTATTATAAGATGATACTTTTTGTATCACGATCTAAAGCATCTTTGTTCCTAAGATTTTGAGATGAAAGGATTTTGGTCCTACCGATTGGCTATTTTCTAGTCTTGATGTTCTTTCCTCCGTTATTATGGTATTTATATGTCTGGAAGCTAAATATGTTTACGGATCTTATTTTTAGAGTCGGTCTTCGACAGATACCGTGACCAAGCCTCTCTTCCTCCCTTGAACCTAATGTCAAGTTTACACCTCTTTGATGGTACTACACTCGATGATCCTACTTCTATCGTGTAGTTGGTTAACTAAGCTTGATTTATCTTATCGTATTCACTTGTCCAGACATTTCATATGTTGTTCATTTAGCTACCAATTTATGTCACTATTCACACGTACTACTCATTATGTTATTATTCTACATATTATTCGATATATAAAATGAACTCTATTTCATGGGCTTCATTTCTCAACTTAGTTCCTTGGTTCTCCAAACTTCGACTGTTTACGTTGATTGCTAGGAGACTAGACTGATCATTGATCAGCACGACTCCACCACCTGCTTAGTATCTATCTTGGTGATGCACTTATTTCATGATCTGTAAAGCGAAATAAACTTTAATCGCATGACCAAAGATTGAAGCGTAATATCTGACACTAGCGACACCACATTCACGAGATACTTTAGTTATGTTGGCTTTTTGACTATTTTTAGTATTTCTCTCAACTTCTCTTTCCCCTTTCTACTTTATCTGTCAGATAATAAGAGTGCTATACCATCAATTTGAGGGGGTGTTAAATATAATTTTATATAATTTATATAGATATATATATATTATGACAGGAGCATAAGGTACGAGGGCCATTCGGGTCTTGTCCTATGCAGGCTAGGAGGCCGTTGGCACTAGACCACAAAGGCGAGCGCCAGCCCCAACGGCTAGTCCAACTATCTGTTGGGAGTTGGATTCTTGCAGGCCCTTCTCTACTTACTCTTCTCTCCCATTTTCACTTCTATAAATACTCTCATGATGTACGTGTTCTGTAATGCCTTTTGGTTGCTAAATAATATTGATTTACATTATATTGTGCTTTTGTTGCATATGCTTTATAGCTGTTTTTAAGGCTTTATGATTGACATTTTGAAGTGATATTCATCATCTAATAAAAGCATGAACTTCATTACAATTATTTGCCTGTTGGTGGCTTAAACCGCACAACAGACCCGGATCCCATGTTGTGCTGGAACTGAGTTCTGGTTACTAGTCTTCAAAAGATTTGTATCCTAGTTTTGAGTCTTGAAATGACCTGGAAACGGCTCAAATCTTGAAAGAGCCTGTAACTGTTCGACACAGCTGGAAGAGCCATATTCTTATGTATTCTTTCTCGGTCAATCCATCACTGACCCCAGATTGTGTGTGTGTGTACCATGGACCGCCTCCCTTGGCAATGAGCTAGCCTTTAGAGGCCAAATACAGCCAATGATAATGGCAGGCTTGGCTGGCCCATCATTATTCACCCATGGGAGAGAAAAACGGAATATATTCTCAACCTTTCCACCATCCCATTTTTTTAACAGCAAGAAATGAAGTGGTTTTTAGAAAAGACAGGATTAACAGATCCAATAGACAATGTGCACTTCAGATTGCGATCCTCTTCTTTCTTATTCCTCCTTTCCACTGCCCTCCTACCTTCTGTATGGTTTCTCTTGATACTTACCTCAAAAAATCGGATTCGAGTTCATAAACAAATGTCTCTGTTCCAACTGCCACCCCCCGTGGAGTGAGAGGATAGGCTGGTTCTCTCCTTACACTCCAAGGATAAGCTGGTTCCCTCCCTCTTACTCATCACTGCAACAGCCGTCAATGATCTTTGCACACCTACCATGGTGTATAACATGTTGTCACTGCTAGAATAGTCATGTGACTTAGCACACTCAGAGTAGAAGCTACAAGAAGGTGTCCTGAGCAATTTCAATAATTGGGTTAATTCCCAACCAGTCCGCTTGTCCCTCATCTCTAGTTTGAATTTGTCTATCCATTGCTTCAGAGATTATGAATTTTGTTTGTTGTGTTACCAAAAGGCGATGAGTTTAGGTCTAGAGCTTCATAACTCTTCTAAGGCCAAAGGGCCCTGTTGGAGTAAAGGGTCATCAACAATGGCGTTCTAGTGTGCTCTAGATTCGTATCCAAGACTTGTGTTATTTGATGATGACCTATGTGAATCTCTAGAAACATGTGAAGTATAACCCTAACCCAATAAGGCATGTTTCGGAAAAGGGACTGAGCAAGCTACCGTGGCAGCATTTTTTTTTCTCTAGGATCCTGCTACTTTGTCCTTATGGCAAGGGATTCACACTCCAGGTGTCAAATGTGCAACCTCCTTTAGCTTGAAGTCCTTTGAGCTGACTTTTTATCCATAGCCAAGCACAATGTGCTTTTGTCTTACAACAAGCTAACAGTAGAGTAAACCTTGCTTCCATTCATGGTTTTAGTTCTATGTGTCGGTGGATCAGATTTTTGCGTTTATGAAGCTCTGTTTGCTTACTGTCAGATTTTGCTTTAACATGGTTAGGACTTCTATACATTTCTCAACTTTTATTCTGTCAATAGTACTGGTGTCATGTCTCAGTGGGCACTTACCTTGAATGGATTGGCAGAATCAACAAATTATTGCCATGCATCTCCTTTTGTTCCAGGGGCAACAATGCATTTCGAATTTAGGGTTTGCTGCTTTTAAATATTTTCTTTAATCTTTGTTGCATAAAAATCTGTGCGCGTGTGTGCATGCATGCGTGTTTATCATGTCAGCTTTCCTGTTAAAACCACAGATCACTGGCTTGGATGTCTCTGAAGTGGTACTATTTATTTCTGCAGGTTGGTAATCCTGCAGCTCCAGTTGCTGACTGGATTGTTGGTGGGACTGCACTGACATCGTTGATGGATGTAGAGAGACGTCATGGTAGGATTTTGCTTTTGTCTGTTCATCGTTTAGTGAAGCACTACCTTTGCGGAGTTATTTTGCTTGCCACCTTTCTTTGATCATCAGTTGTTTCAGATGATTTAATCTGTCGGAAGGATATCTCTTGATGTATGTAATTTGATATTTATTAATTTATTACCTCTACGACTGGTAAAGTTCAATAACTTTGTTGCTGGCACTGGCATCTGTTTTATCATAATGCAGCTAATTTGTGTTTCATGCACCTTACTACTTTTTCATTAATTTTCTTCAAATCTGGATTGCTTGTGAGAGTCCATGTTTGTGTATTCTCTGGCAATAAATACTTCCCTTCAAGTGCTTGTTGTCAATGGTTTTTCTCCTCCGGTCCTTGTATTTGTAGTCAGACCGAGAAAGCTGTTATTATGTTCTTCAAATCGATTTGTTTGTCATGAGGAGTTGAAGAAAATGATAGCTTTCTGATCATCATATTTTCTTCGGCTTGTCTGCATGCCTATATTCACGGCGATAATCTTGAAAATTGCAAGTTTTTCTTGAAATCTTTTTGTTTGAGCCTACATGCATACAGTCCATGAACCGTTTCTCTTTGCAGGTAAGTTCAAACCTGTCATAAAAAAAGCAATGGTGGAGCGGGTTTCCTTTACATGATCTAAGTATGAGGTACTTCCCTTGTTGAACAGTTTTACTTGACTAAGATCTACTGATCTATATGTGATAAAAATTCAGAAGCACCATTCCGAAAGTTTGCATCTTCGTGAGATGAATGGGCGCTTAAAAACCGATACAAGAGCCCAGGTGAGATTTAGTTTATAGTAGATTGTTGTGTTTCCTGCTCTTGCGATTCCTTTCTGTAACTCTTTTGGTTCTTTCTGTTTTCTTAATATCCAAACAGGCCCATTCCAATTCCATGGCCCTGCAGCCAATGTTATCAATCATACTTTGCTGTTGGAACTCAGAGTCGACGCATAAGATTTTCCGGATTTGATGATTGTTTAGAAAATGCCTTGGTAATGCATTAAGATGCCGAAGGAGAGGATTCTGGACTTGATGCTGCAGAATTAGTCAATGCAGTCTCTTTGTAAGATATAGCAGCTTTTGTTTTAGGACAAGAGGGAATTTGTGCGGAGATTTTCACCTTGTTTTTGCTCGAGCAGAGTTGTGGAGAATTAAGCATCGCGGCTTCTATGTAATGTTTCGCCTATCAAAGTTCTTTGAATCAAATTTTCTTAGAGGATCTCGAGCTGGTTTTAAGGCGGTTCCTAACCCGATTATGATTGGTTCTGGTTCAAACCTTTGCTTCTTGTGCTTGTTTTCTGTTTGTTCAGTGGTAACTTTTGGTCACATTATCGCTGTTTAGTTTCGATTTTATTAAATTAAAACATTCATTCATTAACAATAAATAATGACATGACATTAATATATTATTGAATAATCTAATACATAAAATACTATTCATATACAGTAAACACCGCCTCGTACACTAACCCAAACAAAACCCAACCTGACAACTTTTCACAACCCAAACCAAAACCAGTAACTCATCTTTTCTACTAAATGAAAATGAACAACCCTGCTTTCATGAACTGGGACAAGGTTGCCGATATGCTTCTTCTACGGTTGTAATGTTTTACAAATAAAAGGTTTAGTTTCAGTTGTTATATTGGATCAGTTTTTCAAGTATGGGTGTTTGTGGTAGCTGCTATGAAGTGCATGGCCCAGTATTGCTAGAGCATTACCAAAGACCGCGCTTCACAAGTAACTTGTGCAGAGCAAGTGAAGGGGTTTCTGTTCCACAAGGTGTAACAAGCTTGGCTTGTTTTACCAGGCTCATATAAGCAGTACGGTTATCGCTCTGTGGGCAGCTAGCTTATTTGACGTGGGAGTGAGAGGAAGAAGTAGCTTTACGAAACAAGCTACCTTATACTAGCGATTACAGAACATTAATGGACTTTTAGACAATGAACTCACTTAAAGCAAATTGACAAGCCTGCTTCCATCCTGAAAGAACAGGGCATGATGGTTTTCCATCGTCTAGCTGCTCGACCAATAATCAAAGGAAATAAATGGATTCATATACAATCCATACACGCTCCAGGAAACGCTGTGCATGCAAATAAATGCTTCAATACCCAAGAATAAGTAGTGGTGTCCTTGGTGTCGGGCCTCACCTCCGAGAAGAATGGTGGACAGAGAAGACTGAACTACTGCATAGAGAGTTGAGTTTCGAGCAACGAAAGATAGATGGAAAATAAGGATATCCAACTATGGCTTTTGTAGTCATAGCATGATGGTGAATAGGTTGATTTTGGCCACCTATGAAACACTCTTGAAAGACCCGTAAGCCGTCATTTCCTTGTTCTTGTTGTCTTTCCGATGTTCCGTTGGGTCCGAATTCATGTGACTAGGGTGTTTTCCGATCTTCTTTGCATTCCTCTGTGGACAATCTCGCGACGGTGTTAGTGGTCGGATCGTTTTTGATAATTGACACCCGTTACATTAGTGAATATTGTCGAGTTTTCCTCGAAAATAAGGAAGACAACAACACCAATTTCATTCTTTTAACTAGCTGAAGAAAAATTTGCAAATTGATGAAATGAAACCAGTTGGACAGATTTTCCATCTCCAAGCCCAAGCCACAAGTGGATCATGCATGAAGCAGTCAGATGCTTCTTCTATTATTTTCCTTGCACAGTTCGGCCATCCTGGACTTGGAACCAGAAACCTCGCTTGTAAGGTCGGCTATTGTAAGGTGTTGGAAAGGTAGCAATTCCATTCTCTGCTATTTGAATTGTAGCTGCAGTCCTCAGAAGCAAGCAAGCCTGTCATGTCCATTGGGAATCGTTGGTTTTGGGTTCTCTTTTCTCCAATACGTGTAAAAGCGGGTAATATATATATATATATAGAGAGAGAGAGAGAGAAAAAGAGAGAGAGAGCATAGTCTATTGTACGTCAATATGTGCTTAAACATTCTCACCAATCCCATTTGAAATTCAAATTTTAAAAGAAAAAAATACCTTATATTTTTTGAAGGTATAATAAATGTATCCCGTATTATTTGCTTTTTTACTTAAAATCTCAAGCATTAATCTTCAACATCGAATGGTTGAGAATTTTAAGAAGATTAGAGCATGGATTGATATGCGCATGAACTAATTTTTCTCCACACACAACATATACTTGTGTGTGTGAGAATCCAATTGGGTACAGATTGTGGCATGTTATCCTCATACCTGAACCATAATCTGATCGGGTCTGGTCAATATTGTCATCCTTGCAACGAACCAACCAACTGTTGACCTGATTCCAGCTTGTGACCCTTCAGCCAGCACTCACAAGTCACGACCAAAGAAAAAGAGAGTCGGGTATAGGGCGGGTCAGACTTGGTCTGCTGAAAGGTAGGTTCAGGTCGGGTTTCATTTTGAGATGCCAGTAGCATGCGAAGCACGAGGAGAACCATTTACTAAATCATATAAATGTTTAATTTTCATCAAAATTTACTTGGATAAAGCCAGAACTTCTGTAGTGTTGTTGAATTTTGGATCTCATTCGAGACATAAGTTGAATGTGGGTTTATATATTTCCATTAGCCATACATGGCTCCAGGCTCCATCTATTAAACAACTGCAAAATCTAAGTAAATGGATCGATTATGTATGTGTGTGTGAGAGAGAGCTTCATTTCTCGAGCCAAGGTCTCTCTTTGTGTCCATTAAAAGTGCAGTTTACATACAACAACAACAACTCAGCCTTTTTTCATACTAGACGAGGTCCGCTACATGAATTCTTTGTTTCCATATAATCCTATCATATGTCATGTTAGTAGTTAACCCACAATAAGCTACATCATTCTTTATTGTTTCTTTCCAACACTTTTGTGGTTGTCTTCTACCCTTTTTAATACTTTCAAAATCTAGTTTTTCATACATTCTTAAAAGTTCTTTCAACACTTTTGTGGTCGTCCTCTACTTTTTTTAATACTTTCATAATCTAGTTTTTCATACGTTTTTAAAGGTTCTTCTTTCTATATGTCCAAACCACCTTAAACAATATTCTCTCTTTTCATCCTCTATTGGTGCAATATTCTCTCTTTTCATCCTCTATTGGTGCCACACGTAATTTATTTCAGAACCACAGTTTACATCTATATTGTTTTACAAGAGAAGGCTGAAGCCTCATACACACCCAAACATGCACCCTCACAGAGTCGAACTCCTCACCAGGTGCAATCACATTAGAGTACATGTATATTCATATGAAGTGAACTTGGTAAATGCATATGATGTTCAAATCTAAGTAAATGTTTCTATCGTCTGATTGATGATTTTTTTTATATTATAAAAATAAAATATTTTTTAAAATCAAATCTTGAATTTATCACGTGAATCAAACAATAAAAATGTTTAAATATATGGTTTCATAAGAGAGAGAGAGAGAGAGAGAGAGAGAGAGAGAGAGAGAGAGAGAGAGAGAAAGTAAAATGAATGAGGTTAATAAGAAATGAATGAGTCGGTAAAAACTGGTGTTGCTGGCACCTTCATTCCAGCGACCTCGCTTAGAAGCACCGGGTTTATAGCTAAAACGAAAAAAATAGTAGAAAAACAAAGGAAGAGAAGACGGCCCAGTACTGTCTCCCCGAACTCCGTCTATCTCTCTTCCCTCTGTCGGCTTTTAGGGTTTCCTCAGAACCTATTTCCGTTAATCTCCTGCTCCCTTTATCCTGTCTTAATCCTTAATCCTTCTCTCTCATTGGACCCTTCCCCAAATCCTTACAAAATTGCCATAATCGATCCCTAAACTGAACTCATCTTCGTCTTCATCATTTCTCCTTTATCTCTGCTCCTTATTCACGGTGTCAAATCCTCCACCAGTCGATTTCTTCTCTCCCTCTCTAGGTTTAGTCTTTGTGTGGCTCAGATTTCAGCATGGCGAAGCCGAAACCGGGGAAGAAGGACTTGGAGTCTTACACCATCAAGGGAACCAACAAGGTGGTCAAAGGTATATTTTGCAACAACCATCTTTTTTACCATCTCCTATTTCTCGTTCTTGCTCGCATTGGAGTAGCGGAGCTACTTTTTATGGGTGAATTGTTTGTTGGTGTTGTTTTGGTGAAATGTGTGGTTCTGTTGTTGCGATTCGGTTGCAGCTGGTGACTGTGTTTTGATGCGGCCTTCCGATTCCGACAAGCCTCCATATGTTGCAAGGGTGGAGAAGATCGAACAGGATCACCGGAACAACGTTAAGGTTCGTGTCCGGTGGTATTACCGGCCGGAGGAGTCGATTGGTGGCCGGAGGCAGTTCCACGGGGCGAAAGAACTCTTTCTTTCCGACCATTATGACGTGCAGAGTGCGCATACTATAGAGGGGAAGTGCACCGTTCACTCTTTCAAGAATTACACCAAGCTTGAGAACGTGGGAGCTGAGGATTACTTCTGTCGGTTTGAGTATAAGGCGGCCACGGGCGGGTTCACTCCTGACAGGGTTGCCGTGTAAGTTCTTATCTTTGTTCTCCATTTTCTGTGTCGTGTCGTTTGTTGTTTTAGGATCTTTGGTGGTTTCTAGTTTGCAATCTTGCTAAAGGGGAGAGTGATTGAGGTGGAGTGTTGGTTTTGAAGGTACTGCAAGTGTGAAATGCCTTACAACCCAGATGACTTGATGGTCCAATGCGAGGGATGCAAAGACTGGTAAGGGTGGCCAGTTCTTTCAAAATGCACTTTCCTTAGGTGCATTTCCTTCATAACATCGAAATTAACTTCACCATGAATTAATTGGCACCAGTTTCTCCTGTTGTTTCCTTTTACTCTCGATAAGTTTATAAAATTATAAATCTTATTGGGCATGGATATAGTGATGTTAGACTAGATTCCATGAAGAACCTGCTGAAATTTGATCGTCTTGTTGGTGGAACAAACTCTAGAGGAACCATTTGCTTTTTGTGCATAGCATTTTTTGCGGTATCGGCTAAGGAGACAATTTGTTGTTCCAGGCCTCTAGCTGGATTTGTATTTAAGTTTCAAATCATGGATGTACTACTCTCTACATGTCATGCAATATTCTTGTGATTATTGTGCGCTCAATTATCTCTATTTGGAGAAGGTGATAGTTGTTTTTCCATGTTTTCTCTTGTGTGTTACTCTTTGCTTATATTTCTGCATCTTCTTGATGTGTTCAAAATTTCAAATTGTGGGTTCTTGTTCATTATGTAATGGGCTAGAGGATCTTTTTCATCATTCGTCAATTCAAAATGTAAAATACTATCTATTGTTGATTCAAAACCTGTACATGAAATACGTACAAGTTAACTAAGAGGGATGTGCGAGACATAGATGGGACACATATTGATTTTCACCTTTATGGAGTGTCGCATTTAGTTTCTCTTTTCTTATTTATGATAAGGGCTTCAAGAGACATGAAACTATTCTCATGTAGTCTATTTAGTGGCTGTTTCCTATAGCATCGTGTTATGAGACCTATGTTAACTTGATATCCCTTCTGATGGAACAATTCATGGTATCTCTGTTGTTCTTTTACAGGACATCATCATACTCTTTCTTTATTCTTCCACCATATTTGTGTTCATCCATCCATCGAATATTAAATAATTTTGTAAGCCAAATGATTTGTGTCTCTCCAAAATTTTATGGGAATATTGTTTGGCCTTATGATCTTATTTGATTTCACAAGTTCAAGATTCTCATTCAACTTTCTCTCATATGTGCCAATAGATAGCACACTTTGTTGAATAAAAATGACATAGAGTATGCAAGGTCGAATAGATAATGAGCAAAGGGGGAGATCGGTGAAGGAGGAGTGCAGTCCATTGCAGCCACACCTCTCTCTCTCATCTTTTCTCTTATTTCAGCTAATAGGGTTTAAGCCCTATACGTTTATTATATAAAAGACTAAACATGACTAAATTACCCCTAACAAGTGACTTGAATATAAAGCTACCTTTAAATTCAATTACAATTAAACAAACCAAACTATTCTAACACATATATAACTCTACATATTTCCTTCTAACACTCCCCCTCAAGTTGAGAGAAAAATATTGAAGACTCAACTTTATAGGAAATACTCCCAGACTTTATAGGGGAACAACTTTATAGGAAAACTGGGTACATAATATACAAAGGATAATACTCCCAGACTTGTTATAAATTATAATACTTTCTTTTCCTATAATAGAAGTATAAGAGCTATCAACTAGCTGAACTTATTATGATTTTGTATCTTCTGATAATCATATAATTCGTTCTTGTTACCTATCATGTGATGAGTGACCCTAGAGTTAATCGATTATCACTTAATAATCGCATAGGGAAGAAATATCTTTACTACGGGCAACTGTGGCTGATAGTGCTGATTTAGATGCTTGTTCATTGAGTTTAGTGACTTTAGTCTCCACTTCATATAGTCTTTTTAATAGTTGATTCAGTGTCATTACCTTTAATCTCATTGTTTGAATCAACTTCACTTATTTGATATGCTTTGTTCTTGAGGAAGATAGTCTTTTTAATAGTTGATTCATAGTGTCGTTACCATGTAATCTCATTGTTTGAATCAACTTCACTTACATGATATGCTTTGTTTGAATCAGTATTTGACTTGTTGAAGTACGCAAGATGTGTTCATAGCATTATGTATAATTTATATCAACCGCTATTTTAACTTATTGTGTCTCAATTATGCATATGTGCCTTAAGTTGTGCCAAAAGCAAAATGTTTTATATGTCTGCCATCTTTCCTCCTGGGTAGGAACCTTGGTCATGGGTTTACCCTATAGAAACTCATTCAAAAACGATTTGGCGTTTTACTTGTGATTCATTGTGTCTAACTTAGATTGCTTGAATAAGTCTTGAAAACTTTGTATATATAATGATAAAATTCAATGGTATATGTAAGATATAACTAGCAAAACATTGAATTGAAAAAAGACGGTGCCTTGATATCTTTTCAATGCCCATGTTGGAACTCTCTCTCTCTCTCCCTCCCCTTCTCACCAACACCGAAAAAAAGAATGAAGGTGTCAACATTTTCATTTTAGCAATCAATATATTCAGAACACAGCCGTGCTTATCTTATTCTTTTTATAGAAAGAGGTAATAAGCAATAAAATAGGAAATTAGAGAAAAGCTTGTAGTGAGAAACTCAACCATTAAGTTTCATTTTGTTGTTAATTTCTAGAAGCAATACGTAAGCATTTTTTCCAAGTTGGCTGTTCTCTTTAGAACACCTGAGACCTTTATACCAAGTTTATGCCGAGTTTTGAGGCAATATTTGGTGTACAACTCGGCCCCAATGCCAAGTCAAGTGGCGTCACTATGTGAGTTTGCCAATTATGTTCTTGGCTTAGCCTAAGATGGTTATAACATGCCTCGTCTGTCCTAGATCTTAAGCTTGGATAAGGATCCTGGTCCACGATGGAAACTCGCCTTGAACTTGGCGAATTAATCTTGGACATGCAGGGTCTGCCAACCTTTTTGAGAACCATGTGGTTACTCGTCAAAAGTCATAGTTTTTTTTGGTTGCAAATTGTTTTACTTTGAGACATTCATGAGATTGCCCGAGCAAGCTCTTGAGCAAGCACATATTGATGAGTATTGTGCTCCCGTAGTCATCAGTGGCATGGCATGCATGAATTGGTATTAAGTGTCCTTGGATTCCAGTCGTAAGAAAGGTGATTTATCTATTTGCACCATTTAAGCGTAGTTGTTTAATAATAGAAATTCGATCCGTTTTACCTATTTTTCGTTGCTTTCCAAAACCTAATGCTAAGCAATTGAACGTTGAAATAATTAGTTTTTTAAACAACAACAACAACAACTAAGACTTTTCCCATACTAGACGGGGTCGGCTACATAGATTCTTTGTTTCGAGAGAGCCCTATCATGTGCCATGTTAGCAGTTAACTCACAATAAGCTAGATCATTCTTTATTGTTTCTTTTCAATACTTTTGTGGTCGTCCTCTACCTATTTTAATACTTTCAAAATCTAGTTTTTCATCGCTTCTTACAGGTTCTTCTTTTGATCTTCTTTCTATATGTCCAAACCTCCTTAAACGATATTCTCTCATTTTATCTCTATTGGTGCCACACATAATTTATTTCTAATAACCTCATTATGTATATGGTCTTTTCTTGTATGACCACTCATCCATCTCAACATCTTCATTTCTGTCACAAACATCTTTTGTACATGTTGATGATTAACTATCTAACACTCAAAACCATAAAACATGACAGGTCTAATTGCTGCTCTATAACATTTATCTTTTAACTTTAATGGTATCTTCTTACCACAAAGAATACTTGATGCTCCTCTCCATGTTAACTAACCACCATTAATTTTATGCGTAACATCTACATCAATCTGAAAAATTGACCCTAGGTATTTAAAACTTTCCTTTTGGGGGATGCAATGTCAACAACAACAACAGCTAAGCCTTTTTCCATACTAGATGGGGTCAACTACATGGATTATTTGTTTCCTTGAGCTCTATCATGTGCCATGTTAGCATTTAACTCACAATAAGCTAGATCATTCTTTATTGTTTCTTTCCAACACTTTTGTGGTCGTCCTCTACCTCTTTTAATACTTTCAAAATCCAGTTTTTCATACCTTCTTAGAGGTTCTTTTGATCTTCTTTCTATATGTCCAAACCACCTTAAACGATATTCTCTCATTTTATTCTCTATTGGTGCCAGACATAATTTATTTCTAATAACCTCATTATGTATTCGGTCTTTTCTTGTATGACCACTCATCCATCTCAACATCTTCATTTTTGTCACAAACATCTTTTGTAACACTCATAACCATAAAACATGGCAGATCTAATTGCTGCTCTATAATATTTACCTTTTAACTTTAATGATATCTTCTTATCACAAAGAATACTTGATGCTCCTCTCCATTTTAACCAACCATCATTAATTCTATGCTTAACATCTCCATCAATTCTTCCATCACTCTGAAAAATTGACCCTACGTATTTAAAATTTTTCTTTGGAGGATGTAATGTGTGCCAATTTTAATTTCTATGTCCTCTCAAGTAACCAAATGATCAAACTTACATTCCATATATTGTGTCTTTATTCTACTAAGTCGGAGGCCTTTGCTTTTTAATGTTTCTCTCCATAGTTCCAATTTTCTATTAACTTTTTCCTTAGACTCCTCCACTAATACAATGTCATTTGCAAATAACATACACCAAGGTACTTCATCTTGAATATGTTTTGTTAACTCATCCACCACCATTATAAATAAGTATGGACTTAAAGTTGATCCTTGATGTAACCCAATATTAACTTCAAAGAAGTCTGTCGTTCCTTCATGAGTCCTCACACATGTTTTTGCACCATCATACATGTCTCTTATAAGGTTAATATATGTCAATGGGATACCTCTTTTTTTCAAAAGTTCTCCAAAGAACCTCCCTCAGTACCCTATCATAATATTTTTCTAGATCAATAAATATCATGTAAAGGTCTTTCTTTTTGGCTTTAAAATGTTCCATAAGACGTCTCAAAAGGTGAATCGCTTCCTGACATGAATCCAAATTGGTTCTCTATTGTACTCGATACTTGTCTTAACCTACGTTCGATAATTCTTTCCCACAATTTCATAGTATGACTCATTAACTTGATACCTCGATAATTCACACAATTCTAAATGTCTCTCTTGTTCTTATATATGGGTATAAGTGTACTCGCTCTCCATTCCTTGGGCATCTTTTGGTTTCTCCATATTACATTAAATAGTCTTGTGAGCCAAGTGATTCCTGTTTCTGCTTGGATTTTCCAAACTTCTATAGGAATTTGGTTTGGTCCTACCGATTTACCACCCTTCATATGTTTAAGAGCTTCTTTGACTTCATTCTTTTGAATACATCGGTAGAAATTGTGCTTTATATACTTTTCTGATTTGTTTAACTCTCCTAAGCTAATACTAACATCTTTATTTTCATTAAAAAGCTTATAAAAATAGTTTTTTCATCTATTTCTTATATCATCATTTGTCACTAGATTTTTTTTCATCATCATCTTTTATGCATCTAAGAGAATTAAGATCTTTAGTTTTCTTATCTCTAGCCATAGCTATCCTTAAAATCTCTTTCATCCTCTTTTGAGTTGAGTTTTTATATAAATCTTCCCGAAATTTAGCTTTTGCTTCTCTTTGCTTTCTTATAAGTCTCTAAAGTTTCACTAGTTTTCTTAGCAAAATGTAATTTATAACATGCTCTCTTTGCCTTGATTTTATTTTGCACTACTTCACTCCACCACCATGCTTCTTTTTGTGCCGATACACCTCCCTTAGATTTACCTAACACATCTTTCGCCACTTTCCTAATATGTATAGCCATATTGTTTCGCATATCACAAGGTGTACC
This sequence comes from Brasenia schreberi, assembly GCA_036023115.1. Lineage (NCBI taxonomy): Eukaryota > Viridiplantae > Streptophyta > Magnoliopsida > Nymphaeales > Cabombaceae > Brasenia > Brasenia schreberi. The sequence continues at coordinate 5,650,550 of JAYKKT010000090.1, read as the reverse complement.
GACATAATTCCAAGCATCTATTTGAAGGAATTTTTGTTTAAATATATCTTCTTTCTCGCTTTTGAGGTTCCACCATTTAGTCCGAATAGCTCGATGTACTCTTTTCTTCTTTGTCCATTTTTTTATTTGTAAATCCATAACTTAAAGTCGATGTTGGGTGGCTAAGCTTTCTCGTGGAATTACCTTGCAATCTTTACAACACGCTGTATCTTTCTTTTTTTTACAAATAAAGTAATCAATTTGTGTTTGTGATAAGCTACTCTTATAAGTAATTAAATGTTCATCTCATTTTTTGAAGATTATATTGACTATAAAGAGATCAAATGCCATAGCAAAATTTAAAATCTTCTTGCCTTCCTCCTTTATATCCCCAAAACAAAAGTTTTCATGAATACCTTGATATCCTAATGCCTCTTTACCGAGATGTCCATTTAAGTCTCCTCTTAAACAAATCATCTCCCTTTGTGGAATCTTTTGAATCACCTTATCTACCTCTTCCCAAAAAGCTGTCTTTATACTATCTTCTAGTCCTACTTGGGGTGCGTAAGCACAAACTATATTCAAAACCTCTGCTCCTAACACTAATTTCAACGTCATGATTCGGTCACCATATCGTTGTATGTCTATTACACTGTTCTTTAAATCTTTATTTATGATAATACCAACTTCATTTCGAGCCTTTTCCTTACATGAGTACCATAATTTAAAACCTATATCCTCAATCTCCTTTGCTTTTTCTCCAACCCACTTTGTCTCTTGTAAACATAGAATATGAATCTTTCTTCGAATCATAGTATCTACCACCTCCATTAGCTTACCGAACAATGTTTCGATATTCGAAGAACCAATACAAATCTTATTATCTAGGACTTGCTTCCTTACCTCCCGCATCCGTCCATATTGAAAATGCGGAGACCCTCTCTGTAATTTATTCACTACATTCGGGCGGTAATGTAGTAGGATTAACTTCTTTACCCACACCTATCCATGATGTGGGAACCCTCTCTACAATTGATTCACTACATTCAGGCAAAAATATAGTGGCCTTTGCTTACTTTTCACTGCATTCGGGCTTTGCAACGCATCGCTATGCGGGGACGCCTCAAAACAATGCTCATAATTTGTGTAATCCATGATATAAAAATCTGACAAAATTTTGTGTTAGGTTGTCGGAAGCCTAACACAACCCTCCTCCTTTATCCGTTCTTGGGACCGGCCATGCATTGTGATCCCTTACATGGGTGGGGTGATCCTATGAAGTAACCAAATGATCAAACTTACATTATATATATTTTGTCTTTCTTCTACTAAGTTGGAAGCCTTTGCTTTCTAATGTTTCTCTCTATAGTTCTAATTTTCTATTAACTTTTTCCTCACACTCCTCCACTAACACAATGTTATATGCAAATAACATACACCAAGGTACTTCATCTTGAATATGTTTTGTTAACTCATCAATCACCATTATAAATAAGTATGGACTTAAAGTTGATCCTTGATGTAACCCAATATTGACTTCAAAGAAGTCTTGTCATTCCTTCGTGAGTCCTCACACATGTTCTTCTTTTTTCCAAAGTTCTCCAAAGAACCTCTCTCGGTACCCTATCGTAAGCTTTTTCTAGATCAATAAATATCATGTGAAGGTATTTCTTTTTTGCTCTAAAATGTTCCATAAGACGTCTCAAAAGGTGAATCTTTTCAACAATAGATCTGTCTAGAATGAATCCAAATTGGTTTCCAGTTGTACTCGATACTTGTCTTAGCCTACATTCGATAATTCTTTCCCACAATTTCATTGTATGACTCATTAACTTGATACCCCGATATTGCGTGGGCATCTTTTGGTTTCTCCATATTTCATTAAATAGTCTTGTGAGCCAAGTGAATCCTGTTTCTCCTAGGATTTTCCAACTAATTAATTACTTAGTTTTTTAAACGACCTAACTAATTAATTACCTTCTGAATTTTAATGCTCTTGGACATGTGTTGTGTAGTTTATCATGTAAAGATTCCTTGGGAGTCTCATTTAACTACCTTGTTGATTTTTGGATGGTTTAATGAGCAGAACTTTGTCGAAGGGAAAAATTAAATGGATGAGAAATGATGCTATGAATCATTGCCCTCCTTACATGCTTTCTCTATTTACTGTCAAGTTCTTTGCTTACAATCTTACTCTTTTAAGTAGCATATGCTTTAATAAATGCTCCTTAGATGATCGATGCTGATCCCAGAGACACCTAAGTGATTCATGTATCACACTAGAGCACGCTACTCAAATTCAGTATATCTATAAGTTGATGGCACTTGATTTCGATTAATCTCTTAGTGTAAACAAGCATACTGCAGAGAAGTAATTTGTGTTGACTGTTGCTTATTGGATGTATTCTAAATCAACCTGGAATTGCATTTCTTAGATTCTAAAATGAATTTATCTCAGTTTGTAACACTGTTTTGGTCTCATCCACTGTATTGTTCCACTAAAAATGGTGACACTTGTAGAAGTTGTTTATGCAAGGAAACATATGTACACTAGATTAGCATGCCCATTTCCATTATAATGGGCTGCTCACTACCCCCATGCATGCCCCAAACGTTTTTGGGGACAAGAAAGCAATATTGTTACATGTTGTGCCTATCACGTGATAACCATCAATATGTATGGTGTCAATCGGAGTATCTGTTGAATATTACGTATGGTACGACCTTTGTCATATCGGACAATACATTTGATCTAGCTGTTTTGGACCCAAATTTTTTTATATTTTCAGTTTTTATCAAGTGCTTTTTATAGTTAATTTTTTCCTTTATTTTTAAGATTGTTCTTGATTGTTTAGAGTTTTTTTTTATGGATTTTAGGGGTTTTAAATGATCTTTTAGGATTTTTAACATTTTTGGGTTTTTAAGAAAAAAAGTGATAATGGCTATGCCCTAAGATAGTTATCACCCATATCGTCTCCCTGGCAAAAATGATATGGGTTATCTATCAATTTTGACAACTGCAAGAAAGCAGGAGAAACTTTTCTTAGATGCTTATTTCTCCAATATTTTTGCGCTAGTTTATGATTTCTTTATGATTGAAGCAAAGATCACACACCTAAGGTGACCACTAAAAACTCTTTTTCCCTCCTCCCGTTTCTCTCCTTTTCTCTAGTCTTGAACCAAATCAATGATCGTGTACCTCACTTCTCACCATGATTGCTGGTAACAAATAGCAAAACTAAGCCCTTCAAAATTAACCAAACCTAGAACCAAGCCTCTAATACGCAAAGTCGAGTTGACTATTTGCATTGTTAGTTATCATTATGATGTCTTCAGTCAACCTTCATTTAACTTCAAGAGCGCCAAACTATGTATATGATTTTTTTATGCCTCTGATTTACTGAGATACGCCCTACCTTACATTGTTTTTACCATCGACCTCTCCTGTGCAGAGGATGATGATTTGTTGATCTTACCAACTGTATACACGAGGGAGGGAGGGAGACGATGGATCTTCACCAGAATCACGACTATAGCGGTGTCCATTTTAGTAGCCAACTTACACCATTTTAGTAGTAGACATTCCTTTTTTCTTCTTTTCTTTGTCTCCTCTCTTCTTATTCTACTATTTTCTTCCTCTACCTCCACTTCCTTTTCTTTGTCATGTTTTGTTCCGTTTGCCTTTTCAAATTTATGTGATGTATATACTTTTATCTCGCAAGTGTATACACAATGTATTTATCTATTAACAAATTGTTAATGACTTTGTTAGTTTATATCAAAACATAATGATAATTTAAAATTTATATTTCAAATTAAGTGTTTCTGAACTTTGTGTTTATATAGATCCATATTTGTAAATGAGTCATGTTTTTGTTGTTTTTTAAAATTAATGTATGTATGTATATATATATATATATATTTGTTGGTTAATGGTGGTGTACTGGTAAATCCATTATATCCTTGATATATCCCTGCTAATGCAATATTAGGGTCAAGCATTAACTCTCTGCTAACCACTATTGAAGCATAATAAACACCCTACATCTAGAAATGTGCTACCTCCATTTGATTGATTCTAGGGGCGTAGTTTGACCTCCATGAGCATGATTGCTCTAGTGTTTCCATTTGGGTGATATTGGAACCAATTTCCATGAGTGTGACTCGTTGTTGCTTCATGAAAATAAAAAAGTATTTTTTATGATCTATAATGGACCAGATGGATGAGTGTTCCATGAGTGTGACTCGTTGTTGCTTCATGAAAATAAAAAAGTATTTTTTATGATCTATAATGGACCAGATGTTGTTGATTTTATTTATTGATTTGTACTTACTGTACTTGTTATGAGACCAACCTGTTTAACCAACGCCTGTCTAGGCTCTTGTGGCTTCCATTGTTTGTTCTCAAAATATAATTGGATTCAATATCATGGTGTTATTCAGAGCAAACCGCTTTCTATGTCATGCTATCAAAGTAGGACCCGAGGATGTCAAGTTGGCTAGCCACATCTCGGAGTTCGTTTTTAAGATATTTTAGGACTCTATGTCATGTAACCCTTTTGAAGACTGAAATGTTCTACACGTACACAGTTTAAGTCTGACTATACTACAGCCAAACTGATTCTGGCACTGGGTTCATAAAGCAAAGGTGAGATCAACTTAAGCATAATAGACATAGACATGAGCTTGTTCAATGATCCTGCTCTATCTACATACAGTTTATGTCTGACTATACTACATCTAAACTGTTTCTGGCACTGGGTTCAGAAAGCAAAGGTGAGATCAACTTAAGCATAATAGACATAGACATGAGCTTGTTCAATGATCATGCTTTATGTTATGTTTGTCATGATTTTCAGTAGCATTATTCTTGATGGACTAAGGATCTAGCCTACATTATTCTCCATAAATCTGCCAAGTATGTGTGTTGTCATCAGGCATGGAGGTGTTCATGTGCACACTCATGTTTTTTTGGTGATTTCACCACACAAGTCTTTTGCCATGTTACGTCTTCTTCTCCTATGTCACACGTTCCATTGAATCATGGCCCACACTGTGCAGCTGAGTAGGGTACACATGTTGGAGTGATTTGCCATGATTGGGTCTGATTGGCCTGATGTTCAGGTTCAGTCTCTGATAGACAGCTTTAACCTGGGCAGAATGTACTTTTAAAAAGGAACTGTGGTTATAGTTGTCTGATCTGGAGGAACTGAACTGGGTCAATTTTCTCCCTCAGTTGTACTCTTACGATGTGGATTGCCACTGTGATAAGCATGGTATCTCCTAATAGGTTTAACTCAACTTGCTTTAAGAAAATCATACACATTCACTGTTTCCCTTGCTTCAATGTTGTTATACATCATATGGAAATTTGAGCTACTCCCTTTTCTACATTTGGCACCTATATACGGAACAAGTATGTATTATGGAACTTAATACTTTCAATGTTGCAGGTTTCATCCATCGTGCATGGGTATGACTATTGAGCAAGCAAAAAAGTTGAAGAACTTCTTGTGCTTAGATTGCTCCTCTGAAGATGAAGAGAAGAAGCCACAAAATATATATCCAGTTTCGCCTCTTGCTGAACACAAGGTCAGAACTGATTATTTTTCTTCTCTTAGTGCAGGCATTAATTTCTTAAGTTTGTGCTTGTGTCTCCTGATTATAACTTTTTTGTTAAAATTTTAAGTGTTTTACTGCCTAATGAGTGGAAATTATTATCCTAAATCTTCTTTTTCCAACATGACTCCGCCCATTTAGATAAGCTATTTAATTTTTAATCAGTGTTCGTGGTTTGCCTTTATTCTAGAAGAGTTATGAATCTTATGATCTATGAAGTGGTAATCAACTAATCCAGTCTTGCTTGCTTACTCCTGTTCTTTCTTTCTTTCTTCTTCTTAAATTACTAGTGTCTGTTGCTTGTCCTACATTGTGAATGGTGTTTCCTTTCTTAGACACTTTTACCTCAAGGTCAAGGGTGGCAATTTCCTCTAAAAGGACTTTCTTTAACCTATTTCGAATTTTCCACTAACCAGGCATTGTATGGCCGTTCATATGAGAGGGCTCAACTTTCTTTTATCTTTTGCTACAAGACCATGTCTCAAGGGTGTTGGTGCAGTTGCAGGGGCAAGACAAAAACTGGAAAATCTTGGTTATGGGGAATGTATATATGTGTATATAAATATGTAAAATATATGTATATTTGTGTGTATATAAAAGTAATAGAGCACATGAATTTATATAATTGATAATATCTCATAAAACTAAAGAAAAGCTTCATTTTTTTAGTTATTATTCACTAATAAAGTAGTTAATTCATAAATGTTCTATTAATATTCTTGTGATATAGTACTAAATTATCTCTATGTTAAAATTTTAAATAAAAGGTATTTAAAATTGTTAGTGTAGTGTTTGACATGAGATGTATAAGTGTAGGGGGTTGTTGAATCAAACATGGTGCTGCATCCTATTAAATGGGTCTGTGTGACCTAGGTTGGGGATTGATGATAGAAAATTTCGTCTGCTATATACAAATGTTCAGTTGTTGGCAATATCAGGAATTTGCTTATTTTCAACTTCCTGAAGATCTCTTTTGCTTGTTCACTTCTCATTTTGTTTGGGTGCCCACTATACGCATGTACAGTTCTGGTTAACCCAGGATTGCCGGTTCCAAATCCGTGGTTTCAGTTCCACAAAAATCGTGAACCGGAACTGACCTGCTGCACCTCCGAGTTTCTGGTCCGGTTCCAGTTATGATCTGAGATTGATTGGTCAAGTTGGTTGCACCATCCAAATCAAAAAGTCGTTTCTGCTCAAATCGAGGAAGATCATGAAGTGCATTAAATGAATCAAATCTACCTTTGCTCAAATGACAGTCTAGAAAAAAAGGTGAAACCATAAAAAATCTTTGTCGAAGATTTTCTAAATGATGAGAGAGATTGTTGCCTTGTGTAGCTGCAAACACAAAGGCGAGAGGAGCAGTAAGCCGGTTATCTTCCTACTCTCTCTCCTTTACTGTATGTGGCTTGGGCGGCCAACCATGCCAAGTACTTTCTCCCACCCTTCTTCATTAAATGCCTATCTTCATTTCTCTCTCTCTCCCCCTTCACAGTATGTGGCTTGAGTGACCAACCTGTGCCAAGTACTTTCTCTTTCCCTTCTTTCCTTAAATGCTGTGTCAACAATTCTCTCTCCCCTCTTCCATTAAATGCGTTAAATTCATCTTGACTTTTCTCTCTCCCCTCCCTCCTCTTCCTCTTTTTACGTGAAGACTATTTAGTTTACTGTCAAGAAAACTCACTATGATTACTGTCTCCATCCCAAGCCATCCCCCCCCTCTCTCTCTCTCCTGAACCATCATGTGGCCCTATCCCAGTTGGTCAACACTCGACATAGTCGCCATTTTAAAACTTTAAACTTTTAAAGAAATATTTTGCTGAAAAAAATTGGAAAAGGTAGGTTGGAACAATCGGATCCTGTTTTACGGAAACTGGAGACCCTCGATGTTTAGAGCCTGTTCCAGTTCCAGTTCCAGTTCCAGCCATTTTTGGGGCAGTCCAGTTCAACCAGTTGGGTTGGAACTAGACTGGCCACTGTTGCTCTTGTTGTGTTAAATTTGGCCACTTTCTCTTCCAGCATATATATGTAGGCTGTCTCAAATAGGTTCAATTTCAAGTATGGATACAAAAGCTTTTTCTTTTTCCCAAAAGATGGACACCAGAATATGAGTTCCAATAGCGAACAAGCTATTATGGTTGTTTTGCAAATTTTTCTAAGTGAATGTTGAATATCTTTTTCTTTTTCTAAGTATGAATGTTAAAATTGGCACACATTGCATCCCGCAAAAGGAAAGCTTTAAATACCTAGGGTCAATTTTTCAGAGTGATGGAAGAATTGATGGAGATGTTACGCATAGAATTAATGTTGGTTGGTTAAAATGGAGAGGAGCATGAGGTATTCTTTGTGATAAGAAGATACCATTAAAGTTAAAAGGTAAATATTATAGAGCAGCAATTAGGCCTGCCATGTTTTATGGTTCTGAGTGTTGGGTAGTTAATCATAACATGTACAAAAGATGTTTGCGACACAAATGAAGATGTTGAGATAGATGAGTGGTCATACAAGAAAAGACCGTATACATAATAAGGTTATTAGAAACAAATTAGGAGTGGCATCAATAGAGGATAAAATGAGAGAATATCGTTTAAGAAAGAACATAAAAAAAAGAACCTGTAAGAAGGTATGAAAAACTAAATTTGGAAAGTATTAAAAGAGCTAGAGGACGACCACAAAAGTGTTGGAAAGAAACAATAAAGAATGATCTAGCTTATTGTGAGTTAACTGCTAACATGGCACACGATAGGGATCGGTGGAAACAAAAAATCCATGTAGCCGACCCCGTCTAGTATGGGAAAAGGCTTAGTTGTTGTTGTTGTTGAATGTTGAATATGCTATAACATGGACACTTTCCATTGGAATGATATTGTTCCTTGGTCACATTACTTGAATTATCAAATTGTTGAGTGCACTTGATTCTCTTTCTGTTGAAGTGCTCTATGAAATAAATAAAAAAGTTTCTACTATAGAGTGTGAGTGATCTGCATTTTGGTAAAGTATTATGCTGCATTAGGTTTGCTTTTGGAAGTAGGGATGGCAATGGCGCTGGTTCGGGTTCCCTTTTCACCAATGCGTAACGGGTGATTATGGGACAATATATATGTATATATATTTCAGGGCACCTTATCCCCATACTTGAATTCAAACCTGATTGGGTTGGGTATTCCCTGCTGCATTCGGATCTCGGGGTTGCACGGGTGAGGTCAATATTGCCATCCATGAATGAAGGGATTCACATGGGTGGAAGATTCGTTCTATGATACGACTTATGAATCCTTTCCTCCCCCCTTGGGGGGAAAATTAGTTTCTTTAAAGTGATTCAATGCTAGTTAGGACTGCTGAGGCTGATGTGGCAGAGATGAATTTTTTTTCTCAGGTTTGCTTCAGCTGTACAGCTTTTAGGATTTGATTTGGATTCTAAACCCAGTTCAAATGAATGAAAAGTGTCTTAAGAATTCTTCAATGAACCCTTTCAAAACCATTTTTCTTGTTATGATGCTTGGAACATATATTTGAACAGGAGCGTTTAGAATATCAATTGACAAGAAAAGCTTGAAAATTAGTATTACAACTTCTATGTAACCTGAGATTTCTTTCTTTGTGAATATGAGTAGAGGTCTTCTTATCCACATTATACTTAGTTTGATTTATGAAGGGGCATTAACGTGGATGCAACATTACGTCCAACCTCATTTTTTTCCGGTGCCACACATCCATCTCAACATCTTTATTTCTATCACAGACATCTTATGCACATCATGAATGATATAATAGTTGAGGCTAATTGGTTGAGCGCATGTGTTTCCTTTTACATGAAGTTGCAAGTGCTGATTCATTTTAGTTTGCAAGGAGGCATTTTACAATAGATAAACATTCTTAAAGCTCTGATATGTATCAGCTATGGATGGCAATTTCTACCCTCCCCGTGGGTACCCACCTTGCCCTGCCTCTACATGTGGTGTGGGTTCTCAAGGGAAACAACCTGCCTCGTAGCAGGGCGAGGCGAGGAGGGAAGACTAGCAGTCCGGGATAGGGTCACCCAGCCCTAAAAAGCCCGTTCTGTAGCAGGGTGAGGCGAGGAGGGAAAATCGTCTCTCTATACATACACACAGACATATATATATATATATATATATATATATATATATATATATATATATATATATATATATATATATATATATATATATATATATATATATATATATATATATATATACAACAACAACAACTAAGCCTTTTCCCATACTAGACGGGGTCGGCTACATGGATTCTTTGTTTCCACAGATCCCTATCTTGTGCCATGTTAGCAGTTAACTCCCAATAAGCTAGATCGTTCTTTATTGTTTCTTTCCAACACTTTTGTGGTCGTCCTCTACCTCTTTTAATACTTTCCAAATTTAGTTTTTCTAACCTTCTTACAGGTTCTTCTTTTGATCTTCTTTCTATATGTCCAAACCATCTTAAACGATGTTCTCTCATTTTATCCTCTATTGGTGCCACTCCTACTTTGTTTCTAATAACCTCATTATGTATACGGTCTTTTCTTGTATGACCACTCATCCATCTCAACATCTTCATTTATGTCACAGACATCTTTTGTACATGTTGATGATTAACTCACCAACACTGAGAACCATAAAACATGGCAGGCCTAATTGCTGCTCTATAATATTTACCTTTTAATTTTAATGGTATCTTCTTATCACAAAGAATACCTTATGCTCCTCTCTATTTTAACCAACCAGCATTAATTCTATGTGTAACATCTCCATCAATTCTTCCATCACTCTGAAAAATTGACCATAGGTAGTTAAAACTTTCCTTCTGAGGAATGCAATATGTGCCTATTTTAATTTCTATGTCCTATGAAGTAACCAAATGATCAAACTTACATTCCATATATTCTGTCTTTGTTCTACTAAGTCGAAGGCCTTTGCTTTCTAATGTTTCTCTCCATAGTTCCAATTTTCTATTAACTTTTTCCTTAGACTCCTCCACTAATACAATGTCATCTACAAATAACATACACCAAGGTACTTCATCTTGAATATGTTTTGTTAACTCATCCATCACCATTATAAATAAGTATGGGCTTAAAGTTGATCCTTGATGTAACCCAAAGAAGTCTGTCATTCCTTCATGAGTCCTCACACATGTTTTTGCACCATCATACATGTCTCTTATAAGGTTAATATATGTCAATGGGATACCTCTTTTTTCCAAAGTTCTCCAAAGAACCTCCCTCGGTACCCTATCATAATATTTTTCTAGATCAATAAATATCATGTGAAGGTCTTTCTTTTTTGCTCTAAAATGTTCCATAAGACGTCTCAAAAGGTGAATCTCTCAAAAGGTGAATCGCTTCAATAGTAGATCTGCTTGGCATGAACCCAAATTGGTTCTCTGTTGTACTTGATACTTGTCTTAACCTACGTTCGATAATTCTTTCCCATAATTTCATAGTATGATTCATTAACTTGATACCTCGATAATTCGCACAATTTTGAATGTCTCCCTTGTTTTTATATATGGGTATAAGTGTACTTGCTCTCCATTTCTCGGGCATCTTTTGGTTTTTCCATATTTCATTAAATAGTCTTGTGAGCCAAGTGATTCCTATTTCTCCTAGTATTTTCCAAACTTCTATAGGAATATCATCTGGTCCTACCGATTTACCACCATTCATATGTTGAAGAGCCTCTTTGACTTCATTCTTTTGAATACGTCGGTAGAAATTGTGGTTTATATACTTTTCTAAGTTGGCAAAAGCTCCTAAACTAATACTAACATCTTTATTTTCATTAAAAAGATTATAAAAATAGTTTTTCCATCTATTTCTTATATCATCATTTGCCACTATAATTTTTTCATCCTCGTCTTTTATGCATCTAACATAATTAAGATCTTTAGTTTTCTTATCTCTAGCCCTAGCTATCCTAAAAATATCTCTTTCACCATCTTTTGAGTTGAGTTTTTTATATAAGTCCTCCCAAATCTTAGCTTTTGCTTCACTAACGGCCTTTTTTGCTTTCTTATAAGCTTCTAAAGTTTCACTAGTTTTCTTAGCATAATGTAATTTATAACATGCCCTCTTTGCCTTATTTTATTTTGTACTACTTCACTCCACCACCAACCTTCTTTTTGTGCCAGTACACCTCCCTTAGATACCCCTAACACATCTTTCGCAACTTTCCTAATATGTATAGCTATATTGTTCCACATATCACAAGGTGTGCCAACATAATTCCAAACATCTCCTTGAAGGACTTTCTGTTTAAATATATCTTCTTTCTCGCTTTTGAGGTTCCACCATTTAGTCCGAATTGCTCGATGCACTCTTTTCTTCTTTGTCCACTTTTTTATTTGTAAATCCATAACTGAAAGTCGATGTTGGGTGGTTAAGCTTTCTCCTGAAATTACCTTACAATCTTTACAACACGCTCTATCTTTTTTTCTACAAATAAAGTAATCAATTTGTGTTTGTGATAAGCCACTCTTATAAATAATTAAATGTTCATCTCATTTTTTGAAGATTGTATTGACTATAAAGAGATCAAATGCCATAGCAAAATCTAAAATCCCCCTACCTTCCTCGTTTATATCCCCAAAACCAAAGTTTCCATGAATCCCTTGATATCCTAATGCCTCTTTACCGACATGTCTATTTAAATCTCCTCCTAAACAAATCATCTCCCTTTGTGGAATCTTTTGAAACACCTTATCTAACTCTTCCCAAAAAATTGTCTTTATACTATCTTCTAGTCCTACTTGAGGTGCGTAAGCACAAACTATATTCAAAACCTCTGGTCCTAACACTAATTTCAACGTTATGATTCGGTCACCATATCGTTGTATGTCTACTACACTCTCCTTTATATCTTTATTTATGATAATACCAACTCCGTTTCGATCCTTTTCTTTACCTGAGTACCATAATTTCAAACGTGTATCCTCTATCTCCTTTGCTTTTTCTCCAACCCATTTTGTCTCTTGTAAACATAGAATATGAATCTTTCTCCGAATCATAGTATCTACCACCTCCATTAGCTTACCGGATAATGTTCCGATATTCTAAGAACCAATACGAATCTTATTATCTAGGACTAGTTTCCTTACCCCCCACATTTGTCTATAATCAAAATGCGGGGACCCTCTCTGAAAATTTTTCACTACATTCGGGCGGCAATGCAGCGGGACTAACTTCTTTACCCACACCCGTCCATGATGTGGGAACCCTCTCTGCAATTGATTCACTACATTCGGGCGAAAATGTAGTGGCCCTTGCTTACTTCTTATTGCATTCGGGCTCTGCAGCACGTCGCTAGGCAGGAACGCCCCAATGCAATGCTCATAATTTTTATAATCTATGTTATAAAAATCCGATGAAGTTTTACGCTGGCTGTTGGAAGCCTACCACAACCCTCCTCCTTTATCCGGGCTTGGGACCAGCAATGCAAGGGTAATCCTTACATGGGCAGAGTTTTATATATATATATTTATATATATATACACACACACATGTATATGTACATGTATCCACACACATGTATATGTACATGTATCCACACACATGTATATGTATATCCACACACACGCACACAGACACACACACACACACATATATATATATATATATATATATGTGTGTGTGTGTGTGTGTGTATTTGTTTATATAGAATATATGTTTATCATGTATATATATGTTTATATATACTGTGTATATATATATATATACACACACACATGTATATGTACATGTATCCACACACACACAGACACACACACACACACATATATATATATGTTTATCATGTATATATATGTTTATATATACTGTGTATATATATATATATATATATATGTTTTATATATAATATATTATAAATATAGACGTGTATATACATAATCACTTCTACTTGCATTATTTGGATTATCATAAAGTGAATTTTATGTTTTATGAAAAATATATGATATTTTTTAAAATAATTACTTTTTATAGGTTTAAGCTAGGCAGTTACCGGGTTTGATCCTCAAGACCCGTGGGACTGAGTGGGTGGGATCTAATAGGCTCTTTTCAGTGCAGTGGCTGTTGGTAGGGTGAAAACCGGCCTTGCCCCGGCCCACCCCATTGCCATTGCCATCCCTAATATCACCTGACTTTTTCAGATAAGACTTTGGGAACTCGTCTTGGAAGCCTCCAGATAAAGGATTTCTTGGTTTCACTCAAATCCATTTTCTTACCTTTTTCATTGCTGCAATGAAATCATTAGTTTTTTTTTTATATGCGAGATGGGGTTAGGCAGACCCCAACCAGGTGGTATACATGGATGAATTACAGATGAGGTTATAGGAAGCAACCTAGTACTTCCTCTCTAGTAATGTTGAACTTTTTGGGCCCTCTGGGTTCTGCTCTTAGAGCAGTGATAGAGCAAATGGCCATACAAAAGTAAAATCAATAAAACAAAAGAGGGTTAATACCCGTTGTGTATTCTATACATCAGAGTGAATATACATTTACTCTATCACTAGGCCAGCACTCCCTCACAGTTACTGCAATGAAATTAGTTCATCATCAGTGGAATGAAAATATGCCTAATTTCGAAGAAATTGGATATCCACTTTAGGAACTTTGATATGAAACGAAAAGAAAGGTTGGCAATTTGTCGTTGTGGTTTGGTTTCAGTTTGTGAATCATGTCATTTGTGCTAGCGTAATACAAGGATATTCCTTATTACGTGAATAGAAAACTCATACATATTCTTTGAAATTTACGCCATGTCTGAAGAGATGCCGGTATGGTTCTGTTGGTTGATCAGCCTTCATTTTGACTAGGTGATCTTCATTTCACTAACATTCTGAGACGATTCTCTAATGAGTAATGACTTGCATTTGTGTTATCAGGTAGAACCCAAACGTCGGAAGAGATGAAATTTGTGATCCAGTAGGAGGATGCTGCCTCTTCTGCATGGCAGGTGAGGCGTTGTCCTCTAGGTTACTTAGTTTGTATTGCTGCGTCAAATTGTACAGTACAGTGTGCAGTCTGTGCATCAAATGAAATTTTAGATCTATCAAAGTGGTTTAACTTATCCTGTGTCGGGGATGGATGGGTTTCCTTTTTTACCTTTCCTTTTCTCTAATGGGAACGATATGCACTATTGAGATTCAATAGATGTGTTATTATGTTTACGATCTCCACATGCTAGTTACTGTGGGTTAGGCATGCGACTTAGTTTCACCTTTCGAATCATTTTAATCAGGTTGGATTTAGTGTTGGGTTATGTATGTATGTATATATGTATGTATAAGGGTGAGTCTAATATGCTTGCTCAATCTCTGAAAATCTCAACCTTCCATCTTCTCATCTTAAGATTGATGGTTGAGTTCAAAAGCAAAAAGTCCAAACGTGAATAAGTAAACTTGTAAAAAGTATGTGTATCTTTTAACCATTTTAATTCTGAGCTAAGGAAATAGATGGTTGAGATTTTGAAGAATAGGATAATCATGCTTTGACTATATATATACAGTTAATATGATTGTGACTTTGCTTGCTCATCCTTTAAAATCTCAACCATTCAATGTTAGGAGATGGATAATTGAGTTAAAACAGCAAAAAAGTAAAAGTGAATAAGTATACCTAGAAAAACACATGCTTAATTTTTCTTTTTTCCTATTAAACTCAACCATTGATTCATTGAAATGGATTGTTGAGATTAACATAGCAAATATATTAAACTTTGTATGTATAGTGGTCCGTGCTCAATCTCCATCCATACTTTAAATTGTCTCAAACACTTTCACCTCTTAAAAAGCAATGTTTACTGTTGACCTTTTTACATCTATTGCACAATGCTACAATTTACTTTTTCATTTCAAATCTCTACAGTTGATCATGCTGCTGATCTAACGGTGGAAATAATTGATTAGATGTAAGCATGAACCAGATTATGCATATACCCCCTCTCTTTTTTTCTCTCTCTCTCTTTATATATATATATATATTTATATATATAAAGAACAAAAGAAACCATTGGAGGTTTTCTGGAAAGAGTGAAAGTACAAAGTACATTGATTCATCCTATCCAACGAAATTGGATTGTTTAGCGTTAATGGAGTATAGCAATTCCCACTTTCCACACACACACACATGCACACAAGCATGTGTGTGTGCTGTTTGGGAATCAGATTGGGCTTGGAATTGGCCATAACCAGAACCAGCCAAACTCGACTGAGAACTTGGAGCCACTGGTTTGGTTCATGTTCCACCCTCAGTAGAACCAATATGGTACTTCAATTAGTCAGTTCTGCTTTTTTTAGTGTTTTTTTGTACATTTATGTTATATATATATATATATATATATATATATATATATATATATATATATATATATATATATATATATATATATATATATATATATATATATATATATATATATATATATATATATATATATATATATATATATATATATATATGGTTTCAGACTTGAACCGAAACAAGAACTGGTTGCTGTGAACAGGGACTGGGTGATCTTGGTCCTGGTTTGGTTTTGGTTCGTGGTTCCTGGAGAATTTGAACCTAGAGATGGCCAGTTCATAAACAGGTTGCTCGTCTGGAGAAGGGCGAAAATGACACTCGAACCGGGTTTGAAATCTTAACCTAAACCGGGGACCTCTTGGTACGGTTATTGTTCATCTTTTCAGGAACTAACTGAAACCATGACCAGGACCGGTTTTTTAACTGTCAATTTGGTACCGGTTCTAACTGGTGATTTGAATCCCACTGGATGTGGTGGTAACCTTGAAAAGCGGGGCCTTTAGAATCGGTTCCAAACATCCCAGGAACTGGCAGTCTCATGGATCGTCATTTTTTATAAATTCAAAGTCAAAAAGGGCTGATGCTTAACAGAGTCTGCAGATTGCAGACCTGATTACCTGGATGACTGGTCATCGTGTGTTTGCACTCCCACACACAATGTACGTATATGTAACATATAATATGTTATATATTATACAAATTATATATAATAGATACATACATTGTGTCTATATATATATATATAATTCTTGTATTTTCTAATTGAAATTAAAAAGTGGCGGTTATAAAATCGGAATTGGCCGTTTTAGAACGGCAACCAAAATCAGGAACGGGCCGGTTTGGTTACAGTTATGTGTTTTGGGGTTATCAGAATCAACCACGTCTACATAGCGTATGTGTACGCGAGATTATCAAGAACTCTTTTTCAATGATTTCATCAAAACAATGTGGTTTCCTTTTTACTTTATCATCTTATAGGTCCGCTAATGTTATGTGGTTGCCGTTGAAACCATAGATCATAGGACTCGGCAGAACAGTGGACGAGTTCCATCTTTTCCCAATCGCAAATGGCAAAATAAGGGATCAATGCGTTCTATTTCCTCCAGTTTCATTGAATCCAGGCAAGCCAACTCCAAAATATCAAAGCGTGCAGCAGTGCTTAAGCGATGGATCACTGAAGAAAGATCGACACTACCAACATCTTGAAATATCATGTCTATCACTAGCAGTACCCCGCAACTGTAACAAAACAGGCCCGAGGTTGGTTCTGGTGTTGGAACCACCTTTTTATAATTTGAATTAGAAAAAATTGCAGGCATAATATTTATTAATATATATAACATTTTATATATTTTTATGTTATATATTATATATAATAATATATATTGAATGATTGATTACTATGGCCGACCATTTAAGTTTGCATAAATATATTGTTAGTAGCGGGTGCCATTTTTTGAATTTGAATTGTAAGACTTTGTCAGGCAAGGTATGCCCCTTTGGTGTTGTACTCTCTTAAGTTACATTCAACTATCCATCTCGAAAAGCTGCTGAGGAAAACCTTATTCTTGCCGGTCGGAACTGGACCCGGATTTTTGCGGTGGTAGTGCCATGGAGAAATTGTTGATGATTGGGTCGGAACGATGAAATCTCTTGTTTGGGATTGTTGGTGAAGGTGTTACTCTACATTCCTCTTAGCATGTGGCGTGCTTCCAACTGGTATACAAATTTAAGGCAAGTTCGTTGTGCATCGATGATAGCATACGAGCCAGAGATAGCCCTTACTGTCACACGGTTAGTACCACCTCTTGCGTGGAATTGCAGTGTCAAGTTTAGTTTAGTTATTTATTAGAAAATAAATCACTCTGAAATTCTAACTTAAATATGAACCTGAATCTTAAGGTCTGATGTCATGCATACTAACCGAATTCTGGGTCGTAAACCGAAGCATTCTCAAACAGCAATAGAACAATGAAATATACATTCATGTGTCACAATATTTTTAGGTGTCCAAGTTGTATAGATGTTCTATGAAGTGCGATCTTATATTCTTTTTTCTAACGTGGTTCGATCCAAAGTATTACTTTGAAGCCTAATTGTGTACATGGGACCTAGTATGGAGAAGACATACTTGTTCGATGCCGACATATTCATTGGTGGATCGAGCCTGCACCTGCAAATAGAGGGGAAATTTATACCTATTTTAATTTGAATAATGAGATATTTTTTAGTATGACCAAGAACGTTCAGAATATGGTGACTAAGAATCCAAGCAGCCAAACCCACTAGTGTAAGGGCTGGAGCAAAGTTGGCAATATCTTACTATTTCTGATATATATACACACATATGGTTGATACTGACGATTTGGCATCACTGAGGTTGCGGAGAATTGAAATGCTCACATCCATCAGATCTAAAGTCAATTTGAGACAGGATCCATGCCCTAATATGGTTATGTATAGCAAGAGGGCTCGATCGACTAATTCGAATCCTACCGGTCGCAATGCATTTATTTGGGCATCTAGAATTGACGAAAATTACATACCAATTTTGCTAATAGCTGTCACACTGTCAAAAAGCATTTGATTCCTGTGTGTGTCGATTCAATGCATATTAGAAGCCTGGTATAGGCAATGATAGCGAGGGTCTTATTCCCAGAGTTTTATTTGGGCTGGTAAACAAGCTGAATGAACCGAACAACCCCCTCTTTGTTGCTCCTTTTATTTTCTACATAAACGAGCCAAGCTAACTTGTTTGTTAAAAAGCCACTATTCAAACATGTCCACAAGGAGTTCATTACCCATTTATGAGCCGAATCACACAGATAATGTCATTTGACGAACTTTCACGAGTTGAACCAAGGCCAACATGCCATGTTCATGCTCAGCTCATATAGTTTAATGAACCGAACATGGACGATCAAAGGCCGAACCGAGCCAAACCATGATTAGCTTACTGGTCCTAATTTTGTATGGCTTAACCTTTCCTTACCGCAGTTTCGTGGCGCTTCGAAAGATCTTCTTTTGTGGAAACAAATGATTCCTTTTCTCATTTATCTCCCTTGGTGTGATGCCCTTTGGTGCTCCTCATCGTATTTAGACAAGAAGAGATCCATGCCAACTTGGCTTACAATGCTATGGTGCCATGTATAATAACTCCTCATCACTAAGTCTCCCTTTTGTTTGTTTGCTTCTATTTATTTAAACCACTCCTTGAGTCTTACAAATCCTCAGTGTTGCCATTTTCCAAAGGATTAGAGCCTTTTCCTGTGCGTGTGTCTGCGAGCTCACACAGTGTGCAAAAGAGAGATGGCAGACATGATAAAGAAAGACTTTCCGGTGGGTATGCGAGTTTTGGCAGTCGACAACGACCGGACTTCCTTATTGATGCTTGAAAGACTGCTTCAACATTGCAGATATGCTGGTCTTGGTTCTTTTCTTGGTTTCTTTGCTTTGTTTTCCATTGCGTAGTATTTAATTTTGATTCATTAAGAACTTAAGACACAAGGAAGAGCTAAATATTATTACTTCTTAGTTTGTGGGTGACGAGGAAAACTCTTAGGTAATCCATTGTAAGAATGTGATCTTTGTCTATCACATTCCCAGCTAATAAACCACAATCAGAGAGTTTGCTCACCTTGAAGCTCAACTCATTTTAGATATGTCCGGTTCCGAGTAAACTGGAACCACTAGTTTCAAACCGTCAGTTCTGGGTTGCCTGGAACCTCAATTGAAACCAAACCATCACAAAACCGATTCCGATTTTAGAACTGCTCCAAAACTGTTTCAAATGTTTTTGCAAAGAGGGCAAATGTGTCGTATGGGAGGAGAATTCCCCATCAATCTTGACGGTAGGGCACTCCCTACCTTCGAGCGATTCATGTTAATAGGTGTTCGAAAAAAATATATAAAACCTATTTAGCAGCGTTCTGATTTTAGACCGGTTTCTGAATACCAAGTGGTTTGGCCATTTCTGCCGGCAGTAGGTTCTTGTTTGAACGGTCAGGCCGATTCCGAACCGGTTTTGTCACTCATTTTTATGCAGGTAGTGGTTTTGATTCGTGGGGGATGCATATCTAGCTTTGGCCTCCCTTTCGTGTCGAGAACCTGAAGTTCACATCCATCTGAAGTTCTGATCGATCACCCAAGTTGTGTATTTTCATCAAATTTCTCTATAAAAATCCTTTATACTTAATAGGAAAAGTACATGGCATGAAGTGACTGCTAAATCTGCTAAAGGCATTTCCATAACAATGTTCATGCATGCTGAACACAAAAATAAATTATTTTAACAAGGTAAACTCGATGTGGAAAGGGACCTTCCCATGTTTTTCCTTTCTCTTCCCGGTAGGAATGTGTGGCCCCAGTTCCTGCTATAATTTTTTTCAAAGGAAAAAAGCATCAATGTATTATGCTCTTCTCTTTGTTAGCATGACGAATATTAAGTTCTATGAAAATAAACAATTCATGTAGCCGATCTCATCTAATACGTAGCCGATCTCATCTAGTATGAGAAAAAAACTTAGTTGTTGTGGTATATTAGGCTTCTCTCTGGCTTCAGCAGGGTGGACCTCCACACAGTCATGGTGGGAAACCTGTTCAAACCCAATTTTACAAAATCAATAAAATGTATAGCAAACCCACAATTTTAGAAAAATCAATAAAATGTATAGCAAACCCAATTTTGGAAAATCCATAACATGTGTAGCTTACCCAACATTAGAAAAATCAATAAAATGTTTTGGTGATGATTGAATCCATGGGCAATAAGGTGACCACATCCTAAAAGGTTCTATACATCCACTCGTCCACTTTTATATCTACACCTGAAGGGAGAAGTGTTGGATAATCAGCAACACAATCACACTAGAGCCGGGCATAAGTTCATATAAATTTCTTCATTTAAGTACCCTTGAAGAAACACATTTTTGACATCCAATTGCCAAAGTTTCCATCTTATTAAACACTATACTAATAATGACTCTAATAGTAGTCATTTTTTCCATCGGTGCAAAAGTTTCAATATAGTCTATTTTTATCATCGGTACAAAAGTTTCGATATAGTCTAAATCATATGTCTGACTTTAAACTTTGGCAACCAACCATGTTTTATACTTCTCAATGTCGCTATCAACTCTATACTTAATGGTATATACTCATTTGCATCCCACCAAATTTCTCTGAGGAGGCAATCTTACAATCTCCCAAGTGTTATTCTTCTCTAAGGCTTAAAGCTTAGTCTCCATGGCTTCTTTCAATTAATTAGAGTCCTCAAACTTCTCATAATTTCTTGGTACCTTAATAAGGTTAGAATTAAGAGCAAACATCTTAAAGTCGTTTCAAGTATCATGATAAGAAATGTGCTAGGATATACGATAGGTGCAAGATCTCTTTCCTTTTTTCAAAGCAATGACAACATTCATATCCTTTCTAGTTGGTAAAGTATTGGACTGTTTTAGCATTGAGTCGAATGACTATAGATCAAAGGATAAATCCTCTTCTTAGAGCATGGTAGGCTGCACAATCCCCTCTAGAGTCTTGTTATATCTTCTACTATACACTTGCATGACACATCTATTCTGATTATCTGGTTCCATATGTTCTTGTTGTGGTTTGTCCGCATTTCTCTTTTTCATTTTGGGACTGATAGACATAATACACAAATCTTGATATTCTCTGAGTAGTTTCTCTCCCTTACTGTCATAGTAGGTAGTATTTTCAAAGAAGATTACATCACATGACACATATATTTTCTTTCTACTAGGATCATAATAGACATAACCCTTTTGCATAGAGAAATAACCGAGAAAAATACATTTGATTATTTTTTAGTCAACTTATTGTGTTTGGAGTTGTCATGAATATAACAAATACACCCAAATATTTTGATAGGGATATGAAACAATTTCTCATTAGGCATTAATACCTACAACAATATTCTTCCTTGTAGTATAATACAGGGAGTTCTGTTTATATGATAGATGACTATTACAACCGTATCACCCTAATGTATCTTAGGAGTATTACTTCCGATTAATAGAGTTCTAATTATCTCTAAAATATGATGATTTTTTTACTTTGCCACCCCATTTTGGTGAGGTGTATATGCGCATGTAGTTTGATGGATTATGCCATGATTTCTAAGATAATTCTTCAAAGTAGTACTACTAAATTCTCTACCGTTATCTCATCTAATACACTTAGTGGAATATTGAAATTGAGTTGTAACAAATTTATGAAACATGAGTAATATAACATAAACTTCACTTTTCTTTTTTATCAAGTAAACCATTGTGAACCTCATACAATCATCTACAAAAATAACAAAATATCTGCAACCAAACACAGAAACTACTGGACTCAGACCCCACATATATGAGTGAACTAACTCAAATAAATTTATTCTTCTAGACTCATTACTGGGAAAGCTAGCTCTATGATGCTTGACTTTCTTACACGTGTTACACTTCAAAGACAAACTACCTATATTGAAGCTTAGAATTAGAACAAAATCCCTAAATTTTGAAATAGGAAGATGACCCAGTCTTTGGTCCCACAATCTAATTTTTTTGATACTAACATCCACAATCCCTTTATTTATATTTACTTGTTGTTGAACTCCATCCAAAAGATATAATCCTTTTTTTTCTCTACCATATCTAAAGATCTTTCCGGTTCTTCGATCCTGAAATACACAACTGTTTGCATCAAATATAAGTAAACAATCTAATTCTTTAGTGATTGCATGGACAAATAAAAGATTAGTAGAGAACTTAGTAACATGTAATACTAAAGAGAGATTACCAATTGATGTTCTCACTTTTCCTTTCCATTGAATATCAATATGGGAATTATCTGCAAGTTTTAAACTGCTATCACTTTTAATACATTCATAAGAACTAAAGATATTCTTATTACCAGCTATATGATAGGTTGCATCTGAATCAATAATCTAAAAGGTATAAGAAGGCATACGAGTGAAGTTTATGGTATTAAAGCTTGAGGCATGGACCAAGAAAGCTTGCAAGTCTGAAGTAGATTTTTCCCCCCTCTAGATCTTCCTAAGTTATTCAGTCGCTTTATATCTAAAGTCTGTGATGTACTCGCATGATAGGCTTTGTTCTTGAGATGTGATGGTTTTCCAATGAGATCCCAACATTGTTCTTTAATGTGTCTTGTCTTCTCATAGTAGGAGCACTTCAGTTTGTCTTTCTGATTAGGATGTAGGGATCCATGCCTACATTCACGCCTACCAGTTGAGGTACCTCCTCTTCCATGATTACTTCCTTGCTACCTCGTAACTTACAACGGTTCATTTTTCACCTATCAATACCTCTTCTTTTTCCAAATTTTTCCTATCTTCTTCATGTATGAGTAAGGAATACACAACACATAAGGACGGTAGAGTCTCGCTGCTAAGGATATTCGCCTTCACATTTTTAAAGTCGTTTGATGCTTTCTAAAGTAGATCAAACAGTTTCTTCTCTTCTAATTTTGAATTCATGCTCTTAACACAATGAGTACAATCTCCTTGACCATAATATTGTAATTCATTCTATAGTCCTCTGAGTTCTGCATAATATTTACTGATGGTCCGATTGTCTTGTCGACATTTTTAGATTTTTGCATATATTTCATACTTCTTGGCAATGCTGATTTCCTAAAATATGCATCCATAATAGCTATCCAAATTTTAAATACTTTATTTAAGTACATGAAGGTACTTCAATACTAGGTACCATAAAGTTGATCAGCCATGAAACTATGATAATATTCTCTTTTCTCCATTTTGGATAGATCATATCCAAAGAGGGGTTGGGGAATTTCTCTAGAGATGAATTCCCATTTTCCCTAGTGATCAAGGCAAATTCAATCACCTTAAACCATGCCTTATAATTCTTTCTATCAAACTTGATGGTAGTGATGTGTATTATGTCTATCTTATTGTTTTCTTCCAAACTTTGAGGAGAATCATTGAAATACTCACCTTTTACAACTATTTGGATGCCTCGAAATTTGCATTGACTACCTCAAAAGGTATGTCATGCGTCAATCTAGCAATAGATTGTGGCTGTTCTTTTAATTTTTGTATCTCATATGTCAACCATCGGTGAATTTTCCACTTTTCTTTAAAGATTAGGGTTTATACTCAAACCCTAATAGGAAAATATATATATATTTTTGAACTGCGCATACTCTGATGACCTACAAACTGTGACGGAGATCTGATACCATATTAGATAATCAGCAACACAATCACATTATGTATTTTGATAAAATAATCAAATAGAGAAGAGGTTTTGGAGCAATAAAGGTCGCAACTGTCTTTCTTCTGTTACCCACCTTTTTCTCTTTTATTTTCTGTCTCCTACTGATTAGCTGATCACTAAGTTTATTTAACAAAAAAATATTTGATTATATAAAGACCTAATTACTCCTGATAAGTGACGCCGATTTAATAGTACCTTTAAAAAAAGACTAAAACAAAGCTGGGGTAACTAATATATGACCCATAGACTCTAACAAGAACTCTTTCCGGCCCTCGAAGATGATATAAGCACTGTTTTTTTTTTAATTTCCTTTTCAGCAAGATTAAAATTTTAAATCAATTCTTTCATTGCAGCAAGCACAAGGCAGCTTTCCCAGTCTTGTATAAAGCACGTTTCGGGTGGTAGATAAACTACGGCAGGAGTCACTGTAGTTAATAAAGTAGGTTGCATAGGGGAACTAAAAATACCTGAATTTTGTATAGATCGAAAGCACTAAAGGAATTTTGGCTCACACCAGAAAATTTTCTGGGTCGGCCGCAGAATGAAGGTGTAGGAAGTGAGACAGTCGATGGATTCATCATTTACATAAGCTTTGGTTGGCAAGGGGAACCCTAGATTCCGATCATGATACCGGGAGTGGTGCAGTTTGATGTGTCTGTGTGTTAGTCATGACTAGAAACTGATATTTTCAATAGCTGTAAAAGCTAATAGAACAATCCCGCTCCCTAAAACCTGCTCGAAGATTGGCCTACTCAGTGGCAGATTACATTGAGCGGAGGTGAGGCATCTGCCATGATAATTGACAAGTGTATAAGCCCACAGATGGGTACATGCAGAGTAGTTACAGTCGTGATCGTATTACTTAGAAATTTAGAATCGAACGAGCTTGCGATTCAAAGGATGCTGACGAGTTGATTCATGACAAAATCGGTGATTAACACGAGCTCCACCGAATAATTTGATATATTCACTATGTTAAAATTGGTGTAGAATCTTCGAGTTTATGTGGATGAGTTAACAACAAACAACAACAGCAGCAAGCCTTTTCCCACATATGAGATCGGATTCTTTGTTTTTGACTATTCTTTGTTTCCGTATTAATACTTTAACATAAATCATATTTTATAGATTTGTTTACAAGTTTTTTTGGTGGTTTTTCAATCTTAACATTGTCACAATCTTACTTTCTCGTGAGTTAACATTCACGTAAAATTGCACCACCAGTTCCTGGTATGCCCATCATCGTGAAAGATTTTTTAGATCCACCAGGGCCTTCTGCTCGCATATTGCTTCCCAATTCCTCTAAGAGCTACATCCCCCCGAGAGTTTCCATCTCTCGGTACCATTCAATGACATGGTTTACCTTTTATCCTCCCATCACAACATTCCTGGCGTACGGCATACAATCAAGACTGCCACTTCATTCTGGTTCAAATTCATAGGAGAGATAACATAAGGTTCTGGTGTTGGTGCAGTTAAAACAGCAAGTTATGCAGAGGCAGCCATGCAGTTGATCAGAGGCAATGAAGAACCGTTCGATCTGCTGATCATCAACATCGATATGCCGGAATCCGGTGGCTTCCGTCTCCTGGAGCATGTGGACCAAGAAACGGTTATGCCTGCTGTAGGTATGCTTGTTCCTTTCATTGTTCATTGCACTGTATTAATAAAAAAGCAGACCCTATCATCTGATATATGATGCCTGGGGCCAAGCCTGAGATATTAGTCATCAAGATGCATTCATGTTGAATGGCTAATACTAAACTCATTGTCCATCCAGATCCGATCAGTAAGGGCGGATAGGATATGATGTAGTAGAGCACCATTGTGTAGATGTTAGATGATAAATCAACACAAGCTCCCCATTGGTTGTCAGTGTGGTCGATGGGAGTGGAGAGCATGCCTAGATATTGACCTCAAACTTGCCTTCAACTCATTTGAGCCTGGCTCACTGTACAACCAAATTCATCTAGTGACAATCTTTTTGATCCACGAAAAGCGGGTTGGACCAATTTTCGAAAGTAATGGTGCTAGAATGCGGCTATATATAAATGTATATATATTATGTAATTGATAAAGTCTAATGAAACAGAAAGAAATCTTTAATAAAGTAATAATACGTCAATATTCATGAAGTGATTTAGCACTAAAATATATAAAATAGATATTGAGTAAGATAGAAGAAGTGCAAATTCCTGAGTGCAGGCAACCCTTGGTAGAAGTGTCTGATTGACATTTTCTGATGGTGCAATTGGCCCTTTTAGGGAAGCAAGAGTAGGAAGTGCATGGAGATGATAGCTACCTGGATTCAATAACGTCATCATTGTGTGTATGGATGGGTAAGGGTAAGAAGCTCTCAACCTGTAATCAACACAAACGACATGTACACAAACGACATTTTTCAATTATTTAGATTAATTTTACGAATAGTAAGATTTTAATCCAAAATGCTTTAATTTTGAGAATGTCATGTATGTTAGAATTGGGGTATAATATTCCATGTATCTGCCCCGTACCCACAGGGAAAAATACCCAACTTCATACCTGTCTCCACGGGTAATGGGGAGAATGCGTTGCATAAAATAATGGTTCAGGTATGAGGTCGGATGATGGATATTTTCCTCATTTCCATCCCTGCTTTTACTAATACAAGTTCTCACTTCCTTGTTCAAGTTACATTCTGTGATTAACATCAAGACTGTTCTAAAACTGTAGTGGTATCAGCGTCTGACGATGAAGAAACAGTGAGGAAAGCAGTGCTTAAAGGTGCAAGAGGCTTCTTGGTGAAGCCCATCCGAATTGAAGAGTTAAAGACCATTTGGCAGCATGCAGTGAGAAGCAAGATATTGGACATCCTGCCAAGGACTGATGGTGGAGGCAATGCGGGAAAGCTCGAGGAAAGCCATGCCGGAATGGAGCCTCAAGAGATCCCTAATGATTCAAGCAAAGACCCAGCTGATCATGAATACAGTGATTATTCAAGCGCAGAACCGTCGCCCAAGAAGAGGAGGTTTGCGTGGACCAAGGAGCTGCATGATAAATTTCTTGATGCTATTAATACCCTTGGTCCTGAAAGTATTGCTTCTCTCTTTCTTTCTTTCTTCTATTGATTTTTAACGTAAAAGACGAACTTTTGGTAACTACGTTTTCATCCTGTTTACAAACTACATTTTTCTTCCTGGTTTACAAACACATCTAATACAAAAACCAAGCCTTCTGCCAATATGGATCCATCTACAGAAGTTCTTAGTCTCCATTGAGCTCAATATTGGCATTTAAATCCAAACGAACAAGATCACATTCTAGAACTAATTTCACCATTGGCCATGAAGGTTTGGTTTTTCTCTTTCTTCTAGCGGTTTTTAGTATAAAAGTCATATGAGCTTATCTGTGTAACTACATTTTTCTTCCTGGTTTACTTACATACCAAAAGAAAACCAGATCTTCTGAAATAATAAATGGAATCCTCTACATGAGTTCTTAGTCTCGATTCAGCTCGATCTTGGCATTTAAGTGCAAAAGAACATGAACATGTTCTGTATTTCCTTTACTATTGATGCCTCTCTTTTAAAGTGTTTTGTCTATTTCTCACTTCTCATGAAAGTTTCATCTGGCATTTATCTCGATATATTTATTTCTGTCAAAGATTATACTTTATACGGAGTAATAACTGATTGCCCGATACTTGATACCATATGCTATTCTTGGTCTTATTGCTGTTATGTAATATTCTCCTTTCATTTGGTCTGCTGGAAATACTTCATGTATAAATAGGGGCAGTTCCAAAGAGAATAATGGAGGTTATGAATGTCAAGGGACTCTCAAGACAACATGTCACTAGCCATCTCCAGGTAAATAGTTGTTATCCTGGATAGCATTATATGCACCATGATTTCATTTTCGTAGTAATATCATAAGAACAATTTATTTGGTACTATCATATTATTTCCATGTTCTGTAATGCCAACATCTTCAACTATTTAGGGAGTCTGAATTCACTGAACACATGATCACCTTCAACTAATTATGCACTCAAACAGCTATGATGCCGTTGCTAGCTAGCTAAGATTCCAAAAATAACTGAAAACTCCTGCTCATGTGGCTATAGAAACCTTACCTGAATCTGTTAACCTGTATTATTGCAATCGGATAGACATGCGCTGATTGGAAGACCCAACTTTTTGAACCGGAATTGAACCAGTCCGGAACTGACTGAAACGGGAAATTGCAAATTGGACACAGAACTGTAACCGAACTGGGAACCCTACTGGTTTGGTTATGGTCCTCTCCAAAGGAACGGTTCAAATTGTTGGTAACCATTCCATTTTACATGTTCTTCTAATTCTTATTTTTACTTTATTTTTCAGTTTTTGGTTAAAACTGGAACAGGACTCAAATTGGCAATTATAAAACCATAACCGGAACCGGAACCAGCTTGAATCATGTTCAGTTTCAGTTCATGGTTTCTAGAAAACTGGCAGTGACCACTTCCGCAATCAGTCTCTGGCCCCTTCTTGCCATAAAGGAACCTTGAAGTATTTGCAGTAATTCACTAAATATAACCATAATATCCCCTATTACTTTAAGGCTCTAATTACATTAATACTAAAATCCAGCAACATCTGTGACATCAATTGATGATATCTCATCTTTCACATTGTTCTTGATTGACTGCTACAAACATAATCCAAATACTGTATATTTTTGTGTTATGCAGACCTATAGAATGAACATGAGAAAACAAAACATAGACGATGGAGAATGCAGTCAATTGGCTCCGAATAGTGCTGAATCACCTCTCACATTTCCTGGTCCTAGAATTGGAAAAACACATTCTTCACTGGTTGGCTCATCCTCACCACGCCAGGATCATGTAGATCAAATGTCTCAACCTTCACAGATTGGCAATATCAACACTTGCAGCAATGGCAGTGGGCCGAGTAACTTGAACCAAATTGGTGAAGCTGGTAATGAAAAGCACAGTGGGATGACAGTGACGATGACTAAGGATACTAGATGTCAATTGGACAAGAATCCACCAGGATGCAAATCCCCATGAATTCATGAACAGTCCAAGCTAGGAGAAAAGGGAACGTCAAGCACAGTACACACAAACAATGTAGCCAAAAGTTCTTCGAATGTAAGAGCTCAAAGTACAGGAGCATCCCTTTTGGCTGAGCATGAATACCAGGATATATTTGGCGATATATCGTGCTATAACTCTATATCGAGCCTTCACACTGATCAGAGCGTTAGCTCACATGGGAGGTCTCTCACTCACCAGATGAAGACCCTGAGTTCGAATCTGGGGGGCGAGCATACCCGGCTTTATCCTTGTAACCAAAACAGAAAACACTATATCGAGCCTCCAACAGTTTAATTGTTTCCATTTTTTTATAGTGGAGTGAATGTTTTGTGGCTATACTTCTCTCGCATCCGTTGTTTGTGGACAATGGGTGACATCTCCAACAGACTTCAATGCTTTTTGATGAAAGATCCTCCTCTTTTTCTTTTTTTACCTCATTTTCATTTTCTTATTCATTCATTACTTTCCATGGAAATGCAGCAAATATGTTTTATTTCCTGATAGCATAGAAAGTACATTCACGAACTTGTTTTATAGTACTTTATTTGAGTTGACAAATTAACAATGAATTTATTAGTTTTCAAATTAATGACGCTTTGATTTTATAAATCTATTGATGAAATAGCTGAATTCACTGAGAGAGAGAGACTCATTTTGAGGATAAAAGAGGCACCAGAAGTAATTTAATTAATTAAAAAAGTAAATCACATAGATAACTAGAGATTAGAAATAAACTATTCTGCATGTGCACTTGAAACAACTGGGTTTCTGGCTACGAATGGGGTTCATAGTGTTGAGATATCCATATCCATATTTATTGTTTTTTTATAAATTGGCTGTAGATATGTTTCATAAGTATTTGCTTCATGTTTATCTTCATCTCAAGACGGATGTGGATCGGGATTCCACTGAAAATGTGATAAGGCTCAAAATTGTGAGCCATCCCCTTTGAAGCCATTTCCATCATGGACCGTTATGTGAGCCCTTTGTCATCTCAATTGTGTTCAAATTGGTTACGAGCCATGAATCGCTTAATCTTCCTTCTATCAATTTATCGTCACCAATCACATGCCTTAAGTTATGCACTTTCATATACGTGTAGTACATATGCAAGTGTGCGATACACACCCAAACATACCCTTGATGAAGGCAGGCCGCTCATTAGGACTCATCTAAACTTCCACTTTACAAGGTAAACCTTTCTTTAAATCTGAACATGAAGATGTTCTAGTCATGCGCCATCTATCTATCTATTTATATCAATTAATCGACATATTATTTTCCATCGGTTTGCTAAGATTTTAGTGTTGAAAAATGAAAAGTTAGTCACCTAGGTAGAATGGGAACCAGAATAAGTACGAAAGCTTGAAGATGATAATGAAATAGAAGAATCTGGAAAGGGGTCCCTCTTTATGGATTTCATGAGTGCTCATAAGGAATGCGGGATCAAGTAGTTACTAATTATATTCGTAATATATATATATATAAATCTACGGTGATCTTCAAGGGCTCCCATTATTGCCAAAATAGATAGGTCCCCATGCTGGACAAGCAATTCGTAAAGGGCAGTCAAAGTCGACGCATCATTCTTATTTATTGAAGGATCACAAGCACATCGTCTTGGCTTGGAGCTCAAGCAGCGTGTGCACTTATTTACGTGAAGTACATAAAACTAAGATCTACATTGCACAATTCAGCAATTATGGGAAAACTGGCTCAAACGAAGTCACGGTAAATGAAGGATATTTGCGGTAGTTGACGACTTCCTGTGCGACCTGAGCCGTGTAAAACTTCACTAGATGACCATCCACAGCCATGATCAGAAGCTTGTAACTGGTATGGCCACCCCAACCGTGTAAAACCTCACCCTCCACCACTTTTTCAAATTTTAAGTACCCATGCCTCTCTTCATTGAGCTTCTTTACTGAAAATGAGCCGACCTCCTGTATATGTCGATCCTTCTCCACGTTCTGGACCCAGGTCCAGGCCTGTGATTTAGGTGGATGGGAATAACGATCTTCAGTTGCTGCCAATGACACTGAAATCAGGCATGTCAAAGCGATTGCAAGCACAAGATAACGCCCCATGAATGATATTGCTGAAACGGAGGGAAGCTAAGGTAGACACCAAATCGTTTGTGTGCAATAGCAGGTTAAGAGCGGGAAGAGTGTGTTGGGTCTCTTGGTCAAGTAGCCATTTATAGGTTATATGGCACATTGAAATGAGATCCCATGGTGCACATAGAGTACTGCAGTGCACACTGTATAGTTAAAAGTATGTTCTGTATTTATTATTTACATTGCTATCAAACATGATATTCTAAAGTTATACAAGTACAAAGTCAGCATTGCAAATTCCAATGAAGAACCGGCAGGCGATTGAGGGAGAGTTATAGTTTGTTTCTATACAATTCGAGGACTCAACATCACCAGTGAACAAGTCCCACGGCAGTGCACTTTGTTTTTATACCCATGTGATCCATTCTGCTTCTGTCAGAGTTGGGCAAGCTCATCAAACTGGATTCCTTCGAGGCAATGTGTTTCTTACGGTTTCTATATCCTCAATAATTTCCTCCCATGCATGTAATTCTCTTATATTTTTTAGTTTATCCCAACCTATAGAACAGTACTATCTACATCGTGGAGTTCTTGTACCGATAGTTTATCCATTGACAGTAGAAAATTTGTCATATACTTATTGTTCAGTGTCATTGTGGTTCTGCTGCATGTAAACTTTCTTTTTCGCCGATCTTTGCTCCAAGCTGCAACAGACGTGGGACTTTATCGGTGATGGTGGGTTGCAGAATTGTTTTTGAATGAAAGATAACTGGCCGGCCGTCAAGTAGCTAACAACTCCCCATTGGAACTTGTACAGTTGACTTTGGAGTCAGATAACTTGGTAAAGTATCTTGTTTGCACAGCTGGGATGCCATTACAATATGCAAAACTTGGCCTATGAATAGCACATGAATAAGAGACCCCAACTCACTACACGCACTCTTCACTTGCTACAATTATACAGAAGTATTTGTTGCCTACGTGCTCTTCCATTTCTGTGTTATCAATCATGGGGAGTTATCTTGTGCTTGTCATGGCTTTGACATGCCTTGCATCAGTTGCCATGGGTGCCACTGAAGATCGTTATTCCCATCCACCTCCAACCCAGACCTGGACACGAATCCAGGGTGTGGAGAAAGATCGCCATATACAAGAAGAAGGCTCATTTGCAGAAAGAGGTTTAATGAAGAGAGGCGTGGGTACTTACTTGAGGTTTAAGAAAGTGGTGGAGGCTGAGGTTCTGCATGGCTGGGGTGGCCGTGCAAGCTACAAGCTTCTGGTCATGGTTGTGGATTGCCATCTCATGAGGTTTTGCACTTCTCAGGTGGCATATGAAGCCGCAAACCACGCCAAACATCCTTCATTCACCTTGACTTCTTTCTAGCCAATTTTCCCATAGTTGGTTCAGTATGTAAGGTGACTCTCTGTCGTTCCCATATGCAATGTGCATTAAGTACTACGTAGCTCAGCAAAATAAATATACACTACTTGTGCTCCAAGTCAAATGCGATCCCTAGCTGCAATGAATTTATGAAAGTTTCGATAACTTTGGCGTTTCTTTTCTGCCTCTGTCCGTTGCAACTCCATTTTCATTATCTGAGGAAGTATTCAAGTGAGAAATGCAACAAATGTAGTTCGACAAAATCTTCCTTTTTCTCCTTTTTTCGTAGGAAGTTATCTTTCTATTTAGATTCTAATAGAAAGATGTAGTTCGACAAATGTAGTTCTACGGATTAATTCTTCATTTACGATACATTATGTATCCAATGCAAGTAATGTTACACAGTATGTCATTTAGAGGCCATATAAAGACCTCGAGGAGGCCGTGACTTCAAAAAGGTTGTGGTTTTCACATAGCATCTCTCATGCAGATGCTTGGTTGGTTCTTTCAGGAGTCAAGTGAAAACTAGGCACCTGTTAAAGATCCAGTCATTAATCCCTTTGCCGGTGAATATTGATGACAATGCATTACCAAATATAGGATTAATTTGAGTGTTGCGGCATTTAGAAATTACAATTGTCGAACTCGTTTGCGGGAGTTGCCCGAAGAGGTTCGCTGGATGTCTGTGAAACTCAAAACAAGCGCGTGCATTAGGAAGCTAAAGACGAGAACAACTTACCTCCAGTACAGCAATGGAAGAGGAAGCGGCTAGAACCGTTGGAAGCTCACGACAGAGGGATTGTACATCACATCATTGTTCTTCGACGTCAAATGATTTAACTACAAGATGAAAACAAGCGCCTAGAAGAGGATGTTATGGGGCTAGAAGGAAACATCTTTGTACAAGAGGAGCTTCGTATTAAAGTCAATATTTAATGAAATGGGAAGAGCTTCTAAATGAGTGTCGACAAAGTGCAACTGAAAATTATGCGCTCTGGAAGAAATCCAGGGTTTTTCTTCAACCGGGGGCAAGATAACCAAAAGAGAGCACTATGTTCCTGCGAAGCTTTGGGCAT
This sequence comes from Brasenia schreberi, assembly GCA_036023115.1. Lineage (NCBI taxonomy): Eukaryota > Viridiplantae > Streptophyta > Magnoliopsida > Nymphaeales > Cabombaceae > Brasenia > Brasenia schreberi. The sequence continues at coordinate 5,616,764 of JAYKKT010000090.1, read as the reverse complement.
ATGCCCTGTGGGGGCCGATTGTAAGACCATGCAATGTATCACTGTAAACTTGTTGCGAGTGTTTCCGGCCGGGCACATCCAATGCTTTCCGTTGACGCATACATGTATCACTATGTATACATGTATTACAGTTTCTGGAGTGTTGTAGATTTTGCAATAAGCTACTAAAAATTCAGCATATATGTATCCCAACGATCTAATCATATTTGAATATTATCTCTAAAACCTTTAGATAATTATCTTGTACTGATCTTTAACAAAACCTTTAAAAAAATGATCGTTTGAAATGAAGAAACCCAGTTGCTCCTACAAGATAAAGAAACGAAGCTCTTGATACAAAACCTTTAGTTAATTATCAGCCTATATGACTTTCACATATCTAAGAAGAAACGAAGCTCTTGATACTGTACACACGTTTTAAATTTGTTTTCTAATAGAGAATATTTGTCCCAGTGTGGTATGAGGACCAGAGAAAATATAGCAATTTTCATGAAACAATATTTAGAATTTCACAATTCAACACAGACCCAGCAAATTTTGAAATCCAAAGGAAGTGAACCAACAGGCGTCCTATGAGGATGTCAAAATGAAATCAACAACAAAGTACCAAAATTTTGATATGGCAGCAACGGGAGAAGATGCCCAACAAAGATGAATCAAAATCTAGGCCTAATAATTGATTTTGCAATCTGGGGATCCCAACCATGGATGATTCATGAATTATTTATGAACCGCAAATGTAATAAAGGTGTGTTGAACATCAAAAATCTCCCTAAGGGAATTCTATCGGTGTTAGTTCTTGCCTCCCCAACAATTTACAAGAAGGAAATATATTTTAGCATGATGAATGCAGACATCTAGGGGCATATAGATTGACTGATATACAACAACAACTAAGCCTTTTCCCATACTAGATGGGGTTGGCTACATGGATTTTTTGTTTCCACAGAGCCCAGAGCCCTATCATAATTTGTAGAGCCCTGTCATAATTTGTAGAATCCATGGTAAATAAGTCCGACAGTTTTTTACGGAGCCCTATCATAAATTGACTGATATGTGGCGGAAAAACGATACGTGTTGGGGCATATTCATTTAGCATGTTAATTCAATATTAACCTGAAATACGGTAAGCTGGAGTTGCAGCAGATACACAGGCAAACGTATAAGCAATTCGTAAAGGGCAGTCAAAGTCGATGCAAAATTCTTATTTATTCCAGCATCACATGCACATAAACTTGGCTTGGAGCTCAAGCAGCGTGTGCACTTATTTACGTGAAGTACATAAAACTTAGATCCACATTACACAATTCAGCAATTATGGGAAAACTGGCTCAAACGAAGTCAGGGTAAATGAAGGATATTTGTGGTAGTTGACGACTTCCTCTGTGATCTGAGCCCTGTAAAATCTCACTAGATGACCATCCACAGCCATGGTCAGAAGCTTGAAGCTGGCACGGCCACCCCAGCTGTGTAAAACCTCAGCCTCCACCACTTTTTCAAATTTCAAGTACCCACGTCTCTCTTCATTGAGCTTCTTCACTGCAAATGAGCCGACCTCTTGTATATGTCGATCCTGCTCCACGTTCTGGACCCAGGTCCAGGTCTGTGCTTTAGGTGGATGGGAATAACGATCTTCAGTGGCTGCCAACGCCACTGAAGCCAGGCATGTCAAAGCGATTGCAAGCACAAGATAACGCCCCATGATTGATAGTGCAGAAACGGAGGGAAGCTAAGGTAGGCACCAAATCGTTTGTGTGCGCAATAGCAGGTTAAGAACGGGTAGAGTGTGTTGGGTCCCTCGGTCAAGTAGCCATTTATAAGTTATATGGCACATCGAAATGACATCCCATGGTGCACATAGAGTACTGCAGTGCACACTATATAGTTAAAAGTATGTTCTGTATTTATTATTTACATTGCTGTCAAACATGATATTCTAAAGTTATACAAGTACAAAGTCAGCATTGCAAATTCCAATGAAGAACCGGCAGGCAATTGAGGGAGAGTTATAGTTTGTTTCTATACAATTCGAGGACTCAAAATCACCAGTGAACAAGTCCCAAGGCAGTGCGCTTTGGAGCAATAAAAAGAATGTAGAAGAGCACGCATGCAGCAGCCTAGGTAAATTGTCAGCAAAAAAGATGGTAAGTTGTGTAAAACGAGTGCCCAAGTCTTTCAGATATCTATACTAAGTGCTTACATTGTTGTGTTTCCAAGAGTGCAAAAGTCTAAGGAGAGTCTGTTGAGGCTCTTATTCGTCGTGGAACTGTTCATCTCTTGCCGGCAACAATGAGAGCTCTTGGGGCCTTCGAGATGACCATAGCTTCATATTGTACCAAAAGTTCCTCGGACTAATATTTAATATTTAAATACCAAAGTTTAAACAAATTAATGAAAAATATTGTTTGTTGTATATTCTTATGTATAAGAAAGCGTATAATCATATATGCCAATCCGGCATGAATGTATGAAAAACCTACTTAAATGTATCAAGGTGTTTAAATACGCATCAGCTGAGGAGATGATTTTGAGTTCGGTCATTTATTCTCGGTGTAAAAAAGCTTATAAAATACATATTCACTCTTCTAACGGTCAAACCGTAGTCAGAATCTCTACATACTTGTGAAGCCGGCCGGCTGTCTGTCTCATCTATCAAGAATTGAGTCAATTGGAAGAATCCATACAGGTGCCTGTTTTAAGAGCTGTACGCTTTGGCAATTCAGTTTGCTGCTAGGCCCTCCTTCCCTGTGTGAGAAGCCAAGCAACAGAGCCCCCACCGGTTGATCAATCGTTTGATCATAGTATTCAATTATCTGAACTCAGTCGATGCCCAAAGTATTTCAGGTTTTTGAATCAAAATCCTGGAGCAAGTATCGATCGATGCTATGCGTTTGCCCCTTTCTCGCCCATTTATGTCCTCCTTAGTCATCGGAATGGTAGTGTAGTGAGCTCAAAACTTTGAGATTACGGGGAGTTACAGGACTGTTTCTAAAAGAAAAACCGGTTCGCTCACAATGCCATATATTTCTTAAATTTTCTAGATATCTCCTCCATAATTTCCTCTCATGCATCTAACTCTTATATATTTTGTTTTCTCCCGACCTATAAAACAGTAATATTTACTTCGTGGAATTCTTCTACCTATACTTTATTCAGTGACACTAGAAAATTTCTGTCATATATTGTTGGGGAGTACCATAATGGAGCTTATATCTTGGCACTATGCATTTCTAGCAACACGATTTCAGTTCAAACTTTCAAGGTGTATGATCGACAATAGTGCAGATAGACTGTTTTCGTAATCAATTGACCATATTATCTTGTTTTTCTTGTTGTAGAACTTATCTAGGCTGCTGCATGTAACTTTTTCATTTCGTCGACCTTCCTCCAAACTGCACTGGCTTGGGACTTTATTGATGATGGTGAGTCCCAGAATTGTTTATGAATGAAAGATAACTGGACGTCAATTAGCTACCAACTCTCCATTGGAATTTGTAGATCTGACTTTGCAGCCGGATAAATTGGGAGTTTCTTATCTGCGCAGCTGGGATGTCATTACAATTATTTGCGCAACTTGCCCTATAAATAGCAAATGAATAAGAGACCCGATCACTACCCCCACTCTTCACTCACCATAATTATACAGAATATTTGCTTCCTACGTTCTTCTCCATTTCTGCGTTATCAATCATGGGGAGTTATCTTGTGCTTGCCATGGCTTTGACATGCCTTGCATCAGTTTCCTTCGGTGCCACTGAAGATCATTATTCCCTGCATCCACCTCCAACCCAGACCTGGACACGAATCCAGGGAGTGGAGAAAGATCGCCATATACAAGAGGTAGCCTCATTTGCGGTAAAGAAGTTTAATGAAGAGAGGCGTGGGTACTTGAGGTTTAAGAAAGTGGTGGAGGCTGAGGTTCTGCATGGCTGGGGTGGCCGTGCAAGCTACAAGCTTCTGGTCATGGTTGTGGATCGCCATTTCGTGAGGTTTTACACGTCTCAGGTCGAATTTGAAGTCGCAAACTACGCTAAACATCCTTCATTTACCCTGGCTTCTTTTGAGACAGTTTTTCCATAGTTTCTTGAATATGTAATGTGACTCTTCGTCGTTTGCTTTTGCAATGTGCATCTAGTACTATGCAGTTCAGCAAAATAAGTGCACACTACTTGTCCTTCGAGCCAAGTGTGATGCCTGGCTCAAATAAATAAATGAAAGTTGCGGTAACTCAATTTCATTGTTTCATGAAGTATTGAAGTGATAAATTAAATAAATGTAGTTCGCCAAAACTAAATCTTTTTATTTGTTTATAGGTTTAGTTAAAGATATGGTACAAAATAATTAGCAAAAGTATTAGACATAATATTCAAATATGATAAGATCGTTGGGATACATATTGCCTACCGTTGGATACATATTACCTGTATTTCTAATACCTTCTTGCAAAATATATAACAACTAACAAGTTTATGTTGTGTACAAGTTTTGCTGAAAGGTAGTTGCAACGTATGAAGCAAAAACAAGGCCAGTTGCACTGAAACGGAAGCAACAAAAAGGGTTTAAGTTATAAGCAGCTCATATATAAAGATAAAAGTGACGGGGAATTTTGCCTTTTTTTTATCCAGCCAAGTGCCCATATCATTTAACGTTCCTTATTGGTGCGTATGGAGCAATTGAGAGACCCGATTTGGGTCTGAATCCCTCGCCGCCCATTGTGTGGTAGCCGGATGAACAGCTCCCATATGAAAGACTTGGGCACTCGTTTTGCATAACTAACTCGGATTTGGTGTAAATATAATAACTCAGGAAAAACGATATCTATTGCGTTAACAATGCAAGTTGGTGTTTCGTGCATTACCAAAAAAAAAAAAAACTACTTAGCTCTCTCATATACTTTGATACCCAAATATAATTTTCTCTTTTTTCTAAATTTTAAAAGTGAATACGAATTGGTAAATTACTAATTTAAATCCTATGACTTCAACAAAAGTTATTTATATCTAATCATTTTGTAATTATAATCAATATCCAATGCTTTTAAAAATGCAGGATGTGTAAATGCAATATCACTCATATATTTTGTCTTTAACATGCTCGCATGTTATCTTATGTAAGATACTCATGATAATTCATTTTATATAAGAGTTGATGATTGTTTGATCACTTTTTTCTTTATCTTCGACCTCATATTACAAATGCGGTTGGCTCGTCTATTTTGTTAGTTTCAACTCAGTAACAGTGGCAAATCCATGTTCTTCTAAAACATCCTATTCATCACAGTCAATTTCCACAATGCATTTACCTTATCGGTTCTCTAAAGTGAAAATGAACTTTTTTATATGGGTCCAACGCTTACTTTTAATATCGGATACCTTTTCCCTTTATATTCACCACTTTTATGACATCCAAATCAAATTTTACCTTTTCCACCTTTTCGTTTTGAATAAATTATTACAATGGCAATATTACAATCCCTTTCAGTCTAAGATATTGAATCTAATTCATTTTGTTTATAACTTAATTAATTTGAGAAAAGAAGACATCGTAGGTACATAGTGCATCTGCACTTTAGAGCAGACACCAGTAGGCGACATGTCTATGCGGATCTGCTCGGAATAACAGACGCTCATAGCTACGTTCGGTGCAGAAACCAGATGTGCCTGGGCACGTCTAGTGTGTAGCGTTTGATTGCAGCAAGAAGGGGAAAAGGAGAAAGAAAGGGAGAGCAAGACTTACCTTGTGGTGATGGAAGCCAAAATCGGAGACAACACGGAGTAACAGAGAGCGAGAAGGAAGGAGAGTAAGAGGCATCTGTGAGTGCCTAGAAAAGTTTGCAGACGAAGAGGGAGAGAGAGGTAGTAAAAGTACGAACCAGAGATCTGCATGAGAAATGCTACGTGAAAACCACAACTTTTTGTGTCGTCTCAATGACATACCGTGTAACATTTATTGCATCGGATGCATAATGTAGCATAAATGAAGAATCCTAACAGAAGTATGGTGAGATGCATAGAAAAGACATTTTTCAGCAAATTATAATCCTAATAGAAGTATGGCTTGCTAAGAAACGAAGAAAAAGGAAGATTTAGTTGGCAAACTACATTTGCTGCATTCGTCACTTCAATACTTCATGAAACAATGAAATTAAAGTTACAACGGACACAGAGGCAGAAAGGAAATTTATTTCATCTAGGGATCACACTTGGCTCGAGAACAAGTAGTGTACACTTATTTTGCTGAACTGCATAGTACTAGATGCACATTGCAAAAGCAAACGACGAAGTCACATTACATATTCAAGAAACTATGGAAAAACTGTCTCAAAAGAAGCCAGGGTAAATGAAGGATGTTTAGAGTAGTTTGGGACTTCAAATTCGACCTGAGACGTGAAAAACCTCACGAAATGGCGATCTACAACCATGACCAGAAGCTTGTAGCTTGCACGGCCACCCCAGCCATGTAGAACCTCAGCCTCCACCACTTTCTCAAACCTCAAGTACCCACGCCTCTCTTCATTAAACTTCCTTACTGCAAATGAGCCTACCTCTTGTATATGGAGATCTTTCTCCACATTCTGGAGTCGTGTCCAGGTCTGGATTGGAGGTGGATGGGAATAACGATCTTCAGTGACAGCCAAGGCAACTGATGCCAGGCATGCCAAAGCCATGGCAAGCACGAGATAACTCCCCATGATTGATAACGCAGAAATGGAGGAGCACGTAGGAAACTAATACTTCTGTATAATTATAGCGGGTGAAGAGTGAGTGTAGTGAGTTGGGGTCTCTTATTCGTGTGCTATATATAGGCCAAGTTATGGACATTGTAGTGGCATCTCATCTGTACAAACAAGACACTTTACCAAGTTATCCGATTCCAAAGTCAGCAGTACAAGTTCCAATGAGGAGTTGGTGGCGAATTGACGGCATGTTTATCTTTCATTCATAATCCATTCTGCAACGCACCATCACCGATAAAGTCCGACGTCGGGGCAGCTTGGAGCAAGATCGGCGAAAATGAAAAACTACATATTATGACAGAAATTATGGAGAAGATATATATAAAATGTAGAGATGCATTGCCTCCAAGATATATATAAAATATAAAACCGGTTCTTCTTCCTGTAACTCTCCATAATCTCAAAGTTTTCAGGTCACAACCATTCCGATGACTAAGAAGGGCAGGAATTAATGGGCCAGAAAGGGATAAAAGGATAGGATCGATCCATACTTGCTCCTGGATTTTGATTCAAAATCCTGAGATGTTTTGGGCATAGACGGAACTCAGGTGATTGAATACCATGAGCAAAGGATTGATTGATCGACCGGTGGAAGCCCTACGACTTGGCTTCTAACACAGTGATCAAATTGAATCGCCAAAGCACACAGCTCTTAAGATAGGCACTTATATGGACTCTTCCAATTGACTCAATGCTTGAGAGATGAGACCGCCGGTCGGCCGGCTTCACTAGTGTTTGAGGATTCTGACTACGGTAGTGACCTTTAGAAAAGTGAGTGGCATTTATAAGCTTTATTACACTGATGATAAAAGATCTATGTATAGATCAAAATTCTGGGAGAGACATTTATGTTGTCAACATGGAACACCCTGAAATATTTGCGTAGTTTTTTCACACATTTATGCCGGATTTGTATATATAAATTGAACGTTTTCTTAAACATAAGAACATACATCATATGTTATTTTTTGTTAAATTTTAATATTTAAATACTAAATTTTAGTCACATAACTTTTGGTTCAATATGAAGCTGTGGTGATTTTTCCAGGGCCCAAGAGCTCTCATTGCTGCCGCTACCGCCTCGAGCTGACTGCATTTAGACTTTAAATTTTAGCATGCATTGAAACGCAACAGCATAAGCACTTTCCATTTATATCTGAAAGTCTTGGGCACTCGTTTTACGCAACAGCATAAGCACTTCACCAGGTTGCTGCATGTATGTTCTTAAATTTTAATGGAATTTTTCCGTCTCCAGACTGCACTGCCTTGGGACTTTGAATCTGATGTCGAGTCCTCGAATTGTTTAGGAGCAAATGATAACTGTCCCACTCAATTGGCTGCCGATTCTTCATTGGAATTTGCAATGCTGACTTTGTACTTGTATAACTTTAGAATATCATATTTGACGGCAATGTAAATAATAAATACAGAACATACTTTTAACTATACAGTGTGCACTACAGTACTCTATGTGCACCATGGGATGTCATTTCGATGTGCCATATAACCTATAAATGGCTACTTGACCAAGAGACCCAACACACTATATCCGCTCTTAATCTTGTGCTTGCCATTGCTTTGACATGCCTGGCTTCAGTGTCGTTGGCAGCAACTGAAGATCGTTATTCCCATCCACCTAAATCACAGGCCTGGACCTGGATCCAGAACGTGGAGAAGGATCGACATATACAGGAGGTCGGCTCATTTTCAGTAAAGAAGCTCAATGAAGAGAGACATGAACACTAGAAATTTGAAAAAGTGGTGGAGGGTGAGGTTTTATACTGCTGGGGTGGCCATTTTTCCTTAGACTCTTCCACTGACACAATGTCATCTGCAAATGACATACACCAATGTAAGTTTAATACCTAAATTAAATCTAAATCTTTTTTTGGTTGCTTAAATTTGTGATAATGGTTATATAATAACTTTCTCATCTAAGAATTGTGTGGTGCAGGATCACTTATCGAAGAAGGTGATTGATTAAGACTATAGAGAAAATAAACTATACAAAATGGATAGTTTAATCGTGCCAAATTTTGAATATGGTAATGTAATTAATGATGCTACTCTTTCGCATAAACAACTTGGACATTTGGATATGCATAGACTATGTAATTTTCTCTTGTTAAAGACAAATGAGAATCATAATTTTGATTGTAAAGAATATATGCTTGGAAAAATGCATCTTCCTTTTGGTGAAAGAAATTTTGTAACAAGTAAATCTTTTGAATTAATATACTCAAATGTTTCAAGACTTGCCCTTATTGTTTCCCAAAGAGGAGTACAATATTATGTTACATTTATAGATAATTTTATAAGATTTACTTGGATATATCTTCTAAAACATAAATCCGAAGTATTTGAAAAATATTTGATCTTTCATAATATGGTAAAGAATCAATTTGGTTCTACTATTAAGTTTTTTAGATCTCATTTAGGAGGAGAATACTAGCTTTTCAAAAAAAAATTGAAAAAAATGAGATTTTACATAAAAAAATCTTACACAAAACCCCCCACAACAAAACGGGCTAACAAAAAGAAAACATAGACATATTATAGCAACTTATAGAGCACTTTTAATTGTTACTAATATTCCTAAGTTTTTATGGGCGAAAGCTATGCCTACCGTCTATATCTCATTAATAGAATGCCTTCAACCTATCTTGAAAATATTTCTCTTTTTAAAAAATTGCATAATCTTTTTCCTTATTATGAAAGACTAAGGGTTTTTTGTTGTATCTGTTTTGTTTATACCGATAAAAATAATAAATTGAGCTATTAAATGTGTTTTTGTTGGATATAAAATCGACAAAAAAGGATATACATGCTTTGACCCAATCAATGATAAACTTTATGTTTCTTGGCAGTTAGAAGCTTTTAATCATGGCTGTGGATGGTCATCTAGTGAGATTTTACATGGCTCAGGTCACACATGAAGTTGTCAACTACCGCAAATATCCTTCATTTACCGTGACTTCGTTTGAGCCAGTTTTCCCATAATTGCTGAATTGTGTAATGTGGATCTTAGTTTTACGTACTTCACGTAAATAAGTGTTGTAAAAATCGATATAAATACGTGCATAAATAAGGAATATGTAACAAAGAGAAAATGTGTCCTAATGAAGAAAAAGGACATGTGAGTTTGTTTCATTACTAAACTTTGTTTCTTGATCTTCACACGTGCAACTCTCTCACATGTACACTTTATTATATATAAAAAATATATTAAATGAATATATAGAAATGATTAGGAAAAACTAAATATAATTAATACACATGAGTTTAATTAACCCAACAATTAACTTGCATTTGAGCTCCAAGCCAAGATGACGTGCTTGTGATCCTCGAATAATAAGAATCTTGCGTCGGACTTTGACTGCCCTTCACGAATTGCTTATATGTTTGCCTGTGTATCGGCTGCTGTAACTCCAACTTGTGAGTGATTTTCGAAGTACGATGAGATGTAAGTGGAACGAGTCTTTATATATGAACCAAACAACGTGTCGAGCATCATAAATGTAAGAGATGTCCCCCTCCCTCTTAGTTTATGGAATGATGGAACGGTGCGACTGTTCACACCTCCCATAATTCCAAGTTGCTCATCTCTTAATGACTAATCTTGGCTAGAGTGATTTGTTGCATATGAAGAGATGTTAAAGAGAGTTGTTGTAGTTTATAAAAAAACCTCTTAAACGGCTAGCAACAAACAGAACGGTTGTCAAATGAACATTATTCATAAATTGTAATATCTGTGGCATAAATAGTGTTAGTCTGTGGCCATTCTCTGCAATCCAGCCGTTATCTGTGTTCACGGTTACAGAAAATATGGCCATAACAGCAACAATATCGTGATAGTCAGACTGTTATCGAAGATCACGGTAATTGTCCGGATACATAGGCTCCTGAAGAGGAAAACCCAACAGGATAAACCAGGAAAGGAGGAGTACGCGCTGCTCTATAAATACAGAGCAACGCATACATATAAAAATATACAGAAATACAGACACAGAGAACTTTTCCTAGAAAATCCGCTGTAAGGAAACCTCGAAACCAAAACAGAATTACCTTAATCTTCTGTTGCAGGCGTACTTGGAAGAACTCGACGGCAACAAACCTTAAGCTCAGAGAAAGCCGGAATCAGGCAAGGAAATCGCCACATCTGGTATCAGGGCCTCGTTCTTGACCTTGAAAAACAGGTACACGATTATTGTTGAGAAAAACAAACAAAAAAACATGGAAGAAGAGAGAGCTTCTTGTTTTTTTTTCTTTGAGAGCTCTGATACCAGATGTGGCGATTTCCTTGTCTGATTTTGGCTTTCTTTGAGCTTAAGGTTCGTTGCCGTCGAGTTCTTCCAAGTACGCCTGCAACATAAGATTAAGGTGATTCTGTTTTGGTTTCGAGGTTTCCTTACAGCGGATTTTCTAGGAAAAGTTCTCTGTGTCTGTATTTCTGTATATTTTTATATGTATGCGTTGCTTTGTATTTATAGAGCAGCGCGTACTTCTCCTTTCCTAAGTCGTGATAGGGCAGAGGGTAAACCCTGCTTGAGTCCAAACAGGGCACATATCAATCAGAACACACAAAAAAAGGGGGGGAGGAGAAAGGAAGAACAATTACGACAAACGTTGCGGGTGACCAAAGGCAAAAGACACCCGCAACATCTGTGAAAGAGGCCACGGGTGGTTAGCGGCTAGGGCCTCGAGTGACCAAAGAACACCCGCAGTAAAATAGTGGGAAGGGTCGAGAGTGGCCAAGGGTTAGGAAGCAGAACAACCGAAAGGTCGAAAAGCTCTATAGACAGTGGCAGGTCGAAAGGTTGAAAAACGTCACAAACGGTCACAGGCCGAAAGGCTGAAAAGTGCCACAGAAGGTCGCAATACTAAAAGCCGAAAAACGCCACAGAAGGCCACTTCTCTCTCTCCTCTAGGGTTTTATACCCCCAGAAAACTGTGGGCTGAAACAAATTGTTTTCCAAAACCGCCCCCGATTTTGAAAAACCGTCTCGGGCGGTGGCCTAAAAAGTTCGTTCTCCTCCAAGCAGTTTTCAGATATTACGAAAGTCACCAGACAAAATTAGGAAAGTATCCAAATATTTTCAGGTAAAAAGACTGTTTTGCCCTTATTGAACAAAAAGTCGATTTTATCCTTCGGTAGTTTATGAAAATTACGAATATCGGGTTGTTATTTTATATTACTGTCTTTCCTGGTTTAAGATATTATAATACTACCACTGTATCAAAAGATAGATTTGTTCATGTTCTTTTGAGAAAATTATAGATTTGAACTGAGGTATAAAATTACAGATTTACCTCAATGAGTTATGAATTTTACAGAAATACCAAAAGAAATTTTACGGGTCCGTTCTTAGGCATTTCATAAAATTACAAAAGCAGACACATAATTAGAATTACAGTTTTACCCCTAGTATTTATGAAAATTATTAAAGGTAGAATTTTTTAGAAAAATTACAAATTTATCTCAGGTTGTTTATATATTAGAAATGGGTTATTATGTCTCGTTGAACTGAGTCCATCTTTCAGCTGCTCTGCTTGTTTACCAGCCTAGTGATATGTGCAATCCATTCGAAAAAGGTTGACGGGTAAAAAGAAGTTCAGTTTGGCACTTTAGGGGGCAATCTGTAAATTCCCTGGAGAATTACATTAAACAGAAAACTTCACAAAGTTTTGTTGCTGCTCATGGCTGCTGCTGATTCTACAGGCAAACTCCCGAAAGAGTGCAGCCCAAGCAAAAGAGCGAAACGGCTTCTTTTCCATATTGAGCTGAAGATGGTGAATGCTTCTTCCATGGCGGCGCTCCGCATGGCTCTGAGAAGTGGGGCGGGTCGTCTACGGTGCGCTTCTCCTTCCTATGGCCTTCAACACCATTTTGATTATTCTGGCTTTGCCGCAGCGGGAAGCCAATCGGTACGAGTCCTTCCATCCTCTCTTTGATGATCATCTTTGGTTGTTCTTTGGTTTTCGTTTGGGTGGTTTTCCTTTTGTTATCTGTTTAATTAGGACTAGGGTTTTAGCGAGTCTTTGGGGTTGCGACCAAGTATAATCTCCCCTTGTTCGTTACCGACCTGTTTTCTTCGCTCGTGTAGTTGATTGGCAGGACACTATTGTGGACTTGTTATTCTAATTGTCTTCTTCTTCTTGTGGAAATCTTGTTGTGTATATTTCAATATCGTTAACATGATCGAGAGACCATCCTGTTTGCGAACTATCATGATTATGTTGAAATAATAAGTTTGTTGCAAAAAAATTACATTTTGATAGGTACCTAATCGAGAGAAGACGGACTTATAGGTAAAACTCCTCAAGTTATTTATGGAATCTACATTGCTTTGATGTTTTCGCCTATAGAAGTAAAAGAGAGAACGTAGAACTTTTAATCGCCATCAAAATGTTGGTTCGAGCTGTTGAGGCAGACATTAAGGTGTTAGCGAGTCTGTAGGGTTTAGGGATGAACGTGGTTCCCTTTCTCATCTTCTTTTCTTCTCGTTTTAGTTCATCTCTTGTTCGTTTGTTATCAATATAGCCTCACTCTCATTGCCTCGTGTAGTTGAGTGGAAGAACACCATACTCTCTGATTTTCTTCCTTTTGGGGCAAGCTTCAATGTAATGTGACTACTAAGACAAGGAAAACTAATACGCGCTTCTGTTTTATGCCATCCGTAGAGCGGAAGGATGACTGCCATGCTTTTTTTTTTTAGTATTCATTGTTCTTTTCCTACATCGGCCAAAGGCTGATTGAAGAGGTAAAAGTTCTATTTCTTATTTGGTTTTCTCATTTGTTAGAAATTCGCGTTTTGATTGAGTATAGACAAGTGTTGTCAGACGCGTATCGCTGGGCTCCACGATACGGGCGTATCGTACATTAATATTAAAATAATACAAAAAATTATTTAAAAAATAAAAAAAAATTAGTAAAAATCCGAAATATCAAGAAAAATCAGGAAAAATCAGGTAATTTCTTTAAATTCATATAATGTAAAGTTTAGTACAAATTGAGCATTCAACATTGAACAATTGCATCCAAATTTACATATTTTGAATAAAAAAAATGAAATACATTTACATTTTACAAATTGTAATCAGGATCATCAACTAAATAATCTTCATCTTCTCCTTGCTGAAGATCCTCCTCATCATCAGCAGCAACACCTTCTGCTTGAAAATGAAATTCTTCATCTCCTTGATACTGTTGTTGCGCTCCTTCCAAATTAATCCATGCAATGTATTCTTCTGTTAGGAGGGCATTTTCTTCACTGTCTTCTATAATCCAGCCTTCTAATATATCAAAATTATCCAAACTTATTTGATCAAATTGGCTTTCTTGTCTATTTACTTTTTTTAATTGCCTACAACAAAGAAAGATAAGCAATTAGTAAATAATATTAACAATTGAAGTCAAACAATTTATTGAATTGAATATTTAAGTAATACAACATTACCTTTCATGAAGGCGCATGTTACAACAAATAAAAACTAAATCATTCAGTCTCTTATGTTCCAACCTGTTGTGCTTTTTTGTATGGATGTGTTCAAAGACACTCCAATTCATTTCAAAATCCCTAGGGTTCGGACAATCAGTTCCAAAACTATTCCACCAAACATATGTAGAAAAAGACAAACATTAGAGACATAATCTACAGTAATATAAGATGTATTGATTTAAGAAACTTAAATACGAAGATAAACAATTTGCCTGGACGCATAGTAGTGCGGTTGCGAATTGCTACAGGCAAACCAATACCACGAATCTTTTACTCACAAGGATCGTAAAGCCCTACAGCAACTGCTAAAAGGGCAAAACAAAGAGAAAAGGAACTACGCCCTGTCTGATTTTCTTCCTTTAGACTATGAAACAGACAGTGACGATGAAATACCGAATTTCCATCTGTATGATGGCACGGGAGACCCTAGGTCTCACTTGCAACTTTTCTCTCGTCGAGCCCATAAGAAAAAGAAGGACTCGATGAAATGGGTGTATTGATTCCCTTTATCCCTCAAAGGCACAACTTCCAAATGGCTGGCTTCCTACTATCTTAGCCAGTTCGCTACTTTTGAAGAGTTAGAGAACTGCTTTATGCAGAGATTCTCACATAACGTAGAAGTCATGCCCACTTTAAACACATTAAGAGATACAAAGCAAGGCATAAACGAAGACGTGCATGCCTTTATTGTTCGATGGAGGTCCCTCATTGGGCAAGTCCGAGAACCAATAATATTGTTGCACTTCAATGACGGTTTTATCTAAGATCTTTCCTTTCAACTTCTGATAGGAGGGCATTTTGTATCTTGGACTGATGTTAGCAATTGCATCTACCATTCCTTGAAAATGAAAACTGTTTGTTGCATTCAATGGAATGCATGCATCATAAAACCATCTGCCCATTGCAAGGTTTGCCTGATCATGCAACTGTTATGAAGCCATAGCAGCATAAATTCCAGGTTGACCACCCGGTGTAGTAGTAGGAGAAAAAAATGAATGTATGCTAGAAGCAATTCTTCCTCGACTCCTTTCTAAACTTCCTCTTCTACCACCTCCAAAGTCTTTAGCAACCCTCTTTCTGCTGCTAGGTGCTCGTGAATTGCTACTACCCATCTCTGTTCTGGCATCTGAAGGCAAACTGTCAGTGAATCCAAATCCAATATCATTATCATCTTCTTCAAACCTCTCAAAATCATCATTTTGTTGTCTCCTCTCTTGTATACTCTCAATCATCTCAAGACATTGCTATTTAATACCTTCTGACAAACTTCTAACTCTGCATGTGCAAGGAACAACTTCTTTCCTAGTTCCTGTTAGGTGGTGTTTCAATTGTGAAATTCCACCACTAATTACCCATTCACAAAATAAACATATGATCTTTAATCTGGAACCCTCAACTGGTATACTCCACTGTCATGCCGGATCATCAGACTTAGAATGAGAGTCTCTACCACCCCTTCCTGTCATCTCAATTGAGTACTTTAATTCAAACAAAAACCTGAAAATAAAAGCACTTCGTAAATCCCCAATCGTCAAATAACACTCAAATAGAGAGTCTTCCACTTCATGAATGCAATAAAAATCATATCCACACACTTAATAACTTCATATTTTGTCATTCAAAAAAAGAAAAATACAAAAAAAACAAAAAAAAAATACAAAGGAAAAAGTTAAGAAAAACACTAAAAATATACCCAAATTCGAGTTAGAATGCGTGCACGGACACTGTAGAGCACGTTTTTGGAGCATTGAATACCAAGGAGGCGAAGAACCACGCTAGGGGAGCTTGGAGAGCTCTGAAGAAACCAAGGAAACCCGCATTTCCTTGGTTTGCGGGTTTTCGTTCGCCCAAGGTCCCTGGGCGTATCGTGCGATACGGTCTGTATCGCATCGGATAACACTGGTATAGACATAAATGTAAGAATATCGAGATCCTTTAAGTGCTCACTTGAGGTCTAGTAACAACCCCTTCTCGTATCGGCAAACATCAACCACACAAGTGATCCGAAGAACACAACAAATAGAAAATCTTTATTGAAGAACATAACACAGACCATACACACTTAGCCTACTTTACAAAATAGCACATAATGTGCTTATATAAGCCTTACAAAGACATTGGCCAGCGTCCAACAGCTAGAAGAATAGCCATTGGATGTTGGGCGTTACCATTTGGTTGGCCCAAGTTGTCCTTGGCTGCCTGGTCCTTCTTAACAACCCCCTCAAATTGGCAGAGTGACAACTGATAGTTTGCTAACTAATGCTTTAAATCGTGGTCTTGGAAGAGATTTAGTGAAAATATCAACAAGTTGATACTCTGTTTGAACATGTTGGAGGTCTAACTAGATGTCTTTGAGATATTCTTCATGAACATAGTGGCAATCCATCTCTATATGCTTTGTGCGTTTATGAAAAATATTGTTGTGTGCAATATACATTGCACTCTTGTTGTCATAGTACATTTGAGGTCTAGATTCCAGTTTTATATGTAGATCTCCTAAGAGTTGTCTTAAGACATGTTAATTTTGTTGCAGTAATAGTCATCGCTTTGTATTCTGCCTCTGTAGATGAGAGTGATGCTGACTGTTGTTTTTTGCACTTTCATGAAATGAGTGAATCCCCTGAAAACACATAAAAACTTGTTGAGGAATGTATGTCGTTAACATCACCTCCCCACACAGCGTCAGTATAAGCAATTAGTTTTAAAGTAGATAAGAAGGTAAGAGAATTCCCTTTTGAGTAGTATCTCTGACATATCTAACTATCCTCGTAACAAAACTCATGTGAACCATAGTAGGTGCATGTTGAAATTAATTTACTGTGTGTACCACATGTATAATATCAGGACGAGTGATAGTCAAATAAGTCAGAACTCCAACCATTTATCGATATAGAGTGAGATCTGAAAGTGGCTCTCCATCTAAGTCTCATTTCATTTTTTTTGACTAAGTACCTTTAGAGTTTCCACGAGTTTGTTGTCTTATAATATCATATGCAAACTTTGCTTGAGATAAAAACACACCTTTGTCATTTCTCGTTACCTCAATACCAAGGAAATAATGCAACAAACCAAGATCCTTCATATCAAACTCTTTATTTAGATTTCTTTTAACACATTAAATACCTACATCATCATCTCCGTTTGTAATATTATGAACATAAAACAAAAGTATCATTATCCTTGCAATAATTTTTCTTACAAATAATGCAATGTAAATATAGCATGTAATAAAACCATGTTTAGTCTTACTTTGTCAAACTATGCCTTAGGTGCTTCTTTTAATCCTTTTTAGAGCTTTTTTAAGTCGAAAAACTTGGTTGTTAGAAATGTTACTGGGTGGAAGTTCCATATAGATTCTTCCTTTAACAATCCATTCAAAAAAATATTTTTAACGTCCAATTGAAATATGTTTCAATTTTTCAAAGCACTAATGGCAATAAGAGTTTTAGTAGTGATTCTTACTACGGGAGCAAATGTTTCTTTATAATCTATTCCATATTCTTGTGTGTACTCTTTCACAACTAATTGAGATTTATATCTTTTTAATATGCCATCACTTTTTGTTTTAATTTTATAAACCCACCTACACCCTATAAGCTTTTTTGTCTTAGGTCAGCCAACTAATTATCAAGTTTGTGATTTACTCAAAGCACTTAATTCCTCATTCATAGCATTAATCCAGTAGTGAGAGGTTTGGGCTTACTTAAAGGTTTTAGGTTCTTTAAGGGCAGACAAGGTAGTCACTAGAGCTCTATGTGCTGGTGAAAAGGTGTCATATAAAACAAATCTTTCGGGAGGTCTTGATTCTCTAGTCGATCTTCTTGGAAGAGGTTATATAGTTCGTCGAGTGTAATACCTATCAAAAAGTGCAATCACCATTCTAGAATATTGAAGTTCATCATTATGAATCCCTCTATCCACTTCTTGTTCCTCACTATCTAATATATCAATCATAAAAGAATATCTAGTATTATCATCAGATTCAATAGTATCATTGCTATAGTAAAATTCTTTTTCAAAAAATTGAACGTTTCTAGATACATAAAGTTTATCATTTTTGGGAACATAATATCTATATTCCTTTTTGTTTATGCCATATCCTAGGAAAATACATTCAATAGCACGGGGAGAGAATTTATCATTTATGTTGTTGAAAACAAAACATTTACATTCAAAGGCTTTATAGGAATAGATAGGGGCAACTTTCAACAGTTTTTAAATTGGAGAAGCATTCATAGGTTTTGGGGGACATTATTGGATATTAATAAGGTTCTCATTGTGGAAAGGGTCTCTCACATCTTCAGGGCAGCAAATTTCATCATATGGCGCTTCTCCTGGAGCCACAGTTTCTATGCAGATGATTCCAACAAAGCTCAATCGGTGAAGCACTCTATGGATATTATAAAGGAGCTTGAGCAGTTTTCAGGGGAGAAGCTAAGCTGCTATAATTCTGTCTTCGTACCATTTGTGATGCTGCATTATAGAGTTATCCAAATAGTTTGCATGTCAGGCTGGACTGAGGGTCACCTTCATATCAAGTACCTCAGTCTTCCAATTTTTCGAGGAAAACTAAAAGAACAACCGTCATCTCTTGCTAATCGAGAAGTTCCAAACTTGGCTAGAAACATGGATTGCATCCTTGATCTTGCAAGCTGGCCACTGTGATTATTAAAGCAACATTAGCGGTGATCTCAATTTTTTGGATGATGGCCTTTAAACCAGTGTTGTTTGTAGCGTATTGTATCGTTTATCGTTTTGGTCCATGATACGATACATATCATATCACATCATATCATTTTTTAATATTAAAAATTAGGAAAAAATAAAAAATCATAAAAATTTAGGAAAAATCATTATAATTCTAAACCATTCATAAGTTGAGTAAATATTGATCAATCACCATTCAATTTTCAATGTATAAAGCATTTAAGCATTACATCCTTAGCAAAATTACCACTTTCATAATTGAAAAAACGAATTACAGGATCAAGTAAATAATCTTCATCTTCTCCTCCTTGTTCACGATCATCACCACCTTAATCTTCAAAATCATCAAACTCTTGTTGATATTTTTGCGTTCCTTTCAAATTAATCCATTGAATGTCTTCTTGAGTTAGGAGCATATTTGCTTCATTATCTTCCACGATCCACTCCTCTAAGATATCAAAATTGTCTTGACTTATTGGATCAAATTGGTTCTCCTTAATAAAATTTAAAAGTTTAAGAATAATATTAACAATTAAATAAACTAAAATATTTAATTGAATACTTAACTAGTAACTAATCCTTTATTACCTTTGTCGGAGCCATATGTTGCAACGGATTAAAACTAGGTCATTTAGCCACTTATGTTCCAACCTATTGTGCTTTTTTGTGTGGATATATTCAAAGATAATTCATTTCCTTTCACAACCCGCAATATTGTAATTTTGGCTCAGAACTTTTATTTTAAAATCTCCGTGGGCAATTACTTCTAAACCTATTCCACCAAACATCTAATAGAAAAGACAAATATAAATATTTATTCCACAATAAATATAAGATTTAAGAAACTTAAATATTAAGATAAATAGTTTACTTGGATGCATATTAGTACGGTTGTAAATGGCTATAGGCAAACCCATCAAGTGAAGAGCATTATCCTAGATTTTCCTCTTCATGTATAGCATATGCTCTACACTCATAAGAGATAAATCTGTGTATGTAATCAATGATACCTCGATTAACCTCACCGTCCCTTTTAAAGCTTGCATAATACCTAAATGTTGAATTTAGGTAGTAAGTTGCTGCATGTATAGGCCGATGCAATTATTTATCTCTGTTGGAATTAATGAGAAATGCAACGGATAATAAATAATAGAAAATATTGATAAAAAAGAAGAGTAAACAATGGAGATTTGAAGGAGGGGGCGGACCTCCAATGGAGCCCCCCCCCCCTTTCTCTCTCTTTATTAATCTTAGACTCTCACACCCTAATACAGCCTATCAGTCCTTATATAAGGAGCTATAAAATATAAAATGACCAAAATACTCCTAGTACAGAAAACTACCAAAATGCCCTTACGACATCGGACAATTACAATAATACTCTAAACATCAATTTTACTGTCCTAAGACATTATATGTACTAAAACTGACTCTAAACTCATATTCTTCAACACCCCCCCCTCAAGTTGGGAGTGAGATACTTCAAACTCCAAACTTGCCAAAAATCTTCATCTGTCTACAACATTTTTCATCTGTCTTCATCACTAGTTTAATCTTCAACAACTTCTTTGGCTGCAATATCTTCAACTCAGCCTTCCTGGCTGATTATATCAAGTAGCATCTCTGGCTGCAATATAAACTTAGTCTTCCTGGCTAATCATCTCAAGCAGCATCTCTGGCTGCAACATCAACTCAGCCATCCTGCTGCAATATAAACTTAGCCTTCCTGGCTAATCATCTCTAGCTGCAACATTAACTCAGCCATCCTGATTGATCATCTCAAGCAGCATCTCTGGCTGCAATATAAACTTAGCCTTCCTGGCTAATCATCTCAAGCAGCATCTCTGGCTGCAACATTAACTCAGCCATTCTTACTGATCATCTCAAGCAGCATCTCTAGCTGCAATATAAACTTAGCCTTCCTGGCTAATCATCTCAAGGAGCATCTCTGGCTGCAACATCAACTCAGCCATCTTGGCTGATCATTTCAAGCACCATCTCTAGTTGCAACATCAACTCAGCCCTCATAGTTGATCATCTCAAGCAGCATCTATGGCTGCAACATCAAATCAGCCTTCCTAGCTGATCATCATCATGAATTTCTTCATCACACATGCACTAGTAATTTCTTCAAGGCTTCTGTAAAACAACTTGAACAATTAAGAACACATGAGTAACACTCGACCCTTCTATGGGTGTCGATTGCTTCCTCTCTCTTTCTTCTTCTCCATAAAGTGATTTAACAGCTACACTTAAAAAACATGTTTCTTTTGCTCTTGAGAAAGCTGATCTTTTGTGATAGGAGGTACTACTCCACCATACACACTTCACACGGCTTTTTCTGCGCCCCTTCACATGGTGGCGTGGCTGCAGCCAGTGTGTTGGTTGGGTGCCCTCTCTCTACCACTCAAATAGCATAATACAAACATCTGCGTATACTAGTCGGTCTGCGGCCCTTCACATGGCGACTGCAGGCGCTTTTTGAGTCCTCCTGGCTATTTACTTCAGCAACCCAAGGTCTTACCTTTCATGATTCTTGGTGATACTGCCACATTCTATATCAGCAAATTCCTCTTGCCTCTTCAATGATTTGATTTGTCATGCATTTGTGGTGACAAGTAAACTGATTTTTTGCACTCTTTCTTTTTCTTCTATTTGTATTTCTGGTGTTTAACCAAATAATAAAACACTCACTACGTAAGAATTCATAATTTCTGCATCTTTTTTGAATTTTACAACCCCTTCGCTGTTCATTTTTCAAGCAACCTTCCTTGCTGCAACACTTTTTCAGCAACCTTCATGGTTGCAATATTCTTCAACTTAGCCTTCATGGTTGTTTATCTTCACCAACTTCATTGCTGTAAATTCCTGCAACCCCATTGGCTGCAAATAAAAGAAACTTGGTTTTCAGTCCTTGTGACTGCAATCTTAACAACTTTAGCAATTCTCTTGATTGCACATAGTCAACAACTTTTTCTAAGAAAAATAATTTTACTTTTGATAAATTGCATGATAAGATAAATGAGGACCAGAATCATCAAAAAAATTCCACAATGTTGATGATGCCCAACTGATCTTTGTAGCAGAATGTATCCCACATGATGCTACACTCTGAACTGCATGATTTTGCATCTATGAATTGCATGATTTCCATAATTCTCTATATTTTGGGACATCTCAGCATACTCATATCCTTTCGTGGAATAGTGGTAACGGGGAACACCCCCATCAAGAAGCAACTTTTGGAGGAGATGTGGCTGTGAGATTGATAGAAACGATCTCCACATTTGTCATTCACAATACTGCCAATGGAGGATGTGGCCAACTGAGCTTGCTCCTGTTTCAACGACATTTTGAGCATATGTTCATCATCAAGAAGACAATAGTTACTAGAAGAGCTAATTACACTAGACAAGCTTATCCTGTGCGCTTCGCTGATCATACTTTCCATTCTACAGACTGGCTTCACTGACTGGGGAGGAGGAAGCATGTAATCGACTACAGACCTGTTACTTGATAAGAAGGCTTGTTCTGACAAGAACCAGATATTGGGAGATAACAAAGGACCATATGAAGAGCACTTCTTTGCTAATGCAGATAACTGATGCACCTTCAGTGGGTAATCGACATCCTCAATTCTCAATCTCTGTATTTCTTCGATAAGCACTTCTGTGGAATCTGTTATCTTGACATCTTCAAGTTGAGATCATCTTCATCAGTTCCACTAATTTAGGAGGGAGTTGACTCGTATAATTATCATTGCTTCTTGATGGTTGCCTAGTAATCCCATAATCAATTTCTAATGGAAAAAAAAATTTCAGGTTGCTTTTCAAAAAATTTCCTTTTTTTCCCATGCTTCCCATACATTTCCAGTCTTCTCTAAGAACCAGGCTGTGGAGATCAACCTCAACCGAAATTAGGAACATGGGTCCATAAGCATAGTTAACAAGAAATGCTGATCGAAAAACTATGAATGTATCAACATTGGCGTGAAGCAAAAGCTCACTATTTGTGAAGAGAGAAGCATAGAATACAATGGCGGCAGGAAAGAATTTCCATTTACAAAATCTATTTGTTGGCTAGGCATGACCGTTTTTGGGGCAGTAGTTTCTTGCTTCTGAATTTCTGGGAGCAATTTAGCTTCTTCATCGTCAGCATCTACTTGAACTTTCAGAGCAGCACGTTTGGTAGTTGATTACTGATATAAGACTCCTCCAAACATGCATATCAAAATCCCAAATTGTTCCAATGAGGGTTGAATGCTTATCTCAAAAGAACAAATTTATTACCACCGTGATGTTGGCCATGGCTGCTTCAAATTGATGGTTTCTCTGATGGCAACAGATATGGGAACGGCTGATCAATTAAAATGAAGGTTCTAATATATCTTAAAAGGTATTGTATACCTTATACACAGACGACCCACAAACTTTATAGAAAGAGACCATTAGAGATTGAGATTTATGGGCCTATGGGGTTCTACGTGGAAATTTGTTTCTTGCTTTCTTTGCAAAAGATGGCCATGCTGGCAAATTGCAGGAAAAGCAGGAATATAAATAGTGGATCTTGAGAACAATAGAAGATACATGGAATCTATTTGAGAAAAAATTTACTGCACTTTGGATGGAGCATATGGATGGCCCAGGTGATGCCTATCTTCCAGCAATATATAACAACCCCGAGGTTCAACTGTTCTTGCAAAACAAGTACATGAAAGATTTGTTCCATGACTCACTTGGCTTTGGTTAGATTTAACTGGCCAGAAAGCTCATATGGAGATTCTCACCTCTATCATTTATGTGGGAGAGTTACCTCGACTTCCTGTGCTAGTAGAATAAGCAGAAGATTGCCTCCATGGAATAGTCGTTACAATCCAAACCCTTAAAATCCAGCAACCTTGATCTCTTCTTTGGCTGTGATCTATAGTGCACCATAAAGAGAACTTGGCCGCTCTCTCAATCATGATCTCTCTTAAAAACTCGATCTAACAGCCTTATAGGTTCTGATACCATGTTGGAATTAATGAGAAATGCAGCTGATAATAAATAATAAAAATATTTATAAAAAAGAAGAGTAAACAATGGAGATTTGAAGGAGGGGGCGGACCCCCAATGGAGGCCGCCCCCCTTTCTCTCTATTTCTTAATCTCAAACTCTCAAACCCTAATACAACCTATCAACCCTTATATAAGGAGTTGTAAAATATAAAATGACCAAAATACCCCTAGTACAGAAAACTACCAAAATGCCCTTACGACTTCGGACAATTACAATAATACTCTAAACATCAATTTTACTGTCCTAAGACATTATATATACTAAAACTGACTCTAAACTCATATTCTTCAACAATCTCATCTATTATCGATAATATTTCACATGGGTACATAATCCCTCTTTGTTTCGTTAAAATTGCTTCTAATAGCTTCTTCAACCCTATCCATGGCTTCATAAAGATAGCCTATAGATTCCTCTCGTTGTGTGCCAATCTCAAAACTTTAACTAAAGGACATGTGATCCTTAATAGTATAATACATGAGTTCCATGATGAATTTTTAAAGAATGTCTCTGAAATGTCATTTAGTTTTCTATTCCTTCTATTTTGAGCCAACTCTGCAAACTATTGTCACTCATACGAGGAAAACATTCTCTTCAAGGCTTGTTTTTTTGTTTAACAATGCTATGTATTTGATAAAAAATTAGTTGCAAATTGTGTAGCAGCTCTACGAAGGAGTTATGTACCATTTGTATATCTCCTCATCATATATAATACAAAAGCATAGTTATAGATAAATTTTGTGATACCTTGACAATATTCAGTTATTGTCTTTACCTCATCCATCTCTCCAATATCCTCAAGGATGAGATCTAGACAATGGGTCGCACGTGGTGTCCAATAAAAAGTTTCATAAGTTAACTCCTTTCTAGTTTCTTTATATTTAGCTATATTATGTGTAATTAAATTGACTACATTTTCAAGCCCAACATATCACCTTATCAAATTCTTGCTTTAGAACCTCTGTACTATTTTGCTCCTCTAACATGTCTAATGATCTCAAATAAAGTTTAACAAAGTCCTTCATCGCCTATAGGTCCATTCATTTGCCATGATATGATAGTGCACCATGTCTTCTTTCATGACTTTCTTAAAATCGAATAATACTCTTAGACTTCAAGGATAATCTCATCCAATAGTTTTTCTCTTAACTTTTAATAAGATTACATCTTATACCCTGGACCAGTGTTGTCCGACGCGTATCGTATCGCGTATCGCTGGGCTCCACGATACGGGCGTATTGTATCGTATCGTATCGTATCGTACTTTAATATTAAAAAACTATAAAAATTATTTAAAAAATCAATAAAATTAGTAAAAATCCGAAAAAAATCAAGAAAATTCTGGAAAATTTTGAAAAAATCTGGTAATTGCTTTAAATTCATATAATGCAAAGTTTAGCACAAATTGAACATTTAATATTGAACAATTGCATCCAAAATTATATATTTTGAATCAAAAAATGAAATACATTTATATTTTACATATTGTAAATTTGTATCAGGATCATTAACTAAATAATCTTCATCTTCTCCTTGATGATGTTGTTGTACTTCAAATTAATTCATGCAATGTCTTCTTCAGTTAGGACTTAGGAGTGCATTTTCTTCGTTATCTTCCATAATTCACTCATGTAATATATCAAAATTAACAAACTGCTATCTTTGTACATGTAGTTGTCATATTTGCTAATTTTCATATGTGAGCAAAACAAAGAGCTCCATTTCTTTGATTATTGAGTCTATGACACCTTAATGATGTTATATTATTACTTGATAATGTCCCCTTTTTCTCTTATTGGAGACTAGCTTTTTAACTAATGCATGAGCTTCATTTCTCACTTCACAGACTGCGGTAAGCCTCACACACATTGATCATGTTCAACTCAATGGAAGTCATGTAACGTGAACCTTAAAATAGTGAAGTTGTGAAATCCCTACTCAATGAACCGAGAGAACTAAATGTTTTTAATTGTTTACGATCTTATGAAATTAGAAACTGTTAGCAAAAATATACCTAAAAGTTGTAACAGAAAGGGAAATGATTTTGTCATAATATTTTTTTTATACATTATTTTTATTAAATAAATGAAATTATAAACCCAAATTATAAGCATATTGGAGAATGCCTTTAAGGGAAGTGAAGAGAGAGAAAGAGAGGGCAGAAACATGCAAAAAAAATTTTTAAAAAAAAAAATTTTTGAAAAAAAAAATTTTGGGCGTATCGTACGATACAGTACCGTATCGTACAATACGGCACGATAACCTGTATCTTACGATACAGGTTACCGTCACGATACGATACGTATCGCACCGTATACGATACGGTGCGATACGGATAACACTGCCCTGGACCAATGTTAGCAATGCCATCTAATTTTTCATATCTTATTACGGGAGCATCTTTTGGTCGTTTTTCTACATGTCCAAACCATCTTAAATGATTTTTCCTCATTTTATCATCTATTGATGCTACTCCCAATTGGTTTCTAATAACCTCATTATGTATATGTATATGGTCTTTCCTTGTGTGACGACTCATCCATCTAAACATCTTTTTATGCTACGAACATCTTTTGCACATGTTGATGATTAACTGCCCAACACTGAGAACTATAAAACATAGCATGTCTAATTGCTACAACAACAACAACAACAACTAAGCCTTTTCCCATACTAGACGGGGTCGGCTACATGGATTCTTTGTTTCCACAGATCCCTATTGTGTGTCATGTTAGCAATTAACTCCCACTAAGCTAGATCATTCTTTATTGTTTCTTTCCAAAACTTTTGTGGTCGTCCTCTACCTCTTTTAATACTTTCCAAATTTAGTTTTTCTAACCTTCTTACAGGTTCTTTTGATCTTCTTTCTATATGTCCAAACCATCTTAAACGATGTTCTCTCATTTTATCCTCTATTGGTGCCACTCCTAATTTGTTTCTAATAACCTCATTATGTATACGGTCTTTTCTTGTATGACCATTCATCCGTCTCAACATCTTCATTTCTGTCACAGACATCTTTTGTACATGTTGATAATTAATTGCTTAACACTCATAACCATAAAACATGGCAGGCCTAATTGCTGCTCTATAATATTTACCTTTTAATTTTAATGGTATCTTCTTATCACAAAGAATACCTGATGCTCTTCTCCATTTTAACCAACCAATATTAATTCTATGTGTAACATCTCCATCAATTCTTCCATAACTTTGAAAAATTGCCCTAGGTATTTAAATCTTTCCTTTTGGGGAATGCAATGTGTGCCAATTTTAATTTCTATGTCCTCTGAAGTAGCCAAATGATCAAACTTACATTCCATATATTCTGTCTTTGTTCTACTAAGTCGGAGGCCTTTGCTTTCTCATGTTTCTCTCCATAGTTCCAATTTTCTATTAACTTTTTCCTTAGACTCCTCCACTAATACAATGTCATCTGCAAATAACATACACCAAGGTACTTCATCTTGAATATGTTTTGTTAACTCATCCATTACCATTATAAATAAGTATGGACTTAAAGTTGATCCTTGATGTAACCCAATATTAACTTCAAAGAAGTCTGTTGTTCCTTCATGAGTCCTCACACATGTTTTTGCACCATCATACATGTCTCTTATAAGGTTAATATATGTCAATGGGATACCTCTTTTTTCAAAGTTCTCCAAAGAACCTCCCTCGGTACCCTATCATAAGCTTTTTTTAGATCAATAAATATCATGTGAAGGTCTTTCTTTTTTGCTCTAAAATGTTCTATAAGACGTATCAAAAGGTGAATCGCTTCAATAGTAGATCTGCCTGGCATAAATCCAAATTGGTTCTCTATTGTACTTGATACTTGTCTTAACGTACGTTCGATAATTCTTTCCCATAATTTCATAGTATAATTCATTAACTTGATACCTCGATAATTCGCACAATTTTGAATGTCTCCCTTGTTCTTATATATGGGTATAAGTTAACTTGCTCTCTATTCCTCGGGCATCTTTTGGTTTTTCCATATTTCATTAAATAGTCTTGTGAGCCAAGTGATTCCTATTTCTCCTAGTATTTTCCAAACTTCTATAGGAATATTATTTGGTCCTACCGATTTACCACTCTTCATATGTTTAAGAGCCTCTTTTGACTTCATTCTTTTGAATACGTTGGTATAAATTGTGATTTATATACTTTTCTGACTTGGCTAAATCTCCTAAACTAATACTAACATCTTTATTTTCATTAAAAAGATTATAAAAATAGTTTTTCTATCTATTTCTTATATCATCATTTGCCACTAGAATTTTTTCATCCTCGTCTTTTATTCATCTAACATAATTAAGATCTTTAGTTTTCTTATCTCTAGCCCTAGCTATCCTAAAAATATTTCTTTCACCCTCTTTTGAGTTGAGTTTTTTTATATAAGTCATCCCAAATCTTAGCTTTTGCTTCACTAACGGTGTTTTTCGCTTCCTTCTTTTCTTTCTTATAAGCTTCTAAAGTTTCACTAGTTTTCTTAGCATAATGTAATTTGTAACATGCTCTCTTTGCCTTGATTTTATTTTGTACTACTTCACTCCACCACCAACCTTTTTTTTGTACCGGTACACCTCCCTTAGATACCCCTAACACATCTTTCGCCACTTTCCTAATATGTATAGCCATATTGTTCCAGATATCACAAGGTGTGCCAACATAATTCCAAACATCTCCTTGAAGGACTTTCTGTTTAAATATATCTTCTTTCTCACTTTTGAGGTTCCACCATTTAGTTTGAATAGCTGGATGCACTCTTTTCTTCTTTGTCCATTTTTTTATTTGTAAATCCATAACTAAAAGTCGATGTTGGGTGGTTAAGCTTTCTCCTGGAATTACCTTATAATCTTTACAACACGCTCTATCTTTTTTTCTACAAATAAAGTAATCAATTTGTGTTTGTGATAAGCCACTCTTATAAGTAAATAAATGTTCATCTCGTTTTTTGAAGATTGTATTGACTATAAAGAGATCAAATGACATAGCAAAATTTAAAATCTCCCTACCTTCCTCGTTTATATCCCCAAAACCAAAGTTTTCATGAATCCCTTGATATCCTAATGCCTCTTTACCGACATGTCCATTTAAATCTCCTCTTAAACAAATCATCTCCCTTTGCGGAATCTTTTGAAACACCTTATCTAAGTCTTCTCAGAAAAACCTATGTCACACGGGTGCGGGTGCGGGATACGGCAAATTTCAAAAATTTTGGGTGCGGCGACACGGCTAGGGTATATAATATTATATATTATATATAATATTTAACCTAAATAAATCAATCATAATACAATTAGT
Organism: Brasenia schreberi; assembly: GCA_036023115.1. Lineage (NCBI taxonomy): Eukaryota > Viridiplantae > Streptophyta > Magnoliopsida > Nymphaeales > Cabombaceae > Brasenia > Brasenia schreberi. Next base: position 5,587,455 of record JAYKKT010000090.1, on the reverse strand, counting down.
ATTTGCTAATTTTGGGTGCACATAGGTATCAATTAGCAAGTTCTCAGTCTCACATAATGATCTGAAACTTACAATCATTTTATGAGCTACAAAATATCGAAGTTATGGATTCAAAGAGTTTCGAGATCTTTAGTAGGATATAACATATACTAGTATATGTGCTAGGATCCACTAGTGATGTCATACTCTTCTGTTCTATTGATCAGGTAATGTTCTTGGTCTTTAAATGTGTTTGGTGACAAAGATTATTCTGTGCAAAGGCATACAGTATGGAGTCAAGAATCCAATCACATTGAGTAATAAGAAACCAATTGTTCGCACCCAAAATCATTGAAGCTAATATGATATACAACTACAAGTCTACAATAGCAAGTACACAACTTTATAAGTTTATATTAAAGCAAAACATATAAATGGTAAACAACTACTAATTTCATCATAATACACAAATCAATCTTCATTATCCGAACCCATTTAACCGTGAGTTACCAAAAAAAAAAATTTTTTTTTTTGCCATGTCGCACCCGACACGGTGTCGGTGTCGCACCAGTGTCGAGGTCGACACTCCACCCCTTAGAAGTGTCTGTGTGACTTAGAAAAAAACTGTCTTCATACTATCTTCTAGTCCTACTTGGGGTGCGTAAGCACAAACTATATTCAAAACCTCTGCTTCTAACACTAATTTCAACGTCATGATTCGATCACCATATCGTTGTATGTCTACTACACTCTCCTTTAAATCTTTATTTATGATAATACCAACTCCGTTTCGAGCCTTTTCTTTACCAGAGTACCATAATTTAAACTTGTATCCTCTATCTCCTTTGCTTTTTCTCCAACCCATTTTGTCTCTTGTAAACATAGAATATGAATCTTCCTTCGAATCATAGTATCTACCACCTCCATGTAAGGGATCACCCTTGCATTGCCGGTCCCAAGCTCGGATAAAGGAGGAGGGTTGCGTTAGGCTTCCGACAGCCAGCGTATAACTTCATCGGATTTTTACAACATGGAGCATGTCTAATTGCTACTCTATAATATTTACCTTTCAACTTTAATGATATCTTTTTATCACACATAATACTTGATGCACTTCTGTATTTTAACCTAACTAACATCAATTCTATACATAACATCTCCATCAATGTTTTCATCAACAACAAAAACAACTAAGCCTTTTCCCATACTAGACGGGGTCGGCTACATGGATTCTTTGTTTCCACAGAGCTCTATCATATGTCATGTCAGCAGTTAACTCATAATAAGCAGATCATCCTTTACTGTTTCTTTCCAACACTTTTGTGGTCGTCCTCTACCTCTTTTAATACTTTCCAAATTTAGTTTTTCATACCTTCTTACAGGTTCTTTTGATCTTCTTTCTATATATCCAAACCATCTTAAACGATATTCTCTCATTTTATCCTCTATTGGTGCCGCTCCTAATTTGTTTCTAATAACCTCTTTATGTATATGGTCTTTTCTTGTATGACCACTCATCCATCTCAACATCTTCATTTTTGTCACAGACATCTTTTGTACATGTTGATGGTTAACTGCCCAACACTCAGAACCATAAAACATGGTACGTCTAATTGTTGCTCTATAATATTTACCTTTTAACTTTAATGGTATCTTCTTATCACAAAGAATACCTAAGTCGGAGGCTTTTGCTTTGTAATGCTTCTCTCCATAGTTCCAATTTTGTATTAACTTTTTCCTTAGACTCTTCCACTAAGTCGGAGGCCTTTTCTTTCTCACTTTTGAGGTTTCACCATTTAGTCCGAAGATTTCGATGCACTCTTTTCTTCTTTGTCCATTTTTTTATTTGTAAATCTATAACTAAAAGTCGATGTTGGGTGGTTAAACTTTCTCCGGGAATTACCTTGCAATCTTTACAACAAGCTCTATCTTTTTTTCTACAAATAAAGTAATCAATTTGTGTTTGTGATAAGTCACTCTTATAAGTAATTAAATGTTCATCTCGTTTTTTGAAGATTGTAGTGACTATAAAGAGATCAAATGCCATAGCAAAATTTAAAATCTCCCTACCTTCCTCATTTATATCCCCAAAACCAAAGTTTCCATGAATACCTTGATATCCTAATGCCTCTTTACTAACATGTCCACTTAAGTCTCCTCCTAAACAAATCATCTCCCTTTGTGGAATCCTTTGAATCACCTTATCTAACTCTTCTTAAAAAGTTGTCTTTATACTATCTTCTAGTCCTACTTGGGGTGCGTAAGCACAAACTATATTCAAAACCTCTGCTCCTAACACTAATTTCAACGTCATGATTTGGTCATCGTATTGTTGTATGTCTACTACACTATCATTTAAATCTTTATTTATGATAATACCAACTCCGTTTTTAGCCTTTTCCTTACCTTAGTACCATAATTTAAAACATGTATCCTCTATTTCCTTTGCTTTTTCTCCAACCCACTTTGTCTCTTTAAACATAGAATATGAATCTTCCTCCGAATCATAGTATCTACCACCTCCATTAGCTTACCGGATAATGTTTCGATATTCCAAGAACCAATACGAATCTTATTATCTAGGACTAGCTTCCTTACCTCCCGCATCCGTTCATATTGAAAATGCTGACATCCTCTCTATAAATTATTCACTATATTCGGGCGACAATATAACGGGACTTATCATTGCATTCGGGTTGTACAGCGTGTCGCTAGGCGGGGATGCCCCAAAGCAATGCTCATAATTTGTGTAATCCATGGTATAAAAATATGACAAAGTTTTACGTTGGCTGTCGGAAGCCTAACACAAACCCTCCTCCTTTATCCATGCTTGGGACTGGCAATGCAAGGGTGATCCCTTACATGGGCGGAGTTCATCAATTTTTTAATCACTTCAAAAAATTGACCCTGGTTATTTAAAACTTTCCTTGTGAGGGATGCAATATTTGCCGATCATAATTACTTAATTTCTATGTCCTTTGAAGTACCCAAATTATCAAACTTACATTTGTTGATTTTGGTGTGATTGAGGGGATTTAAGCGAACAAAATCGATGAAGATGAAATCGGCAGTCGCTCTCTCCCCCTTGAGCCGCCAAACAAAATGGATGAAGATGAAATTGGCAGTCGCGGTCTCCCCCTTGGAGCCGCCAACCTCTTTCTTCCTTTCTTTCTCTTCTATCACAAGATAAGTTACATGGTTGGTACGGTTTCCCCTTTATAAGAATTATAAAGTGGCTTATTACAAGGGTGTCATTAATGAAACACATTTAAAGATACCTTTAAAAACAAAATATTAAAGATTTCTAATAGACACTAAAGACTCGATACTTCTTCAACACTCCCCCTAAGTTAGGTGTAAATATTGTTGTGATACCCAACTTGTTACATAACCTTCTCAGTACATTTATATTGATGACTTTGGTTTGCATATCTTGACATTGATTTTCTGATGTTACATACTCCATCTTGAACTCATTGGTATTAACACCGTCACTGATAAAATGACAATCGATCTTTATATGCCCAGTCCTATCATGATATACTGGGTTAGATAGGAATAGGACTTGAGCATAACCATTTTCTTGCCCTGTATTCAGCTTGTGTTATGGATTTAGCCATAATTGTCTGCTTTTTACTCTTTCAAGATATTACATTACCTCCCATAAGTGATACATATCTTGAGGTAGATTTCTTGTCTTTAATAGATCCACCGCAGTATATATTTCTATGTTCATATAACCATTATCTCTATATTATTTCATATCTTAGAGTGCTCTTTAAGTACTTGAGTATGTGAAATACTGCATCTATATGCATCTTTGATGGCGTATGTATCAAATTGCATATGCTATATCTGGGTATGTAATGGTCAAATATATCAACTATCCAACCAATCGTTGGTATCTCATCATATCAGTCTTGTCGTATCCATCTTCCAATTACAACTTCTGGTTGACATCCATGGGGTGTTAAGAGGTTTACAATCCAACATTTTTGTATCACATAATAAATCTAATGTATACTTTCGTTGATTTAAGAATATATTTGCACCAAAATACACAACTTCAATACGAAAGAAATAGTGAAGTCTTCTTAAGTCCTTGACGTCGAACAATTGATGTAATTCTCATTTAAACCTTTTAATTTCTTCAATATTATCAACGTAAACTAACAATAGAGTTAGTTTCATTCCTCTCTTAACAAATAATGTATGATAACTAATACTTTTGGTATAGGCCAATTTAATTATATTGCTGTTAAACTTTTCAAACCAAGCACGAGGTGATTTTTTTAGTCGATATGTAGCCTTCCTTAATCTGCAGACCTTTGTTGTTATCTTTATATCCTGATAGAAGATTCATATAAACCTCTTTATTGAGCTCCCCTGTAAGGAGGTATTCTTCACATCTAGTTGTCACATGGTCGACTTTCTTTGGGCAGCAATAGTGATGATGATTCTTATAGATATAAGAATAGCTACAGGTGCTAACGTCTCATCGTAATCTAATTCTATGAGATTGACTGTATCCTTTCGCTACTAATCAAGCTTTATACCTTTCTAGTGTCTCGTCTGTTTTGAATTTGATTATGTATACCTATTTACAACCATAGCCGACCCCGTCTAGTATGGGAAAAGGCTTAGTTGTTGTTGTTATACCTATTTACAACCAACTTATTTTCTCCCAAGTGGGAGGTCACTAACTTTTCATGTTTTGTTTCTTTTGCCATAGTCTTTTGTCTTTTCTAAGAGCAATAGGAACATTTACATTTAGTTCTTCCTTACCTCTTTCTTCCACTCATATGTCATTTTGATATGAGAATAAGGCTTCCCCTTGGTCCATGGTTTCTTGAGGATTTGGCATAAATACTCATACCATTTTGTTGTGGTGTATGTGGACAAGAGGATTGATGAACAATGCCATGAGAAGCCATAAAATGATTAAAGGAAGCAGAAAAAATTCTTTTGCATTATCACTACGCAAGAATACGAATAGGATGTCCAAATTGAGTTTGAATTTCATTGCAAAGTTCTGAAAAATAGTACACAACTCGGAACGTTCCTTCATTAAAAAGATCCAAGTACATCTTGAAAGTCATCAATAAAAGTAACAAAAAGGTTTTCTCATCCTCATATCTTGAAATTTATAACCACGAGGAGAGAATGTTGCAATGTAAATCTCTAACCAAAGAATTCATTGTTAACAAATTAATTGGAAACTTAAGAACATATATGACTGACTCCAATTGAAAGTTTTGAGTATGCATCTTTCCTTTTACTTTTGTCGAAATTAATGATCCATTTGCTAGTTTGATATGCTAAGGGATGAATACCTATTGATATTCCATGAACTTAGAGTTATCACCTATTATATGATCCTCCTGAATTTATTACCCAAAATTTAGATTGAGTAAAGGAAGAGTTACCACTGATAGTGAAGGATGTAAGAACACCTATATCTCTGAGTTTGGATTCAATTATGTAATTTTCCTTCTCAATTCCAGCATTTTATCATGTGTTATTGGTTATATGTCTTCTCAGTGGTGATAGCAACATAGTTTCCATGATCTCTAGTGTATGTTGGCTTTCCAATAATTTCCCGAATGCCTCTTCTTCCTTTAGGAACAAATGAACCATCTTCCTTTCTTAAGAGGAGAGAGGAAATTGTTCCAAAAGAGGGCAACTCTTTTTTACTAAGAATATTAATCTTAATTGATTCATACTCAGAAGAAATTCCCCGTAGGAGGTCAAACACTTTCTTCAGCATCTACCGTCCTTTCCTTTATACAATTACTGCATTTGTTTTCAACTACATATTGTTCATTCCAAAGCCCTTGAAGTTCCCCATAGTAGTCACTCAATGATTTATCCTCTTTATTGACACTTTCTAATCTTTTCCAACACTTTGTATTCTTTCGCAATATTTCTTTTTCTTGAATATGCTTCAACTACATCTGCCTAAATATCCAAAGCTATTTTTATGTACATAAATGTCTTACTAATGGATAAAATCATTGACTGTATAAGCCAAGAGCTTACAAGAGCATTTTCTTTTGCTCACCTTTCATAATTTGGATTATTTTAGTCCGTACATACCTGCTTTCATTTGACAAATCCCAGTTTTCTTCTTCAGTTGATCTTGCCCATTGTCTATAATTTCTCTCATCCAATATGATATTTGTAATCTGATATGATTCTATTTTTTACTCTAAAATACTTGTTGAGTTCAAAAATTCCTCATTTTGTTTTTCTTCCATAATTTCTGTTTTTTCACAATAACTTGTACGGTTTCTATTTCAATATTTCTGGCAGCAACGTGTCTGACTATTGTAACTATTTTCCGGTGCATTAAAACAACCATGGTTTTCCGCGGCTTCTAAAATGCCCCAATTTCGCAACCATCATGTATTATCAACCACCACCTCTCGATCTCTTGATAAAGTACCCAAGAAGGCTATGATACCATGTTGATTTTGGTGAAGTACCCAAGAAGGTTATGATACCATGTTGATTTTGGTGTGATTGAGAGGATTTAAACGAACAAAATCGATGAAGATGAAATCGGTACTCAGAGTCTCTCCCTTAGAGCCACCGCCCTCTTTCTTCCTTTTTTTCTCCTCTATCACAAGATGAATTACATGGCTAGTAAGGTTTCCCCTTATAACTAGCATTAGAAAGTGACTTATTACAATAGTGTTATTAATGAAACGAATTTAAAGATACCTTGAAAAACAAAACAAAATACTAAAGACTTCTAATAGATACTAAGGACTATGTATTTCTTCAACAACATTCCATATATTTTGTCTTTGTTCTACTAAGTCGGAAGCCTTTACTTTCTAACGTTTTTCTCAATAGTTCCAATTTCTTATGAACTTTTTCCTTAGACTCATCCACTAAGAGAGTGTCATCTGCAAATAACATATACCAAGGTGCTTCATCTTGAATATATTTTGTTAACTCATCAATAACCAATATAATAAATATGGACTTAAAGTTGATCCCTTATGTAACTCAATATTAACTTAAAAATCTGTTATTCCTTCGTACAAGTACTTTTTGCACAATTGTACGTGTCTCTTATAAGATTTATGTATGCCAGTAGGATACTTCTTTTTTCTAAGATTCTCCAAAGAACATCTCTTGACACCCTATCGTAAGCTTTTTTTAGATCAATAGAAGTTGTGTTTTCCCTTGTTTTGCGAAATATCTTTTGTTTTTCAGTCAACAAGTTGCATTTAAACAGAATAGAAGTTGGAAACTTTATTTGAAAATCATAAGGTACTTTTGCTATGTACTCTGCTTTTCAATTTTCACGGTAATATTTGTTGAAATTGCCATTCATAGGTTTCTGTGTGTTGCTTTTACATGGTTACAGAGGTATCCATCACTCAGTTCCGGTAGAAGATTATCTACATCCATCCTGACCCCACAAGAATCAGGCGTTATTTCTCCAGAGTTGTCAAAGAAAGGAGTTCTGACTCCAGATCGGACATATGGTCATCTGTGTGTGTGTGTGTGTGTGTGGTGTGTCTGTGCACCTGCATGCCCCGTAGATTTTATTTTACCCTATTATAAGTTTCTCATATAGCTGCTTCATAGAGACTCATTACGTGAATGCATCTTAATTCATTTTATTGTTATCTGATGCATTGGTATAGGCCGATACGAGGACCTAGTCACTACAGTGACTAATTTCCATAATGAGGATAAAGGGCTTATGGTCCTGGACGGCAATGTATTTGATGTGCCTATTAGAAAGGACATTATTCATCGTGTTGTAAGATGGCAGCTAGCGAAGCGGCAACAGGTACTCAGAAGCTAAGAGCTTATATTCTTTTCCATAAATTTTCTATCTCAAGCTTTTTTATTTTGGCATATAGGGACTAATGTTTCTATCGTACAAAATTTTCTTCCCCCCCCCCCACCGCCCCCCATTTTCAATAAATTTTCCCCCAAACTCTTTACTGTTTGTCAAAAGATCCATTCACTTGTCTTGGGTTGTGCTCACCAAGAAAACCGTCTCTAAATGTGCAACTTGATTTATTGACGGTTTTGCAGACATCAGATTTGTTACTTTAATATAGTTTTTTTTTCATACTTCATACGCAGTCACTCATTTATAGATAGACCCACATGTTCATCTCTGCTTGCCTTCAAGTACTGTCACATGAACATGACTTTGGAAGTTATTTTAGCTCCCTTTACTGTGTTGATGATATTTATGGAAATGGCTTTCCGAACTTGTCATCCGGTCTGTCTACACAATTTTATATATTAATTTTCACATTATGTGTGTACAGGGAACTCATTCAACTAAGACCATCAGTGAAGTGAGTGGAACAGGTAAGAAGCCGTACAAACAGAAAGGTCTTGGCAAAGCTCGCCATGGAACATTACGAGGGCCCCAGGTGCTTTGATGTTTATAAAGTTGCTGCCATCTCTGCTATGTGTTGAATTGCTCTTTCAAGTTGGCATATTCCTTCCATTATCCGTTCCCCTTGTGTTCTACAGCCTTCCTGCTTTCTTACTATATTACTATGTACAGTTTAGACATGGTGCAACCATGCATGGTCCCAAGCCACGGAGCCATGCAATCAAGTTGCAGAAGAAGGTCAGACGCCTGGGTTTGAAAATAGCATTGTCTGCACGTACTGCAGAAGGCAAGGCAAGTCATTTTCTGATTATTTTGCTCTATGCATACAATTGTCGTGGTACTTTTTCTTGCATACATATCAGAAAATATTGTACGAGTGTAGGCACACATTCTGCTGTAAATTGCTGGAAAATTTCTCTATGCTATCAAACTTATGTAATTTGTACTTGTTGCCAGCTTCTTATCTTTGAGGACTTGGAAGTTCCTTCACACAAAACCAAGAACATTGTTAATTACGTCTCACAAATGGAAAATACCAAGAAGGTTTTGTTGGTTGATGGTGGCCCCATAGATGAGAAACTCAAGCTGGCCACACAGAATCTGCATTATGTGAATGTACTCCCTTCGATTGTAAGTATCTAAGGAGCTTCTCCTTTCCCTTTCCTTTTGCGTTGTTTTCCCCTATGCAACGTGCATGCTTTGGTGCTTTGTCACACCCTAATGTCGCTACTTTTAATTTAATAGTAGGTAGTTGCCAGTGCTTGAATTCCATCCCATTGAACATTGGTTATCATTTTCTGTCGCTCTGAGACATTAATCTCATCTTTTCATCCTTAGTTCTAATTTGCTGTTTGTATCCAAATGAAAGTACACTGCTGCCTCCTCAGTGGCATATACTTGTTCATCTAGCGGTTCTGGGAGCCACTCCGTTCTATACTTGACTGATCTTTCCTTGATTATTTCTTTTATCTTTCATGCCGTGAAACACTCGACTACGAACATGGAATTCCATCCATCTGTTGGTGCATAGAAACATCATGTTTGACAGATCCCCTGGTGGATCTTTCCCCTTTTCAGCAGAATTCTTGAATAGCATTTGGCGACAGCAACCAACACAAGTTAGAAACATGTTTACTGCTCACCAGGCAAGGTATCAACACACAAGATGCAGGTCCTTAGTTTGATTTCCATGCCGTGCATACCTGGCTCTAGCCTCCTTGTTGTAACAAAAAAGGAACATGTTCATGTTCTTGCACAGCTTGAGCTGCTGCACTGGCCACTGCTATTGAGTCATAATCGAGTCAGTTGCGGCACCCATTTCCTTAAGTTGGGTGTCCATTGAAATGTCCTCTGGATTCAACTGGAGCTTGTTTCTCCAGTTCGCTGCTGCTGCTTTGATTTGTATCACACTGATCAAAATCAGACATGGTTTTGATGTAGCTGTTTGAAGTTGGAAACATTCAGCAGTGGATCAGACATGGTTTTGATGTAGCTGTTTGAAGCTGGAAACCATCGGCAGTGGATTTGCAGTTTCGGAGCTGGTCTTATATTCCAAAGTTTCACATTTTGCATTCTGACTTGCAGGGTCTAAACGTGTACAGTATATTACTGCATGACACTTTGGTTATGTCACGTGATGCCGTCAACCGGATTGTTACTCGGATGCACACTCCTATCAATCGGTGAAAACTAGTGGCTATGATTCAAATAAAATAAACGGCCAATGCTACAGCATAAAATGCTTAACACAGGCGCATGGAACAGAAGCTTGAATTCTGCAATTCGGGCAATATCATGGTCATCATGCCAGCTTGTTATTGTGGGTTATATTTCTGTCCTCAAACGTTGTTCCTGTCGTTCTTACAGGACGTAAATTGTAGTTTATGTTCAGGCATGTGGGCAGTTATTTTGTTATGCTTTTTTTCAGTTTTAGCATATCCAATTGATGTAGATTTTGTGGATTTTAAGCTTTGAAATGCTGACGAAAATATCTAGATTGTATTCTGAAAGTTACTGCTCCCTGTATGCTTTTGCCAATTCGGAAGTTTGAAAATTAGCATGCTGTGCAAAATGCAATTTCATTTTTATCTTAAAGGAACTCGATACAAAATATTGATAGGCTCGTACCTTCGAGTATTTGGGAAAAGCACAACTGGTGCTGGTAAATGAGCTTGAGGAATCTAGCAAGCCTTTGTTCATAGCTAGGATGGTTTTGTATACAACGAACCGAGCTAACCACCAGCCAAATAGCCTCTGTTTGAGAACGTTGATAAATGGCTGGCCGTCCTTTCATGAGCCAAAGCTTAACTGAGCCGAGAGGCGTTTTATTGAACACCTAAATAAAATGGCTCTTAAATTTTCTTTGGTGGAAAAGGTTATAAAAATAGCTCTTTTGTGCATGTGCTTGGGTTTTGAGCCACGTGTGGGAGCACATGTTTTCATGTATGTTGGGTTCAAATTTGGGGAGAGTTGGGTCGAAACAAACTCTGGTTCAACAAAGTAAAGTAAATGCAGGTAATATTTCTTTCTTATATCTGATTGGATTAGACTACTTGGTGAAATTAGCTATGTAGTAAATGACTTAGGGGAGTGGGGGTTCAGCCACTAGATGCACTCAAAAGGTACTTAGTGAAACTTGGTTTGAGACTTTCAGTATTCATGACCAGATGCCTTCTGGACTGAATAGGGTGCTGCAACGTGTGTGGTGGATTTACATTGAGGTGAGGTGAGGTGGCCGTCTCACCTGAAATTTGGAAAATAAATGAAAATTTTACAGGACATGATTGAGTTCCTGGTTATCATACATACTTCGCCCACCTTAAATGATGGAATCTAGATCTGTCGCTAGTGGGTGTGGGTGTCATAAAAGAAAAGTGGATCGTACCTACAATGCCATACCATTAATGTCCGTGTATTGTTTTTTTTTTAGTACGAGTATAATTTAGAAAGTTTAAAAAAGAGGATAATATCATTATACTGATATTCTTAAGAAGCAATTGTTGAGCATGAATGAACAGCATCATTGGTTCATTGGTCGGGCATGAATGAACGTCATTGGGTGCCTGGTGATATAATATATATATATATATTGTTGGGTATGAAGGGAGGCCGAAGCTTAAGACATGCATGCGTGCTCTGAGAATAGACCAAGGTCACCGGAGCCAGAGAGCCCTGACAGATTAGCGTGCAAAATTGCCGTAAATTGTATCTGAACATTGGCAATCATTTGCTACAAAAACTGCATTTATGTAGCCAAGTGGTCCATGATGGTGCTGGTGGCCAAAGTTACAATAACCAGGGGGTGGTAGATCGTAACTGCAAGGATCCACCATCGAGTGATCGGAAGGAAGCTACAGGGATGACGATGATGAACCGGGTAACTATGCAAATAAACGCTCTGCATATGGTGGGTGCATAGGAGTGTGATGCCGATCTGAATGCAGAGTTCATAAAAGCCAATGCACCTTGTTTTATGGATCTCTGGATTGATTATGTCACATGTTTTCAGCTTTCTTATTGTTCTCTAAGTTTTCACTGTTAACTACTAATAGTTTGATTTTGCACCGAGAGCACTAGCTCAACAGCAGGGCGTTCTAGTGTCATTGCTGCAGGTGGGGAGTTCGACTCCCAGAAGGGGTGCATGTGTGGGTGTGCGTTTTAGGCTTCAGCTTCCTCTTTTAACAAAAAAAAAGTTTGATTTCGCACTCGGGTGCAAATTTTCGCTTTCTGTAGTGTGTGGTTGCAGATAATGCTCAATTTACCGGTTTGTTTTCTGAAATTCAGTTTCAACAAGGGCTGGCAAACAAAGTGTAACATCCTTTCTCATTGCTAGTTGGGCTTGTTTTCTTTAAAAACAAGCTGAGCTAACATTTCTCTGAATAGCTCTGATCGGACATGTTCATGAACAGTTTACTATCTTCTTTATGAGCAAAGCTACGACCATGTTTATTCAAGAAGTGCATATGCTTCAGTAGAAATTCAAAAGTGCCATTAACAAGCATTTACAACCAGAACCAACCAAACATTAGGTCGGTCGGTTTTACGAACCAAATACGAACAAGCCACGGATGTCCAAACTGCGCCAAAGTTTGAGGAAGTGATCCAGTACAGAGATTAAATTAGAACCGAAATGCTTAAGGCATTGTATGGCTGGTCCTGCAGGGGCTCGACGTTGCAAGTGGATGATTAGTTTGATGAAAGTTAGCCTATCATGACACTACTTATATCTAAAATTGAACATTTTATTTCATGTGTGCAAGGTGGATTCTGATTCTGCTTTTGTTTGTGAAGATAATGCTTACTCCGATGGATGAAGTTTCTCTGATGGTGCAAGTTGGATTGTGATTCTGCTTTGTTTGTGAAGTTTCTCTGATGAAGTTTCAGTACAATGATCAAGCGTCTATCGCTAATACCAACTCTTAAATGTAGCTTCAATCAGGTTTGAAGATCAATTATTTTCTTCATGGTTTTGTGCAAGATATAAGCTGATCAAGTTGGGTGTTTAACGTTAATGTACATTTGTTTTCATGTTAAACTATCAAAGTAATTCAATCAACAAACTAAAATTCTTTAGTCTTAGTTTTCCATAATTTCAACCTCGAGTTACAAGCGGTTCACAGGTTATGGTTTTTTCTTGTCAATGACAACAACTAAGCCTTTTTATACTGCATGAGATCAGTTATATGAATTCTTTGTTTTCATAGAGTTCGATCTTATGACATGCTAACAGTTAACTTAGATTATTTTTTATTTATTTTTTCTTCCAATACTTTTGCTATCTTTCTCATCTTCACCATCGAGTTTCTCACACTTACTGGAATTTGCTTTAGTTATTTTTCCACGTGTTCAAACCATGGTTCGTCTTGTCCTTGTGAATTGAATTGAAAGAAAGCAGAAGCGGTAGCTCACCTGAGCAGGAAGGAGGATGAATGTTAAACTCATTATAGTATCTATGTATATAGATACAGTTCCCTGAGAGAGAGAGAGAGAGAGAGAGAGAGAGAGAAATGTTTCATGTTGAAATCCATCTAAACATGTCTGTTCTTCCATTCGAATGATCTAACTTTCAAAATTTGAATAAAAAAGTACCGTCTTAGTTTTCATATTTTATATTTTACGTGCATTAAATGCTTTTAAATTCAAATCTCTATCGGTACTCACCAGAGCAGGGTACTTCTCAAAGTCTTGATAGCATCCACTGCAATGCTGCCAGAAATATCACATCCTATTAGAAAGAACTTCATGCTGATCCCTGCTAACTAATGCAACCTTCCTTTTATTTGGGCCTCAATCCGTCTTTATGAGTGCATCAACCATCATAAAAAAATTTTGGGATGGGTTCCCGATATTACAAAATGAGAAGGCAATTAATAGACTAGCCAAGAACAATGACAGCCAATGCATCCATTTCCCTTGTCTAGGGATGGCAATATTGACCTGACCCATGGGACCCCATTCGACCCGACCTGAACGGAGCAGGGGATACCTGGCCCATTCAGATTTGATTCGGGTCTAAGGATAAGATGCCTCAATCCGTACTGACCTGATTCTTGCCCCGACCTGTACCCAATATATATGCTGGGTATGTATTTACATATGTATATGTGTATTACATATTATAATATATTATGTGTATGTATGCACACATACACATATACATACATATATGTGTGTCACGCTTTTTCCCGTACTTGCTCCAAACCCATACCCACCTTGTTAAGGTTCGTGTCAGGCCGGGTACAGGTATACCATCCCCCAGCATGATCTTCTAAGCTCGCTCCATCATTATGCTAGAAAAGATAACCCTTTTGGTGTTATGTACTACAGACAACATAGACGACTCTCATATATATGTAAAATGATAACGTATATCATTTACATAAGTTCACTAAATCAGCCAATTTTTTAAAGTATAATTTGTTTTTATACTGAAACATCAAGAAACGTTTTTCATTAACCAAAAAAAAAAGTTGGATTCAGCTATTGTATGCAAGTGAAGTATACGAGTGTTCAAGTAGAGTCTGTATGAGCAAACTTTGCACTTTTTTATTCGTTTCATTAGGGAGGGAGAAGTGAAGCATGCATGTCCTGACTCCTGAGTATCAAAGTCATGATCTTCATCTTGTGAGTCAAGTCCCCCACCGGGAGAGCTAATGCAGGTGACAAAACCACTCTAGTGCGAGCCAACTTTGCACTTTGATCCCCCACCGGGAGAGCTAATGCAGGTGACAAAACCACTCTAGTGCGAGCCAACTTTGCACTTTGATGTGCCATTGTGCCTGCTTCATAACTGAGAACCGCTGAAAATAGTAATAACTGCTAAATACTCCATGCTATCCCTGTCATGTTTTAGTGGACCATCATGTCAATGGCATTAGGGTAGACATGTCTGTTTCTGGTCAGCCCAAAACTTCAAACCATAACTGAACCGGCCCAGGATCGGTTTCGGTCCAGAACCAGTAATTTTATAAAAAAAAAAAGCACTGAAACCGGTGGTTGCACGATTGGTAAAAGGTAAAACCAGAACTGGATCAGATGAACCCTGGTTCCGGTTCCGGTTTCACCGGTCCTGAGTCCAGCCAGTTCCTGGCCTGGTTCGGTTCCGGTTAGGAATGGTCGGGCTGGTTAGGAACTGGCCATGTCTACATTAGGGGATCATCAATTAACAATCCTAATACCAGTGGACTTTCTTCGCTTGATGCTTTGCGGTTTCTCATAATGCAACAGAAATCTATCAAGATAGAAGAGTCTGTCAGGCTTTATTATCAACAATTAGATCATAAAAGGTGATGCTAAGAAAGTGTATTAATTACAATATGTTGGCACTAACTACTACTACAACTAGTAAATCGTGACCTTGTGAAAGTTGGGTAACGGGTTAATGCTGGGGACCCGCTTAATTCAACAAAGGGTAGATCCACTGACACTAATGCTCTAGTCTCGTGATTCCATTCATCTCATGGAGATGCTAGACACCATCTTATATCAAACTCTACTAAAATGATAAGGAGATTGAATTGCCATCAACATCAATATGGAGATCGAAAAGATGGAGGGCAAAGTTCTCCGTAGCTATGCAGAAATGAAAAATGTCATTGATAGAACAAAGCGTGAAGCAGAAAATTCAAAAAAGGGTAGACCCACTGACACTAATGCTCTACTCTCGTGATTTCATTCATCTCCTGGAGATGCTAGATACCATCTTATATCAAACTCTACTAAATGATAAGGAGATTGAGTTGCCATCAACTTCAAGATCGAAAAGATGGAGGACAAAGTTCTCCGTAGCTATGCAGAAATGAAAAATGTCATTGATAGAACAAAGCGTGAAGCAGAAAATTCAAAAAAGGGTAGACCCACTGACACTAATGCTCTATTCTCGTGATTCCATTCATCTCCTGGAGATGCTAGACACCATCTTATATCAAACTCTACTAAATGATAAGGAGATCGAGTTGCCATCAACATCAATATGGAGATCGAAAAGATGGAGGACAAAGTTCTCCGAAGCTATGCAGAAATGAAAAATGTCATTGATAGAACAAAGCGTGAAGCAGAAAATTCAAAAAAGTTTGCGATACAGGTTGATTTCTATGATATCAAAAGAAAACAGTTTTGTTCATTTTAATCATCTTCTTGTTCCCTTTTCATGCAGATGAACCCTCTGAGTATTTTACTTTTGTGTTCCAGAGTTTTGCCAAAAGCTTGTTAGATATTGGAGATAACCTGGGGCGAGCTTCTTCTGTTGTCAAAGACAGCTTTGCAAAGATCGACCTTACAAAAGATTATGCTGCTGCAGTTCCACTTCTAAAAACACTTTTGGAGGGTGTTGACATGACTGATAAGCAACTAACCGAGGTACGGAATATGGACAATAAATACTCATCAATTGAGTTGTAGTTGGTTGCGTGGCATTCTTTTCTTTAATATGAGACTTCTTGATGTACATTAAGCCCAACACGTAGTATCATATTACCTGTTATTACTTCATTTGTCTAACTTACATCATAATACCTATTATAATTTTCTTTTCCAACCTTTTTATTTCTTTCTCAATTGTAAGGTTAACATCTAGTTTGGTGTTTGATGACACTTTCGAAACAGCGAATGATAATGAGTTTTTGTTATGGCTTCACCAAAGTTTGACATAGTCAATTGCTGGATGCTTTCTCCTCCAGGTTTTCAGGAAGTTTGGAGTCAAAAAGTTTAAACCTGAGGATGAGAATTTCGACCCCAATAGACACAACGCCGTTTTCCAAGTACCTGATGCTTCAAAACAACCTGGCACTGTTGCTGTTGTCTTGAAGGTATGCCTTTACGGGAAAGTCAAATTAGTCAATTGCTGTTAATGAATTGGAGAATGGTACTTTCATCTTTCCTCGTGTTAGGGTTCATGCATCTGTTTGAGGTGGTCTTCAAGGAAATATACAGTAGCAGTCCAACAGTTTTCATTACTATAAGCTGAGTTCCCAAAGTCGATACATCAAGTTAAGATCGCCATTTCATTAGGATTTCCATTACAAGCAAAGGAGCCAGAGATAATAGGAGTAAATTCAGTACAAGTTACAACTGATAGAAAGATTCAAATTTGTGTTTCATATATTTAAAAGTAACATGATTATGACAAATAGCTGACCCCCCTTCTCTCTCTCTCTCATATATATATATATATATATATATATATATATATATATATATATATATATATATTGGAAACAGACACCCTCTTGTACCGTACTTTACTAGATGATATGTGTTGTCCATGCGACCGCACATATGACGTAGATCGATCTTTGTGTTATGATTTATGCAAAGATCGATAGCATTTAATGCGCATGGTACGCATTAAATACGATATGGGATAGACAATTTCATCACCACCATTTGATTTCGATTGATGAAATGGATTTAGTAATAGTCAAACAAAGTCTAGCACCAAATACAGTCTAACAATACGGTCCAACAACTCCCACTCTCTCTATTTATATGTATATATGCGATCAAGAAGTTGTTCATGTCATCCTTTTGCCTCATAGAGAGAATCAAATTCACTGAATTTCACTTTCAGCAAGTTTTAATTTTTCTTTACAAAATAAATATCTAATCCATCCTTAGCAGGCAGCCACTAGTTTTGTATCTCCAATAGTCTGTCCCCATGTTCAACTAAAGTGTTGTGTTCAAAGAACCTTTTATTTGATGTAAATGCACCATGCCAAAGAAAAATGTGTAAGCATATTGTTAGGCCTAGAGTAACTCCGCCCATGTAAGAGATCATTCTTGCATGGCCAGTCCCAAGCCTGGATAAAGGAGGAGAGGGTTGCATTAGGTTTTCAACAATAACAGAAAACTTTGTTAGACTTATCTACCATGGATTCTACAAATTATAAGCATTGCGTTGGGGCGTTTTCTCTTAGTGACGCACTGCAGAGCTCAAATATAGTAAAAAGTAAGTAAGAGTCTCTACATCTTCACTCAGATATAGTGAATCGATTGCAGAGGTTCCCACATCATGGATTAGTATGGGTAAAGAAGTTAGTCTTGTTGTATTGTCACTCGAATGTAGTAAACAAATTACTGTGAGGGTCTCCGTATTTTTAAAATGGACGGATATAAGGAGTAAGGAAGCTAGTCCTAGATAATAAGATTCATATAGGTACTTGAAATATCAAAACATTAAGCTAATGGAGGTGGTATATACTATGATTCACACATTTTATGTTTACAAGAGACAAAGTGAGTTGAAGAAAACAAAGGAGATTTAAAGGATAGTTTAGTCGACATCCAATGCTATGTTGACCGAATTATGATGGTAAAATTAGTATTAAGAGTACAAGCTTAGAATATAGTTTGTGCTTAAGCACCCCAAGTAGCATTAAAAGATAGTATAAAGAAGACATTTAGAGAGGAGTTAATTAAGGTAATTCAAAAAATTCTATAAAGGGAGATGATGTGTTTAAGAGGAGACTTAAATGGATATTTAGAGAGGAGTTAGTTTAGGTAGATCGTTTTGTAAAGATTGCTAGGTAATTCGAAAAGAAAACTTAACTACTTAATATCGACTTTTAGTAATGAATTTGAAGGTAAAAAAGTAGACAAAAAAGAATATAGTGCATAGAGCTATTCGGATTAGGCGATAGAACCTCAAACGTGAAAAATAAGATATATTTAAATAGAAAGTTCTTCAAGAAGATGCTTGGAATTATGTGGGTATACATTCTGATACATGGAATAATATGACTATACATATTAGGAAAGTGACAAATGATGTATTACGCAAATCTAACTAAAGTGTACCAACACAAAAAGAAGTTTGGTGGTGGAGTAAAATTGTGCAAGATAAAATGAAGACAAAGAAGGCATGTTACAAATTGCATTATATCAAGAAGACCGATGAAACTTTGGAAGCTTATAAGAAAGCAAAAAAAAAAGTGAAAAAGGCCGTTAGTAAAGCAAAAGCCAAAATTTTTGAGGAATTACATAAAAAAAATTACTTAAAAGAAGGTAAAAGAGATATTTTTAAGATAGTTAAGGCTAGAGATAAGAAAACTAAGGATCTTATTTTTGTTAGATGCATCAAAGATGAGGATGAGAATATTCTAGTGATGAATGATGATATAAAAATAGATGGAAAAATTATTTCTATAAGCTTTTTAATGAAAATAC
Source organism: Brasenia schreberi (assembly GCA_036023115.1). Lineage (NCBI taxonomy): Eukaryota > Viridiplantae > Streptophyta > Magnoliopsida > Nymphaeales > Cabombaceae > Brasenia > Brasenia schreberi. The sequence goes on along the minus strand of JAYKKT010000090.1, from coordinate 5,568,437 downwards.
ATATGTTAGAATTATCTTAAGAGAGTTAGCTAAATCATAAATGTATATAAATCATAATTTCTATCGGTGTATTCAAAAGAATGAAATCAAATAGGCTCTTAAATATATGAAGGTTTGAAAATCGGTAGGACGACAATATTCTAATAAAAATATGAAAAAACCTAGGAGAGATGGGGCTCACTTGACTCATAAGACTATTTAATGAAATATGAAGAACCTAAAAGATGTTTGAGAAATGGAGAGCGAGTACACTTCATTGTTTGAATTATCAAGGTATCAAGTTAATGAGTCACACTATGAACAACAACTACAACTAAGCCTTTTCCCATACTAGATGGGGTCGGCTACATGAATTTTTTGTTTTTTTAGAATCCATGATAAGTCTAACAAAGTTTTATGTTGGTTGTGAAAAGCCTAATGCAACCCTCCTCTTTTATCCGAGCTTGGGACTGATCATAAAAGGGACCCTTACATGGGTAGAGTTAATGAGTCACACTATGAAATTATGAAAAAAATCCATGTAGCCGGGGTCGGCTACATGAATTTTTTGTTTTTTTAGAATCCATGGTAAGTCTAACAAAATTTTATGTTGGTTGTGAAAAGCCTAATGCAATCCTCCTCCTTTATCCGAGCTTGGGACTGGTCTTGCAAGGGACCCTTACATGGGTAGAGTTAATGAGTCACACTATGAAATTATGAAAAAAAATTATCGAATGTAAGACGAATATCGAGTATAATAGACAACCAATTCAGATTCATGTCTGACAGATCTACTATTGAAATGATTCACTTATTGAAACATCTTATAAAACATTTTAGAGCAAAAAAAAAGAATCTTCACATAATATTTATTGATTTAGAAAAAGTTTACGATAGGGTGTGAAGAGATGTTCTTTGGAGATTCTTTGAAAAGAGAGGTATCCCATTGGCATATATAAATCTTATAAGAGACATGTACGATGATAGGAAAACTTGTATGAGGATCCATGAAAGAATGACACGCTCCTTTGAAGTTAATATTGGGTTATATCAATGATCAACTTTAAGTTCATATTTATTTATATTTGTCATTGATGAGTTAATAAAAGATATTCAAGATGAAGTATCATGGTGTATGTTGTTTTTAGATGACATTGTCTTAATGGATGAGTCTAAGGAAAAAGTTAATAGGAAATTGTAACTATGGAGATAAATGTTTGAAAGTAAAGGCTTTCGACTTAGTAGGACATATAAATTGGTACTTCATAGAACATATAAATTAAGATTGACACACATTGCATTTCTCACAAGGAAAGTTTTAAATACCTAGAGTCAATTTTTCAAAGTGATGAGAAAATTGATGGAGATGTTATGCATAGAATTAGTGTCGGTTGGTTAAAATGGAGAGTGGCATTAGGTATTGTGTGATAAGAAGATACCATTAAAGTTGAAAGGTAAATCTTATAGAACATCAATTAGACTTGCTATGTTTTATGGTTATGAGTATAGGGCAATTAATCATCAACATGTGCAAAAGATGTTTGTAGCATAAATAAAGATATTGAGATGGATGAGTGGCCACACAATGAAAGACTGTATACATAATGAGGTTATTAGAAACCAATTGGGAGTTGCTACAATAGAGGATAAAATGAGGAAAAATAGTTTAAGATGGTTTGAACATGTAGAAAGACGATCAAATGATGCTCTTATAAGAAAATATGAAAACTAGATTATGAAAGGGTAAAAAAAGAAGAAGACAACCGCAAAAGTGTTGGAAAGAAACAATAAAAAATGAACTAGTTTATATTGTGTTAACTGCTAGGCACATGATAGAGCTGTGGAAACAAAGAATCCATGAAGCTGACCCCATCTAGTATGGGAAAAGGCTTGGCTTAGATGTTGTTGTATTGTTAGGCGTAGAGTACGAGGACTTTTCTCATATGAACTTCGATGTAGATGACCTTGAGGATGTTGCTTGGTGCGGCGATACATATAGACCTTTGTCTTACTAACTCTCATGTAACAGTAAAAGGTAAGCTTCGTGATCAGAGTTTTTATAAGGTGTGTACTGAAGAGAAACTGTCTTGTTACTGGTATATACTGAAGAGGAACTACTAAAAGAAACTAAGTGAAGGATCTTGGCCACAACCACTTTCTAAGAGGTGGTCTTTCTATGGACTCATTTTATGGTTGGATCGATCCACATTCATGGCAAGCATCTCCATTCACATAGTTAAAAATGAAGAATCAAAATTGTTTCATGGCCTTCGTGTTGTGGTAACCGTCTAATACTGTTCTTGCTACAACATGCTAGGTTAATAAGGAGAAAAAAGTCCATTCAGTGAGGTGTTTGCAAGTAATTTTCCAGTTTACGATTCATGGGGTTGAAAGTTGTGCTTTTACCAAGTCTGTCAATTTCTATTGTTTATTTCAAGGGAGACTGAGCCTGCGTCTGGAGATCTTGCCTATCCAAATTGAGGAATGCCATGACTGTACCTTGGCAGTAGATTATCTCCCTTAACACACGATCTGGAGACATATTACAGACCGATCTTGAGTCGGCTGATCATTTCCTTCTTTTGTTTCTTGTTTCTGTGATACTCTTCAGAGGGTGTCTAACTGGTTCATTAGTTTTATGTTCTTATGCAACTTTTTGAAGAGACCAATTTGTTGACCTGTTGAGTACAATTTGCAGTCAGGGTACACATTGTACGACTGCATCATTTGCCCAGATGAAGTTGGTGTCACCACAGTGGCTCCAGATAATTAAGGAGAAGAAAACACTGCTGCATCCGGGTGAATTCCTATCATCCTAATTGTTATACGCACAGTAATGTTAGCCAGGAAAACTGTATAATTAGAACTGTTCATGAGGCTTTTATTCTTATGATCGTTAACTTCTTTCTGTTGATATGAGGGAAAATTTTGAGGCGAGTCGCAGAAAGAGTAGGAATTATTTTTCCTTATCCGGACCTATGTAGTTGAACAATCGGAATGCATTCCTCAAAATTTTTGTTTTGCCAATAAGGTCCTTCAGTTTTTTGTCTTTAGGCAAAACATGTTCTATTTTGAATGACCTTCATTGTTGCTGAAAGTTTAGTGCTAAAGGGAAACTATATGCTGCTGAGATGCGTCCCGGTCAATCCGAATCTCACGCAGAACAGGATCCTGTGTCCAATGGCTTAGCTGATAGCGTACCTCAATTAGATAGAAGCCCCAGGGCTTTGTGTTAATGCGGACACCGAGTGGGATGATTTTGGTGAGTGTGCATTTTTGGAGGCTTATGAAAAATGATAATGAGGGATAACAAGGAGCCATGACTTTCCTGGATGGTAGATGACTCGAGAGAACCTGCGACCCTGAAGGTCAATTAGTTTTTTGTTTAATTCTTGGGGTTTCATGCGAGGTTGAGTACCAACACGAGAGGACATGCTTGGGTTTACGTGCAAAGCTTCGAGGTTGGGTCCAGATTTTGTAGCTTATTTCTCTTTGGTGACGGAGTTTTTTTTTACTCAAATTGAATTTATGAAACTACAGTTTCGGGTTTAATTTTTTTTTTGTGGAACGGAACTTGGAACTTTGAGCATAAAAAATCAAGGTCAGGGTTCCGTGGATGAAAGGCACACCTTACAGGGTGTTTGGTTATGAACTTGGGACTATGGAATTGAAACTACATCAGCTCATCCACTGATCGGCCCAGTAATTGGGTAAAATTGTCTTGCACCGAGGCCTGCGGTTCACTATGAGAGCTAGTTTCGTTTCTATAGGCCCAAGCCTTGTAATCAAACATCGGATAGATAACAGAGAACATGCGTATATGGTAATGAGCTGCCTAACCTGAGCTTGCCTAATCTAGCAAGGGAAGCTTAATGGACATGGTGCTTCGCCATGACTAGTCATTGAAGTTGTGAAAAGAGGGCCCAGGCACCTCTTTTGGGATTTCTTCACTTCCATCTTGTGGCGGATCTATATTAAGCCAAAGTGGAGCATCACTGACTTAAAATTTGGAAAATTAACATAAAAGGTATAGCCTGTGGTTATCTATTGCCCCATCTTCAATTTTACTTTCTGGGCTCCTTACCCACCCGATTTTTTCTTTTCTGGCTTCATCACCTTTGCCATCTCCAAGCCAGCACCCATATTATTACACTTTTACAATTCACTCATACCTTTGCCATCTCTAAGATGCAGAAAATTAACATAAAAGGTATTGCCTATGGTTATCTACCTGTCCTGCTGAATAGGAAAAACTACAGCATTACAAATTTAAACACAAATGTGAGTTTCTACAGCGTGCAGTTAGAAGAAACAAAACCTTGGTGAGTTTACCCCGAGCGTTAGCTCACTGGTAGGGCTCTCTGACACCCACTCATGCTTGATTCTCGGGGGATCATGTGTGTGTGTGTTAGGATTTGCCCTCCCATGTAGGAAAAAAACGGTGAGTTTCTACAATATGCACTCAGAAGAAACAAAACCTTCACAAGGGAAATAGCACACAAACTTCGCCGTGAATGACCACATGTTCACCATTTCAATAACTGCGTTGCAATATTTGCAATTAGCCCTTGTGAGTTGTGATTCAAGTTCTACCAAGTTTCTACGATGGACCTTTGGCCAACTTCTTTTCGTCGTTTTCCACCATGTAACTTAATTTAAGAAACTTAAAAATTGTTAGCCAGTGTTTCCCGATGGTGAATTTGAATCTTTTGTCAAAGTCTAATCTGAGGAATTCATGCGAGTTTTAATCCATGATTCAAGAGTTCTCAGCTCCTCTGCGGTAATGGAATGGCCAAGACCAGGATAGGCCTACAAAAAGAAAGAGCACTTCGAGTTGTAAGCCACATAATTCATCAAAAGGATCAAATTTGTCAAGAAGCTTGAACTCTGGTACCTTGAACTCGCAGCTGCTGAAGCCAGCTGCTTGTAAAAATGGTGGACTAGCCTGACCAGCTTCAAACAACACTGTTTGATCAGCCATCCCATGAGACCAGAGTATGGGCGTCTGCACATGTCTTGGTTGTTACAACATGAGAGAGAGAGTTGCGAATATTTTCATTCTACAAATTGCTTGGAGTAACTGGTGACCAGTTTTCGCACAAGAATATATCCAATAAATAGACAAAATGAGAAACAAGTCTTAGAGATTGCTTAAGCTGACATCAAGTTTTAATGTACCAAAAGGAAGTGTTGAATAAAGTTTTCCACAGTGGTAAAACCCACTGAATCGTGAAGAGTGCTTATACCAGAAGGTTCAACTATTAAAAAGGGCCTGTAAACTTGCATTATAGGCAGTAACAACCCAAACCGACATTTCTAAAGATGCAGAAAAATCTAAATATATAAATGAAACCTTTGAGATCCAAAATTCAGAAAAATTACATGTCGGAATCCAGTACCTATCTGTCTGTACAAGTAATAAACCAACATTCTACAACATGAAATTAGTACCTTCTTAGCATCTTCAGGGATCTGTCCTACGATTGATGAGTTAAAGGGAACCCATCCACTAAATACAGCACCACCGCCAAGAGTTCTTGGATAAAGAAGTACACTTGCTAAGGTCAGTGCACCTGGAACAGCCAACAGATTTTTTCTAAGTGAATGCATACCAAATGAAAATGAGAAACGCATACGCAATATGTATACCTCCTTGACTAAATCCACAAAGAAATATGTTCTCTGGTTGCACACCATCAGCTATTTCATTGTCTATCATCCTGTGTACATTTTGAACAGCTCTCACGACTCCCTCTTCATCTTTTGGAGATCCCTGTCATATAATGAAATTATTGGGAAAGTCAGAGTATTCAATCCTGTCTTTCTCACTAATAACACTTGTCATAAAAAAACTGACTAAAGTTTTAGCCATGAACCATACGTTGCTGAAGGCAAAATCGATAGAAAGAGTAACCTAGCACAATACTAGCTTAATTCTTGTTTCAAACGAAAAGCAGTAACAAACAACAATGATATCGCTTGATTAATTGCAAAAAAGGTTGATCTGTAGATGTCTGAAACATCAATATTGGATTTTTGAATGTTGAAGTCATAGAGGCCATATATTTTTTGTATAAAAATTTTAGCACTATAAAAAATACAACAACAACAACAACTAAGCCTTTTCCCATACTAGACGGGGTCAGCTACATGGATTCTTTCTTTCCACAGATCCCAGCACTATAAAAAATGAACAAATAAAATGCATGTTATATGAATTTATGATTCCCATGCATATGTTCGCATCCATATTAACAAAGTGTTATTCCTGGGAGAAAATAAGAAGGCCAAACTGCAAAAAGAAAAAAAATCTCGTTGGAAGGAAATAAGAAAAGAGAACTAAAAGGTTTGCAACTTACAGCAGCAATTGGTATCTCATAAATGTCAAACCAAGAGGGCATTTTCATACCACCTACAAACACAACCATATCAGTTCCAGTTTCACAGCAAAAAGTTTGTCAACAACAAGAATGATGCAAGTTTCTGCATATCTGAATTGGAAGAATTCTAATAGCAAAAGATAGTCTTTACGAAATCCTAGTAAAATCCTACAAGACACCAAAGTTGTTGCAATTGTGAGCATCTTACGATAAGCATTGGTATGTACCGTATTGAAAAGGAAGTTTGATACTATATGTGCCTCTATCATAAATCAGCCAGAGTATAAGCCCATATAGTGTGATACTGGAGCGTCTTAGCAGAGTTTGATGAACAAACAGGTAGATGCATGCACATATGTATTGAGTGTCACACTACAAAGATTGAGAGGAGTTTGATTCAGTAGTGAACCTACCAATGTTAGTCCAAATTATTATAAATAACACAGCCGATATATTAGCAGGAAGAGATTTTTGTAGCACTTCTAACACATCCTATTGGTGCACTTATAACCCAAGAGATTTTTGTAGCACTTCTAACACATCCTATTGGTGCACTTATAACCCATTGTATAGACTTCATGTTTAAGGATATCGGAGAGTTGGGTGAAATGTGCTGCAAAGATAACAAAGTTAATTTGCTAAAAACATCTAGTCCACTAGGAGTGTTGTAAAGAAAAAGCAAGCACTATAACAAATGTTTGGTTCAAATGAATGGCAATGGTTACATTTAACCGTCACAGATAAAACAAACCAAAATATGAGGGATATTCCAGAAGTAATATTTAGGAGTCAGTTTTTGGGACTTGATTTTATTTGTTAAGAAATAACTGTGCAAAAAACAGCAAGTAAAAGGTATAGAATGAGTTAGGAGGAAGGTAGAAGATGGCAAAGGGAATCGGCAGATCTCTTGGCTGCTGCCCCTTTCCTCTCTTTCTTCTATTCCACAAATAGAAATTGATACTGTTGGTAGGGTTTTCACCCTTTTAAATTACCAGCATTACAATCTACGAATTTACCTACATGCCATTAATGAGGCTTATTTAAAGCTACCTTTAAAAAAAATGCTTAAGAAACATAATACCATAAAATTAAAGGAAACAAATATGGATCTCAAATTTGAGTTTGATCCATGGACAGTCCCGAACATCCTTGTCTTCTCACGTTCCTATCTGCTTCATACTCTCAACAATAACCACCCACTAGTAAGGGTTTGCGAAGTTGGCTATTTGCAGGTAGCCATGTATGGATTGTCCCTACAAAGCTACAGATGGAGCAATAACACATGGAGGTAGAAGGCCTATGCCCTCCTACATGATCTAATCATGTCAACAAGGAAACTACTATTGGTGCAGGAACAAACCATTAGAAAGAGAACTCATAGTTTGGTAATTTGCATACAATTAATCTCCAGACCTTGACTCTTACATAACAATAACAATACAATAACTAAGCCTTTTCTCATATTAAAAAAAGAAAGACCTTCACATGATATTTATTGATCTAGAAAAAGCTTATGATAGGGTACCGAGGGAGGTTCTTTGGAAAACTTTGAAAAAAAGAGGTATCCCATTAACATATATTAACCTTATAAGAGATATATGATAAAAACATGTGTAAGGACTCACGAAGGAATGACAGACTTCTTTGAAGTTAATATTGGGTTACATCAAGGATCAACTTTAAGTCCATACTTATTTATAATGGTGATGGATGAGTTAACAAAACATATTCAAGATGAAGTACCTTGGTGTATGTTATTTGCAGATGACATTGTATTAGTGGAGGAGTCTAAGGAAAAAGTTAATAGAAAATTGGAACTATGGAGAGAAACATTAGAAAGCAAAGGCCTCCGACTTAGTAGAACAAAGACAGAATATATGGAATGTAAGTTTGATCATTTGGTTACTTCAGAGGACATAGAAATTAAAATTGGCACACATTGCATCACCCAAAAGGAAAGTTTTAAATACCTAGGGTCAATTTTTCAGAGTGATGGAAGAATTGATGGAGATGTTACGCATAGAATTAATGCTGGTTGGTTAAAAATGGAGAGGAGCATCAGGTATTCTTTGTGATAAGAAGATACCATTAAAGTTAAATGGTAAATATTATAGAGCAGCAATTAGGCCTACCATGTTTTATGGTTCTGAGTGTTGGGCAGTTAATCATCAACATGTACAAAAGATGTCTATGACAGAAATAAAGATGTTGAGATGGATGAGTGGTCATACAAGAAAATACCGTATACATAATGAGGTTATTAGAAACAAATTAGGAGTGACACCAATAGAGGATAAAATGAGAGAATGTCGTTTAAGATGGTTTGGACATATAGAAAGAATATCAAAAGAAGAACCTTTAAGAAGGTTAGAAAAACTAAATTTGGAAAGTATTAAAAGAGGTAGATGACAACCACAAAAGTGTTGGAAAGAAACAATAAAGAATGATCTAGCTTATTGAGAGTTAATGGCATATGATAGGGATCTGTGGAAACAAAGAATCCATTTAGCCGACCCCATCTAGTATGGGAAAAGGCTTAGTTGTTGTTGTTGTTGTAAAATCCATGGTGATATATTACTTCCTCTTTTCAGGTTCATAACACTTGTATCCCTTTTGAGTAGAGGACTATTCCAAGAAAATGCACCTGACCGCCATAGCATTAAGTTTATCTCTCGCATTACCAAAAATATGTTTCAAACACCCTTACTGGTACATGAAATTATTTTTGAGTTGGACATAGAGTATGAAAGGGAGAATCACCATCAATACGTTAGTAGGCATACGGTTTATAAAAACAACAACAGTTACAATAGCTTCACACCAATAGGTTTTTGGGACATTATTCTCAATCAACAAGGTTCTTGCAACTTCCAAAATATGCATGTTTTCCCTCTAAGAAACTCTATTTTGCTACGGAGAATAAGGACATGATGTTTGGTGTAATATTCCATGACTCAAGAAATATGAATTGAGATTGGGACATGAATAAACCACCATTATCACTACGAATGATTTTGATAGGTAACTGAAATTGCAACAATAATAACAACTAAGCCTTTTCTCATACTAGACGGGGTCGGCTACATGGATTCTTTGTTTCCACCAAACTCTATCATGTGCCATGTTAGCAGTTAACTCACAATAAGCTAGATCATTATTTATTGTTTCTTTCCAACACTTTTGTGGTCGTCCTCTACCTCTTTTAACACTTTCCAAATTTAGTTTCTCCTACCTTATAGGTTCTTCTTCTATATGTCCAAACCATCTTAAACGATATTCTCTCATTTTATCCTCTATTGGTGTCACTCCTAATTTGTTTCTAATAACCTCATTATGTATACGGTCTATTCTTGTATGACCACTCATCCATCTCAACATCTTCATTTCTATCAGAGACATCTTTTGTACATGATGGTTAACTGTCCAACACTTAGAACCATAAAACATGGCAAGTCTAATTGTTGATCTATACTATTTATCTTTTAACTTTAATGGTATCTTCTTATCACAAAGAATACATGATGCTTCTCTCCATTTTAACCAACCATCGTTAATTCTATGTATAACATCTCCATAAATTCTTCCATCACTCTAAAAAATTGACCCTAGGTATTTAAAACTTTCCTTTTGGGGATGCAATGTGTGCCAATTTTAATTTTTATGTCCTCTGAAGTAACCAAATGATCAAACTTACATTAAATATATTATGTCTTTGTTCTACTAAGTTGGAGGCCTTTGCTTTCTAATGCTTCTCTCCATAGTTCCAATTTTCTATTAACTTTTTCCTTACTCTTCCACTAACACAATGTCATATGCAAATAACATACACCAAGGCACTTCATCTTGAATATATTTTGTTAACTCATTAATCACCATTATAAATAAGTATGGACTTAAAGTTGATCCTTGATGTAACCCAATATTAACTTCAAAGAAGTCTATCATTCCTTCACACACATGTTTTTGCACTATCATACATGTATCTTATAAGGTTAATGTATGTCAATGGGATACCTCTTTTTTGAAGGTTTTCCAAAGGACCTCCCTCGGTATCCTATCATAAGCTTTTTCTAGATATAAAGGTCTTTCTTTTTTGCTCTAAAATGTTCCATAAAACGTCTCAAAAGGTGAATCACTTCAACAGTAGATATGTCTGGCATGAATTCAAATTGGTTCTTTGTTGTACTTGATACTTGTCTTAATCTACGTTTGATAATTCTTTCCCATAATTTCATAGTATGGCTCATTAACTTGATACCTCAATAATTCGCACAATTCTGAATGTCTCCCTTATTCTTATATATCGGTATAAGTGTACTAGGTAACTAAAATTGATTATGAATAAATTTACAACACATAAGGAGGATATTTCTCACTTCATCCTTGATTTTCATAAGGTAGACCATAGTGAATCTAGTGCAATCATCTATAAAAAAACAAAATATTTGTACCCTTGTAGTGATGTAGTACAACATGAGCCCCAAACATCAGTATAAATAATTTTAAAAGGTTGAGAAGTTCTAAATTCATTCAATGGAAAAGACGCACGATGATGTTTGGCCATTTGACAAGTTTTACATTGTAAAATAAAATCACTACAACTGAAAAATACTGGTAATATCATCCTAATCTTAGAAAGTGGAAGATGTCCCAGTCTTCGATGTCATAAGATCAATTCTTATTTCCTCTTTTCTATAGTGTAGATAGACTATATCATTGTTTTACTGGTACCCTCGAAGATATAGAGTCATTTCCTTATGCTACCCTTGTTGAAAAACGTGAGTAGTGAATATCAAATATCATAAAACGAGAAAAACAAGTAAAGAGAAAATGTGGAGATCAAAAGAGGAGGTAGGCCTTCAAATGGAGGTCACCCCCCTCTCTCTCTTTCTCAATCTTAATCTCAATCTCTTAACCCTAATACAAGAAGTTCAGTCCATATATAATGGGTTGTTAAATACAAAATGACCAAAATACCCTTAGTACTACGGCAATTACAATAATACCTAAAACATCAAAATTACTAAAACTAAAACTGACACTAAAAAGCATATTCTTCAACAACCATGACCAAAGATCTTTCCCATCCTCAGTTCCTCAAATACAACATGAGTAGAATTGAATGTTACGATAAAATTCCAATCTTTAGCCAAGGCATGTACAGATAACAAATTAATTGAAATGTTGGAAACATGTAAAACATTTTTCAGAGTTTCAAAATATGTAATTATACTCCCTTTTTCCAAGATGGGAATGTGGATCCATCCGCCAATTTGATGTTTGTCCCCTTCTGAATTGATTCATAATCATCAAAAAATTATTTCATGCCAACCATATGATCATTCGCCCCCGGTTCAGCTATCCATATCCTGGAATTAGATGAAAAAACATTACCCAATGCCATGAAGGAGAAGGGATAGGTCATGGTAGCTTGAGGATCAACACTAGAAGAAGTAGATGCAATTTATGATGCAGTTACTCTGGCTTTGAGGTCTTCTAATTTCTTCATCATCTCAGCCAATGAATTTAGCCTTGTTTCTACCTTCTGTGTTTAACTTTGATCACTGAAATAGGCCCTATTAGGTCTATTTTGAAAATAGGTAGGTCTGCCCACTAGTTCCCAACACATTTCCTTTGTATGTCTAGTTTTGCCAAAGTGAGAACACATCAGCTTGTTCTTTTCATCTCTTCTGCCTCTGCCACCATATCCACCTCTACCATGCGTATGTGATGTATTTGTATTTCTACCTATAAATGCAATAGTGTTTTGATTGATTTCTCCTTTTTTTTCTAAGTGCTTTGTCTTCTTCTTATATAAGTAGAGTATATACGATACTTACAAATGGAAGTTCCTCTCGAGTGAGAATATTATTTTTAGCTGCATCATATTCTAAAGAGATGCCCCACAAAAGATCAAAGACTTTCCGTTCTTCAAATTCTTCATTTCTTTCTTTTATACAATTCTAATATTTGGTCTTTGAATAAAATTATAGATCCTCCCATAAGCCATGAAGTTCAGCATAATACTCACTCAATGACCTTCCTCTTTGTCTATATCTTCTAATCTTTTTCATACTTCTTAGCCACATTCTTTCTTTGGGCATATGCATCTTGGGCAACCAATCAAATATCTTTTCTTAACTCTAGAAATATAAAAGTACTTCCAATAGAAGGAGTCATGGATTAAATAAGCTATGCACTTATAAGAGCATTTTCTCGACGCCATCTGTAATAGGAGGGATCAGAAATATCGAGCAAGGGGATATCTCTAGTCAAGTAATCCCATCGCCCCCTTGCCATCATGGCTAGTTCGATAGATCTAGCCCATTGGATATAATTTTTGTCATCCAACTTTATATTTGTAATTTGAAAGTTTCTCCTTTATCTGAACCAACATTCTCACCATAATCTACCATTTCTCCTCTTTCAATCATGACGATTAACTCGTATTGCAGGGGCTAAAATAAAACTTTCTTTCTTTTCTAACGATTCATTTTCTGTATTGCTTGAAAAATTCTTTAGAAACAACCCTAATTGAAAAATAATTGACTTGATTAAAATTTCCTCTAATTGCGATCAATCCACGCAACCCTAATCACTTCTTTCTCAAATCCACCATAGAAATGCTCTAATCTCATATATTATACCATATTGAGATACAACCCAAATAGGAATAATACCAAAACTAAACACAAAACAACATTAAAATGAAGTAAGGAGGTGTTGGCGTCCATGGGTTGTCGCCCCCTCTCTTATTCCATTCACTTTGAAAAACACATTTTACACTTAGGGCATTACTTATACTAGTTTATAACTTGAAAGACTTAAATGCTCCTAATTAGTAGAACTAATAATACTTAGCCCCCAATGGATCAAAATATGATCCATTGGGATCCGTATGATCCAAATACAAGAAATAAATACAGAAATGTAAATCAACGAAAATCTCTAACAAGGACGTGCTATAATTTCTCATGTTTGTTCTCTATGTAGGGCATCTAATTCTTAATTCATAGCGTGAATCCAGTCCTGCTTTGTTTGAGCTTCCTTAAATGTTTTGAGTTTCTTCAAAGCCAAAATTATAGTTAATAAAGCTCTATGTCTTCGAGAAAAGGTTTCATAAGAAACGAATCTATCGGGGGTTTAGAATCCCTATTGAATTTTCTTGGAGTAGGTTCGATAGTTTTCGGAGTTCTCCTAATGTAATGTCTTTCAAAAGGAGTTAAAATGTGCCTAGAAATATTAATTCGTCAAGTTGACTTTCTTCGTTTCTTTTTGGATTACCTAGAATATCTATCACTCAAGAAGGAATATTTAGTTTCATCAATGGAGTTAATAGCTTGATCTTAAAACACAAATTCATTTTCAAAAAACTTAACATCTTTTGACACATAGAGCTTGTTATTCTTTGCATCATAACATCTATAACCTTTTTTGTTTATATTGTACCCTAAGAACACACATTCAATTGAGCATGTAAATAGTTTATCTTCTTTGTTTGTAAATACAAAGCATTTACACCCAAATACATTTAATCTAGAATCGTTAGGTGTAAGTTTAAAAGATTTTTCACCAAAAGAGATATTTTGTAATACTGACAAAGGCATAGACATAAGTAATAATGGCTTCTGCCCAAAGATTTTTAGGAACTCCACTAGATACTAACAAGGTTCTAGTGGTTTACTCAATATGTCGATGCTTTCATTTGACAATACCATTTTGTTATGGAGTTTTAGTATAAGATATTTGATGAAGAATCTCATGGTTTTCAAGATACCTTTCAAATTTATTTGACACAAATTCTCCCTCTAAGTTAGATCTAAATATCTTTATTTCACAATCAAATTGATTTTTAACAAGCTTATGAAAAGTAATAAAAATTTTAAAGACATCAGATTTGGCATTTAATAGATATACCGATGTATATCTAGTAAAGTCATTAATAAAGATGACATGGTAGGAGACTCCTCTTTTTGACATGATGGGTGTGTACAATTTCAAACAGTTTGCTTATAACATTTGTTTTATTTGGAAATGAAAGATGTTGCATTTTGCCAAGAACACAATCTTTACAAGAGAAATTTTTAATATTTTTTATTTCAATGAGATATTCATACAACTTTTAAATATTTAAATGGCCAAGTCTTTTGTGTCATAGTTGTACATCAATTGACAAAACAATCGAATGTCCAAAATTATACATATAATCCATTACGTAGAGTCCTACTCTATGGCTATATCCAATCACCTTCTTTGAAAGGTGATCCTCAATAATGAAACCCATAGATGAGAAGGTAACACAAACATCAACCGATATTTGAGATACGAAAAATAAATTTAAATTTAATTTGGGAACACTAATTTTAATAATTTAAAAGTCTTTGTTTTAAAGGTTCCCTACTTTGTCAACCTTTTATTGGCAGTAAACACGTGATAAAGGTTTTCTTATGCATGAATTAAAAAGTTTCCATTGAAAGTTATATGAAGTGAAACACCTGAATCAAATAACCAAGGAGTCATACCTTGAGTATCATAGGTGGAAGTAGAACATATCATACCAATGATTGCCTTCTCCTTCAATTGTGCTTCAAGAAGCTTTATTTTTTTCATGAAGAGTAAGAATTGAGGAAGAAGAGTTTTGTTCATCTACTAAGGCCACCTACTTCTTTAATCCAATTAGGTATAATATGTCTGACCTCCTTACAAAAGTGGCAAATATCTTCTCTTTTTATCTCACTTGATCCTTCGATCTTAAAATGTAAATGTTGATATGTCTTAATGTATGCTTCGGGCCTTAATGCAGCTAAGGCAGAATCTTTTTTAATTCTAGTTTCATTAAATCTTGTTTCTGCCATTTAGAGGTCGGCAATAACCTCTTCTTTAGTAGGAAAGGGCTTACGATGTATAAGAGAGTATTTTACTCCTTCGAATTCCTCTCTAAGACTTCTCAAAAATTGATATACGAAGTCTTCGTTTTCTTCACAATATCTTTCACTAAGACATTGTGTGCACTTCTTTTTATATTCATTTAATCGATTCCAAATATTGGAATACTTATTATAAAATGCATTCATCCCTTTGTCTCCTTGTCTTTTTAACATAAGATATCTTCAATTATTCTCATGCTTTTTTGGCATTAGTAAAGTCGATCAAGGTGTCTCTAATGTAATCACTCACATTGTTCATGAGAACCCATAAGATTTATGACCTTCAAATTTCTCTTTATGTTTCAAAGCAACATTTATAAAGGATTTCACCTTCGATGCACTCACATAGCCCCATAATTTTTTGAAATATAAATAGTGTTTCATTGATTGGGCCCATGTTTTGTAGTTGAAAGTTGTTAATGATAGACTCTAATACCATGTAACGAAGGTATACTTTAACGTGTTGATATTAGAAAACACGGGTATGAAAAACATGAAATCAACTATATTCAATAAATAAAATAAAATTTTATTAGATGAACTCTCGTAAGAGAGGAATTTTACCAACACAGGCCATAAAGTTTGTCTTCATTATTCATTGTAAGAGTGTTATTTATAGAGAAATGGAGCAGAAGTAAGTTCTGAGAGCCATTGGACTCCTAAGACCCTCAAGGCCTGGGTGGCTCTAGTGCCTGGTGGCCTCACTGTCCATTCTTAACATCCCCCTTCAAACTTACAGTATCAACTTACAGTTTGCCTCTAGGAGTTACACCCACCTTATATCTCTATTCAATGCTTTTCTTTTCGTTTCTTTGCTCAAGTTTATGTTTGTTGTGCAATCCTTTATTTTAATACTTAGAAGAAAACTTTTAGAATTAATCCTCAATGAAAGTATTAAGATCTCATAACTACAAACTTTAAAAACTTTGTTTTTCAAATAATTCTTTAATGAAAAACATTGATCATCTAAGTAGGGTTGTCAAATATAACAAATAATTTCATAAATCACCAAAAACTCGTGATATTACAAAAAGGTTTAGATATACCAAACAAGTTTTAAGGTTAAGTTCAAACCATCCAAATCAATCAAATGCCAAGGCCCTTAAATAACTCATAATCTCAAACATGATTTTATAATTAATTTGAAGGATAAGATAATCCACCAAAATGATCAAAATAGTTTTAAATATATACGAAAATATTTATAATCAACTTAATATTTTTCAAGAATATTTTCAACATAAAATGTTTGTCTCAAAAAAACAAGAATTCGTTTAATACAATTTTATCAAAATACTCAAAATATAACAAATAAATAGTTAATAATGAAGGCAAAACTCTTTTTATGTATTATTTCAAATACTTGTATCAAACACCAGGTTATCAAGATAACAATAAGTGCATTTTCAACATTGATTCATCTTCAACCAATAGCCAACAACATGAAGCACCTTAATCACAAAGGTCTTCAAGAAAAGGCCAACAAAAGTGATATATAGTCATAATATAGAGATATTAATTGTACAAAGAGACACAACTATTGTGTAACAAACAACAAACATGTTACCTTTTAAATGAGACACCAAACAATTAATCCAATAAATGTTAAAAATAAATAAGTTGGAAAGAGCACATCTGGATTGACTCCAATCTCAATACCAAGCAAGATCAAATTAGATCCAGACATAGCTTTGGGTTTGGATCCAAGATCAACAAAGAACTCATAACTAACACAAAACGGGTATGGATATAAAACCGGATTCACAACCCGACTGCATATAACTGCCCCATTTCTCTCTTTGTTGAATGTTGGTAGCAACCGGATTCACAAAGAGAGTCGAAGCCCTCTCTTTGTTTCTCAGAGAGGGCCAAAGCCCCCTTACTCCTCCTCTCTCTCTCTCTTTTACCCTCCGCTCCCGGTGTTGTCGCGGAAATTTTTGAACGGTCTAGGATGAATTTGGTTGCCTGGGGTAGCCCTCTCAACCATTCAAACCAATAGGTGTCATGGATCTACGAGAACGGTCGAAAAGCCATCGAGGTCGCAACAAGTGTGGTAGCAGTCTCGACGACAACATCTCATCTCGGGTTCTGTTGGTCGATGGTGGTAGGCGGCAATGAGAAGGGTTTATTATCACGAGGATGGATGGCGACGAGGGAGGATTCTGATCGAGATTCAGGTGGGTAGTGATGAAGGGTTTCATGTAGGGTTTTCACTATCTCAATGAAAGCACTAAGTGCAAGAAGCTCTCGATAGGTGTTGTCAGGGTCAACAACAAACAACAAACAAGTTATGACTGCAACTGTTTAGTTTTCTTTATGAACAAGGAAATATATTGTTGTTCAGGACTCTCCTGCACAATGCAATACCAACTTTGGTCTGGGTTGCCTCTATTGCCCTCTATTTTTCTATAACGGATTGCAGCACACAATAGCAACATGGCTTGGTTGCTTCAAAGCACCAAGGCTCCTTCACTGCTTGGCTTGCAACAACAACTTCAGATCAGCCTTGCTTCTTCCCCACAAGCATTGATCACTCTTATGGTGATTAGTGAGTCAGCCACCATGAACGATGGTCCACAGCAGCTTCGCCTATCGTTGTAGTTTAGCAGTAAGAATTCCACGTTGTGGCCACGGAGACTTGGGCTCAAATTCCAACAACCATGCCAGCTCTAAATTAACCGTTTTGGCTCATACGAAAATACAAGTATATAAAACATGAAATCAACACTATTCGATGAATGAAATCGAATTTTATTGGATGAACTCTCATAAGAGTAATTTTATAGAGAATCAAGCCATAAGGCTTGTCTTCATTATTCATTGTATACAAGAGTGTTATTTATAGAGAAATGGAGCAGAAGCAAGATTTAAGAGTCGTTGGGAGGGGTCCAACAGCTAGTTTACTAGTTGTTGGACCCCCTAAGACCCGATGGCCTGGGTGGCTCTTCGTTCCAGTGGCCTCGGTGACCCTGGTGCATGGTGGCCTCAATGTCCCTTCTTAAGGGTTAAATGGAGTAGCGGATATCCAATACACGTATATAACAATTGTGAGTCACCAAAGGATGACTATGAAAAGCCTTAGAAAAGGCTAGAATAATAGCATGCACTTAACAATAGCAAATACACTCAAAAGAATGTATATAAATTGGCCAAGAAGGCTTACATTTATTAAATAGAAATTGAGAATTTATAGAGTGGAGAGAAGAGAGAGGAGTGAGGTAAATAGTGGGCAGCCAACAATATTTAGCTATTGGTGGCTGAAGATAGCCATTGGGCATAGCCCAACAGCTAGTAAGGTTACCGTTGGGTCACCCTGGAGGCCCGGGTAGCCCCGATGCTTGATTACATGTATTTACACTTTCATAATGAAAAAAATACAGTAAAATACCTAGATAAATACATGTATTTTAACGTTTTTATCACCTAACAGCACAATGCTTGTATTGCTCTACCACAACCTTGTTTTCACGGTTTAGGGCCAATTTTAGGCTGCTGAACGTTTGGGCCAATTCTACTGTGAAAGTCACTTTGCCTTTCTTTTAAAAGATCATCCAATATTGTAATAATCATTGGTCACCTCCAGCCATCAGGTTTCTATCTATGTACCAACTTAAAATATTCTTATGGAACTCTATGTATGAACACGTTAGGGCTTTAACAATATCAAACCACTCATGCGAGGAGCTCCTTGATTGGCAAGCCCACTATCGCTACCAGTACCCATATAGCCAACTTAGAAGTACACGTATCAGCCCCTGCCTAAAAATAAAGCCAGTAGAGACAACTTAAAAGCCAGAAGGAGGTTGTATTAGACCATCACTGATAAGAGATGCAGTGATCAGTTACACCATCCAATTCAGGCAACAGCTTATTGCCTGAATCCTACCGAGATGTTCTCCAAGATTTAAGGACAATGAGATTAATGAAGGCATCATAAAATATTGATGCATATAAAGAAATAAGCATTAGCAACTGTGATGCACTGACTAAACCTAAGTAGAGTATTTTATTAACAGGTAGCTTGTGGAACTAGAAAGACGTACCTAGATTTTCAGAAATGACTGTTAATTTTTTATGAACAGCTTAAAAGAGAAAACATTTTCATGGTAACTTTGTAGTATCATATAGAATTAAAAGGGTTGCATGGATTTGCAGAAAATGACGCTATCTTGCTGTTTGATGAACACAAAAAGTTGTCCCGATAGCTTTTGACAGGTAATCATATCTACCATCATCCTCAATGAATTTGGTCTTTTATTTTGTCCTTGAAGTTACCCTTGTTACATCTCTGCTCATTATCCTTCACTGTGCTTATTATGACAAACTTTTCCAGCTTCACTTTTATTGCACTCTTTTATCACATCATGATAAATAAACTGTGTACTTCTACAATTAACATAAGCAAAAGCATAATCTTTTACTCAAATTGTCTAGTTTAATATCATATCACAGTTATGGACATAGACATGGAACATTAAGCAGATTTTAGACCTTTTGTGTCATAAAGCATCATGGAGTCTTATACAATTTCAAAGTATAAGATGGGACTTCCGCTTCATACCTTCATTGTTAATTGCAACAGAGGAAGATGCCCCTTCTGTCTATAATAAAATTTTAATCCACCTTCCATTATGTCTTTAGAAAATAGATTGACCTTCGGCACCAAATGTATTTGTTTTGTCTACATTATGGTTTCTGAACTGAACATGCCACAATGATCTATGGAACATAAATCTGTCTTGTGTCCACCATCAGTTGCACACTATCTAGTGGTTCTGCATTAAAACTGTAGTATCCGTTGACCAAATAGCATGCCATTATGCATTTAAATATCATAACGTGGTAAAGTGCAAACTGGGACCTTGTTCATACGCATGCTACGCGATCAACTTTCCATTTTATGTACCTTCATAACTAGACAAGCCTTTTCCATGGGCTCTCATTGGTTCCAATGCAGGAAAAGGGACATGGGCCACATGGCAAACTTCAAAATCAACAGTGCAGGGACATTTGTGTGTGTGCATTGCGTCTATGTGGTAATTTTCATTTAATCAGTCACAGTTTATTTGTGGAAGCTTCTACTGCGACAACAAGCTATTTGAACCATATAAACTGCCATACCAATTGTATGATTTGCATCCATTCAGTGTTCTAGTGGCAACCCTGACTGCCACAACAAACTCTCCCAGACGTGTTGGCACTGTATCCCATGTAGGTATCTCCATCCGAGTATAGTGTTTACGTCATCAAGCTTTCAAGCAATTGGCAAACCATTTAGGTTTTTAGGAGTGTAATTGTTATTTCCTGTCCCCATGACAAGAGAAAGGAAAACTACTAGCTGACTCTGTCAGTCTTCATTTTTCCTACTATCCCAAATCTAGAGAAAAGCAGATGCTAACCGCACCTAAATAGAGAACTCCATTCTCATGTTTATAGCCTTCAAACTTGCACCTTTCTTTGACCAGCTGATAGTCTTTAATCTTCGTGATAACTTCATGAACGTCTGAATTAAACTTATCTATCATCAAACAGATCCTAGTAGTTTATGTTTTTGTCAATAGGGAATGGAGGATCCTCATTCCTCGAGCTACAGGAGCTCACTTTAACAGCAATAGTTTCACATCTCTCTACCACAAAATTCTGTCACCTGCTCAGCTAGGAACCTAGACTTCCCAAAAGGTGCATAAACATAGTAATGTTCGCCTCGGTGCAATAAATTCTGAGAATTGAAGACATGAACTGATGAACCTGTTGGTACGTATAAATAAGATGGGAGTGAATTTCTTGAGAATTCTTATCATTAATAACTCTTACTCAAGTGAATTCATGATAACTTATCAAGAAACACCCTAGGCAAATCCTTTCCACAAGAGGATGAGAATAATTCTCCAATTCCTATCAATGAACTGTTCTCATCAGAACCACCACCATCCTCCATGACTCTCGCCAAGTCAACCAAACGCCTCAAATCGTAAAAAAGAAGCAAGGCCATCATCCGACCACAAATCATTTTCCTTCACCAATCAACACAATGGTCGTCCACCCCCACCGCCACTCACACACACACAAACAATTGTTCAGAAAACCACCATTTCTACTAAACGAGAGCAACCAATGCAGCTAACCAAAAGATTAGAAACAACAGCAGGAAGAAGAGATCATACGATTGCAGGAAACGGGATTGGAAGGGGCAGAGGGGAAAGACCACTTGGTGTTGGCGAATTGTGGGGCTTTGAAGAAGGTCTTGATGGGCTCATTGGCTGGGCCGGAATCACCGAGACCGTGGAGCCACAGGATGAAAGAGCGGGGAGGCATCTTTCTTGCTCGTTTAACCCGCGCTTCACCGCCGCTAATCCGGTGATCGTTGGACCAGAGAATGAGAAGGGAAACCGCCGCGCCGGTGATGCCCACCACGATGAGCGGCTTGATGATGATTGGC
Source organism: Brasenia schreberi (assembly GCA_036023115.1). Classification (NCBI taxonomy): domain Eukaryota; kingdom Viridiplantae; phylum Streptophyta; class Magnoliopsida; order Nymphaeales; family Cabombaceae; genus Brasenia; species Brasenia schreberi. The sequence continues at coordinate 5,546,712 of JAYKKT010000090.1, read as the reverse complement.
ACAGTGAAGTCCGTGCGCCGGGAGGGAGCCATGGTTGAATTTCATGTGTTCGTATGATTAGAAATACCACCTAAGCCTCAAGACCGTGCATCCTTACTCCGCCATGTAGGTAGAACCCAAAAAAAGACATGAAAATCGAGCCTCTTCTGCACCCAAGCCATTAGCCCACCTTGCAGTGGCACCGCACTCTACCCATATGGATTTATTTTGCTTTTGAGTTCATACAACCGTTTGGCTTGATTAAGCATGCTTGGATTAGTCGTATATTGCCGAAGAAGAACTCATTTCTTTTCTTATTTTTTCGGAAAAGGTCGAAGCTTGTTTAGATGAGGTGTCCCTAAGGGAAGAAGAGCGGATATACTGAGTTTTATGTTTTTGTTTTGTCTGTATAAACTTTTTCTATACTTCTATAAAGAAAATAAGTGTTGTCCCATGAATCTCTCTATATATATTATATATTACTTAATTAAGCATGGTGCTCAAACCCTCGTTTTTCATGGTTCGATCAATTTAACTACTGACCATTGCCTCTCATCATCTTCTATTGTCTAAAACCATTCTAAATTGGTCAAAAACACTATCACCACTATTAAAATCACTTTAAAAACCTAAATATTTATATATATAAATGGTTTTGATGGTAGCTTTGACTCACAAAAGATAATTTTGTAGAGTGAGGTGATGGCCGATGGTTGAAGTAGTGCAACCATCCGAGCATGCACCACCACCACCCTCTATATATATATATATATATATATATATATATATATATATATATATATATATATATATATATATATATATATATATATATATAATGAAAAAGATGCATATTTGCCTCTAAAGTTTTACCTTTGAAAAAAAAACTGCCTTTAAAAGGACTCAAATTTACTCCTAACATTACCAAACGGGATTGAAAGTAGTCTTTTTAGTAACTTTTCTTTTACTTTTCATAATTTTAATTGAATTACCTATCGAGACTAAATTTCCTTCGTTACTCCCTTTCCTCTAAGAAAAAAGGAAGTGTTACCCTCACCTTATCTCTCTCTTTCTTGCATTTGTAACACTATACAAATTTTCAAATAAGTGCTACACATAAATTTTATTTTTTTGTTCTTTGTTTCTTAAGGTCTTGTTTTATCATGGGGTTTCTAAGATGATGAAAGTGTTTGTGTATGGTTTGATATTATGCAATTTAGAGGATCGATGACACCTTGAAAGATTCACTATGAAGTTTTGCCTTCAATCGTTCATGTTCTAATTAATTTTGATTAAGCATTAAACTAAAGGTTGATCATGGTGCTAATCTTTTGAATTTTTTATGGCCCTTAATTATGTAACTCTTAGTTGTTTCCTCACGGCTCTAGTTTTGTTATATTTTCATAATGTGTAGGTATTATTTAGAGTAATTCGTTAAATTAAGGTCAATTGGTTGCATTGAAGGGAATACATGCATGTTAAAACCATCTCCCAACTGCAAGGTCTACATGCTCATGTAATTGCTGTGAAGCTATAAAAGTTCAAATTCCAAGTTGAGCATCAGGTTAATAGCATGAGGAAAAATTGATTGGATCCAAAAGCTATAAAATGATATCTTCCTCTACCTCTTCCTCTTTTATGACTTCATCCTCTTTGAAAACCCTATTTCTCGTAGTTGGTTTAGAACTACAACTACCAATCTTTGTCTTGGCATTAAAAGAGATGCTATCACCACCACCAACATCCTCTAACTATTCCTCGAACATTCTTATATATCTTATTTTCTTACCTTTTCTTAATCATACTGTAACGACCCATAAGATTTCAACCGATGTGGACAAAGATAGGGCCTGTTCATGCCACGTGATTGATTCCTATAAACCATTGACAATTCAATAGTGGTATAACTCGAAAATCAATGGCAAGTCAAAGTCCATTTATTTATATACAATTTAAAATCCAATAAGCAGTGATACAACAGAAATAAAAGTCGAATCTACAAAGAATCTATCCACTCCTATCATATCGCAGTGAAGTCAAAGTCCTGCTCTCAAAACACTCCAAATAACTCAACACCACTGCTAACTAGGTTTTTAAATTTTTAAATAAATTTTGAGTACCACAAGTGTGCTTGTATATGGACCAACAGCTACACAAAACATTAGTCTGAGTTGATGATAGATTATTGCACGAGGCTTATAACTCTATCAATGGCGAACCCATTTTAGGGCGAGGTGTAATATTGTATATAGATGCATACCAACAATCATTATCAACTGCTAAAGCCGTTGCTTCCAACTTTGATCTCGCTAGCACCTGCTAGTTTTGTAGTAGAATGCCACATTCATATATATCATCGTTGCCGAAAAAATCGTGCACTATGAGGCGGATGAACGGAATGGTGATTCTTTTCAATCAAAATTGACCTCAAAAAGCTCATGGAAGACCTAAATCAGTTGAGCATCGACCGCTCTACCACTGAGCTATGAGGAACAATGGAAGATTAAATTTCATAGTGTTTAACTCTCGTTCTCAACCTATCACCAATATGAACCCCAAGCTTCCTTAGCAACTCCCCGAACTCAGTTGCTCCATTTGATGCCTCATTTGACTTGTGATTGGGATGCCTCTCGTAGCTTATTTGGTAGGGTGCTCGCATTGCATGCGAGAGGCATGGGGTTCGATTCCCCCGGTGATGTAGGTGCAGGGTGATCTATCTTGTTATCATCCATCATAAAAGAAGAACAAAACATACTTTTGTTTATTAATAATATTTACATAGAACAAAATAAAAACAGAAGAATATCATGAAATTGGAGTTGAAAGTGATGAACACCCTAAAAGATTATTTTGGATCGAGCACGGTCCACCTTTTCACTTTGGCGCACTACCAAGAAACCCCCAAGCATGTTCTTATTCACCTTTTACCCAAACTTTCACTAGGGGTAAAAGGTGAAAATAATAGAAAAGGTCCATACAAACAATGCTACAGTAAAAAATACTAACATATAGACCCACATTTGTCGTGCCAAAATGAGGAGCAAACCTAGAGACATGTCTCCAATCTCGACATTGATTTTTGGGGCTCACAGTTTCAAGTTCAATCGTGTAGTAAATATGAAACCCATTATTAACATGAAATTATGGTTTAATATGTCTAATTTGAGTGAAAATGTTGGTATAAAAAGAGAAGAATGTCACAAGAAACAAATTTTAAACTTGTTATAAAAATTCAAGTACTCCATTTTTATTTTCATGTTGTTACCCGATTAAAAAACTCAAACATGAATATCACTGGCAATCAAACATGCTACAAGCCCCATGTGACTAGACCCCTTTGGTTCTGGCACTACAAGTCAAACACAACCCAAAGAAATTGCGTGTGTTCTCATGAACTCGGGTGTGTGGTTGCCACGTGGAAAGCTTACAGTCAACGAACGGCTAGGATCTTCCTAAGCCGGACCCACTTTCATTCTACAGGCAGACTGGTGGTTTCTCCTCACACGACGGGTACGTAGTAAACTGATAACAACGCCATAATAACGTGGTTTTACTTGATAAAGAAACACGCATGACGTTAAAAAACAAAAATTGGAAGCGATTATATGCGAACTTCATGTTCAATCTGAAGATGGACGGATGTCACGTACGTGACTCACTAGATGGGGCCCACTTTGTAAGTCTTCTACCATCAAATCGAAGGGTGGAGGTTTCAGAAGACATGTCTCTCTCTGTGTCATTATCTTTATATATACATCATCACCATAATTTAATATTAACTGCAAAGCTAGTGAAGAGAAGAGTTTACGTTAGTATACGTGGTTTTAGGTGACCAGTTACCTTTTTTTATTTTTTAATATTAACTGCGTGTAATATTTTGAAGAAGGAGAGAGAGGAAATGGTGGGAGTAGTGACGAAATCGTGGCTCCGTTGTTGGCGCGCAGCGGCTATCTATCATCAAATCCAGACGACGCATAGACAAACGATGGCAGGTTACAGCTTTTACTTCTTTGTCTGCCTCACCTTACATCGGCTGGTGGGCCAACCACTCTCTCTCTCTCTGAACTACTTATTATCATTATTATGAACCCCCCACTTCGTTTATCTCTCTCTCTCTGTGCTTCTTCTTCCCCTTCTTTCTCAGAGGGGAAAAACAGGAAGAGAAGGGGTGGCTTTTCCTAGGAGAGGGCAGTGAGGGAGTACTCTTTATCAAAACAGAGGAGTTATCATAAGCACAGCTGCTTTGCTGGAGATGGAGAAAAGAGTGATACTTCGTGGCATTCTGCTGTTGTGCTTGTGCTTAAGCTTCTGTGCAGGTAATGCTTGTGCTGAGCTGCATTATGTGCTTTCTGTAAATAGTTCTCTTTTCTTTATTTTGTTCTCGGAGTCGGACCTGTGATTGCAGTTGGTGGATGGTGGTGATACTAATTTTGGTTTTTGTTTTTGTGTTTGGATTTTATTCTCCCCTTTTAGATTTATGGTAGGTCTGGCTTTCTCTGTAACTTTTGGTTCTTCTTCTCGCGTCTTTGAGTGTTGCGACGATGGTGTTGTAGTTTCAGGAGGAACGGGATCGATAGGAGTGAACTACGGCCGGGTGGCGAACGATCTCCCTGCGGCGGTGAAGGTGGTGGAGCTCCTTAAAAGCCAGGGAGTCACCAAGGTGAAGCTCTACGACACCGACGACGCCGTGCTTAAGGCAGTCGCCGGCAGCGGCATCAAGGTTATCATCTCCCTCCCGAACGAGCAGCTCCGCGACGTCGCTGCGAGCAGTGCTTCAGCCTACGCTTGGGTTCGGCAACACGTCTCTGCCTATTTCCCAGCGACGCAGATCTCTGCCATTGCCGTCGGAAATGAGGTCTTCGTCGACCTCCATAAGACCACTAACTACCTCGTGCCGGCCATGCTCAACGTCCATGCTGCCTTGGTGAAGGAACGCCTAGACGGAGAGATCAAGGTCTCGTCGCCGATCGCCCTCAGCGCTCTGCAGGCCTCATATCCACCATCGGCCGGAGTGTTCAAATCTGATCTTGTGGTACCGGTGATTAAGCCAATGCTGGACTTCCTGAGACAAACAGGATCGTTCCTCATGGTGAACGCATACCCGTTCTTCGCTTATAAGGACAACGCAGGCGTGATATCACTCGATTACGCTCTTTTCCGGCCGAATGCTGGTGTTGTCGACGCCGGCAATGGGTTGCGGTACACGAACCTCTTCGATGCACAAATCGACGCCGTGTTCGCGGCCATGAGCGCTCTGAAATACAGCGATCTGAACATAATGGTGTCAGAAACGGGGTGGCCATCAAAGGGGGATGCGGGTGAGACCGGCGCGTCAACAGAGAATGCTGCGGCCTACAACGGGAACCTGGTCCGCCGGGTTCTCACCGGAGCCGGAACACCACTACGACCGCAAGCAGCATTCGATGTCTTCCTCTTCGCCCTGTTCAACGAGAACAAGAAGTTCGGGCCGACGTCAGAGCGGAACTACGGGCTCTTCTACCCCAACGAAGAGAAGGTCTATGACATCCCTCTGACGCGGGAGGCTCTCCGGCGGCACTCAGCGGATGAGCCGCCCGTTGCTGCGCCTGGGGGTGGGGCTGGAGTTGTGGTGAGAAACGCGTCGCCGAGTGGGGGGACTTGGTGCGTGGCGAACGAGAGGGCGAGCAGGCAGCAGTTGCAGCAGGCCCTGGACTATGCGTGCGGGGAGGGCGGGGCGGACTGCGCCCATATCCAGCCGGGCGGGACTTGTTTCCAGCCCAACACCATCGAGGCTCACGCGTCGTTTGCATTCAACAGCTACTATCAGAAGAACAGGCGCAGCTTCGGCACCTGTGATTTCAAGGGCGCCGCTTACGTCGTCACCCAGTCCCCCAGTACGCCTCCCTCTCTCTCTCTCTCTCTCTCTCTCTCGAATGCCATTGATTTTTGGTGTCACTTCTAAGAAAATCGCATAGTTTGTTTTCGAAACCGAGAGCCGGAACATGATTCAGCTCGGTCCGGTCGGAAACTATTTTTATTATGAATTTGCTTTAGTTATCACTTTATAATGTATATATGAACATAACGTATAGAATTCAAGGTAAGTTTTGTGCTGGCTGTGGAAGCGAGAGAGAGAGAGATTTGGACCCATGAGTGTGTAGGATTGAATGATCATGATTTGATGAAACAATCAAAAGTCAACTTCATAAGAAACTTTAGGAACATACACTTTTCACAGTGAATTTTAGTAACAAATTAAGTAAATGCAAAGCATCTTATATTCAGCACCGCTCAGTACCGCAACAAGATCTCAAGTTGATGAGCATTTACTCAAATGCCAGAAATGATTTTTATTATGTACTTGTTTTGTTTTCACTTGGCCTTATATATATATATATGCGTGTGTGTGTGTGTGATGCGTTTATGGATTTATCTTGGTATGTATGCATGCATTTATGGTTCTATTATGTTGTTTTGCAGGGTTTGGAAATTGCTTGTTCCCTTCAGGATACTGAGAGAGAGAGAGAGAGAGAGAGAGAGAGAGAGAGAGAGAGAGAGAGAGAGAGAGAGAGAGAGAGAGAGAGAGAGAGAGAGATTAGAATTAATTAATTAAATGTACCTATGTTGGTGGGTTTGCGCTTTGCAGTCTCCTTGGTAGTTCTGTACGTAGTGTAGAATGCTTTTCGGGATGAATATCTACTTCTGTGAGACGGTTTATTTTTATCTATCAGAATAACTTTCTTATTCATGTTCATCTATATCAAAATCAAGCCCGTAGCTGCAGACTGCACACGTTGCTACTGTTTGGTCCAAGCCTTTGTTGCATTCATCTTCTTTCTTATCGCTCTTCTCAATTCATTGTGCTGAATCTAATCACCCTATCATATATATGAAGGTTTAATAAGCGTTATGTTTTGAGACTGAAAATATAAACCAGTAATAAGCTTTAGTGAAATATTTTGAATGAGTATCTTGAATGAGGGTGTTTATGTGCTTGGTCCTCTGTTTTCGGGTACAGTGGTGAGGCCGAAGCCAGATGCATGCCGTCCGTATTGAACTCATGACCTTCAACTTGTGAATTGGGCCTCTAGCTAGGGTGAGGTATTTGCTTGTTGAGTAGTTTAGGGATGGCAATGGGCACTCCACCTGCGCTGGCGCCCTTTGTACACTCGGCCCCGTTCTGTGGGTCTTGGGGATTAAACCCCACACCCTCTTTGTTACCATACATCCTGTCCCACCCTAACCCATTTCAACCTACAAAAGTAATTTTTAAGAAAAAATCAGTTAATATTATATATTCTATATAAAATATAAAAACGGTTTTTATATTTTATATTATTAAATTAAAAGTCATTATGTGTATATCCATACATTTATATTTATGTAATATATATACATATATTTTATACAACCAAGCACTATATATTGGAGCAGAATGGGATGGGGCTAGACCGTTTACCATGCCCTACCCTACCCTGCCCCGCACTGCTTGCGGGCAAGGGCGGGTTTCCTCCTTGAGAACCGTCCCATATAAGGACGGGAAGGGTAGGAATTGTCATCCCTAGTGTAGTGCCGATCTTTCAAGCTTTTTCCTTGGATTGACACGAGATGAACCTGATGTGAATTGTGACTGTGCAAAGCAACCCGCTACGAACATGTCCGTGTTTGTATCCATTGAAAGGGGTCATAAAACCACGAAATGACAGGGCACGAACACAACCCGAAAATAAACGTAGAAAAGTATATGCGTCACCTGCCAAGATCCAGCTAACTTCAGATTGCTCATCAAAACGAGACGGAAGGAAACAAAAATAGAAAACGAACACTTTGGCTTTGCGTCACAGGTTTAAGGTGGGTGACAACTGTGACCTCCTTTCAACCCGTCACTGCTACTTGAGTTCACTGCCTTTAAATTGTTGCCTATTTCGGGGATATTCGGCATGTGTAACGTCGATGGTTGACAGCCTCCTTAATGTCAGGGTTGGTAAAAGGGTAGTAAAAATTATATATATAAGGGAGCGAGAGAAAGTATATGTCCAAAACCTATACATGATCAAATCTATCTGATGAGTGAAACAAAGAGTAAATATTTGCATTTTAAAGTAAAAATATATCATTATAATTATAATTTTTGTACTGTGCATTTAATGCATTATCATATATTTCACTTTTTAAATTTATATCTTTGCTAGTAAAATATTTGAGTGGATTTAATTGCTACAATGGCCGGGACAAAGGGTCGCGATCCCGCGAGGGCTCCCCCGTCCTCAGTTCGGATTGCAGGCAGCAACTCGCCTGCATTCAGCCGGAATCGCTAGTAATCGCCGGTCAGCCATACGGCGGTTCATTCGTTCCCGGGCCTTCACCGCCCGTCACACTATGGGAGCTGGCCATGCCCGAAGTCCTTACCGCCCCGTGGGCCGCAAGGAGGGGGATGCCGAAGGCGGGGCTAGTGACTGGAGTCAGTCGTAACAAGGTAGCCGCTTACAGTAGCCGGTGCGGCTGGATCACCTCCTTTTCAGGGAGAGCTAATGCTTGTTGGTTGGTTTGACATATGCGAACACCCCTTTTACTACAAATCCATGGTAATTATGAAAATGTTTTTAATATAAAATGATACATTTCCTCTCCTTATGCACAAACATTCTTTCAGCCTTCATTTATGACCATTTTTCTTTTCATTATTGGCTCCCGACTAATTTCAGTTACCTTTTAATCGATCTACAACCATTTTCAGCAAAAGAACAGATCAAAGTCTATCAAAAGTAAAAAATAAAGAATCAAAAGAAATAAAAAAAGAGAAATAAAGAAAATAAAATAAAATGATTCAAAGGGGAATTCGTCGATTTATGTTTTTGATTTGGTTTTGATTTTTTGTTTTTTTAGTTGTTTTCATATTATTGAGTCATGTTTCTTCTTGATTTCGTTTTTAGTTTTATTTTTTATTTTTCTTTTTTGTTCTATGTTTTTCAACGAGATTCATAAGAATATGCTTTGAGTGAAACTTCTCTCGTCGGAGCAAATAAATGTGACTAGATATACCTTTTATTGGAATTGGGTGGGAGAGGGGAGATTGGGTGAGAGAGGAGAGAGAAAGGTTGGAGACAAAATATGATAGGAAAAAGTATTTATATGGAGAGTAATTTTGATATTTAACAAAAAAGGTATGTGAATAGTAAAAAAGTATGTAAATAGTAATGCTCTTTAATAAGAAAGTGTTTGAGTATGGACCACTCTCTATTTCTATACATACATAGAGAGAGGGTTACTAGACTCTAATTCATTCTAGACACTCTATGACTTCATTTAGACCGTCCAATTGAGAAAATGAATAGTTCATATGAAAAAGTTAAAAATATATAGTTTAACTTATGCTTTTAACTTTCACTTTTTAAATATGCACATCTATCTCTTTAATTTAATCATATGAATCAACACGAAAGGTACAACATGAATCAAAGTCTAGCAACTCCTCTCTCTCTTTATATATATTTGTAGAGAGACACTATGTTAGCACCTTTAGGTGTTAGTAAATTCAAACAAATTTAACTATCACTCTTATGTGATGGATGGTTGAGATTTTAAATTTTAAAATTAAAAGTACTCATATAAATAAAATATACCTACAAAAAGTCTTAATCACATATAATTCATTTTTTGTATCACTCCCAAGTGCTAGTAAATCTAAATAAGTCTTAATCATTCATTTTTTTTATATACATACTTTTTGTAGGTATATTTTATTCACATGAATACTTTTAATTTTAAAATTTAAAATTTCAACCATCCATCGTTATATATATATATATAATGATCGTTATATATATATATAATGCATGTCCGTTACTTTTTTTTAGAACACGAGGGAGGGAGAGAGAGATGTCATCTCTCGCAATAGAGCTCTCGGTAGATGTGAACTTAGAGCCCTTGTGAAATGCATGATATGTTGTATGAGGAAAGCCGCGTGCACTGTCGTGCAAGTTTCAGACTGTCGTTGAAAAGAGGAAATATGATAACGTCCTGTTCTGTTCTGATATCTTTTGCTTCTTTTGTTCTCGTTTGAGCTAAGCAGTAGCCCTTCCTCAGTTGCGACTATGAACAAGCAGTGACAATTCATCTGGACGCAGCCGAAAGAAGGGGTTGGTAGAAAAGTGGAGTGCATTAGAGGTGTCTTCTCAAACAAAATAATTCTGGACATAAAGTTTTCATCACCTTGATCTGGACTCTCTAGTTAGCAACCAGGATTTGGGAGGATGACAATGCACTTTTCACGGCGAATATTTACTCTTTTGTTTTATATTTATCTGTTTTATTCGTAGGGTCGCTCGATAACTTCTTCAAAGAAATCAGTTCAATCTTGACATATTCCGCCATATGAATTATTAGGATTTGTTTTCGATCGAATCCTACATAGTTACAGGTTCCGTTGTTTCCATAACTTCTCCTCCATTAATGTGGAACTGTTCTCATAAAGAAGAGAGAAATCAAATGGTTAAGGAGAGGAGAGGTTCCTTTCGGAGGATACTCTCGAGAACGGATTCAATGGAGACGGGGTGGGGGTGGCCTGTAGCTCAGAGGATTAGAGCATGTGGGTACAGACCATGGTGTCGGGAGTATATAGTTCACCACCACTCAATTAGGCGTTTCTCTAACATGTTAGCATATTTCATGCATCCTCATTCTCAAATCTCATCAAAGTTTCAAACACCTCTCTTGCCATTTTATGGTATCAACAGTGGTTGGATTTGATGTTAATTAAGTTGGGTTAATTAAACCCATATGTATTAATAACATTTAATTTATGTTGGTAGCCCAAATATTCAATTGATATACCATTGATATATGTTAAAGTCCTAAAGTGTAAAAGTCACATGTGAGGGACTTATGCATATGGTGACAAAAAGGAAACAAAATTTAGTCTCATATTCAAGAACGAGACAAAAAAGTCATATGTGAGGGACTTGTGCATGTGCATGTTGGGTTGGGCATTGGTTTTTAAATTTTCTTGAGTCTATCTTTTTTCAAGAAAAACTTTTGATCTAATGATTAAGAGAGTTTATGTGGAAACATTTATGGGACGGAAAGGTGCATCATTTGGATTAGAGCCATGATCCGTGATCCAACACATCATCCATAAATAAGAGATTAGAGCTCTCTAATCAGGAACTTCTACGTGAAACACTCTCTCTCCTCTTGCCTCTGGTCTTCGCTCTCCCTCTATTCGTGGTATTTCCTACGATCATGTGGTTGTTCCCTATGTCTCCTTTAGCCATAGACGACTAAGGCGTGGTCAAAATCGACTCGAAGTCAGGTATGTGCATTTGAGTTGTGTATACGTTTTATCTTAGGAGGAAGGCATAAGTACTTGTAGACACTGTATAACGGGACATTGATTTCTCTAAGGTAAGTTCGTAAGGGTGACTCACACAGATAAATACCTTTTCTGATTATTGCTTCTGCTTTTGTTTTCCATACAATTTATTTATGGCTTACTTTGGATCTGCAACTGTTGTTGATTGGGGCATGCTTATATTTATTATATATTGGTTTATTATGCATCTATTTCTATGAATTTTGCCATCAATAACGAGGTTATGAGAACAAGAAATGATTGTTCACAAGAAACAAGACGCATGTAACACACTCAACAACGGACATGATCGATGGGTTGCAACAGATTGAGATTTATAAGTAGGTATTTGAAAATGAATCCTTGACGAAGGAACTTACAAATCAAACAACATAAATATATGACATTCCATTCAATAACAAATAAGCCTTTTCCCATTCTAGATGGGTCGGCTACAGATATTCTTTGTTTCCACGTAGCCCTATCATAATCCATAGAATCCATGGTAAATAAGTCCAACAGTTTTATGCACACTATCGGACACAATCCTTCTTCTTTATTCGAGCTTCCGACCGGCCATGCAAGGGTGATCCCTACATGGGCGGAGTTAATTACGTGACATTCCATTAACACTTAAAATTGTAATTATGAAACTGTTATCAGGAACGGAGATCATGAAGTTATTTGAATGCTGAAACCGAGGATCTAGGAAGTAAGAATGCGAACACATGACAGAAGCCAAACAAAGGAACCTGAATCCCATTCTCTAAGAATCTGAGAATTCTACCTACTGAATCACATAGTATTATAACGAAGGACATCAGAAAAAGTTAAAAACACATACACTAAAAATCTTTAGAGGCTTGGACCAACATTATCGGCAAATATGAAGGAAGAAGAAGAATAAATGGAAAGAGAAAAACTTAGGATGTTGCTAGATGGGGGTGCCGAGGTGCTAAGTAGTCTAATCACGACAGAGCTACCAAATGTATTCACAACTTATAAAAGTTTTGTTAAACTTTTCTGGCTTGATCAATTTGTGATTATATATATATATATATATATATATATATATATATATATATATATATATATATATATATATATATAGTGGTAAATGCTCACACCCCATCCGTACTCGTATCTACTTAAACATTTCCGGTGTGTGTTTGATTAGCACGACCAACAACGGTGATTTGAATTAAAAGTACCGTTATACTTTTGTATTTGCTACTAGCATCAATTGTCCAATGCTTGCCCCGATCAGTTGAGCCGCCATCACTGAAACTCTGGTTTCCAGTGATTGGTGTTAATTTCTCATCTCCTTTGTTAAACCAGCTTTCATCAGACTCTGTTTTTGATAGAGAATACAAGTAATAATGTGCTATTAGCAAAACTAGTTTTAGTTAATAATGTATGATCCGCACTAACATGGAATAAACTTGTTCAACTATTGTCTGAACTTTTTTGTTTTGCACAGCTACACAAGCATTTGTTAGCCTTGTAGGGTTTTGCGATTCTGTATCTAACGTGATGCCTTCTTCAAAATGTCCTCTCTCTCTCTCACACACACATATTCAATGTATGACACAAGCATTTGCAGAACAAAAACGAATATGGAGAATTTGCAACGAATCAACTGAACCCACTGGTACTTTTGAAAGAAGGTGACCATTTGCCCGCTGTCATCTATGACAAATCAAACTAATTTAAGATGTTTCATGGGAACTTGGGAAAAGATCGTATAATCTGAGGGTCATTTACAAAACAAAGACTAAATATATGGGATGCATGCTTGTTTGTGTGTACACATGCTGAGTTTTCGCAAGTTATGTTGATCATGTGAATATTTGTTGTTTCTGTACTCACTGAATTTAGAGAGAAACACACGGCGGCAAGAACCGTCTTGTTGTATGGCAGTGCAATACAATTAATAGGGAATGAGATTAAACAGAACCTATTGTGAACTTCTGGTACTCGATCCTTGAGAGATGGCAACAGTAGAAACAATATGCCTTTCAAGCAGCAATTCAATTAACAATAGCACGAAGTTGAATTTAATTGAATGAGGGACTGCAGAGTAGTCGATGTAAGTCGGTTTAGGCAATACAGCAACAATCGAGGGATCACCAAGCTTGGACTGTAATCTGAACCAAGTTGTTGCAGCTGAGACTTGAGAAAGATTGAAGTCAAGATCCGAAGCGATAATTTTCTCAGTAAACAAGTTTTCTGAGTTGTGCGCAAAAGCTCCAAAGCGTGTTGATGTACTTTTCTTTAGGTTGATTTTGCTACTATCGGAATTTATCAACCAAGTGCAACCAGATATGGGTGATTCATTCGGGATAAAATGGAGTCGGCACCGATTGGTCTTGCATGCATCCAATCGGCCCCGAACAATCTAACAATACTATTAGAATGAAGATGCTTGTTGCTTTTGTCCGCACGTAAAAGAGAACACACAGGATTTTCTAAAAGATTTCTAAAAGAATGTATTCGAATAAGCTACAGGAGGTAGGAGAGATTAGGCGATCAAACTATTTAGTTTATTTCTTTTCCTCACTCTCTCGCTGTCCAAATACAGCTTTTTATTGCCCGTCTTCCAACATTTAACCAATATTTCTGTTCAACTGCAGAGTTTTTTTCTCGACCTTTCAACAAAGGGACATATCATTTCAATTGATTGTTTTAAAGGTATTGAGTTTTCATCAGCCGGCATTCAAGAATCCTTTTGAGGTTGTCATCATAAGGTGGTAAAACATTGTGGCTTTTAACGCCACTCAAAGAGCCATTTCAGTCCCTTAGAAAAGTCTTACAGACTTACTGTTGAACAGTTGTGTCTTTCAGTCCTTTGCACACTCTAAGAGCAGATATGAAGCTCTTCATGAACAGCAATGAAGCACCTTCGTGTTCCTCTTACGGAATACATTAATATATAAATATATAGATCAACTCCTAAAATAACTTCTTCCCACACATATCTCGTCAGAATATATCACCTCATTTCAAAACTTCGCTCATGTATAAAGGAAGAGAGTTGTGTTAGGCTTCCGACAGCAAGCATAAAACTTTGTTAGACTTATTTACCATGAATTCTACAAATTATTATTAATTTATAGGGTTATGTGGAAACAAAGAATCCACGTAGCCGACTCTATCTAGTATTGGAAAAAGGTTAGTTGTTGTTTATTGATTAGCTTATGGAAGATGGCAAATTAAATTTTTAAACATCATATTGGCTTTGTCAAGTATATATATATATATATATATATATATATATATATATATATATATATATATATATATATATATATATATATGTGGGCAACCTTATTACACAATTTCATTTTTTTTGGATCCTACACATCTCTCAGTACTGATACCTCCTGTTCACTTTTTAGCAAGCATGAGTGTCATTTGAAAAATTAAAAAGATGTTTGAAAAAATATATAAAACAACATTCTTACATCGTGCTCTCAAAAAATAAAGAGAAGTAAAGCGAAGGTGCAGATACACACATATATGTTAGATAATCTCTTATTTTACATGATTTTTAAAGTGGTTTTGACGATGCTAAAAAAATTGTTGACAGATGGAAGGTAATTTTAGATATTGAAGGTAATAGAGTGCAGTAACGGTTAGTTGAAGGTGCAAAACCATGTGAAATAAGAGATTGAGCTCTTGTTTAATTGAGCATGGACTACTATATAGACAGCATAGTCCATGTGCATACTCAACCTTGCTCTAATCTTTTTAAACATCTCAATTGTTCAATATTTAACATCAATGCTTTAAAACAAAAAAAACAAATAGTACCAAGTGCATTTAATATACATACAAAAAGTAACAAAGTACTTTTTTATTTCTTAAATTTGACATTTAATCATTTATATCACTAATCAAAGATTAAGATTTTGATAATGTTTAAAGGATGGATGACTGCACATTTACCGTATTCTCATATAGAGAGCATAGTTCATGGGGATAATGGTCTAATCTTTTGAAGGATCTCAAATATTTGATCTTGAACATGAATGATTGAAATCTTTAAAACAAAAAGCAAATAGTACTAGATTTATTTAATGCACCTACAAAAAGTGTTAAGGCATTTTTTATTTTAATTTCAACCATCAATCTTAGTGATCAACGGTTGAAATCCATTCAAAATATATAAGGACGAATAAATGTGTGTATTTACCATGTTCTCTCTCTATCTATATATATAAACAAAGGGTTACTAGACAACCTTTCACCTTAAACTCTAGTAGACGATTTGAGTTGTTTATGAGTATCGATGCAAGAATCAATATCATTTAGTGTATATAAAATGCATTAAATATAATGTATTCGATTGATCACACACGATATTAAGCCATGTCTGAGGTTGTTTAACCACTTCCTCTCTTTTATATATAAAGTTAGGTATTTTTCGCCTATTCAGATCGGGTTGAGTCGGGGTTGCATCGGTTGGATAAATATTGCGATCCCAAACTCAAGACGTGATCTTTTGTAAACGGCTGATGAGTTGGACGGGAGAATGTATTTTTTTAATAAAAGAGAGCAACGTCATAGGACGTGCAAAAACATTTGACAGAGACGCAGGCCCCGATGAAGGCTAAAGCAAGCGTCACATGCACCTACCATTCCTCCTCCCCGAACAAGTGCTGCCCGAGAGAGAGAGAGGGGGGGGGGGGGGGGGGGCTTATTTCATCCTGCATCTCCTTCTCTCTCCTTGTCGATTGGGGTCTCTTCTTTTCTCAGAGAGAAGAAAAATGGGAGCGACGTCGACGGTGAGGATGGTGCTGTTGATGATGGTGGCAGCAACGTCGTTTCCGTCGTTGATAGGGTGCGACGGGGATCAGGTGCATCACGTCGTTGGTGAAGACCGTGGCTGGGAGCAGTCTTCTGATATCAGTTCGTGGGCCTCCAGCAGGATATTCCGGGTCGGCGATGACCTCTGTAAGCCTTTCCTCTTCTTCCTCTTGTTTGACAAAAGTATGTTTGTTTCTTTCAAATCATCCAGCAAAACCAGGATAAAGTCCGGTAATTGCAACGGTAAAATTCTCACTTTTGTTGCTTCCCAACCCAGCTATCCCCTGCACTTTCCCCTGCCGAACGTTTGACAAAGACACGTTCGTCTTTTGTATGGGAGTCTCGAGTGACACGGACATGAATCTCTGTGACAGAATTTCTTTTATTTTGTGAATATTATTTTAATGGTCTTGAAGGAACTTTTGACGGTAGTTTTTGTTTAAAGAATAAACAAGTTATGTTAGATCCCAACAACCAAACCTCTTCTCACTCTCTCAGTAAAATAATAATAACATGCATTCTCTACTCGTGTGTGAAGGTTGACCATGAGTTTGGGCTCTTGGGGGCGTGAATACCCGGCTTTGGTTTCCCGTTGTAAAATAAAGATGACAATAATCATAATAATAACAATAATAATAATGTTTTAGATCCTTAGGTTGTTCACAAGATTTTTTTCTATAATGACGAGTCAGGAAAAAAGTCTTTTCTTTTTTTTAGAAAACAAGGCCTAAGCCTAATACAGACACATCAGTCCCCGTGGGAGTTGAACTCCACATCCATAGACAGGGCGACAGAGAGATCTGCCAGTTGAGCTAAGGCTCTAGGGCAGGAACAAGGTTTATTGTCGAATAATCAACAACGATTTCGCTGTGTTTTGAGTGCGTGCGAATGTGTGTTTTAATCAGTAGTGTCCCCGCTGTGTCTCTGTGACGGTTAAGTTGTGGTTCCGTTTCAAATAGTAGCACAGAAGCAACGACCACGGCGACATCTTCACGTTCAGCAACTCTTTCCAGCTAACTTGTCACACTCAAACACTTATGGCTGCACCAGACCATCATTTTCTTCTTTTCTGCACTTTTGGTTCGTAATACAGTTGAGGTCATTTCATAATACCTGATGAGTAAGGGGCCACTTACCTGGGGGTCACAACCTACTGATTTTCAGAAAGTTTCCTAGCACGCCACGCCACACGAAAAAAAAGAATATTAACAATATGTTTGTCATCGTTTATTGATGAGCTAACATTTTAAATGCCTAACAGAAATACGTATCTTTTAGAACACATGAACATGGAAAGCAAGTGTGTGGGCGTATATATAGGTAACGGTCTGTGCTCAATTGTGCATGATGTTCAATCTCTTCTTTTGTATGGTTTCACTGTTTCAACCAGTAGTTGCGGTCATCCACCACCTTTCGTTGCTCCTTGATTGGTTATGACTGTTTTTCACGATCAAAACCATTACCGCCAAAAGGATCTAAATATCTATATCTATTATATAGAAGTGGTTTTGCAGTTTTTTAGGTAGTTTTAACCAGAAGATGGTTTTAGATCATGCAAGAAAGAGTAGTGAAAAGGTGGTGGAAGGTAATAGAAAGCAATTGTCATTCATAAGTGGTGAAACATGTGAATTGAGGGATTAAGTATTGGGCTGAAATACCACTGTTCTCTGTCTCTCTCTCCGTATATATATATGTGTGTGTGTGCATGTTTGTAGGTATATTTAGTAAAAAGTTTAGTAATATGAGGTTTGAGAGGACCTGATTTAGGAGGGAGTTCATGGCCAGAAGGTGCATTGGTAAAATGACTTTGGTGCTGGTGGGTATGAAACCAGTCGTCAATCTAGAAAATCCTTTAGTAGTGTGACTGTGAAGGACTATACTTTTCATAGCGATCGATTCAACCATGGGCTATACCTTTTTCTGATGATTTTATAATATCAAGGTTGTTAACTTGATTAGGAACAATAAAGAATGATATAGTTTATATTGAGTTAACTGCTAGAATGGCGCATGGTAGGGCTCTGTGGAAACAAAGAATCCATGTAGTTGACCCCCATGTAGTATAGGAAAAGGCTTAGTTGTTGTTGTTGTAGGGTTGTTAACTTGATTGACCTCATTGAAGATACTCTTAATTAAGTTATACTAAAGATTGATTAAGTTTGTTTCTTATTGAGTTTCAGTAATATTAAACTTTGTTACTTTTGATTGAAAAGGTGAGGATTCAAGCCACATTCTCTGCCTTTTCCTGTTTTGGCTTAATATGTAATACTACTCTTTTTCTTGATTTTTACTGCTGCTCGATCTTAACCTATCAGCTTGATCTTGGTTTAAAACTTGACCAAGCACAACCATGCCAGCTTGAGAGGATCAAAGCGAGAAAAGTTTATTCAAGCACTGGGATAGCATGCAATTAGCCCTTATGATCGAGCATGAACAAGTGATTGCACTCTAAACAAACCATTGTGAAAGTTATGACTATCCTTCCTGTTTTGCCTTCTCTTTGTTGTTCACCAGGGTTCACCTATTCAGCAGCTCTGGAGAGCGTTGTAGAGCTGGGAAGCAAGGAGGAGTTTGAATCGTGCGACCTGCGCAACCCACTGCATTTATACACAGATGGACTGGACAAGGTTCTGCTAGAAGGTGAAGGCAGTCGCTTCTTCACCAGTGGACAGTCAGAGAACTGCAAGAATGGACTGAAGTTGCATGTCAGTGTGATGCCATATGAAAAAGAGAAGGCTAGCGTCATGTCCGCAGTTGCAGCAGGACCCTCTCCTTCTGCAGCCGTGAGCCTGAATGCTTTCTCTGCATTGCCATGGCTTATTGTGGCAGCAGTCTACCTCCTGGGCTAAGTGCAGTCATAGTGGTTCACCATCTTTAAGACTAATTTAAGTCGAGCTTTCATTTGGTGCGAGACTCTTTACAAGTTGTGTTGGTTGAATCTCTTAACAGTGGCAGAATTCCTGAGACTTGGTTTAGTGTATATGAGGAGTATGTATTTGGTGTTGATGATGGTAATGATGATAATGGTGATTTTGTACTTAAAGATTTGATAAAGTGATGCTTTATTTCTGTAGGGTCCGGGAGTATATGCAGATCGAAACAACAATAAAACCTGATGAGCAAGAGAAGTATGGAGATCATTCTTGAAGAAAAAGAACATATATGATTGACTATTAACATGCACCAAATAAGCTTTACCTTCAACTTATGCATCTCTAGACATTTATCTGCTTAAGAATCTCTGTAACAGCAAAATGAGAAGAATGTTCAGTGTCAGAGGGAAATAAAAAATCTAAACCCCATGCAACTCGCTCTCTGATTATTGACACAAATTTCTCAAAGAAGAGACTAATAAGTTGAAAAAAATATAGACCACTAACCAATTACATAACTCATCATCTAATTTCTAAAGAACAAATAGCATAAACTGATAGCAAGGCACTTCTCAAATATTTAACACAAGTTTGTCAATGATCTTTTCATTTGTATATAAAGATCAGCTGATATCAATACAAATCTAAAGAGAAGAACAAAATAATATCAGAAAATTAACTTCTCCATATTCATCATTGTCTTGGTTTAACAGTAGATAATGCAACACAAAACAACTGGAACTTCGGAATAAACACCAAGTGCAAGAGAAAAATGTGGTGTAATTCATGATAAGACCATAGATAAAGTGGACTATACAAAATGGATAATTTAATTGTACCAAATTTTGAAATATGTAGTGTAATTCATGGCACAATCCTTTGGCACAAAAGATTGGGTCACTTGAATATGAAGTTGTATAATCATGTATTATTCAAAAATAATAAAGACATATTTTGTTTGTGAAAAATGTATTCTTGGAAAATTGCATCATACGCCTTTCAGTGAGATAAGTTTTATTGTAAGTAAACCCTTTAAATTGGTTCATTTTGGTGTTTGGGGACTCACTCCTATTGTCTTTAAAGTAGTCCGATCCTATGTGACTTATATAGATGATTTTAGTAGATATACTTAGATTTCTCTTAAAACATAAATATGAAATATTTAGAAGTTTTTTGATATTTCATAATATGATTAAGAACCAATTTGACACTAACCTTAAAATCTTGATATCGGATTTCGATAGTGAATATATGTTAAAAGAATTTGAAAACTATTTGAAAACGCATGAAATTCTACACCAAAAATCTTCCATGAAAACTCCACAATAAAATGATTTAGCCAAATGAAAATATAGAAACATTATAGAAACTATTATAACTCTCTTTATTGCTATTAAGGTACTAAAATTCTTCTGGGGGAAGCTACCTTTATAGCTATTTATTTAATAAATAGAATGTCTTCTTCTCAACTTGGTAATGTGTCTCCTTTTGAAAAATTGTTTAGACTTATCCCATATTATGAAAGATTAAGAATTTTTTGTTGTAAATGTTTGGTTTATATGGATAAAAATGATAAATTATCTCTTAGAGCTATAGAATGTATATTTTTAGGTTACATCATTGACAAAAAGGGTTACAAATGTCTTGATCTCAAAAAAGATAAACTTTATGTATCAAGAGATGTGAGATTTTTGGAGGACAACTACTACTATGGCTCTAACATTGAAGATAAAGAAAATTATACCTTTCTAAATGACTTTGCAAATATAGAAGATAGTGAGAATGAAGACAGTGATAGAGAATAAACCATTGATTCAATGCAACAAGATTAATACACGAAACATGTGGTCAAGGTAGCATAAAGAGAGGATTATACTTTTATAAGGAGGCATACACAATAGCAGAAAGAACCTCATTACTTGTTGAAAAATAAAAAACTGATACTACTTTGACATTAATGATTAGGACATCTTCCGCTTTCTAAGATTAGATTTTTGTTACCCGAATTTTGACACTGTAATAACTTTATTTTAAGATGTGATACCTGTCAAAGAGTTAAACATCATCGTATTTTCTTTCCATTGAATGAAATTAAAGCTCTTAAACCTTTTAAAATTATCCATTAAGATATTTGGGGTCCATGTTCTATTATATCTTTACATGGTTAAAGATATTTTGTCTCATTTATAGATGATTGTACTAAATTTGCCATGATTTACCTTTTAAAAACCGAGGATGAAGTTGTGAATGTTCTACCCTCATACTGTGAATTTATTAAGAATCAATTTCAACATCCTATCAAAATTATTAGAAGTGATAATGGGAGAGAGTATATGAGTAATTCCCTACATTCATACTTTCTATGTAAGGGCATACTACACCAAACTTCATGTTCTTATTCTCTACAATAGAACGAGGTCTTTGAAAGGAAGAATAGACATATATTGAAGGTAGTTAGAACTTTATTGATTGATTATAATGTTCTTAAAGTCTATTAGGGAGAAGCTACCTTAGCAGTTGTGTATCTTATAAATTACATGCCTAGTGCATTTCTTAATGAAGATTCTTCCTTCCATTTATTGTGTCCTAACTAAAGATAGTTTCATATTCATTTGAGAATATTTGGATGTATTTGTTTTGTACATATTTATAAGATTAATAGAGATAAACTTATGCTAGAGCATCCCCCCAAAGAAAGTTTTAAATACCTAAGGTCAAAATGGAAGAATTGATGGAGATGTTATGCATGGTTCTGAGTGTTGGGCAATTAATTATCAACATGTACAAAAGATGTCTGTGACAGAAATTAAGATGTTGAGATGGATGAGTGGTCATAGAAGAAAAGACCGTATACATAATGAGAATATTAGAAACAAATTAGGAGTGACACCAATATAGGATAAAATAAGAGAATATCGTTTAAGATGGTTTTGACATATAGAAAGAAGATCAAAAGAAAAACCTGTAAGAAGGTATGAAAAACTAAATTTGGAAAGTATTAAAAGAGATAGAGGACAACCAAAAAAATGTTGGAAAGAAACAATAAAGAATGATCTAGCTTATTGTGAGTTAACTGCTAACATGACACATGATAGGGCTATGTGGAAACAAAGAATCCATGTAGCCAACCCCATCTACTATGGGAAAAGGCTTAGTTGTTATTGTTGTTGAAACTTGATGCCAGAGCAATCAAATGTATATTTTTGAGATACTCATCCACATAGAAAGGGTATAAATGTTATGACCTAGTTAAAGGAAGATGTTATGTTACTATGGATGTAATGTTTCATGAGGAAATTCCATTCTATGAGAATAAGGACAACAAATCGACCACCGATATGCCCTCCACAGTACTACCAATAACACCTTCAGAAGTATGCTAAAAAAGTGAGTATGAAACTAGAATCTTAGAAAAAGGTGAATGGAAGACCTACTCTAGAGGAGAAAGAAGAGTTGTTATGCAGAATCCTAATGCTACCCTAAATCAAGATCCTTGTCTTGAAACAGTTCCTCCTCCTTCTCAAGTAACTCTTATTACTTCTAGTGCATCTAATGATTTCCCTATCTCTTTAAGAAAGGGAAGACGTGTACTTTGAGGCATGCAATGACAAGCACTTATATTCTTTTTTGGTTCTCGAGAGATGGTGTTTCATGAAGAAAATACCTCGATGTTTCATCTCGTTACAAAACCTACACTTATTCACAAGCTTATTGCTTTTATACATCATGGTATAATACTTTAATATAGGATCGCCTCATTCTGACGCCACTAAGCCGAGCAAAGAAAAACCTTAATAAGTAAAAGGGTTTATGAAGGTGGGAAATCTAGAAATCTCCTCAAACCCCAAATTTTTGAAGTGAAAAATCAAGTTACAAAGGAGTAGGGATGAAATAAATGTAGCATACCACGAATTTGATAAAAATCCTATGGATTTTCAAGGCTTTGAGACAAAAAACTTGTGATTTCTCCACGAAATCAAGTAAGTGGAGGGTATAAAAACCGTTTGGGAGCAAAGAAAGGTAAGGAAGGTTTGGGAGTAAGCAAAACACAAAAAAAAAAACTGAGTTTCTCGGGTTTTATATCCTGCAACCTAACATCGACTCGTACGATATCGGTTTTATCTTATCGTATCATACAATATAACAAAATATGGCATGATAAATCACAGAGCATGATACGGTATTGTGTACCGTATCATGTTTCCCTATGATATATAATAAACTTGTACCATATTTAACGATAGAGTACGAGTTTTACAACACTATTTTACTTCTATACAAAGAAGAAAATGTTGCCAAAACATGCAAAAAAAAGAAAAGAGAGACTCTAACCATTTTAAACCTTAACCAAAGGAATATCAATTAGAAAGCATGCCTTTAAAAGTGTTTTCAAGAGACCTCCCTCTCTCCTTTCTTTATTGATATGTATATATTTATGCATGTACATAAGAGTTCCTTTTATCATCCACCTTTTCTGTTGTCTCCTTATGGCCTCATCAAATAAACATTTCGTTTGTAGAATGTTACGACAAATGAATTTTCACATCATTTTGACAACCTTGGTCATAAGCCACTCCTATGTTGGACCGGTTCACTTTAAATTTAGTATGAACTCTGAAGGAAAAACTCACATGCGTGCGAATGCACAACCAGGCTTATATTCAATAAGTAGGGAAGCAGCCTTACTAGATTAGTGAACCTTGTCATTCAGAGTAGTAGTCTTTGGGAGAAGTGAGTGCAAGAAAGATGTAGGCATATGATCGAACAAGTTCAAACAGGTTCTAAAAGATCTTTTAGATACGTTGACTCTCGCTAGTTTCAAGGATAGGTTTTGTCATGGTCATATGGTTTTCTGTCATTTCCTAACAGCGCACAAATGAAACTTTAAGGAACATAAGTTAAAATGTCCTCCTTGCAGTTAAATTTTCTTCGATCTTTGATAACATGGATCCTCTTATTATGTTTTGTAAATTTCATTAATATCAAAGCTCATTATAGTTTTGTTTGATTACCCCCGAGTGATCCAAATAAGGTAAAGGACGATATGTAGCCTATTAATTTTTGTATGCTTCTATCACAATTCACTCCAAAAATAGTTTATTTAAGAGATTGCAAAACATACTAGCTACTGGGTTTTACAAGTTTGGTTTTCATACATTTACTAAATTCATTATGGAAAGCTCCAACAATGGTGAGGGTTTTCCTTACAGAGTCAGTCCTAAGCCCAGGTAAAGAAGGATCAAGTTAGGTAGATGGCAACCAGTATAAACTTAAGTTATTGAATTGTCTTGTTATCGTTGTGTAGCTTGATATTATGGTAAATTTTGTACACCGTCAATGCTTTATCTTGAAACCGACATTCTTGAGATACAAGATTCTTGATGAAAACCCATGCATATGTACGTTGATTCATCATTGGAAGGAAACTTCTAACTTGCAAGCGAAAGCCTATAAACTTTTGAACTGGTGAATCTAAAATTTTCAATCACCAAATAGTTGTGAAGATTTCCCGCAGAAATAACTGATCATACATCACATTCTATTAAAATAACCACAACAAACCACAAAACCAACCTTCATAGAAAAAGCAACTACAAAAATATACTCCCTATACATGTACATACAACAACAACTAAGCCTTTTTCCATACTAGATGGGTTAGCTACATGTATTTTTTGTTCCCCCAAAGCCCTATCATAATTTGTAGAATCCATGGTAAATAAGTCCGACAAAGTTTTACACAGGCTATCGGATGCCTAACGCAACCCTCCTTTATCCGGGCTTGGGACCGACCCTGCAAGGGTAATCCCTTACATGGGATTCTCAGTATTTTGTAAAAAGAGATAATAGTCCAGCAAATTTGCTCTGTCCAAAAGCAAGCAGAGAAATTTCCTAGAAATGAATTTACAGTTTAGGAGACTATTAGTATTGAATTATTCATTCAGTATTCTTAGTTAAGAACCTTAAATTACTTGAATAAAACAAATCATGGTCTATGTGCCGCACATCCTCTTACAAACTTTTCTTTCGCCATGATGCCCCAACTTTTATTGTCTGAAGGAACGATCAAGTGTTTATCAAATACTCTGAACAGAAAGGCATCCATTTAATTTCCAATAGAAATGTTGGGACTTGTAGAGGTGAGCTAGATTTATAAGAGAGAATAATCCACGAGAAACCAAACAACCTGTCAAACACTCCTTATTTTTCACCCCCATCTGAGCAACACCATCACTACAGCAAAAAAAAAAGAGAAAAAAGTGTTATCGGTTCTCACAACTCATGAGTCTGCACTCACATATGGGATGCACAAATCATAGGATTTGGATACTCGTGTTCAATTCTTAGTCTAATTAATAATAATCTGTAAGCTTACTATCACCGAAAAGAAAAACTGTGAGCATAACATCATTGCAGACGACAAAACCGCACAAAAATGAGTAATAGTGATTTACCTCAAAACAAGACTTATTTGAGAAGACTTCAGGGATAGGAGAGTATGAACTCTGACAAGAAAAAACTTGACGGCCAAATGCAGTACCCTGTATCCCTATACATATACATACATACATATATACATGTATGTATATATGTGTGTGTGTGTGTGTGTGTGTGATCATTCAAAAGAACCTGGAAAAGTTCACGATAGAAACATACGATATTCCTTTGATAGACAATGTTTGTTCATTGCCTTGCCTTAAGCTAGTGAATAGTTGAATTTTGTCTCTGTTAGGTAGCTTATAAAAGCAGCAGCAATGGATAACCTCCTTTCGCTCCAGATGAAGTTTTTGTTTGTTTTGTTTAACTGCCATTGTTGTCACAAACAAATTATGAGCACGGTCTGCCACATGCAGTATGCAAACAGGTACATCACCTTTTCATCGTACAGTTTAGAAATGCAAGTCAATCTACTGATGACCATTGAGGAGAACAATTTGTACACAAAAGAAATCGCCACTTGATCATAATTCTAGCCACAAAGAATGAAGAGAAATAGCTCTTCCCATAATCCAGCTTGACCGAGTGATGCCATCATAAATGTTGACCTATCTTCAGCAAGACAATTTATATTGAAGTTTATAGACAAAAATTCATAGATAAAGGCAAGACTCGAGAAGACTAACTCTAACACTAAAAAAAACACAGAACCACATACAAAATTCGAAATGCAAAGCAGTCACCTTAACATTCGCATTTATTTAACAAAACCCACCGACAAATCACACGCAAATAAGCTTGATGTACAAAGATCACATAGGGAGACGATGTTTTCATTTCACACACAAATGCATACAGATTCAGTCATATCATCATATCGATTCACCAAATGTACTCACAATCTGGTGAAGAAACCCACCAGAATTTGTCGGAAACCCAATTGGATGAAAAGAATCACATCGTTTCCTTAGGGAAACGCCATAATACGCCCAAGAAATCGTTGTATGTATACAAAAAAATTGCATAAATAGAAAGTACTCACTGCTGAAAGTTATTTGGAGGAGATCGGAGTCGATTATTCGAGTACCCGAAATTTGTGGACGAGCTCGATGACGACGTTCTTCTCTGAAAGCCTCACGCTCGATTTCACCCTCGAAGCGCCATGTAACTCCGCCATTAATGTCGGCGAAGAAGATTACTTGAAGATGTTGATGATCGCCGGATTCTTGTAGCTCTCTGCGCAGCATTGAATACGATGACACGAGAAACAAATGTCGTTTCTCTCAGATTTTTTGGTATTTCTCTCTATATATCTCTCTCTCTACTCCCCTATTTGTCTGTGCTTATCCACCATTTTGTAACATCTCCCACTGACATACTTGTTTTTCTCTCACTTTTCATGGTTTTGCCTAGTTACGTCGATTCCTGATTAATATTGTAATCAGATCCTATTGTGTAGTTATTTTTCTATACAACAAATCATCTGTTGTATGGTTATTTACCTATACAATAATTGTATATCTGTTGTATGGTTGTTTGCCTATACAACAAATCAAACATATCTCAAACCCATGTTTCCAACATGTTTTGAGAAGAGTTCTTCCGTTATGCCTTTTGTTAAGGGGTATGCCAACATGTCTACCGTTAGCATGTATGAGATGGATATTTCCTTTCTCATAACCATATCATGAACATAGTGGTATTTTACCATTATATGCTTGCTTTCCGAGCAATCTGCTCCACTCTTAATAAGAATAATTGCTGCATTGTTATCGCAATAGATAACCACTGGCTCGTCTGTTATCTTCAACTTCAAATCTCGTATAAAGCGACTTATCCAGACAGCACTTGTTGCAGCCACACAACAAGCAATATACTCAGCTTCTTGTGTATGCAATGCTACACAACCATGTTTCTTGCATGCCCAAGAAACAACAGCACCTCCAAATAAGAATATTTATCCTGAGGTTGATTTGCTGTCATCTTTGCTCCCAGCAAAGTCAGCATCTGAGTATCGTACCACTTTCAGTTCATTTGCTTGAAAATACAGTCTCAAGTCCTTTTTTCCTTTCAGATATCTTAGAATCCTTTTCACAGCTACCCAATGCTGCCAACCAGGATTACTTTGATATCTACTGACAAGACCAACAACAAAGCTGATATCTGACCTTGTATACAATATAGCATATATCAAGCTGCCAACAGCTTATGCATAAGGAACATTAGGCTTATCGTCTCCTTCACCGAGACAATCAGCCTTACTCAATTTCACCCCTTTTACGACAGGTGTATCTGCAGACTTGCATTCACCCATTTTGAACTTCTTGAGGATATAGTCTATATATCTCTCCTGACTCAAGCATAAGAGTCTAGATTCTCTATCTCGAGAGATCTTTATATCTAGGATATAGGATGCTTCCCCCATATCCTTCATTTCGAACTTGGAGTTCAACCATGACTTGGTTTTGACAATCATCTCATTGTCATTTCCAATCAACAATATGTCATCTACATATAATGATAAGATGACAAAGTGGCTCCCACTATTCCTAACATAAACACAGTGATCAAGTTTGTTAGCCACGAACCCAAGTTCTATAATGGCGTTTTGAAAGGTCAAATACCATTGGCGAGGTGACTGTTTCAGGCCATATAGGGATTTTTTCAACCTATATACTTTATCTTCTTGGCCTTCAACCACAAATCCTTCGGGCTGCTGCATGTATATGATTTATTCCAAATCACCATTTAGAAAGGTTGTCTTTACATCTAACTGATGTAAATCCAAATCATAGTATGCATATATTGCCAAGATTATTTGTATGGATGCAAATTTCGCAACTGCAGAATATGTCTCAACATAATCTATCCCCTCTTTTTGTGAAAAACCCTTTGCAACTAACATCGCTTTAAACTTATCGATTGTACCATCGACCTTGTATTTCTTTTTGAGAACCCATTTACAACCTATAGCTTTCTTTCCTTTTGGTAAATCAATCAATTCTCAGACTTGGTTTTTCTCAATGGATTCAATTTCCTCATCCATGGCTTTCTCCCAGTTTGTTGCTTTCGATGAGTTCATTGCTTGTTGATAAGTAAAGTTATCAATCAACTCATCTAAATATACCGAATTACACACTTCCTGTGCAAGATAAGTGTGATAATCCTTTAAGTAGGATGGAGTGGCTCTTGGCCTCTTATGTCCACTTAAGGTATCGGTAGTTTCAGGAAGGGGCTCAAAAGATGATTGATCTAAATCTACCAAATCATCAATACATTCCTCATTGTTTTCCAGGATATCATTCTTAGAATCTTCTAAGAATTCAACATCTCTGCATTCAATGAGTTTGTGGTTCTTATGATAAAGCCGATATCCTTTTGAACCTTTTGGATATCCAACAAATATACACCTCAAGGACCTACTATCTAGTTTATCTCTAGACTAATCAAGGATCTTAACATGTGCAATTGATCCCCACCTCCTGAGATGACCTAGGTTGGGTTTTCTTCCAAACCATATCTCATATGGTGTAGTGAATACAACTTTACATTGTACTTTGTTGAGTACGTAAATGACTGTACTTACTACTTCTCCCCAAAATACCCTTGGAAGAGAGGCATCAATCAGTATAGACCTTGTCATGTTAAGCAAGGTTCTATTGTATCTTTCAGCTACACCATTTTGCTAAGGTGTCCTGGGCATTGAGTTTTGTTTAGCAATACCAAAGTCATTGCAAAATTCGAAGAATTCTGCCGAGGTATACTCACCTCCTCTGTCTGATCTCAAGACTTTGACTGAATGCCCTAATTGATTTTCTACTTCTTGCTTATATTCTCTGAAAGCATCAAGTGCCTTTGATTTATGTGCCAAAAGATATATATACATATATCTAGAGTAATCATCGATAAAGGTTATAAAGTAACCCTTTCCTCGATGTGTCTTTACTCTGAAAGTTCCACATAAATCTGTGTGAATAATTTCTAACAGGGTTGTTGCCCTTGTTGTTTCCTTAGGAAAGACTTTCCTTATCATTTTCCCTTGTATGCAAGCTTCACACTTGTTGAAAGTATTTTCGTTAAATTCGGGCAATAAGTCAAAGTTGGATAATTTCCACAACTTTTCTACACTTATATGCCCTAGGCGTTTATGCTACATATTCACATCAACAGAAAATGCACTCTCAATATAAACAGAAGATTGATGATTTTCATTATCAAATAACTTTAACAGTCCATGTTCTATATCAAATTCTCCTAAGAACAAGATTCTTTCATGTTTGTCCATAGTCACCTTGTTAGGTATAAACTTAACTTCGAAACCTTTTTTAACTAAGGTAGGGACTGATACCAGATTGCGCCTTATTGATGGCACAATTAACATATCGGTCAGTACAATTGGTTTGCCTTGTATAAATATCCTAAATGATCCAATACCTAGAACATCTGAGAAAGTACTGTTTCCCATATATACACAATATTCTCCAGGTTGGTATTCCTTCAGGTCAATTGCCCATTTCTTGGTCTTTGAGATATGTCTTATAGCTCCCGAGTCTATCCACCAACCTATAACTGGGCGGTCCAAGTATAAACATTCTGAAATAACGTAAATTATATCCTGCTTCTCCTACTGTCCACGCTGTAGGTTGTTTCCTCCACCTTTCTTGTTGCAGTAGTCCCTCTTATAGTGTCCCATATTTCTATAGTTGAAACACTTGATCCAGGAAGCGGTTTCCTGCGATTTCTTAAAACTTTGACCGCCTTTCTTGTTATTCTTGTCAAACCTTTTATTTGGTTTCTTTTTTTGGTTGGATTTGGAGCTAGACTCTAACTCATCTATACCACTAGCAATTTCTCTTTTTTGTTTTTGAGCATATGTTCTTGCTCAATTGCTAGTTTTAGGGGCAACTCAGAAAGATTGATTTCAGGCCCTAATCTTAAGGCAGTGGTGATCATGTTCCATGATGGAGGTAGACTATTCAGTATGGTTGATATCTGCATCGGTTCGAGGATGACTGATTTTGTTACGGCTAGGTCTCTAGCCATCACTAGCATGTGATTTACATGATCTACTATATTTTCTCCTTCTTTCATTCTGAAGGAGTTATATTTCTGTAGTAACAACTGCACATATAATTTTGCAGTTGTATCATACTTGGCTCTTAACGAGTTAAACAACTCTTTTGCGGTCTCATATTCTTCAAAGACCCTAATTAGGTCATCCTTCATATAAGTTAACATGATTGTTCCTACTATAGTATCGTCCTTTAGAAATGTTTTATACATTTCTAACTGTTGCTAGCTTCCATATGGTGATAGAGGACGCACTATTTTCTTTAAAACATACTCTACACCTTCTATCGTTAGAGCTAGTGAGATTCTTCTATTCCAAGTCTAGAAGTTCAGACCGTTTAGCTTTTCTATTTTTACAAGTTCGGACATACATATCCTAGAACTCATTTTTAGGTGTTTGGCAAAAATATCAATCAAGCGATCTAAAGGGAAATAGAAACACACAAAGCAAGAGACATGTTAAAGTGATGCAGAATATGAAGCAGAAAAATTTCTAAGGGTTTTTCTGCCTCTAAAACCCCTAAAAATGATACCAAGGGATAAATTTGTAATTTTATCTATTTGTCTTCTTTTTATAATTTTGTAAAATCATAAGGACAAACTCGTAAAATTACTATTTGGTATTATTATAAAATTCGCAACTAATTGGGGTTAAAATCATAATTTTAACTCTTAGGCGAATTTGTAATTTTTCCAAAAGAATAGGAGTAAACCCATCTTTTAACAGCATAACCGAAATTATCCAACCGGGTTGGATAATATCATAAAATAGCAGCCCTTGATTTTCCTATAATTTTCAAAAATTACCAAGGGGTAAAATTATCTTTTTATCATAGCAGACTGCGTAATATCCGAAATGGGTCAGGGGCATTTCTATCTTTTTTGACACAGACCTCGAGGCGGTTTTCAAAAACCACTGGCGGTTTGAAAAAACCGTTTGGGTTTTAAGTCGCGGTTTTCCGAAACCGCATTTTTTTTTTACAAAAAATGCTTAAAAGCGTTTTTTACACTCTCTTTAGAGTGTTTTGAGAGAGAGAGAGAGAGAGAGAGAGAGAGAGAGTCAGGCGGCTGCCGAAGAACTCGTTTCGGCCGATCGTCGGCTGTTTCGGCAGTCGGTTATTTCGGCCTTTGGCCTTTTCAGCTGTTTTGGCTGATTTGGCCTCTAGCCGCTTCGGCTGTTTCGGCCTCTAGGTGTTTCGGCTATTTTGGCCGATTTCGCCTCTGGCAGCTTCGGCTGTTTTAGTTGTTTTGGCCGATTTCGCCTCTGGTCGCTTCGAGGTTTCTCCTTCCGCCTTTTCTTTCCTCCCTTTTCCTCTCTTTCTTTTTTTTTTCTAACTTTCTGTTTTGCAGGGAACCATGCCCTGATACCAATGTCGGCGAAGAAGATTACCTTACAGTGAAGGATGCTGATGATCGCCGGATTCCTTTAGCTCTCTGTTTTTTCAAAGATGAAAATGGCACAACAGTGAAGACGATGGACACGAGGTTCCCTCATAGGGGCTTGCTCAGACAAATATCATTTTTCTGTGATTTTTTTGGTATTTCTCTATGTATATCTCTATCTCTACTGTCTCTGTATGTGCCTGCCTTTATAGGCAGACGCTCCTCCATTTGTTTGTACTTATCCACCTGTGACTTTCCTCGTCTGAGAGCTTTAACGGTCGGTCGTTATCAGAAAATCCTGTAACGGCTGTCCGTTACTTGGTTTGGCCTGATCCTCAGGTAACGGCTGGATGACCGTTATCCGAGCCGAGAATGGCCACTATTTTGTAACAATTAACTCTTCATCCATGTCCCTCTCTCTCTCTCTACGCTCTTCCAGTCAATCGATCTCACCGCTAATCAATGGCCCGACACGACACCAAGCGCTTAGGGTTTTCCATTGTCTTGCTCGAGCGGCTCCCGTGCTATTTGAACTTTGAAAACTTCTGTTCACAATGGTACGTAGAATACGACGCGAGACACGAGATCTTGAACCGAAGCATCAATCCCAACAGCCAAGCGACTAAAGTTTGAAACGGTGACAGAGAATTTCGAAGCATAGTTCACAGAAACACGGAACCCCGACACGGGACACGAACCTTGAAACGAAAGGTCAAGCCGAAACGGTCACGCGGAACTTTGATCCCAGCTGTGATAACTCACACTAGTAAGAAAAACGCGAAGGGCGAGGAGTGCCTGCAGGAGTGCGCAGCAAGGAAGGGTCTGCAGACCCTCTGGCTGATCTTGCTGGAGCCGATGATGCCTTTGGTGCAACGACGGCGTCCCTGAGCTCCCAACCGAAGTCGTCCACACGGCACGGAAGATGATCTTCGAGGGGCGCCATTGACGCTCCACAGAGACGAAGAGAGGATATTAAAATCCTTGTTTCCTTCTTCGTGGGAGCCGTGAAGTTGAGGTCCTCGGCGTTGACGCGTTTGGAGCTAAGGTGGGTGATGACCTTTGCATGTTTTTTATTATGTTATTGGTGAAAAAGAAGATACCATTAACGAGAGATAAAGTAAATATTATACAACACAATAATTAAAAATGTTATATTTTATGATTATAAGCGTTAAACTTTGGGCTATGTGGAAACAAAGAATTCATGTAGTCGACCCTGTCTAGTATAAGAAAAAGCTTTGTTGTTGTTGTTTTGTAAGCCTTAAACTTCAAGAAAGATTGTATGCACAATGAGGATATTATAAACAAATTAAAAGTGATATCATAGAAAACATGAGAAAAGGGATAAAAGAGAAAAAAATCATAAAAGTATTGCAAGAAAATAATAAAAAATAATTTAGTTTACTTTGAGTTAAGACATGATTGAGTCCTATGAAACCAAAAACTCTATGTAACTGACACCGTCATGAAAAAGGCTTAGTTGGTGTTGCCACCTAAAAGTGATTTTTAAGTTCGTAACTTGCGACCTTAGATCTTTTTCCTTTGAAATGGCAATCTCGTCTATCGTGATGAGAGTCATTCGGTCTGAGTGCTAAGCGAGATGACGGAATGGGGAGACCTATGATGTAGTGAGTGATTTGGCAAATTTGGATTCCTATATATCTACTCATGTGGTACTTCGTATTGTGTATATATAAGAAGAATAGAAATTCTACGATATATATAAGATCCATCTGTCTAGATATCAGCATCTACATCCAGAAAGCCGTATGCTTTGGAAGAAGCTTGTACAGTTTGGGAAGGGGTTTTGATTGATCAAAAAGAAGAATCTACTTCAACCGATATGCCCTTAGGCACGGCCATACATAACATAGAAATAACACTTGGAAAGGGTGGACAATTAGCTAGAGCAGCAGGTGCTGTATGGCAGAAACTGATTACAAAGAGGAAATCGAAAGCCACATTAAAATTACCTTCTAGGAGGAGTCCGTTGAGTCCGTTTGATATCAAAAACTGCTCCAGCAACAGTCCAATGGACAAGTGGGGAATGTTGGGGTAAACCAAGGAAAAAGTTTGGGTGAGAGCAGGATCTAAATGTTGGCTGAAGATGGCGTCCTGTAGTAAGAGGAGTAGTTATGAACCCTTGTAGACCATCTACCATGGGGTGGTGAAGGGAGAACTTTAATTGGTAGAAAAAAACCCGCAACTCCTTGGGGTTATCCTGCACACTTGGAAGAAGAGAAGTAGAAAAAGAATATTAAATATAGTGATAATTTGATTCTTCTTCGTCGCCGTAGTAAGTAGTAAATAGTAGAGTAGAGAAAATAGAATTTGTTTCTTCGTCTTTACAAAAAAAAATAGGAGTAATTAACTGTGAACACGTTCACTAAAAAAAAATCCTTTTGTAGCGAATCATTTATTAAGAAAAATAAATAAGCTTAACATAAAAGCAAGAAAAAGAAATAATAATAACTTGGTCCAGAACATCTACCATTATACCCACAATGATTGGCCATACCATTGCTATCCATAATGGAAAGAACATTTACTATTTATATAACAAGACCTATTTATATAACAGATCGTATGGTAGGCCATAAATTGGAGAGAATTTTCACCTACTCTAAACTTCCGAGGACATGCGAAAAATGATAATAGATCTCGTCGTTAACGTGAATTTGAACGTTAATTTAGTAATAGTAATTAAAAATGACTCAAAAATAATTTACTATTTTATGAAAATTCTTAATAATTAAAGAAATAAATTAAATAAATGTTTATTCATTTTTTGTGAAAATATAGAACCTTATGATAAAAAGAGAACCAATATGCTCTACATGCTAACCCCTAAGGTCAAAATATATGTACTGTCTATCTATTAACAACACAAAGGCTACAAATAGTAATTGGAAATGAGATGAGATTTTTGGATAAAGAGGTTATGATACTAGAACTTTCTGCTTTATTGAAAGTTGAGTATCTTATTCCATTTTTTTTTATTGGTTTATTCTGCAGCAGCAAATGCTAGATCACAATATAGATTTCAACAAACTAAATCCAATGAGTCTGCATAAAGATATATTTATAGATAAAAAGAAAGAGAAGTACACAAATAGGACGTATCATCTTATGTATAGTAGTCAGTCATTTTATGTTTTTATGTATTTTATGTTTTATGTATAGTAGTGGGAATTATGGGATACAAAAATAAATCCGCTTGGTTTTCAGACGATTTACACAACTCAAAGTCATGATTCTCTTTGAGTTTTGCACAACCAACAAATTATTCCGGAGAGTCTACAAAGAAGATAAAAAAAATACGAAGATTGTATCAAGAATTATATACAAAAAAATATAAGAATATCTCTTCTGGTGTCAATGAGGAATTGCACGGATAAAGATTCAAAAAAGAATCGATCTGATTCAAAGTAATAATCCTATATGGGATTTCAAAGTTATTAATAGAGGATAAGCCTCGAAAAATCAGAAGAATTACAGATGAATGTACAAAAAAACTGAATTGTTATTGTACCGAAAACTCAACATTGCTATTACAAGAAATTGCAAACGCTTATAGACACCCTAATATTCTTGCAGAATTTATAGCCGGACAATTAAAGGAATACCGATCTCGTTTCGTAAAGCAATAGAAAAAGCTATTGAATTAACTGAACAGGCAGGTACAAAAAGGAGTTCAAGTACAAATTGCGGGGCGTATCCGACGGAGAAGAAGTGCACGTGTCCGAATGGATCAAGAGAAAGGTAAGGGTTCCTCTACAAATACATTCGAGCTAAAATTATTGATTATTGCTCCTATACAGTTCGAACTATTTATAGGATATTAGGGATCGTCAAGATTTGGATATTTGTAAACAAAGAATAAGAAACTTTTCCTTATCTTTAACCTTCCATGTTTCGATAAAACAAAAAATGAGAAATTTTATAAGATTGAATAAAATAAAAAAATTCAATTAATCATTTTGATATTGATATAATTGCTATAACTTAGTGTGCGACTCGTTGGTTTTAGAGTGTGGATTTAGGAATTCAACAAAAAAATAAACCGACTCGTAGTATGAATTAATTAATAAAGAGGCTAATAACCAACTCATCGCTTCGCATTATCTGAATCTAAAGAACTAGTCAAAATCAAAAAATATAAATAAAGATATGATATATTAGTGATATAATTATGAAGCAAACTGAAATATTGCATAAAAAGAGAAATAAAACGAGATCTGATTATGAGTTGTAGAAGCAATAAGAATATATACGGATAGAAATGAGAGAAATTTGAAAGAAAGAGAGAAAAAGAATTCGTGAATATCAATGATATGAATTCCTAATATGTAAAGGTCTATGGGTCATCTCAAAGATGGTAGTGTACATAAAGCATCAATATTCATTAATCCATATATAGATGAGATATATTCCTAGAGCAAAGAAATCAAAGAGCCACAAGTCAATAAAAACTGCAGAAGAGTTGATTCAAGAAAAAAGAAAATCTTATTTTAAATCTTATTAGAGGCTCCGTTGTAGAAAATTCAGACCTAACCATTAATCGAGAAGCGATTAGGAACGCGACGGAACCTGTAAATACCTAAGATTTTATTATTAAAAGAAATGTTAATGATTCATTGGGTGGGATGGCGAAACGAAGCAAGAACCAATCCATGTTTTTGAGGAGTCGTGGGCTAACCCTACATTACATCTGAAATTGATAATGAAAGAGTAAATTAAATATTCGCCTGCGAATTTTGATTTTATTGAATTTAATTTATAAATTTGGTCCAATCCGATAGGATAATAAAAAAGAAAAAGAAAATTCACGTTAGAACCTTATAACATAACAAAACAACATTATCTAATTTATATAAAAGAAAGATTCATTCCGTTCTTATAATAACCAAACAACATTATCTAGTTATATATGGATGGCAAGAATTGTCTATAAGACTTCATGTTTAGTTATATATCAAAGTAAGATATACAAATTTCCAATAGACAAATAGAATTCTATGAAAATCTAAAAAAATCCCGCGATTCTATTATATTATTTAATTAAACATATGTATATTATTGTATATTATTTTATCGGTTAAATCTATTTATTTTTATTTTTGAATCGCTTCATTCGCCAGGAGCTGTATGAGGTGAGAAATCTCATAATACGAAGTTCTGTGTATGCTTGATGGAATTGAGAAGCAACCATCAACTATAACCCCAAAAGAACCAGATTCCGTAAAGCAACATGTAAGAGGAAGAAGAGATAAGGAATATCCTATCGAGGGAATCATAATTTGCTTCAGGTATGTACTCTTCAGGCACTTGAGCCAACTTGGATCACATCTAAGACAAATAGAAACAGGGCGGCGGGCAATGTCAATAGAAGCAGGGTCGCCGGGCAATGCGACGCAGGGTGGACAACCTCGCCGGTACCGCATATTTCAGAACAAACCGGTTTACAATTAAGACCTACCGAAACGCGTATGGGTTCGGGAAAAGGATCTCCCGAATGTTGGGTAGCTGTCGTTAAACCAGGTAAGAATACTTTATGAAATGGGCGGGTCGCAGAAAATGTAGCCAGAAGGGCTATATTCAATAACAACATCCAAAATGCTTAACACGAACTCAATTCATTATTTCGGGACAAAAATTAGAACCAAAGGAAAAGATCTTTAGGATGAAAAAAAAAAGAAACCTACAATTGCAATTTTTTTTGAACACAGAAAGAATATTTTTTTTACTTCAACCTTGCCTTTTTGACTGAAAGAACAGATAAAAAATGATATGATTCCATAACCCTCAAACCCATTTGAATGTAGCCGATAACAGCAGAACCCCGCAGAATTGATCAGCGCAATTCGAATCATGGCGAACTAGTAATCGACGATATGCTTATATTGGTGACATTGTTGTTGCTGTAATAAAGGAAGCGAGTACCAAATACGCCTTTAGAAAGATCAGAAGTGATTAGAGCTGTAATTGTACGTATTTGTAAAGAACTCAAACGTAACAACGGGTATGATAATACAGTTATAGTAAATGATAATGCTGCGGTGGTCATGGTGATCAGAAGAGGAAATCCAGAGACTCGAATTTTTTAGCGCAATCGCCCGGGAATTGTAAAGACAGTTAAATTTCACTAAAAATAGTTTCATTAGCACCCGAGGTATTATTATAGACGAGACCCTTGATATGAGATATATTATTTATGAATGAATATAGATTAATAGATTATGTCTCACACATATATCTTTTACTTAGTAATTATTATATTTGTAGTAATTATTTGTAGTATTATTTTTATTCTCATTTTCATATTCATATATAGAATATATATTTCTAATTAGCATTATATATTTCTAATTAGAATTAAATATATAATTAAATATATATTAAATATTCTATTGTTATCTATTTTTCTTTCTATTTTGAATTAGATATGAAATATGTGAATATGAAAAGTAGATATGTAGAGATATGAAAGTTAGATATGAATATGATTTTTCATTATATAGTCTCTAATTTAATTAGAATGAAAAATAAATTATGTTAATTATATAAATATATTATAAAATATATTAAACATTCTAATTTTTTAAAATATAAAGATATTAAATATAAATATTCAAATCAAAATTCAGAATTCATTTCTATTCTATGAATAAAAATAAAAAAATTATTCTATTTTTAGAAATAGAATTCTTCTAAAAAATAGAATTCAATATGAGATATTCAATATGAGATATTATATATTTCTACATTTTTATAATATTTCATATTTTTATTTCATTTTATAATATTATATTTATAATATTATATTAGTAAAATAAAACTCAAAGAATATTATATATAATATATAATTATATATATATATAGATATATATATATCAATTATATATATTATTATGAGATTTAGGTTTGTTGTACATTTGTTTGCTCAAGAGCCAACCCATAGGAGAGCCTGGAGATGTTCATGTCCCTCCTTTTACTTCATCGGCACCATTAGCCTCATGTATCTCCGTTGCGCGACCCCAACTTCATGGGCGGTCTACAGCGCCAGTTTCATTGAGGCCTCTAAACGGAATTACAGCTATTTGGGCTGGTTTGCAGGTATGTCATTACTTATCTGACAACTTCTCTCATGTTGTTGTACTCATTTTTAGTTTGACTAAATACAAAGTACTATTCATTACATTATTTGGGTCTATGGTTTAGATTATATATAGAGAGAGATTAGATTCTAACAGGCTCTAATAATATTATTCTTTATAAATTTTTAAATTTATTTAATAATTTTTAAATTATACTTATATTAAAATGAGTACGATTAGACATGTAAGAGGCAGGCATATATATATATATATATATATAACCCATGAGTACACCCTTTCACGTTCAAAACCACCTTATTATCTCAATTGAGAAGAACCGTTGAAGTGATAAAATAAAAAAAAACATTTAATACACATGATATTTTTATATACAAAAGTACATTAAATGTAATATACAAAACATATATTAATATTTTTTAATTTTTAATTCAAATATTTACCGTTGATCGTACCAAGCAAGTGGTGAGGATGTTTAAGTTGATTTGAGTATGAATTGATGTACACATTTACTTGCAGGATCTGTCTTGCATACTTCTTACGGAAATAAAGATGTTAAAATGATTATTTAATTTTGACAATTGAATCATCAAAATATGTGTTTTTAACCGTGCAGACTTAACTACCAAAACATCTCCACTAGTAGGTATGGACAGCTGATATATGGAAGCAGTCCCACCTTCCACCAGATCTCCCAAACTGCCGCATCATGTTTGAAATAACTATGTTACTCCTATCGGCATCC
The DNA here is from genome assembly GCA_036023115.1 of Brasenia schreberi. Classification (NCBI taxonomy): domain Eukaryota; kingdom Viridiplantae; phylum Streptophyta; class Magnoliopsida; order Nymphaeales; family Cabombaceae; genus Brasenia; species Brasenia schreberi. The sequence goes on along the minus strand of JAYKKT010000090.1, from coordinate 5,506,971 downwards.
AATTATTAGTAATCAACTTCTTTCTGTGTTTTTTTTTATGTGGGGAAATCACGTACCGCGAATGGCATAATGCGACCTGGGTATGACTTGGTGGATAAATTGGCTTGCACAAAGTAGATGGTGCCTTTTGGAGATGAACACCTGACAGAGTAGTGGACATTTTTCACCATATAATGAAGATTTCACAATTGCAGAGTACACAATTATTCGAACATATTTATTGCTGATACTCAAAATATGTAGTAGATGCTTCTACTGTATCTCAGATCGTAGAGCAATTTTATATAGATCCAAAGAATGGCACAAGTTATAAGTTTTTGAATATATGATTTTGCCCACTTTTTAAGCTGTCCAGATTCAGCATCTGAACAGCCTTCCAATAATATATACTACCAGCAAAGTTGAGAAGAAAAGAAAGAAGAGTACATTTTGTTAAGGTGCCTATCATACAGAGGAGTGCATTTATTATGGTGCTCATCATACAAGCTGGGAGGGAAGAAGATAGAGTACAACATAGGATTATTTGGCAGTAGGCTGAGAAACAACATATCCTTCCTCAAATGTCAAAGACAAGGGATGAAGAAGTAAATATCATCTAACCTGTCATTGGAAGGAGAATTCCCTCCATATACCAGCATCCCTTCACCATCAGCAATAAACCCACTGGAAAATGCAGACCATCCTCGAGGGCCAGGATGCTCACCAGAACCTTTATCATCAAACTTGGTCCAAACTAGTGTCTCCGTGTCCAAAGCATAAGCCTCATCTGAAAACTTCCCAGCACCAAGATGGCCTTTATCACTGGGATCTATTTCACCACCGTAAACTACCACATACTTTCCAATACTTGCAGCAGCAAAGACACTACGAGCACTTGGGTTGTCACCGGCTGTTTCAACCTGTTTCCACTCATGAGTTACTGGGTTGAAGCTGTGGATGTCGTCGAGCTCCTGACCAGAGAAACCATACAAGACCCATACTTTTCCACCAGAAACAGCTAGCCCTGGCCCTCCCCTACCTTTGCATGCATCACCGGGTAAAGGGTAACTGAACCAATGATTAGCTTTGGTATCATATGACCATAAATCGTTCAATCTGCCTTCGATGCCACAACCTCCGAAGATATACACATGCTGCTCATCAGAAGCCATAGAGTGATAGCTCCTGTTGACAGGGCCAGTCTCTCCAGATGATAGGAGCTTCCATTTGTTGGATTTTGTATCGAATGAGTAGAACTCGTTCAGCTCAGAATGATCAGCATCTCTTCCACCAAATACAAAGATAGTGTGGCCAACGGTGGCCATCATTACTCCGATCCTGGGAGGAGGAATGTCACCTGTAGCTGGTAAAATGGACCACACCAGTTCATCGAGGTCGAAGACGTACATCTTGTTGTCAATTGGCACACGTGGCTCGAACTCGCCTCCAAAAACATAGGCCTTCTTGCCTACAACTGTGACTGAGTGAGAGCTCCTTGCTCCAGGTCCATCTCCCTTTTGCTCCATCTAAGGCAGACAAAAAGAAAGCATAGTCTGGAGATCTATGGTAAACCTGTGAATGCTGTACTTTGGCACTACAAGGTTCAATATGAGATGATGCAATGCGCTGCAGTGCTTTTTGGAATGCAAAATAACATATTCTTTCATCAAGCATTTTTCAAAAGGAAATGTAAAAGCCAAATAAAGCCATACACGGAAAAGGAGTGAAATCAGAATCACCAATCGAAGCTTTAGAAATCCTGAACATTAATGAGCAATGACTAGAACAAACATATGAATGTAAGGCAACCTATTGACTCGGCAGAATGAGCAGGTTAAGGAGATAGTAGAGAACCTAATTGGGTTTTCCTTTGTTTCATTGCTCCCCTCCTATACTCAATCAAGCAAATGGAACGCTCACAGAGTTGAAAGTTTCTAGGACTGGCCGGGCCCTAAAAAGCTATAAAGGAAACTAAAAATTTGAAGGAAAAACTAATAGCACGAGCTAGAAAAAAGTATAAAAGAAGTCATTGGAAAAAATAGCAGTCATCCTTGACATATAAATTGGCAAAATATTGATTCCTGAAGCTCCAAAATTTTTGCGGAATTCTTCCGAAAAAAACTGTGCAAAATGGTGGTAAAAGAAATCATCTGAATAGTTTCTTCCCTAGCATTCATATGGGTCCGAGGCAAACTCAACACAGAAATGCAGGAGTGGCTTGGCAAGAACAATTCTTAGGGACAAGTTTCTTCCCTAGCATCCCATGGCTAATCAAAAGTCGGTTCATATAAAATGACCGTACAAAGCAAAGCGCTTTCACAAAGGATTATAACGTGAACAGTTCTTTCTTCAGTAACATCAGCAGCAGCATCCAGATCAGCAATATCATGACATAATTTCCTTGGAAAACACGTTTTAGGCCTTCTAAGCCTCTTTTTCAGAAACGTTATGAACTAGCAACTATCGTACAAAGGCTATGAATTCTACCGAGTTTTCAATAGCTGAATCGTGCCCACAAACTTAATCACCAAAAGCGATCCACACAGAAACACAATTTCTATTGGCAGTGGCACCATCTACCTGAAGGAGCGAGATGTGGACCTTGATCAAGAATAAAGCAATCCACAAATCGGAACTTTTCTTCTCATCAAGCACTCAAGAACCAAACCGTTTCGTAGAAAACGAAGAAAAATATATCTAGAGTCTTTTGGTTTTCCTCAAGCATAAGAGCATGGAGTTAAGGGAACAACAGTTGCAGCAAAGAAGGTGAAAACCTAACCTTGACCCATTTCCCATGAAGATTGGCCATCGAGAGGAATGATCTCGCCGGAAAGACTTCCAGTGGAGAAAAGCCGGTAACTACGGCACGGCAGTCGACCTGTTAGATGATGCCCTTCAGTTGTCACAATCGGCACCAACAAAGACGGGAGCTGGTGGTTTATATAATTAAATTGAATACGACAAAGTAATGAGCAGAAATGTAAAACTGTTAGTGGTGTCTCACAATTAGATGAACACTGTTGGCATGTGCGTGTGTGTGTGAGAGAGAGAGAGAGAGACCTCGAAACTACTGAAAGCAAATGAAAAACATGTTCCTGCTTTTCTGGGGTAAGTTCAAGTATGATTTATGATCACTCCCTCACTCGTACCCGGGCACAGGGATGGCAATGGGTGGGGCAGGTTTTCACCCATAGCACCCACCCGCACTGGATACATACTATTAAACCCAACCCTCGGGCCTGGGGATCAAACCTCGCAGCCGCCCCCACTTCGTTCCGTCTCACTTTAACCTATAAAAAATAAAATTTTAAAAAGTAGTTTATCTCATATATATATTACATAAAACATAAAATTGATTCTATAATATTTATATGACTAAACTAGAAACGATTATATATATTTATAAAATGTATATATGCATCTAAAAAATATTTTTATAATGTATATGTGTGTGTGAGGGAAGGGGGGGGGGGGGGGGGGGCAGGACAGAATAGGTTACCAAGAATCCTACTACCCTGTTTTGTGAGTCTTCTCCGATTTGCCTTGTCCCATAACCAGACGGGTTTTTTCCCTTGAGAGGCTGCCCTATACAGAGGCAGGATGGGGGTGGTTACCCGCAGGCTGGGTGCATCCTCACTTAAGTACGTGACTGACTTGGTGTTGCCATTACCATCGACACTTTCGGTGTGGTGTGCCTACCCATCGTTGCCAATGCTCAGCCATCCTGACAGAGTAACTGCCTGGTGGGATCTTAAAATTTTTGGAAGCCAACAGTGAGCCAGCTTATTATTTGATTTGCAAACCAAGGTGGGTACGGGCAGTGGCGGATTCAGAAACAGAAACATGTTTTGGGTGGAGAGGATTTCATGTTCGAGTGAGGTGTACTTTAAAAAAAATTCAATTCTTTTAAAAAATTTAGTACGTAATTTCAAATTTTCAAATGAAGTGATCGCCATCCACCACTGAATACGTGTCATAATCCAGGGTTTGATTTGCTTTTCTGGCTCTATGCAGATATTTAAATTTTCAATAATATTCTTGTCACCAAGTGCAATCTAGAACAATCGCTAGACGTTGCTGTGAATGGCACAATAAGTATTCGGCCACAACCGATCCCAGTTTAAAAAATTGAAACAAGCGGTTCATCATCAATAATGCACCAATATAAAACTGGTGATGTCGCATTCATCACTGAAAAATGAGTCGTGTTGTGCGAATAAAGCCAAACTAGTTTTTTGCTTGTATGCGGGTATTCTCTAGCTGTCTTTACACACACACGTTATATATATATACATGCGTGTGTACATACACGCACATACACATGTGTATTATATATGAGCTGGTATAGAATGTATTCTAACTAAAAAATCAGATCGTAGATTGTGCTATTGCAAAATCCAACTCTAGAAATGCGATCTCCATGACCAAAAACATTATAATGAACAAATTTATGGTAATTGTAAACTCAACTATGGAATCAAGTATTTACAATTGCTTTGCAGGTAATAAATCAGTTTATTCCAGAGAGAGAGAGAGAGGAGTTGCCTTTGGCTTCTTCCCATTTTCTCCTCACTATTCCTCTGTTTTTCTCTCTTCTGGGAGAAAGAGAGACAGAGATGGGTGATGAAAGAAGTGTATTTTTGGGCCCAATAGAGAGATGGTGGCCTTTTCAATTCGTGTGCCTGCGATTTTTTTCTCTCTTTTTGCTTCCTCCTCTCTCCTTCCTTATCAAACCCTTTTTTCTCTCTTTTTGCTTCCTCCTCTCTCCTTCCTTATCAAACCCTCGATGAACACATATATGTAGCGCATAACATCTTTTGCCTATGAGAGGTTTTTTTTTGTGTTCATCGAGGGTTTTAGAGATGCTGTTCTTGTGTTAAAAGACTATCGAGATTGACAATTATTATTGTGTGCATGATTTTCCTATTTCTTCTTTACTAACATATATAATGTTAAAGACGGTTCCAAACTTGGTGGTTTGGGGTCCACTTTTTTTGTTTATAAGGTTAAATTTGGTAGAATGAGATTAATATGTAAGGTTGAATTTGATAAAAAAATAAAGATGTTGGCTATGTTTGTGTACTTGCATAAAAGGTGATCAAGTTGTCCACCCAATCTTATTCCACTTGTTTGATTATGAGGACTGAACCTATGAAATTAAAATTATAAACCTAACTTCACCATAATAAAAAAAAGAGTTGTTGGCATTCAATAAAAAGCAAGGTCGTATTTTTACATTGATCACAAAGCCCACCTATGACTCATTCCAGGGATGGGCCCTGTAGAATTGGACCTGCAATATCGGGCTTATAAACGAACACCCTTTTAAGTGCCAAGGGATAAGATTTGTTTTAGGTGGTTTAGTATCTTTCTCCATATTTATATATTATAATTAGGAAAAGTGGATCCTCCAACCTTTAATACTTACCTATGCACTTTTTACTTTTAGGAGAGTGTAATAAGAACGTCTTTTATATTTTTTAAACAATCTTCTAACTTTTAAATAACATTTATGCTCCCAAAAGTAAAGGATGGACACTATTACATCTGATCTCCTTCTCATTCATATATATATATATATATATATATATATATATATATATATATATATATATATATATATATATATATATATATATATATATATATATATATATATAAGTCTAAGATACTTGTTATATCTTTGAAAATCTACCCCATTTATTTCAACATTTAGATAGTTGAGTTTAAAAAAAAAAACTTTTGCAGGTGTATAATTCATGTGCATAAAATCAACTATCAATTACTTAACGAATGGTTAAGATTTTCGAAGATAGTAATTATATAAAGTGGCAAGCATATTCAACTCACCCTTATATACTAACATACTTAGGTACCAACAAATCTAGAATCTGGTATGTATTGGCATATTTAGGTGTTATCAAATTCAAATATATCTCAAGCAAAATGTGTGAATATGAATAAGTACACATATACTTTTTAATTCAAATTCCATTAAATACATTATTGAAGATAGATGATTGAAATTTGTTTGAATTGGCTAGCGCATAAGTGTATGAAATTCTACATGCATGCATATATATATATATATATATATATATAATAGTATCATGGACAATCAAATCACCACACTGTTGAGTTCTAACAATTCAACCATCTACAGCACTCAGATGTGTGCCCTGATGTAGTCTCATGATGGATCACATCATCACCCCTTTGCGCTCTAGCATTTCAACTATCTACAATGTGCAGGCCCACCTCGAAAGTGTTGACAACTTCGTCATTCATAAGCATGATAGTAGGAATTGAATGCTAGAATGGGAACAGTAATAACACGGCCTCTTGCACTTGTACCGTGTCACATCCAGCACCTCTATTTTTTTTCTTTTTAACTAAAAACGATCGATAATTTTGGAAGTTGGCTTGTGGGGAATCTAGTTTATTTAAACTTGGTTAAACTACTCCAAAGGTATATTTCGATTTTCAGTTATCAAACCGAGCCGACCAATGCACATCGTTAATCTGGCTAAATGTGCATGAAAGTGGTTGGTGGCCAACTTTTCAAAAACTATCGCAGTGAATGGAAAAGACTATCATGGATAGACTGTCAGTGAGCGGTCGAAGGTGGTGGTTATGATGAGGGTTCGACTTACGTACTCAGTACTTGGCGTGGTGGCCGGGCACGCCAGGCCTAGGTTCAGTGGGTTTTGCACCTCTATGATTAGTTTTGTTCTTGATTCATCTGCTTTTGTTTTGGTTTCATGCAATAAGCGGGTACGAGACCCAGCACCAGTGAGTTTAACTTGGACCTAGTGGTGTTTAGTTTGGTCCAATATGGAGTCCATGTATGGGACCTGGGTTCTTAAGATCCAAATCTGCATCTGTTTACATTTGGTTTTACATTTAGTAGGGTTCAGTATATAAACCCCTCTTTGCCTCTTGTAAAGGGGTGAACTACCATTTAATTAATACAATAAGAGAGGTAAAGGCTCTCCATGCACCATCATCGTCTTTTCCTTCTCCATCTCCAATCAGGTGGACGTGTGCATGTGTGTGAGGCTAAAGGGCATGCTGGCGGAAAGGGAAGAGAAGCGAGCTGGGGGGCAGGCCGTAGGCGGCAACCAGGCCGAGTCAAATGAGGGCTGATCGGAACGGAGTTTTGAGCCATCGCCGAGCCCATATATAAACAGCTGGCAGTGGCTGAATGTAGAAGCATCAAGCTAAGCAATTGCTATATAAACTTCTAACCTGCATGAAAACTAAATTAAGAGTTTCTATCGTCCATGGGCTCTTATCTGATCAATTTCTTAACAAGGCAAGACATATACTTATCAATTGATTATTCAGCAAGTCATTCAGAAAGGACAGTTCCAAAAATCTTCTGTGACTGAAATTTGGGGCATAAGTCTAAAAATTTGGGAGCCTTTTGGGGCCTACAAAAAGATATTATAATGACCTTAAATTTCTGGGGCCTAAGGCAATCGTCCGACTCACCCCGTGACTCCACCCTTGAGCATGTTAAAAATTGACAGGGAGAAGAAGAGGAAGAGACGGGAAAAAAGAGAAGGTTTAGAGTCGGCCACTCCCCCACCCCACATACAAACCAACACCAACATGTTTTCATGCAACTAAATCATAGATTTACATTCATAAAATCAATGAGTGTTTCAAGTTACCCCCAAAAGCTAGAAAATAGATCAAATACACCAACAAATGATACTTTTCAACTGTTGGATGTTGTACATAATGATAGCTATTGCAATCTTTCAATCACCCTATCAATCAAAAGCTGATGCAAGACTAGCAGAAGTTGCTTGATTGAAACAAAACAAAGAACCCCCAGATGCTGTAAAACTTCGAACCACCCGAGAGTTGATGAGTTGAAGAACTGGCAGATGATAAACTAAAAGGTAACCTTTTTACGATTCTGAGTGGATGATTTCCATGATTTCTCTAGCCATGTTACGCTCTGCTTTCATGAATTTGAGAAAAAGGAATATTGGGCTAATTCTCGTGTTAAACTCTCACAAAAGACGCTGTTTGCAACTTTAAGCTCTTGCAAACACGGTCTAAAGTCAACTAAAGATAAATTTGATGGCATGCGCAAAGCATTTCTACAGGTATTTATAAGAGGGGATTAAAGGATCATTGGCACTTTGGGGAGGAATTTTGTTGAGAGACAAGAATTCTCGAAGAAACTCCCCGGTGACTGGTATGAATGCCGGACAAGAAAGGAAGGTTGGGTTAGGCTTCCAACAACCACAAAAACAGCTGCTTGCGCTCGACCATAATGTGGCGAGTCAAGCCCTCTTCAAGATCTTCTCCTTCATCCAACGATTTAGTTTCTTTTTTTAGTTCTTTCTCGATTCTTTCGTTTTCTGTAGTTTCTTCGGTCTGGCAATCACTAGCTTACTAGTTTAGAACCAACACTTGAGACGAATTAGAGTGGTTAGTTATCAGGAAATATATTTCGTGTTCGTCGTTTTTATTGGAAAACGATATTTGTCTCAACATCAAATGTTGATGCACTTTAGATCATTTTATTCTGAGGCTCTTCAGCAAGCTGTTTGTACTTTGAGATCAGGCAATTGAGGGTTCAGTTTTCCAGAATGGAGGATTTGTCTCCTGGAGATGGTGGAGTGAGAATGTATGAGCGCCAAGCATGTAGAAGTATCTGATTTAAATTCATTAAGAGCAAGTGCATAAGCACGCATTAACACAGACACACACATACACTATATATACCCACATACACACACTCACATATATATATATACACCATTTATAATATATATATATATAACACCATTTTTTGAAAATAGAAAACCTCAAATTTAGACCTTCATTCCTAAGGAGTCACCTAAGCATCGTCTACTTCCACACATTTACTTGTGAACTTCATATATATATATATAGGAAAAGTGTTAAATAAGCATGCCATACCAATCTACTTAATTTTTTTATCGTTTAACTGAAATGATGATGGAGATTTGAATTAAAAAACTAAGAAATACTAATATACTTTTTGTATATTACATGTAATATATTGTATGTACTAAATACTTTTCATTTTGTCACTTCAACCATTCATCTTAAAGATCAAATGATTGAGATACTAAAGTAGATTAGAGTATGGTTGATTGTGCACCTAGACCATGCCCTTATAATTAATGGTTACTCTCAAAATTTCTACAAAAGCTTTCATCTTAGAGGGATCAAATTCAGATGGTCTGTCATTTTTGTTTGTGACATTAGTTTCCTTCTTCTCATTATTGGTTATGTATTTTCCTTTAAAAGATGAAATACTTTAATATGATATTTTAGGTGCTAACCCTTTTGTCTTAATATTTTCAAATGCCTAGGTTTATCCATCACATTATGGTTACTCTGACTCACATTTATTTATCTATATGCGGGTAAGTGTCTCTTAGGCCTTTGAGTGAATATGCATTGATATGGAAAAATATATTGTATTCATGAAAATGTGGTAAATGTACACATCGATTTATGCTCAAACGTTCTTAAACATCTCAATTTATGCTCAGATGGTTGAGATTTAAATTAACAAAAAATAAAAAGTGTATTAAATGTACTTTATTTTATTTTATTTTTTTGCTTTAAAGATCTCAATTGTTTATCTTAAAGAATGAATACTTGATATTTTTAAGGAGATTTGGAGTATGGTTGAGTGTACACATGTAGTATGCTCTCTCCTATTCATATATGTTACAACCTACATGATGTATTATAAAATATTCATATCCTAAGAATATTAAAATAATACTAATGAATGTTATCAAATTATCACATTGGGTAAAACTTGTCATAAATGCAAATATGATAATAAGGGGTGAGTGCCACTCGCACATGCTCAGATAAATATAATTTTACTGCAGTAAACATGCACACAGTGAAATGCTAATGATATATAAAGAAAAGTAATATGGAGTTCAAATGAATCTCTTTATCAATTGGAATATGTAATACAAAGTCATACACTCATCCAGCATGCATTTTTAATTCCAATATGAAGATTTGAATTAAAAAGTAAATAATTTACGTACATGCTTTATATTTTATTTATCTCAAAGATGGAATGGTTGTAATGGGTTCATTCTAGTTCTTTATTTTTGTGAGTTTGACTCATATATATATAAGTTAAATCAAGGAAACTCTATTCAAACTAATGTCAACTATTCAATCAAAGGTCTTAGGTGGTTAAAATTTAAAATAAAAAGTGAAAAGCTACATGCACTTTTTGGAGGATACTTGATTGCCTTTGTATGTACTTTTCACTTTTGTGTTTCAATCTCAATCATTCATATCCATCATATTTAGTTAGATAGTATGTACACATTCGCATCCTCCACATTCTTTATATATATATATATATATATATATATATATAAGAAGCTTTTATGTGTTAGCAACATTATATACTACTCAATTCAATTAAAGCTTAACCATCCAATTTAAAATAGATGATTGGTATTTGAATTTTAAAAACAAAAAACAAACTTATACTTTGTAAGTTGAATTAATTTAAAAAGCTTTCAATATTTCGAAGGAGCCATCAACCCGCCGGAAATAGGAAACGGCATGGCACCTCGCAAGCATGCCCACAAAAACTGTGTTTATCACTAACATTGAGGCCAGAGACGGCAAAAAACACAACTACAATTGGCTCCTTCGGGCCGTTGAAATCACCACTCGTCCACTATGCTGTGTCGTCACACTTAGCGGAAGAATAAAGAGAAAAAGGGAGCTTGGCTACCACTTCTACTATGGAGGGGTGAACAACAAGCTCAAATGCATCCTTCAGTAACGAAGAGAGAGACCCCAAATATGTTTAAGCAATTGCAGGCAATTTGTATAACGATTATTGAAGCACTGGCACTGGCACTCATTGTTGTTCTCCTAATTATACACAACAAATCAACATGATGATTGACATTGTATTAGTATATATCTTTTATTCTCATATGCGTTTGGAATCACATATATAAATTTGACTTTTTGTGACCAAAAGGGAATAGGCGGTTCGAACCACCATAATATATAGGAACTCAATTGTGAGGGTTGGATCCTCGGAAATACAAAAACAACTGTCAGAATAAATCTATACAAATACTGGCGACGCTCATACTCTTATTTATGATGGTTGGACAAACCATTACCAATAATTGAGTATATTTTTCAGTGGTTTTGTGTCTCAATTCCGAGAGTGGAACCGTTAAAAATGTTGCAAACGCTTGCAACGGTTATTGATAACTATTTCCGGCAGTTCACAACCTTCCACAATATTCCCCCCTCTTCCTGTGAATCAGCTCTCCCCGGTCGTTGACAAGGAAGCCCTTCTCTTCCCCTATAATCTCTCTCCCTCTCTCTCCTCAACGAATCGGCTCTTGCCGGCCATTGCCAGGAAAGCTCTTCTCTTCCTACACCATCTCTGTATATTTTCTGGTGAATTGTTATGTCTATATCTCACATTACTGTATTTATTTATGTGCTTAGTTTGATGTTATAAAACATAAGAAGGCTTATACGTGAGGTAAATGCATTATTATTTTTTGCACTATCTTGTCTTGATGGTTGAATTATTGGAATTTTTTTATTTCACCTCATGTTTTACTGATGAGCCATACTTAGACATGCTAATGAGATTGTTGTTTGCTGTGACGTCCTCTCCATTTACACGCCATTGTTTCCTATTGATTTAAATGTTTATCTTATTTTGGAAGCTCTCAATCTTGGTGGGCTTTCTCTTTATGCAATGGTTAGCATTCATGAGTTGGAGTCTATCCTAGCAGCCCTCTTCTTTTCAATTTTTTGCTCATATTTTCATTCATTGACTCCTTTTTCTTCAAACTATTTCATTATACATGCTCAAATTTCTTGTGTTAACTTATATTTCTCGGAAACAAACTTGCAAAGATCCCTCTTGGTCGTAATTTACATGTATGGTTTGTTCTACTTTGATTTGGTTAGGTTGAAATGACAACCAACATACCTCCTCACAATCTTGGGGAAGTTATAGATGCTCCTTCAATGCTGCTTCATAATCTTGAAGCTACGGTTTGGTCCTTTGATTTTGTTTAGACTTTTATCAGGCATTTTGTGTGTAACACATGGTCAATATTACTTTGATAATGATGGTTATTTATATCTCTCAATATTTATGATGTTTCCAATGTGATATTAAGGGAATCACAAAATACAAAAAATGTTATAGATGATTGATTGCGATCTTCTAAATATTAAATTTTTTTAATCTTGCTCATATTCGACTCATAAGACATTTATGTACTCGTTTTCATATTGGTCTATCTATTTAGCTATGTTGGACTTGATATATTTCATATTCGGCAAAGACATTTGTGTATCCTTGTTACTTTGGTATATAAATGTCTAACTGTGAAAACTTTATCAATGTTTGTTACTTTAGTTATTTGTATGATGCTTTTATTTAGATATATATTACTTTGAAAGATAAATTGTACTATGATTATTTAATATTATATATTAGGTGTATGTTTTGGAATCACATCTCCAACAGAAAAAATCTTTGATAGATTCAAACCGTTGGGGGTATTCATGGAAGCATATTTTCTCGAGTTATTCACTATACATGTTGCGGTGGTTTAACTCCCAAAAATATTGCGATGGTTGTTTAAGGTACATTTTGGGGTTCAACCTCACAAGAACACTTTTTTCGATGGTTTCCTTATTTTTGAGAAAAACATTTTGGTACCAGAAAAGTTTTTTCTATAATTCTTTCAAATATTTTTGACGGTTGAAGATTTGTCAAAAATGACTTTTTTCTACCCGTTACACGTTGCTGGAGTATTTCCAATGGTTCTATACGTATTTCGAAGGGTGGTTTTGATTTTCTTCAATAGACTTTTTTCGGCGAACTTATTTTTGGTGGTTTTCAACTTACTGTCGAAAATGCATGGATTTGTACTAGTGAGTTCAACATTGAATGTTGGATAAGAATGTGCAGGAATACCTGTAGGTACTTAAAAATATGTTTTGCATATGCGTGCACATAGAGCAGAAGCCTTACAAGGTGCATGCAGGTCTTTAGTACACATGCTCTGGGACGATGGACTTTCTATGTATTATTTGATCTCGTGTCATACCCCTCGTTTCTTCGATCTTCTATGTGTAAATTTTGGTCCTAATGATAAAATCAAGATTCACTATATGATTTCTTGAGATATATGTGTAAGACATATAACCAATTCGAGCTTACACTGGTGGGCTTCTACTCCCGATGAGGTAAGGTCAACCCAGGCAAGCTTGTGGTTGTTCTTACATTGGTTCAAGAAAAGCTGATGAAGTTCAAGATAAGTGGATGCGAGAGTGGGTGCTTCTTGAATTGTTGTGCGATTGGTTGCCTAATGAATTGTTCTTGAGAGGGGTGTTCGAAGTGTTGATTATGGTGACTTGTTGCTCCTAGGTAAGGCTTCGGTTTGTTTGATGAGTATGTTTTTGGATTCGTTGGCTGGATTACAACAAGGATCCTCGGTTATGAACACGATAGAGAAATGACTTTTCATGTATTTAACAACTAAAAGAAAGTATGGACAGTAAGAAGGAACACAGAGAGTATATGCATTGGTGAAACATGCATAATAAAAGAAAACAATGACTAGATGAAGGTGAACTAAGCAAATGTTAGAATCTTATGAAACTGAGTGCAAAGCAAGAGTGAATGCATGGCAAAAATTAAAACTTGAAACGGGACGAAGCAAAGCAAACAACAAACGTATAAATGGGAGTGAAACAGGATGCAAAATGCAAAATCTCAAACTTGTGACAAAGATTTAATACCAACAACGGGAGCTAGAGAACCCTACTCAAAAGAAGTGATGCTCTAGAGTTTCTTCACGAACTCACAGCAAAACGTCATTGGGTGGAAGCCGATTTGCAGTAGAGAGAGATCCTTTTCAGGAACTCCCACCATCATATATTTCCCCTCTTTCTCTTTATTCATTGTTCATCAATTCTTTGGACCTTTTTCTTCCCTTTTGAATTCCACCTTTTTCATTCTGCCTTTTTATAAGCTTTTTAATGAAAATAAATATGTTAGTATTAGGCTATTAGCTTAGGAGAGTTAGCGAAATCAGAAAAGTATATAAACCACAATTTCTACCAACCTATTCAAAAGAATGAAGTCAAACTTTCTATAGAAGTTTGGAAAATCCTAGGGAAAATAGGAATCATTTAGCTCACAAGACTATTTAATGAAATATGGAGAAACCAAAAGATGTCCGAAGAATTGAGAGCGAGTACACTTATACCAATATATAAGAATAAGGGAGACATTCACAATTGTGCGAATTATCGGGGTATCAAGTTAATGACTCAAACTATGAAATTATGGAAAAGAATTATTAAACATAAGGTAAGACAAATATCGAGTACAATGAAGAACCAATTTGGATTCAAGCTAGGAAAATCTATTGTTGAAGCAATTCACCTTTTGAGACATCTTATGAAACATTTTAGAGCAAAAAAGAAAGACTTTCACATGATATTTATTGACCTAGAAAAAGCTTATGATAAGATACCAAAGGAGGCTCTTTGGAAAACCTTGAAAAAAAGAGGTATCCCATTGACATACATAAGCCTTATAAGAGACATGTACGATAATGCAAAAACATGTGTGAGGACTCATGAAGGAATGACAGACTTCTTTGAAGTTAATATTGGGTTACATTAAAGATCAACTTTAAGTCCATACTTATTTATAATGGTGATTGATGAGTTAACAAAACATATTTAAGATGAAGTACCTTGGTGTATGTTATTTGTAGATGACATTGTGTTAGTGGAGGAGTTTAAGGAATAAGTAAATAGAAAATTGGAACTACGGAGAGAAACATTAGAAAGTAAAGGCTTCCGACTTAGTAGAACAAAGACAGAATATATGGAATGTAAGTTAGATCATTTGGTTACTTTAGAGGATATCAAAGTAATGGAAGAATTGATGGAGATGTTACATATAAAATTAATGCCTGGTTGATTAAAATGGAGAGGAACATCAAGTATTCTTTGTGATAAGAATATATCATTAAAGTTAAAAGGTAAATATTATAGAGCAGCAATTAGACTTGTCATGTTTTATGGTTTTGAGTGTTGGGCAATTAATAAACGTATACAAAAGATGTCTATGACAGAAATGAAGATGTTTAGATGGATGAGTGGTTATACAAGAAAAGACCGTATATATAATGAGGTTATTATAAATAAATTAAGAGGATAAAATGAGAGAATATCGTTTAAGGTGGTTTGAATATATAGAAAGAAGATCAAAAGAAGAACCGCTAAAAAGATACGAAATACTAGATTGTGAAAGTATTAAAAGAGGTAGAGGATGACCATAAAAGTATTGAAAAAGAAAAGAATGATATAGCTTATTATGAGTTAACTCCTAACATGGCACATGATATGGCTCTTGGAAATAAAGAATCGATGTAGCCGATCCCGTGTAGTATGGGAAAAGGCTTTGTTGTTGTTGTTGTAAGTATAAGTTTTGTTGACTATTACAATGAGTTGTTTCGAGGTTTTCTCCTTGTTTTTCCTTGTAAACTTGGGCAGCTTGATGGAACTAAGATGAATTTCTTATGATCCTAGAAGATTAGATTTGTCCATGGCTTGAATAGTGAGGAAAAATTTTGTTGGTTCTGCGGATTGCTTTACGATACCTTCACTTCCAGTATCTTTTTCTAATGAATTAATCGTGCTGTCAAATCAGTATCTTTATGGTTATCCGTGGAACATTATAGTTTCGTATGCAAAATATAGGTCTGCTTTGTAGTTAAATGGGGGGATTTAGTTGTTTGCAGTCGGGTACCTTCTTCTTAACATTGATGGGCTCCTCTATTTATGGCAAAGGGCTGGCCTTAAAGAAGCAACAACGCCCCAAACAGTGTCCAATGTTAAATCAAATCAAATGAACCGTAACACGTTCCTGAATTCAGAAGAAACTGAACCAATTGCATCATCTCAGCAAGTTCTTCAAGCTATTACAAGACCACCGGACGCTCAGAAAGAAAAAGCTGCACTAGGGGAGTGGAGACGATGGCTGCATTGGCCGATGGTGGTTGCACTACAGGACCCTTTACTCTTCCTTCAGCGTTGATGAACGGAATCATTTGGAATCGTCGAGGCACCTGGAGCTATTTGTTCAACCATTCTGCGCAAAATTTCCTTTGTGGCATTGTTGGAAACAAGAGTTAAGCCAGAGAAAGGACGCCATATCTTTCAAAATCTCGCTTTTGATGTGTGCGATAAAAGGAGGTTGCCAATAATAATAATAAGGAAAAGAGTGAGAAGAACTATAAGAATATGACCTGCAAATGACTCTTGAGATGGTACAAGGTGACACCATCCACCCGCATTAACTTCATCACTGCTTTCGGTGTTGCTTCTGAAACCAGCAAACATAAAAGAAAGTTGGAAACTATTCTCCTTTATCTACTTTTAGTTAATTAAAATGACGATTTATCATTTCTATACAGTTTGATCTACCTAAACAAATATATTAAAGCAACTGTGGTGCTAGTTTCAGTTATCCAAGATTTTCATTTTCTTTTCTAGAAAATATGGCCAATATTTTCTTTTTTGTACAATGGGGAGACAGAAGCCAATGCATGCCCTGGGTATCGAACTCATGACCTTTAACGGTGGATGGTTTTGCGGGAGGGATCTGGGTTGCTTAGAAATCCAAATAAAACCTCACTGAATTGAAGGGTTTCTTTTACTTCGTGCAGATCCTCGCCGGAGTCCTCAATCGCGCAATGGAGAGTGGAAGGGCCGAGGAAGACTAGCTCATAAAAAATGGAGGGAGAAGAAGAGAGGGAAGACGATTACGCCCATACGGATTACCATGGAAGAACTTGTTTTTTTCTAATGTATTCACTACAGTATTTATAGTGAAAATCTTTCACAAACCTACTTTGTTTTTCCTGTCTTTCATGGGCTTTAGCTTGTAATTAATTACTTACATATTCATTTCTCTTTTAAATTTTTATTATATATATATATATATATACCTAGCATCCTGATGGAGATTAACTCATTTCTATCCTATGCAAGATTGCAATGACACTAATGCACAGAGTAAAAGTTAAATGTTGTCCTTGCAGGCTTGCACGATCATTTGTTATGAACTTAGCTGGGAAACATATTTTATTGGAAGTTGGGCTTTTTCGTTTTTTTGTTGAATATAATGTTTTTCATGTATTTAGTGTCGAGAATGGGCCATTTGAGCCGAGCATTCTTATGATTTTTGCCTCACTTTTTGTGGATTTTTCCAAGTCATGCCAATAATAATTTCAAGTGTAATAGCAAATGATACATGTTGTGTGGTTTTTCATATACATATTAACAAATCTCAAACCCATGTTTGCAACAATGCTTTGAGAAAAGATCCTCTCTTATGTCTTTGGTTTGCCAACATATCATTAGTTATGTCCGCATCCTTGGAGATTACTGGGCTTTCAGGAATAATGTCCCGACAAATATATCATGGTTCTTAGTACCAGTTACATCTTATGCAGGAAAAAACAAACTCTTCAAGGCTGCAGAGGTGTACCTAAGTTCGATCAAGATCTCTACATCCCAATGGCTTCGTGTTAGTATGGAGGAGAAAGAGAGCACATTCACCGTAAATGTGATCTAGACCATGAGATCACTGATATTTTTGAGGATGTCAAGTATAAGTGGAGATTAATCCACGGGAAAATGGATCATAATAATACTTCATCTGTTGCAGGTGCTCCTCGAGGCACTAAGGATTCTTCTCTGAAGAAGTTCGAAATCAGATTCCACAGTAAGCGCAAGGAGGTGGCTCTCAATTCGTACCTTCCGCATGCGCTCAAAGTGTGTAGAGGAAGAAAATGGCAAGAAGAGCTTGAGGCTGTACACACTTGATAATCTGTATTCTGATAACATGTGGAGTTGGATTTGCCTGAGCCATGAAGCAACATTTGAAACATTGGCTATGGATGATGCGCTCAAGGCGGCAATCAAGAATGATCTCTGCCAATTCGTAGAACAGAAGGAATACTACAGGAAAGTGGGCAAAGCATGGAAAAGAGGGTCTGTTGTTTATGCAATTGCTCATTTAGAATCAAGTTTACCATGTTCTTAGTGTCTCATTAATGATGTCTCCTATGTATACGGTCTTTTCTTGATGATCACTCATCCATCTCAACATCTTCATTTCTGTCACAGACATCTTTTGTACATAATGCAATAACAACTAAGCCTTTTCTGAGACGAGGTGGTGCCCTTTATATGAGGGTGATCTTATAGCATATTAGCAGTTAGCTCCAACATAATGTTTAATCATTTCCTTTCAATACCTTCATCATATTTCTCTCCCTCTTTTGAAGTGTTTATCATATAGTCTGTGGTACCTTTTCCCCTATGTTTTCAATTGGTCATCTCTCTACCATTTTGATCCAAATTACATCTTAATCTCATGCCATAATTGGATTAATACTGTTGAAACTAATGCTAACAATTGTCCTTGTATCCGGTACTTTTGTATGGACCTCATGGCACTGTAAAGTCAAGTTTGGCTGCAGCCTACATTCTTATGCCTAATCAAGAGAGAGATATAAAATATATCCTCAAGAAGATTAAAATGTCTCATCTGCATATGTACAATTTTCTGGAAGTATGCAATAAAAAATAGGGATATTCCTAATTAGATAATTAAATATAGATGTGTGTGCACCATTTGTTCTGGTAGCTTGTAATTAATTACTTACAGATCCATTCTCTTTTAAATTTTTATTAGATATATATATATATACCTAGCATCCTGATGGAGATTAACTTATTTCTATATACACTTTTGTGCTTTTAATTGCAGCTTCTGGGGTTGATCCTATGCACCTCCAGTACTTCATGTTTTCTGGTCGAGTGATTGCAATGACACTAATGCACAGAGTAAAAGTTAATGTTGTCCTTGCAGGCTTGCACGATCATTTGTTATGAACTTAGCTGGGAAACATATTTTATTGGAAGACATTAAAGATGAAGAACCAGATTTCTATAATAGCTGCAAGCAACTCTTGTAGATGGAAGCTGAATTTCTTGACTCAGGTGATCTTGAACTTACATTTTGTGTTGAATATAATGGTATTGGTTCTCAAAAATCTGTTGAACTCAAAAGAGGTGGTAAGAACAAAAAAGTAAATAGCACCAACAGGCAGGAGTTTGTGGACCTTCTTATTGATCATCGCTTCTCAAAATGCATGTCTACACAAGTCATGCATTTTTCTGAAGGTTTTGGTGAAAATCTTAATTAACACTCCAACACTGCATAGCATTTTTCCTGATCAGGGACTTGACCTAATGTTACACGATGGTGATAAAGATATATCAGTAGATGAATGGAAAGCACACACTGAGTATAAGGGGTACTTGGAGTGAGACTGTCAGATAGTCTGGTTTTGGCAGGTAAAAATACTTTAGTGGCATGCTCTTTAAGTTATTTTGTTCGAATTTTAATACAGCAGTTTGGTCTTTCTATTACCACAAAGCATCTTTTTTTGTAGGCTGCTTAAGAGTATCTGATTGAGCTTTATCCACTCATTGGGACTCATTGGAAGCATGAATCCTTCTTAACCTTGTTTTTATAATATCTCCGATATGGTTCACAATATGTAGCACAACAGTATAGCAGATATTGTAAATGTACCACCAGTAGATGACACAGAAAAGAAGCTTAACTATCGGGGGCACAGAAAGACCGTATACATAATGAGGTTATTAGAAACAAATTAGGAGTGGCACCAATAGAGGATAAAATGAGAGAACCCATTGAATGCCTCTAATACTAATGAATATTCGAAATACAATACTGCCTTTAATTATTGATGTCATTCTTTCTATGTATAAGCTTTTCTGCAATTTGCTAAGAAAAAGTAGGTTGCTCGATGCATCTTATAATTTTACTTCTCAAAGACTATTCTTGTTGGTAAGATAAACCAGAACTCTGATTTCCCAAATCATCATCGATAATGACCCATGAGGCAATGTTAAAACTTAATTCACTGATGTTCTGTGACCCGACGTGAGTAACTTGCAATGTAAAAGAAAGAACCCTTAACTATTTCATTTGATAATAGAACAAATCACATTTTTACCACTAAACTATACCCACTCCAGCTGTGGCAACGGGATTGTGGTTAATAGGGTCTGAGCATTGCAACCCTTACAGCCATGTGGGAGTAGCAGGTAAGGTCAGTCTTTTTTCTGGTTCTATACTTGGGCATTTTCAGAGCTTCGTCCAACTCCTGCACTTCACGTGAGCTGAATACAAGGCCGCCAAAACCATGAATCAAGCTTGATCCGTACCTTAAGTGGGGAAGGCTACTGCACTGTTATTTGCATCGTACTCTATCTTGTGCCATATTAGAGTTTAACTCAAAAGAAATAAGCTAATATTTTATCATTTTTAAATCCTTTTTCAGCCTCTTTTACGGTGTTCACCATCTAATTACTTATACCTTCTCACTGGAGTTCCATATTGCTGCCTCTCCAAATGTCCAAACTGCTCAAGTGCTATTTTATCTAATATTAGCGCAACAATAATTTTTTCTTCTGATTACACCATTACTAACTAGTCTTTCCTCGTGTGATTGCATATTCACCTCTATTTCTTCACTTCTGTGAATCTCTTGTAGTTGACTCCCATGTGTTTAAATTCGCAGAAAAATGCAGCATACAATCATACACAAAGAAATTAAAAGAACAATAAGAAATGAAAAGAACAATGTATGAAAATATGGTGGAGATTGGAGGAGGGGGCAAGCCCTAAAATACCCTTAATAATAAGGACTATTACAATAATACCTACAACATTAAAAAAATACTAAAAACTTCACTAAACAACAGATTCAGACTTGCCGAAAAACTGGTTCTTTCTCCACTACACTTGCATCAATGATCTCTCTGAGGCTTCATTAAATCAACTTAGAACAATTACGAGCACACTTGTGTAGTACACGATCCTTCTATGGGTGTCTGTTGCTCTTTCTCTTCCCTCTTCTCTGTGAAGTGATTGGGTAGCAACACTTCAAAAGTCATATTTTTTTCTTCTTGAGAAAGTTGATTTTTATGGTAGGAGGTACTATCTCTACCATACACACTTCAATTGGTTTTTTATACTCCCCTTCGATTGGTGGTTGTTGCCGGTGTATTGGTTGGTGTCATCTAGCATAATATAAACATCTACTCATACTAGTCGGTTATGGTCCCTTCACATGATGACTGCAAATGATTTTTCCAACTCTTTTGGTTGTTCACTTCAGCAACTCAAGGTTTCAAACTTTATGCTTATTGGTAACACTGTCACATTCTATAAGAATCAATGCATCTGCCTCTTGTATGATTTTGATTTTCAAGCATATGTGGTGAAAATTTGTTTTTC
The DNA here is from genome assembly GCA_036023115.1 of Brasenia schreberi. Lineage (NCBI taxonomy): Eukaryota > Viridiplantae > Streptophyta > Magnoliopsida > Nymphaeales > Cabombaceae > Brasenia > Brasenia schreberi. The sequence goes on along the minus strand of JAYKKT010000090.1, from coordinate 5,485,535 downwards.
TGCAACACTTTTCTAGCAACCTTCGTGGCTACAACACTCTTTGAGCAACCTTCATGGCTATAACATTCCTCAGCAACCTCCTAATTGCAAACTTTCAATAGCCTTCATTGTTTGAACTAGAGCTTCCATTTCACCCATCTTCTCAAGTTGAGCTTGCAGCTCATTCATTTTTGCAACTTGTGCTTCCATCGCATTCCCCTTTTGGCGTAACATAGCTGCTTCTTCACGATATGTAGCATTTTCTTTTATCAATTTGGATTCATGTGGACTTGGGCCAAACACATGTCGGTGACTAACAGACAAACCATATGTAAGCACCCTCCCATATCTATCATGTCCCATGACCTGAGAATAAACATCTTCTCGAGATGGGCTATCATGTGAGCCTTCAGGGGGTAGGGACATTTTTTTCCTTGATTTGATCAATTACTTCATTCAATTCTGAATTTGAGTGATCTTTATTTGATCTAGTACGAGTCATGATAAAATCTGTAGCCCATGAAGAATCAGTTTCATCATCTCCGAATCTTTTGCTTTAAAGTGTGCAAAGCTCTTCATGCCCATAGTATGGCGAAATTTAATTTTGGTGCAGTCCACTGCATTTCTTTCACTTTGCATCTTTGACCGAGGTAAACCAAAGTATTGCATGAGATGCTCCCATTGATCTAGAGGAATATGCTTGTGATGATGCTTCAAGCGTTCAGCATGTGTTGGGTACTTCTTATAGATCTTTCGAAGATCATACCTCCAAGATCCCAACAGTTTTGCATATTCATTCATTACCCAACCTCTCAAATCATTGTTGATGGAATACTTTTCCAAAACACATCGCCATAAGGCATCCTTATAAGACTTAGGCAGTTCATTCTAGTTTGTGTAAATTAGAGGGGTCTTTTTTAGATCGCGTGCAATCGACCCAATGAAAGAACTTAATTTCTGGGCCTCAACACCAATAGGTTGGCCAAGACTATTTTCTTTAACTTAAAATTTCATCCTTTGTGGTAGGCGTAGAGTTTCAAATGCATGTGTTTGACCTCTTCTCCCCTTCCTTTGAGATGCTAAAACTATACATTTATTCTGTGAGTACGTCTGTGATGCATCTTGTGTCAACTCATACATATCATCCACGCCATCCTCATCAGTATCACCACTTGGGTTTGAAGCTAAAGATAATGATTCACCATGATAATACCAATGTGTATAATTATGAAGAAAGCCAAAACATATCATGTGGTCGGCTGATCTTTCAGTGGTTGAAATCGGCCTTGTCTGTTGCAAAAATGATGTCTTCACAGTACTCAATCACTTTCCATTCTATCCTTCCTTTCTCTACAACCACTTTCTTTATGCAGATGATGGACAATAGTTAACAATTTTCTTTCATAAAATCGTGGGGATCATCCTTCCTTTTCTAGATCATCCTTATCTTGAGTTTCTTCCCTTTTTATCTTATCATTTTCACAAAATCAGAAAGGTGATCTTTCATAACCACTTTTCTGTTTTGCTTTCCCACAAAATCAGGAAAGTAATCTGCAATTTACCTTTTTAGCATTTGATATTCAAAAAAGATAAAATTACTTTTTTTTCAAAAAATTAAATCTTCCTTTCCCGATTTTTGTGTAACCCCTTTTCGAAAATCTTGAAAGGATTGGTCAACATTGAATTCTTCCTCTCCCATCTCTTCAAATATCTTCTCACCCTTTGAAACCAGACCTTCCTTACATAACCCATATATGAGAATCGTATATGTTGCAGAATCAGAGAAGAAATCATTCTTTGAGATCTCTAATTGTAGTGACCGAGCTTGATCTAGAAGACTAAAATCACGGAGTCCTTTAATCAACATGTTGTAACAATATATATAAGGAACAAATCCTGTCTCTGTCATATCTCTCAAGATCCCAAAAGCTTCCTCTAGTCTGCCCGTTGTGCACAAGTATTTGATCATAATGATGTATAAAACACAATCAGGAGTTATATTCTCCTTTACCATGTCCTCATGAACTTTACAGGCCTTCTCACACAAGCCTTCTCTAAATAGCCCATCGATCAAACAATTATAACCATTTAATCCTAGACTAACACTATTGTGACCAAAAGACTTAATCAACTCCAACCCTCTATCGATCTTACCAACCTTACGGAATCCACCCAATAAAGAATTATAAGTAATGGAATTGGGAACACACCCTTTCTCTTCTATACTAACTAATAAAGGTTGGGCATCATCAATTCTGTCAGATTTATAGACTCCAGAAGCATGATGGTATAAGTCAAGGAGTGTGGAAGAATACCTTTCATGGACATTTCATTAAACAGTAAGAGGGCATCCCCTATATCTGCAAGGCAACGATTTGGTTGCCAATCTGTGTTCACCATCCGATTATAGACGGCAAGGGCGAGCTCAAAAAAAACTTCTTCTTCCATTAAAATTTGGATCATGATGTTGTAGGTGAAAGTAATTGAATTTCTGCGTTGTTGCGTATACGCAGTCGCTGCTGCTCCCAATGATCGAATGCTCTGATACCATGTTGAAATTCGCAAAAAAAAAGCAACATACGATCATACACAAAGAAATGAAAAGAACAATAAAGGAAAATATGGTGGAGATTGGAGGAGGGTGCAAACCCTCCAATGAAGGTCGGCCCCTCTTTTTCTCTCTCTATTAATCTTAATCCTTAACCTAATATAAGTTGTCAAACCCTTATATAGTAGACTATTACAATAATACCTAAAACATAAAAAATATTAAAAATATCACTAAACAACATATTCTTCAACACCATGCTTGACATAATAGAGCATTACTGCTCTTGCTTTAATTATAATATTTCTTTAATTTCATTTCTTTATTTGTCACGTAAAAGGCGTAATTCTCCTATCTGATATAGCCAATCCACATTTATTCAATGTGTAACATCTTGATCAGTTCTCTCATCTTTTTTAGGCTATTGACTGTTTATCTTTCTTGGAATTCAATGCATATCACTTTTAATCTTTGTAACATGCATTCCAGTAAAACTAGCAAACTAGCATAGATATATTATATATTTGGTCTTTGTTTTACTAGGTTGAGTGCTCTTTATTTTAAGGTTTATATTCAGAGTTCAAGTTTTCTGTTAGGTCCTCCCCTCGTCTCACCCACCACCATAGTATCATCAGCAAGTAATATGTACTAAGACTTTATCTTGAATGTTTTTTGTTAGTTTATCCATAACCAAAAGTGCATAGGTATGAACTGAACTTAGTGCTTGGTACAATCTTGCATCAACATCGACAAAGTGAATTATTCCTTCATGAGTCTCAATAAAGGTGGTTGCTCTATAGTATATGTCCTTTATAAGGTTGACATACATGAGAGGCACTCCTGCTTCAAGGATTCTCAAAAAATATCTGTTCTTATCATGCCATAACTCTTCTCTACATCAATAAACACCATATGGAGGTTCTTCTTCTTGGAGGATGTATGATTTTAAGTAAAAGTGATTTAAAATTATGAGAGAATAAATCAATTTATAACATATTCTTTCTTTGTTTCTTCCGTCCTTTTTTTAAGCGTAATATTGTCTCAAGGTTCACTTATATTTTGCTTCTAAATGTATGAGTTCCAATGTGCCATTCTATATATGGTAACTAAGTATTTCAAAATTGGTAAAGCACTCAAGCATAAAAAGGGACATGCTACCCATTGATTCTTCAACATCTAAATCCATTTAAATAACAAATTCTTTGGAGAACCTTGGAAAAAAGAAGTACCCATTAACATACATCAATCTTATATGAGACATGGATCATGGTACACAAACATGTGTGAGGACCCATGAAGGAACGAAAAAAATAACAGATTTCTTTGAAATTAATATTGGTTTATAACAAGGATCAACTTTAAGTCAATATTTATTTATATCGGCCATTGACAAGTTAACAAAATATATTCAAGATGAAATACCTTGGTGTATGTTATTTGGGGATGAGTCTAAGAAAAAAGTTAATAGGAAATTAGAACTATAGAAATAAATATTAGAAAGGCTTTCGACTTAGTAGAACAAAGACAAAATATATGGAATATAAGTTTGATAATTTGGTTTTTGACATTATGCATATTGCATTCCTTGTAAGGAAAGTTTTAAATACTTAAGGTCTATTTTTTCATAACGATGAAAAAGGATGATGATAGAGGATGTCATTTTGTTTGTTGTTGTAAACTATGGAGAGAAACATTAGAAAGTAAAGGCTTTCAACTTAGTTATTATTGTAAAGTGAGTAGTTCACTCGCTTTGTACAGTCATATGTATGCAAAATCTTATGAGATTAGTTTAGTAACTGGGTCCTGTCTCATGATAGAGGATACCATAATATTGACAGTAATCTTTGACCGCCTATATTTTCTTGTACTAAACATTTTGTCTACCTTGAATATGAGGTCAATATTGGTTCAAGACTCGGTGACCTTTTCTTTTTCAGGCTATCTGCAGGACAGCTTTGCATGCGTTATTCTTCACCAATGTCCTCTTTATCACATTTTTTCTTCTCGTGAATAGGAGTTTAGAATTTGTAGATAGTGCGTCATGAATGTTGAAAATGATCTGGTGGCATGATAATAGTCTTTGGTTGCAAAATGACAAAGGATGTAAATTAGTCTTTTGACATATCTTGAATCACTAGCCAAGTCAATATCTGATGTAAGGTCAACTCTGAATTTTGTAGTATTTGCATCTTCCCATTTTTCTTTCTACTCATTTTAGTCTTCATCTAGTTTCATTTGTTTATCCTCTTAGACAATATTTCCTTTATTGAAACCCCACTAAAGTTGGTCGAATTATATTGTACAATCGTTGAACTTAAATTCCTCTTTTGCGGCTCCTTATCCAAATATGATTTGTTTTCAAAGAATATAACATTCATCATAATATATCCCTACATGTTTGCAGAATTATCACTCTTCTATGAAGGTGACTGTTGTAAGTATACACATTTGATCACTCTAGGGACAAGTTTATTCACTTAATGAGAACCACTTATCACCATGCTTGTTGTTTTACATTTTATTCTAAACAGTGTTCTCAAGATTTATCTGTCCTAGTGAAGCTTATAATTATGTAAAACTTATACGCTGAGTGGTGAAATGGAAACGTGATGCACATAAACACAATTGTCACACACATAACCAATGTAAGCTAACATAATAGGAGAGAGTATGCTTGCATTACATTGTATGTAAATGTCACACAGACACCTCTATGAGGTGGGGTGTCGGCGTCGACACTGGTGCGACACCGACACCGACACGGTGTCGGTGCGGCACCGACACGGTGTCGTCATATGTACCGACACGGTGTCATCATCTGTCGACACGGTCAACGTGTCTGGCTGAATTTCTGGTGCAGTCAACGTCTCCAAGGCCACATTCGTCCAAGTTTTAGGGCAGACTCACCTCATATCTGATCCCTCCCACTCGCCGCAGCTCTTGTCCCCGTCTGTCTGCACTTTCCATCTTCATCCCGCAATATGATCTTATTCTCTGCTGGTGATAGGCGACGGGGTTCTCCACTGAATCGCTATTCTGTGTGCTGTAAATGTTCAGTCCATCAAAGGATTCTAGCCTGCTTGAGCAATAGCTCCCTGATGGAGGTTTACTGAAGCTGATTTGCCCGAGTTATCTACAATACTTGGTAAGTTTATTCTTCTTGTGTTAACAGAATCAGGCAATCTCGATCCATCCGTGTGTCTGTGGCACTGAGTAAACACGTTTCGTCTGCAAAAAATATGTGTGTCGATTCTGATGAATACGTTTTATAAGTTTCTTCCTTTTGGGGTTTTTGGGTGGTTGGGTGAAGGACTTTTCTTTTTTCTGATTTCATTTCTTGGGCGTTTGGGAACTCTTGAAAGTCCTTCATTTCTGTTGATTTTGTCAAAGTAGCTCTAGAGTTGGAAGTTAAACTTTCTCTGTTTAGGTTGTGGCTTTTTGGGAAAGAAACTTGTGTGCCACTCATGAGATGAATTTCTATGTTTTAGCTAGTGACTTTCTTTTCTAGGACTTAGGAGTGAGTGCATCTTTCTCGTGATATTGTTTACGAATCATCCTTTACGGAGTTCTCTTCTTTTCCATACTATCATCTTGTGTCTCCTTTTTGTTATTCTCAATTCTTCTTGCTCGCAGATGTTTCGTTAGGCTTTCAATTTATAAATTCCTATTAGATATCCCAATGAAGTTATTCTGTTTGTAATCACTAACATTCTCATCGTTTTGTGAATGAATTACATAGATTTTGAAAACTTCAGGATCACAGATTACATATTCTGTTAAAATGGTTACTGTCTGGTGATATTGGATGACACTCTTTTTGTCTGATTCGTTAAAATAAGAATTCACATGAATATAACTGCTCTTAAAACCATGGAAGTACCGGTATGATGCCAAAGGTGACATAGCCATGCAGGTTTCCAGAAAATTGAAAAGGAAATATTAACAAAGAGAAAACATGATGACTCTGGTGGTTTCTCGTTTGGCCAAGGGGTTTGGACAAAGGCATTGACAGTAGATGTATGAAGTTCAACCCTTTTCAGCGATGGGGTTTATAACAGTGTCTGTATCTGAGGGTCAACAGACTTGCGACCCTAAAATTGAAGGTCTATTGGTGAGTGAGAAAACTTTATCTGTATATAGAAGTACTCTTTCATTGTTTCGTCAATTCACCTTAGGCATGAAATTTTGTGTGCATTGGCATCCAATTCGAATTTGGCTTATGCACGTCTACTGTCTAATTTGCAGCATGGAGCATGTCAATTATGAATTGCATCTCTTACGTGCCCATCAAATTTGGTTGTCATATTCTAAATTTCTAATTGCTTATTGTGTTAACTGTTAAGTAAGCCTTTTGGTTACAGGTATGTCAATGTTATGACTATGACTGACTCCATCTCCTATTTGTTGTTTTTGATATTTTGTTTTTCAATCAGATTGTGAAATTGTGAATTGAGTTGATCCTAAAAATGACCGACAATAGAAAAAAAAAAGGAGTATCAATTGGTACTAGCCCTACTGGAAGTTCTGGTAAAAGTGTTCCTTTAAGTTCAAGATCAACAACAAAAGTTTAAAAACCTTCAATACCTTGTGATGATGTACCATTGTCGATGTACGTATAAAAGGGAGAATTATACGAAGGTGGTGGAGGTAATACACATTTTATGTATAAATTTTGCAATATGAGTTTTACAGGATCATATACCAGAGTGAAGGCACATCTTTTGAAATTATCAAAACATGGTATAAGAGCATGTCCGAATGTGGATGAGGATTTACGAAGACAATTATTGAAAAAGCAAGATGAGTATGAAAAAAAGAATGAAATGAGTGAAAAATGAACAAATATTCCATTATTTGGTGGATACAAAGAAGATGCAGAAAAGAAACGAAAGTTAATGCAAAGTGAATTTAAAGGTTTTAGAGGAGGAGCAATTGAAAAATCATTTAATGTAGTTAGAAGGGAGGAGATGGATAGAAAGGTTGGAAGATTTTTCCTTTAAAGTTCACTTCCTTTTAATGTAGCAAGAAATCCATATTGGAAAGATCTTGTCACTTCATTGGCTAATTGTAATTTACATGGTTATGTTCTTCCAAGTTCTGAAAAATTGCGAACCATTATTTTTAAAGAAGAAAAAGCCAATATTGAAAGACTTTTAAACATAAGTTTTCTTGGGAAACTAATGGTGTTTCTATTGTTTCTCATGGATGGAGTGATATTCAAAGGCGTCCACTCATTAATTTCATTGCTTATTCAATTAGGGGGCCAATATTTTTGAAGTCGGTTGATGCATCTGGAGAAATTAAAACTGCAGGATACTTGAAAGATTTATTTATAAAAGTTATTAAGAGTGTTGGATCAGATAATGTTGTACAAATAATCATTGATAATGCAGCTAATTGCAAAAGTGTAGAGTTAAGTTTGGAAGGTGATTATCCACACATTTTTTTGGACACCTTGTGTAGCTCACAGTTTAAATTTGGCTCTTTCTCGTATATGTAAGCCATTAGAAGATAAAGATAATCTTCGTGTATATGAATTGTGTTCATGGATTGAAGATATGGCAGCAGATTGTATGAAGATAAGGAATTTTGTAATGAATTACCATTTAATTTCAGCGATATTCAATAGGCATTCTCATTTAAAGTTGTTGAAGGTTGCAGAAACATGTTTTGCTTCTTTGATTGTGATGGTAAAAAGTTTCAACACAATAAAGACATCATTGGTTCAGATGGTTATTGATCCTAGCTGGTATGCATACCGTGATAACAAGGTTGAAGATCAAACAAGGGCCCAAGTAGTGAAAACTATTATTCTTAATGATTTATGGTGGGACAAGGTATCATATTTTCTTGAATTAACATAGCCTATGTGGGAGATGTTGAGAGAAGTTGATAAAGATAAACCAATGCTTCATAAAGTTTATGAAATGTGGGATACCATGATTGAAAAAGTTGAGTCAATAATTTTGAAGCATGAGGGAAAAGAAATTCATGAGACAACATCATTTTATAATCATATCCATTCTATATTAGTTTCAAGATGGGACAAAAGTAACACTCCCTTGAATTGTTTAGCACATTCTTTAAATCCAAGATATTATGGGAAGAAATGGTTGCATGAGAGCATTGGGCATTGTCCTCCTAATCAAGATCCTGAAATAGCAAAGAATAGGCAAATGTGTTTGGGAAGGATTTATCGTGACTCGTACCTACTTAGGCAAGTAAATTCTGAATATGGAAAGTTTTCTTGTACCAAACTTGATTCACTAGAAGCACTGGGAGCAAGGGATTATCAAGATCCACTAGATTGGTGGGCATGTTATGGATTTGAGATGCCTCTTCTTCAAAAGCTTGCATTAAAATTATTCCAGCTACTTCTTCTTGTGAAAGAAATTGGAGTATATATTCTCAAATTTATATCAAAAGGAACAATCTATCAAGTAGTCGTACTCAAGACTTGATTTATGTCCATTCAAATCTGAGATTGGTTTCACAATCTAATGCGAGTAAGGGTAAAAATTACTAATCTTTCAAAATTATTTTCTTTTCTATTAATCATGATGATTATATTTGATCTTTTCTTCTTATTTATTTGAATATATTGCAGTGAAGGAGCATCAAAATATTGGGATGCAAACCCAGAGGAATATCACTTAGATGACAGTCAAGATTTACATTCTGTTAATATGGAACTCACTGATCCAATAGTCCCTTTAGTTGATAATATTGTTGATAGTGAAGATCTATAATTTATCAGGTACATGTTCATTACTTCATTTCATTTATCAAACATTAATATTGTTCATAGTTGATAAATGATATTATGATAATATTGTTGATATGCAAATCCTGATTTTCTTTTGATTGATTTGTGTATTATGATGAAATAGGTAGTTCTTTACTTGTTTTGCTTTAATATAAAGTTGTATACTTAATGTTGTCGTCATATACTTATGTTAATTGATGTCTCACTCAGTATTGTCTGATACGTATCGTATCGTGTATCGTTGGGCTCCACGATATGGGCGTATCGTATCGTACTTTAATATTAAAATAATGTAAAAATAATAATTTAAAAACAATAAAAATTAGTAAAAATTTGAATTTTTTTTAAAAAAAATCAGGAAAATTCTGATAATTGCTTTAAATTCATATAATATAAGTTTAGTACAGATTGAGTATTCAACATTGAACAATTACATCCAAATTTACATATTTTGAATCCAAAAAATAAAATACAAACAGACACAGTTTACACTACATTTACATACAATGTTACATTTTACAAATTGTAATCAGGATCATCAACTAAATAATCTTCATCTTCTCCTTGTTGCAGATCCTCATCATCATCAGCCACGCCCACACCTTCTTCTTCAAAATCAAATTCTTCATCTCTATAATGTTGTTGCACTCCTTCCAAATTAATCCAGGCAATGTCTTCTTCTGTTAGGATGGCATTTTCTTCAGTGTCTTCCATAACCCAATCTTCTAATATATCAAAATTATCCAAACTTATTGGATCGAACTTACTTTCTTCTCTATTTACTTTTTTTAATTGCCTACGACATAAGCAAAGATAAACAATTAGTAAGTAATATTAACAATTGAAAACTGAAGTTAAACAATATTGAATTGAAAATTTGAAAGTAATACAACATTACCTTTCACGAAGGCGCATGTTACAACAAATATAAACCAAATCATTAAGCCTTTTGTGTTCCAACCTTATGCGCTTTTTTGTATGGATGTGTTCAAAAACACTCCAATTTCTTTCACAACCTGTTGCACTACAGGTTTGGGTTAAGACTCTGACTGCAAAATCTCTAAGGTTTGGGCAATCACTTTCAAACCTGTTCCACCAAACATCTGTAAAAAAATACAAACATTAGAGACATAATAATCTACAGTAATGTAAGATGCAACTTAAATATGAAAATAAACAATTTACCAGGACGCATCGTAGTGCGGTTGCGAATTGCAACAGGCAAACCCATCAAGTGAAGAGCATTATCATATATCTCCATCTCTCGATGTATCGCATCTGCTATGTTCTCATCAGGGACTAATCTGTCGATACAATCAATGATTCCTCGATTAACCTCACCGTCCCTTTTGAAGGTTCCTGAGTACCTGAATAATGGGTTTAGATAATATGTTGCTGCATGAATAGGCTGATGCAATTGTTTATTTCATCTACTATCAATTATTTTTCATACGGGCACATAATCTCTCTTTTTCCATTAAAATTATTTCTGATGGCTTCTTTTGCCCTGTCCATGGCTTCATAAAGGTAGCTCATAGATGGTTTCTCCTCGCTATCAGCCAATCTCAAAACTTTTATTAAAGGACAAGTAATTTTCAATAATCTGACACATGTATTCCAAAATGAACTTCTAAAAATTGTTTCTGCAATCTCATTCAACTTTCTATTTCTTTTGTTTTGAAGTAACTCTGCAAATTGTTGCCACTCATCTGAGGAGAACATTCTCTTCAAAGCTTGCTTCTGTCTCACAATACTCTGTACAGATAAGAATTTTGTTGCGAACCAAGTTACAACTGTGCGAAGAAGCTCTGCACCTTCTGTATATCTCCTCATCATACACAAAACAAATTCATAGTTGTAAATGAATTTTATAATATCTTGGCAACACTCAGTTGCTGCCTTTATTTCATCCATCTCACCAATGTCCTCGAGGATGAGATCTAAACAATGGGTTGCACATGGTGTCCAGTAGAAAGTCCCATAAATATTAGTTAACTCCTTTCCAGCTGCTTTGTAGTTAGTTGCATTATCTGTAATCAATTGGACCACATTCTGTAGCCCAACCTCCTGTATAATCTTATCAAATTCTTCTCGTAGGATCTTTACAGGGGCCTCTCCTTTGACATGTCTAGAGATCTCAAAAACATGAGTCCTTTAGGACAATATACAAGCAAGTTTAGCAATGTCCTTCCTCGCCTATCGGTTCATCCATCTGCCATAATAGTGCATCATGTTTCCTTCCACGACTGTCTCAAGGTCGAACAGTATTACTGCACTTCAATGACGATCTGATCTAATATCTTCCCTCTCAACTTCTGATAAGAGGGCATCTTGTATCCTGGACCAATGTTTGCAATTGCATCTGCCATTGCTTGAAAATGAAAACTGTTTGCTGCATTAAATGGAATGCATGCATCATAAAACCATCTTCTCACTGCAAGGTCTGCTTGATCATGCAGTTGTTCTGAAGCCATAGCAGCACGAATTCTTGGTTAAGCACCAGGTGTAGTTGAAGGAGGAAATAACGAATGTATGCTAGAAGAAGCTCTTCCTCTACTCCTTCCTGAACTTCCTCTTCTGCCACTTTCAAAGTCTTCAGCTGCAACCCTCTTTCCTCTAGTAGGTGCTCGTGAACTGCTACTATCAATCTCTGTTCTAGCATCTAAAGGCAAACTATCAGTGAATCCAAATCCAGTGGCAGTAGCATCATCAGCTTCTTCATACATCTGAAAATCATTCTTTTGTTATCTCCGTTCTTGTATGCTCTCAATCATCTGCAGGCATTGTCATTTAATACATTCTGGCAAACTTCTAACTCTGTCTGTGCATGGAGCAACTTCTTTCATGGTTCCTGCTAGGTGGTGTTTCAACCTTGAAATTCCACCACTAACCACCTTTTCACAAAATAAGCATATGATTTTTAACCTTGAACCCTCAACTGGTATACCCCACTGTCATGCTGGATCATCACACTTTGAATGGGAGTCTCTACCACCCCTTCCTACGTCTCAATGGAGTACTTTAATTCAAACAAAAACCTGAAAATAAAAGCACTTCATAAATCCCCCAATCTTCAAATAACACTCAAATTGAGTGTCTCCCACTTCATGAATGCAATAAAAATCGTATACACACACTTAATAACTTCATATTTTATCATTCAAAAAAAAATGAAATAACACAAAAAACAACAAATATAAAGGAAAAAAATAGAAAAAACATTAAAAATATACCAAAATACGAGTTTGGAGGCTTGCACGAACACCGTAGGGCACGATTTTGGAGCTTTGAACACTAAGGAGGCGAAAACCTCCTCTTAAGGAGCTTGAGGAATCCAAGAGGAGGAGAGAGGAAACCCGCGAAAAATCGTGGGTTTCGGTCGGCTGGGAACCCTTTATAAGGGTCCCAGAGCGTATCGCCCGTATCGCACAATACGGTGCAATAAGTTGTTAAAATCGATACACCTAGGTGTATTGTATCGTGGTGGCCCACGATACGATGATACACCTAGGTGTACGATACGGTGCGATACGGATAACACTGGTCTCACTTGTTCTAGGCTTCTAGCTTGAATTAGTTGAATATATAATATATATATATATATAATATTATATACCTTAGCCGTGTCACCGCACCCAAATTTTTTGAAATTTGCTGTATCTCGCACCCGCACCCGTGTGACATAGTGTATATACACTGCTTCACATAAAATCATGTGCCAATATCCAAATTTAGTGAAAAAACATTTACAAACAGTGGCTGTTTTAGAGGATATTAATCTGTTAATTCAGTAATATTGGTAACATCATGCTGTGAATTGTGTTTAACAGACCGATATTGTGGCAATTTAAGGATGTTAGCAAATTCATGAAGATAATGTCACCGGCTTCATGTATCAATTCTAGCGTTCACGAGTCTTTAAAATGGACACATAGGTCCATTCTATGTAATCTGTGTGGATTTAGCATGCATGTCTGCTTTTGTTCAGACATCTATGCTTGCAGGGGTGCAAGCGCATGGACACACAAAGTATGTGACAAATATATGGCTGTTAACAAGTTATTGAAAAAGGGAGATCATGTTGTTTGCACGCCTACCTGCTTCTGACACCTGAATATATTTACATCTCCAATATTTGTGGTCACGTTTTTCATCCTTCTGATCAGGTAGTTGAAAGCATGTCAGTGTGGCAGAAAAAGATGCTTCTTGAATTTTGGACCTCGTTGCATCATTTACCCACTACAAGATTTGCGGGGTTGGACAGTAGGCTTCAAATTTACAAGCGTGATCGCAGTTTGGACCATCTACCTTGATCTCATACCTGCTTCTATCAGCTTATGCTCCCCCCATACCCATCATTCAGTATGATGCGTGATCGTCTCTACCTCATTTGCCAAAAACATATTTCTGGCAGTTTTGTAATGGCATAAAAGAAAGAAAGAAGACATTTACTTGTGTATCCATGCCCACATGTTTCTCTATTTTTTGGTGACATCCCTGTAAATATTTTCACCTGTTTCTACCTGTCACAGCGTACATGTAAATATTCCTGCACCAGTGTATTTAAAGTGAAGAGTGTTATCTGAACATGTTGCTGGGGTTTTGATCCATTAATTGTATGTCTCCTATCCCCAATTTGGATATAAAATATATATAACAAACTAATATCGGCTACATTCTTTTCAGTATCTTGTTTTGTCGATATATTGTGCTGGGGTTGCTGTTGCTACATGTAGGGATAAGCAGAAAACTAATTGTCCACCGGTGCTTTGAGATAAGCTTCCTTCTTGGCCATTGCGAACTAGAGCCTGCTTCATTTCTACGGCAAGACGGCCCTACAGCGTGGTTATCATTAGCACGGTTGCCCTCTTGGCAGGGGTGTTCAGGGTTCGGTTTAATTCGGTTCTAGCCTTAGCTTCGAGCTAAACTGCTATTTGTAGTTCCTGGATTTTAGAGAATTGAACCAAATCATGGTATGTTCATAACTGAACTGAACCGACAGCTTAGGTTTGATTTGATTCTGAATCACGGTTGTACTTATTTTAGGGGTGGGCTAAATTACTAATATCGAGTATTATATCATGATGTTATTTGGATCCACATTCCCAATTTAATATGTATATGATGTTATAAAACTCATATATGTGTGTGTGTGTGTGTGACGGTTGGGTTCAAGCGATTCCTTAACACCCCTACCAATCCTCCGATAAGGCAGTCGGTTTTGAAGATGCCGGAAACAGGAATTTACTTCGCAATGGCCAATGAGGACTGGACCATGTGGAGAAAAACCCAAAATAGACAAAACACCAGCTTAGAATCAAACACCACTAATTTTCTGCTTGTAAATAATTGTCTCTTCGAGCAGGGGTGGCAATCTTATATATGCAATCTGCATTCAGGGCATTAGCTCATCTGGCAGGATTCTCGACTTGCTTGTTGATCGCAGATTCGACTCCAGGGCATTCATACCCGGCCTCCCGTTGTACTAAAAAGGAAATCTTGTATATGCGATCAAACAGCCTGGCACGAATAGCAGAAGATCTGCGTCTATGTTGGGGTTCAGGACACCCAATTCATAATCGGAACCGAGGACTTTCCTGTTCGGTTACGGTTCATGATCTCTAAAATCCGGTTCAGAACCAGAACTGATGGTTCAAAACCGCGTAGAACATACCCGTTGTAAATCGATGGTTCTAAACTCCTGCTATGGCTTAAATATTTTTTTAAAACCCCTTATCACAAATATATCGGTAGCTCAACAATAAGATACTCCCCACCATCGCAGTTGGTGGAGAGTTCAATTCCTGCAGTGTGCATATTGCCCTTGAATCTAAAAAAAAAAGAATCCGAGGGACATTTCGGTTCCGGTTTTTAAGTATGAGGTCATAATAATCCTCGCAATGGTTGTGTCGTGAAGTTTCTCTCTCATTATCTTTTGAAAAAGAGAAGAGCACTACGTCTCTTTCTCCAAAGCCTACAACCAAATACGTCAGCTAGGTGAATTTTAGTCACCATGCCACTCTATCTTGGTATTCAACTCCAAAAGGGGAAAATTATATCGTGTTTTGGGTTTCACAACACTTTCCAGGCATTGCTAAGCTTTTAAGGTGTTTTACTAAAATGAGGGTTCTATATTCTAATTCTTGTGGCTAGCTACTGACAATGTGTTTGTGTGCATGGAAACCCCAATAGAGACCAGGCTTTTTTTCACGGAAATTGCACAAACCCTCGCAGATTTCCATGGACTTTGTTGTGCCGACACAAACACTGTTCTCACTCTTCCTTTTTTTATCTCCCTTATATAAAGAAAGAAAGCAACATTACATGCTACATATCAAAACAAATCTCAACAATGTGATTTGGAAGATGGATAGTTGATATTTGAATTGCAAAAGAAAAAATGTGCTTATACGTTTTGTAACTATAACTAATTCAAAAAGTATTTTTTTTGTTTTTAAATTTAAATCTCAACCATTCATCTTTTTTATTAAATGGTTGAGATTTGTTTGGATATGTTAACACGTAATGCTGTTAGTTCTCTCTCTCTTTATATATATATACATATATATATACATATATATATATATATATATACATATATATATATATATATATAAGAAATGTAAACCACTCAAACGCAAATTCTATCTAAACTAATTTTAACCATCCGATTGGAGGACATGAATTGTTGAGATTAACAACAACTAAATCTTTTATCATACTAGATAGGATATGTTATATGGGTTATTTGTTTCTATAGAGCTCAATCATGCAATACTAACAGTTTATTGTTTCTTTTCATAGTTCTCTCTTTATATATATAAGAAATGTAAACCACTCAAACGCAAATTCTATCTAAACTAATTTTAACCATCCGAATGGAGGACATGAATTGTTGAGATTAACAACAACTAAATCTTTTATCATACTAGATAGGATATGTTATATGGGTTATTTGTTTCTATAGAGCTCAATCATGCAATACTAACAGTTTATTGTTTCTTTTCATAGTTCTCTCTTTATATATATAAGAAATGTAAACCACTTAAATGCAAATTCTATTTAAACTAATTTCAGCCATCCAATTGGAGGACATAAATTGTTGAGATTAACAACAACTAAATCTTTTCTCATACTAGATGGGATATGTTATATGGGTTATTTGTTTCTATAGAGCTCAATCATGCAATACTAACAGTTTCTTGTTTCTTTTCAATACTTGTATAGTCTTTATCTTTTTATTTTAACATTTTCATCATCTAGTTTCTCATACATTTTTACCAAAGCTTTTTTAAATCATCTTTCCATATGTCTAAACTATCTTAAACCATTTTCACTTATTTTATCACCTATTAGTGTTTTTTCTAATTTGTTTCTAATAACCTTATTATGTATAAGGTCTTTTCTTGTATGACCACATGGGAGGACATGATTGTTGAAATTAAAAAACAAAAAACAAAAAGTATGTGTGGAGGCAATTATTTACCTTGCTTACTTTTTTATTTTCAATCTCAATCACTCATGAATCTTGATCAGATGGATGAGATTTGTTTCGATGAAATTTGCATATGAGTGACTATATAGAGAGAGGGGGGAGAAGATGAGATCCACACACCATACTAAACTCATGACCTTTTGCCAGAGAGCCAACTCCCTAGCCCGTGAAGGACACTCAAAGCTTACCAGTGTGTTGTATCCTTTCTATAGTCACCTTTCGATGTATACATAAGGCCAACCGAAGTGAAGAGAAAGAAACAGAAGAAGAGGAAGACATTTCTTATTTAATTAATAGAGGGTTTTTCATGTAATGTACATCTCTATTAGAAACAAATCATGTTTCTATTATATATTTTTTCTTAGGCTTTTATCTTCTCATGTTTCCCATCTTGGGTTTTTTGTTATAGCCTTTACATTGTGGTTGCGAGATTCTCATTTACTTTTGCTGCAAATGTTTTTATCTTTATGAAAAAGCATGGCCATCCAATAACTTAGAATCCAAGTGTTCGAACAAGCAACTCTATATATACAAACTTTTTGTACTATTGTGTCAATTCAATTAGAGGCTAAATTTTTTTATTTTTATTAACGAAGCATCAGAAAACAAGTATTTTGTTGTAGTGTTTTTATATTTCTGAGGGTTCAACCCTCGGAATTGTTTTTCAATATATTCTGACGGTTTGAACGGCCAAAATTCTTCCGTCATTGATCGCAAAAAGTCAATTCTGTTGTCAGTCTCGTCCTCCCCACTTAATATGAGATAAGGCTTGGTTGTGGTTTTTATGATGATTTTGCTTTCATTGCTTGGCTGGGAGGCAAAGAAAGCTTCACGACTCACAAGTTGAATGACAATTCTTATCTCTTGTTCTCAAAAACGGGAAAAAAGAATTCTTCCATCTTTTGGTGGAAAGTGATGTGGTTGAAAAGATTTTGTCCCTTATAATTCCTCCCTTGACACAAGGGAGGCATTTGAATTGAGGCTTCAAAAGTAATGCTTTGTGGAGTCAGCTCAGTTCTTTCATCATTCTTTCAAAGAATTCCAAGAAGTGGATATAAAGGAAGGGCCAATAATAACTTGGTTGACACCAGAAAAGGATAATTGCTGCAATAAAGCAAGCATCGGCAAGGTACATTGTGCGTCTGAGAAAAGATGGCTCATATTAGATAAGATGAGCTCTGAAAAGTATAAGGTTCTCATGCCTCACGAGTTCTGCTTTTGCTGATACAAATCTTCAAGTGGTTTAGGAACATCATTATGGCCTAAATCAAGGCTAAAGATGATGAGTTCGGCTCGCGATGATGGGTTTGGCTCACGATGATGGTTTCGGATGCATGTTCCTTTCCTTTATGTACCTTCAACAATAGGAACAATACAGCAAAGCAATGATATCTTAAGCAAGGTCTCGAGTTCATGTATTGCAAATGGAGAAAAAACAGTGGGAGAGCTAGATTTACCCCCGAAGCGGGCCGACCATTAAATAAATTTGATCATTTGGTACTAGTTGATAGAATATCAGGGAATTTTTTTTTATGGTGGTTTGGACACGTAGATGGTGAAAATGATAGAAAGATGACCAAATGAAGGTTCATTAAGAAAGTATGAGAAACTAGATAGTGAAAATATTAAAAGAGAAAGAAGACCGCAAAAGTGTTGAAATGAAATAATAAAGAATAATCTAGTTTATGTTGAGTTAATTATTAGCATAATATACGATCAAGGTCTGTGAAAACAAAGAACCCATGTGACCAATCCCATCTAGTATGGAAGAAGGCTTTGTAGTTTTTGATTGACACCAGTTGATTTTTTAGATCGAAGAAACAATAGCTGGCTCAGAAGCTGCTATAGCGGCTGCAATAGCTATTATGAAGATTGAGAACATGTCTCCCTTTAATTGGCAACTATCAAATAATTCAGAAAATGTAATGAGATTCATATTGACAGTATTCAGTTTAAGTTCAAGACAGATAAGTGCTCTCCCACCATGTTTCAACTTGTGATCAGTCAATAGATACCAATGCAAAATAACTAGGCACCTCAAAACAAGTACATGCTCGAGCATCATTGATCAAATCCTCATCGAGCTCGATTTATTTCAATATAAACAACAATTCAAGAAGGGATTTTATTAATTAAAAGATTTTACTGAATAGAATTCAATTATCAATCCATACCATATCCATATAATATAAGAAATACACGAGCTCGAACCGGACTAAGCAAGGTCTTTGTGGGTTTTCTAGATGCGTGTGCTTTAGACCAAGTCCATGTAAACACACATATAAAATGCCTTACAGATGTTATAGGGCAATGTTTCTCAAGGATTGGTCTGTATCCTCGAGAGTTCCTCTTTCTTCCCTTTGGTTAAATGGGGAGGCCCAAACCATATGCATGCCCTCCATATGGGACTCCTGACCTTCAACTTGTGAGATGACCCCTCGCCAGGTGAGCTATTGCTCTTTATGCTAGAGAGAGAAGTTATTAAAATAGTATCATACGGTACAATATGACATGAATTTATTGTGTATTGGTAGTTGAATCGATATCATTTAGATACTTATATGTGTGTACGTATATACAAACGTATATGCATATACATATACATACATACTTTTCTAATCAAGAGAAAGGCAAAATAACTCCAGCGGGAGGGAAAATACAAAATTGCTATGCACTTTCTCAAGGATTGGTCTGTATTCTCGAGAGTTCCTCTTTCTTCCCTTTGGTTAAATGGAGAGTCCTAAACCATATGCATGCCCTCGATATGGAACTCCTGACCTTCAACTTGTGAGATGACCCCCTCGCCAGGTGAGTTGTTGCTAAAATAGTATCATACCATACAATATGACATAATTTTATCGTGTATTGGTAATATTCATCGGGTCGTATCACAAAGTATCTTAAGATAGGTGCAATATGACCCTCGTGTCCTACGGTATACCTCTATATCATACAATATGTTGTACGCCACTGTTCCACCATGGGCTGCATTCCAATTCTCCAAATTTTAAGATGGACAAAAGGCAAGGAGGCAAAAGAAGGTGAAACTGGCCGGAATCGAAGCAGGTGGTTCTCGATTCCAGTTTCGAGTTCAGTCAGTTCCTGGCTTGGTTTGATTCGAATTGAAACTGGTCATGTCTACTACCACTCACATAACTGTTATCTTTATGTTATGTGTTGTCGGAGGATCAATTTTGTTCAATAAGCCCTCGTTGTCTGCTTTGCCACAGTAGTGGATGGTGGGCACCCAATCAGATAGTTCTGTCAACCACGTTGATTTCAGGTGATGACGTTAACATTTTTGTACTAACATGATCATTTGAAAACCATCTTATACGTTACAAAAGAAATCATACCATATGAACCAAATTTAAAAATTGATAAAATATAGGTATTTAAATTTGAAAAAAAAATTATAAAGAAATAATTATAATTCATTATTTAAGTATTTTCTTTTTGCTATAACTTTGCCCAAAGAAAGCATAAAAATCTATAATTTCAACAGAAACACTAGAATCGGTGGTTTGAAACCGAGCATAGTGTGTCCTAGATCATCCGAGCCCGAGAAAGCAACCCACTTGGTTGCTTGAAGCTCAAAAGGTGGCGAGCCTTATCTTGTTCACGTCGTAGGGCAACTTGTTAGAATCGTAAGGGGCATGGCATGTACACATAAACAACTTGGTAAACGAAGAGAAGAATCTAAAGAATGGAAGACAAAACAGCCATCTTAGAGCGATGCGGGCCGGTCCGCACATTCGATTTGGACGTCAGATCATATTTGACCTTTTGCTTGATGTTACGATTGTCTTTGAAGGGCAAAGCCAAGTGGGATTTGGACATTGAATGTGGGGATATGATGATTCTTGGTCCCAAACGTGATTCTTGGGTCCATAGTTCTCTCTCTCTCTCTCTCTATATATATATATATGACAATATAGTGTAATATAATATATTCTTTGAAATGCAAAGTTAAGTGGGATTTGGACATTGAATGTGGCGGTTACTTAGATCTTGGTCCCAATGTGATTCTTGGATCCATAGATCTCTCTCACACATACATATCAAAATCGAATCTTGCTTATTTTTAACATTTTTAACTATTGTTGTTTGGTAGTATGAGTGTAATTTTAAAAAATGATTGGTTTTTTAAAAGAATAAAGGACAATGTAATTATACTCGTGCTCTAAAAAGGCAATAGTCGAATGTCACTATATAGAGAGAGTGAGAAAAAGAGTCATTTGTGTTCTAATCTAGTTAAACATCACAACTACTCGATCAACGATTGAGATCTTTAAGTCAAAAGTAAAAAGCATAGTTACAATAAATATACATGAAAAAAAGTATTAACTCACTTTTTCATTTTTGAAATTCGAATTTCAATTATCAATTGAACATTGAGATCCTTTAGTATTCATGTGCTCATGTACTAATTTCTCTCTCTTTATATATATAATCCTACCTCAACTATTGTTTTTGGTAGTATGAGTATAATTTTTTTTAAAAATTAAAGGTTTTTTAAAAGAGAAAAAATGATGTTATTATACTCATGCTCCCAAAAAATTATAGTCATTATAAGTAAGTTGCATTAGTGATGAGCATAATCCAATCTCTCTCTCTCTCTCTCTCTCTCTCTATATATATATATATATATATATATATATATATATATATATATATTTTTATTATTATTATTATTTTATTTTATTTTTGGGGGGTGGCGGGCGGGATCCTACGGTGTTTGTTCTCCGAGCTTGGGGTTATTGCAGCAGTATATTATCATTGCTACTATTCATTTGGAAGAACTATATGCACTTGGCCCTATCGAATCATGTCATTTATTCTATATTTCTTTGGTTTTGATCAAATAAAGCCCAACAGATATGATTTATATGGCTTGCTTGATTTATATCTCTTGACGAGCTGGAAAATTGGATCCTTGTTAGGGTAATATCTTTTGTTGTGAGAATCAGCTTGTTGTTGATAAAGGTAATATATAAGCCTGATGCACACCCTGGGTATCGAACGCATGACTTTCAACTTGTGAGTCGAACTCCTGGCTTCTGAGCTATTGCTCGTTTTCCACAAGGCAGATGGCTTTGGTGGGCCTACAAACCATCAAATTGATCACCCTTTCGTATACAAAACACGATTCCCAGTTTAATATGTAGATTAGTTGGGGGATTAAGATAATCCTTGTGCGAGAATCGATCACTCGATTTGATTGTATATTGCGTAAATAGTTAGCTTATAGCTTCAAACTTTAACAAGCAATATTTCGTTGAATTGATGATTGATGAAACATCAATTCGACGAAACATGATCAAACTTTAACAAGCAATATTGCGTAAATAGTTTGCTCATGTTTATACTCTATCTTACACAAAAACTTAAGCATCAGTACTACTCGCGAATCAAACACGAATCACAATTCCTCAAAACCATAGTTACAAGCATATATGAGTCAAAGCTTATAATTCTAGCACCAAGGACCGAGCATATGAATCAAACACACCCTAAAGTGAAACCAAAGGAACTGCATTCTTTTTTTAGATTGCTTAAATAAACTGACCCACCTTCAAGCGAAATTTTAGATTTTGATTCTCCAATAGATCATTTAAACATTTTCATCAGATTCTTGACTTTGGCTTGGTTGGGTCTCATCTGGAGCTTGTTTGTTTGTTAGTACCAAATGTTTCAATTTTCAATAAAACTGTATAAAACAGAAAACTTTGACTTAAAATATACAAGTAAATTTTTTTTTTTTGAATATTATGCATTTAAAGTTTTAACTTTAAGAAGTAAACCGTGCTCAGCATGTGCTCTACTCCGCGTAAATAAGCTAATGAGTTGAGCTTGGCTTGAGCATGTAAATCACCCACATACAGGTTTTAATCGACTCGTTCAGCTCCCTTACCAGACCTAGACCTAGTGACTAACTTTGCTTCTACCTTTACTGACACATAAAAGGCAGAGATGTCAATACGGGCCAGGCAGGTCCATATTTTATATGGGCCTCTAAAATACTGGCCCAACCCCGAGATCAGGCTCGGGTTGGGTTGGGTCAGCCCTTCCAATCAGGCTCATATTCGGTTTTGGGTTTAAGTCCTGTTTCATGACAGTTTTGGTTTTGAGTGGTTCCAGATCTGATTTTTAGATTGTTTCAAATTCAGTTTCAAGGCGATTCTGCACCCAGATCCGGTTTTTTGACAGTCTCAAATTCGGTTCTGGGACGGTTTTGGATCTGGATCAGATTTCAGTTCTGATTTCAAGATGATTCTAGTTCCATTTTTGGATGAATTTGGATACAAATATTATACATATATATATTACATTAAAAAGGGTATAATTGCATTACATAAGTTCTTATAAGTTATAACTTATAAGTATTACATTTACTAATTTATGCATACATGATATATTACATTAGAAAATGTGTGTGTCGACTATGTAGTACTAATGTAAGTATATATTAATATATGTAATGTGATAATATAATTATATAAGTAAATAGCATATTACATATGTGATATATGTTATGTTATGTAATATAAGTATTACGTTATGTATAAAAAATAATAAGACATTAAACTTAGGTTATAGTATAATACAATATATGTATGTAAATTCTTCTTTATATAATTTATGAATATGTCATTACCTGATTGCCTAGAAATAGGTGTAGCTAAAGGATCAAATTCAAGTTTTTTATCAAAATTTTAAAAAGATATTATACTGAAACAAAATGTACAAACACTCCTCTATCTTCAGTGGAGTTGTAGTAGTAAAGTTTAATCAAAACATATACACTAGTAGAGGAACTTCCAATCGTAGAAAATTGAGTTTGATAAATATCTAAACTTATTATTGTTAAATAATTTTTTATAACATAATTTCTTAGTGTGTAATAACCATCTCCTTGCTTAAAATTGTACACCTTACACAGTAATTGTACTTTGCCTGATTCACAATGCTTTTTTCATTATATAATTTTATAAAACTAAATCTTAAATAAATCGGATCCCTGTAACTTACCTTTGAACTTTTGGTGACGAAATGGTTTTCTAGTCAAATGATATGTTAGTATCGCTTCTGCTATGTTGTACATTCTTGACTCAAAGGCATTGGTATCATAGGTCTTTAAAGAATATGACAACTACAACTTCTCTTCCTAACACTAAAAGAACCATGACCACGGTAAGCTATTAGCTTAGTAAAATAAATTGAATAAATTAAAAATTAATAAGTTAAGAATATGATAATATGAAATTAGAGAAATTAGAGATAGAAATTGAAGGAACACTCAAATATGCTTTTATAAGATGGTAGATTGTAGTCTTTAACTAACGTTGAAATTAGAGTCGCACAAATGAAAATGAAACATTGAAATGAAACGAAAGTGAAGGGAAAGAAAAAGAGCAAGATTGAGAGAAAGAGCAAGAGCAACCGAGAAAGAACTTGCGAGTTGTGTGATAATTTTCGGTTTTGAAAACTGTTATTTATAGACAAAAAATATTATTCATCTAATCAATAAGAGCAAAAATTAATTTTGCAATTTTAATTTAAAAAATCATGTCAAAGTGTCCATTAGACAGTCAGCTTGATTGACTGACAACAAATAAACGGGCACCCATTTACGTTTAAATTAAAGGATGGTGCTCGGGTACAACTTGATTGACTGCATGCACCACATGACACCCGGGTACACATTTGATTGACTGCCATTGTTAAATAAGTGGGTGGCATGTGACCCCGCTAAGTTTTTTACTGGCAGTTTTGGGTTGGAACTGGCAGATATTTATATGGATCCAAACCGACGGTTCCCAACAGGCAGTTTGATTATAGAACCGTACCGGTGGTTTGAAACGAAACTGAACCATCGGTTGTAGTACAGGTTCCGGGCTGGTTTCCAAAATCCAAAAACCGTAACAGAACAGGGACCTATCCGGTTGCATTACAGTTTAGGAACCAAAACCAGTGGTTCCAGTTTGAACCACTGGGCCGGTTCCAAACCGGCCATGTCTAATATATGTATATATATACACATACATATACATATAATATATACACATATAAATATATAGGTATATACCATATATGTATGCATATGTTTGTATATATATATATTCTGGTCCGTCCTAAAATAGGTCAGAAATTTCTGATCCGTTCCTGCATTTTTTAGCCGGGTTCATTTTGACATCTCTAATCAAAGGTGGTGGATAAAAATATTTTAAATATTAGACAGTTTTCTGAAAATGACTGAAAAGTGGGGTAGCCGGTTTTCTATAAAATGTATGCAAAGTACATGTAAATTCCAATCCTTTGCCTTTTAATCCCATCATCCCGTCGATTACTGATGATGTGAACCCACTGCAATACTGGAATTTTAGTGTTTATTCTCCTTTTTCAAAGTACGACTTTAACTGTAATATTTCAAAAACCATTCTTTTGTGGTAAAATTGAAGAGGAGACCTTTTATTCTCTGTCAAGGTTTCAGGCTTTCTTGTTGGGTTCTATGAGAATCTCCAGCTCCAAGTTCCAATTCCTTAGCAATATGTCAGTTTGTTCGCCGCACAGTCTGGAATTCCTGGATAATCTGGGAAATGTGATATATATTGGAAAAAGCAGTTCTCTCATAATCTTGCTTTTATGGATAGTCGGCTGAATCCAATGACCGACAAAAGTTGAGAATGAAAGTGCAATTTAAAGGTAAATAATGCCTTCAAACTGGAAAGTGCTACATGTACATGATCAGCTTAACATTTGTAAGTATACCTTAACCAAGACATGGCCGGTTCTGGCTCAAATAAGAACCACTTCAAACCGGCAAAAAGGTTTTTAAAAAAAATAATTTTAAAATTTTCTGGAACTGCTGGTTTTGGTTTTGGACCAGTTTTAGTTCTATTAAAGTGGAATCGAAACCAAACTAGGTAATCCACGGTTCGATGTTCGGTTTCTCCAGTTCAGTTTTGGTTGGAACCGTTGGGCCGATTCTAAACTAGCCATGTCTATATGTCCGGTTCCAGCTTTCTTGGAACCAGAAAATAAAATCGAATTGTGGTTAGGCCTGTTTGAGTCCTAGATCATTTAGAACCAAAAAAATCACTAAAGTTTTTGAAATAAAGCCGGTATTATAAGATAAAAGAAACACGCTTAAGGTAGTTTGGATATTGTGGACATGGTCCGATGGAGCTATCATGAGAAGTTGTGAGTATAGATGCTCATGGGGAGGACATCCCGGGATCCCCTTAGGGACTCGTCCCGAATGGAGCGGATTTGAAGAGTGAAAACGAGGATGGGAGAGAGCAGGGAAATTGTCAATGGGGATCAAAGTGGGATGGGGATAGCATGCCCCTGTCTCACGAACCCTGCCCCGACCCTTCCTCTAATTGGTTTTAAATTGTAAGAGAATAAATAAAAGAAAGTGTTACTTCTTTTTTGAATTTGTGGACTCATGGTCATTCTCTCATATTTCATCCATAATAATATGTTCTAATTTAGATTCATTTTACATAAATTAAGTTTCATTTCATATATTTCATATATGTAAAATTGTGCTCCAACCAGTGTTTGAGCATTCCTTTTTTCTTAAATGTGTCCCCTTCCCACATTTCATGCATAATAATATCTCTAATGAAGATGGGGTGGGGACTTTGATCCCCGGTCCCGACCCGCCCCATGAACATAGATAAAAGTAGATGATAAAAATATAAAAAAAAAGATAAAAAAAAAGGCCTAACAAGTATTTTAACAAAGCAACACAACATGACCAATGCTCTTTTGGAGTTAAATATGTTAAGATATGGTGCAAAATATCACACAATGGTAACAAAGAACCCTTGTAGTGAAATCCTATTTAGTATGACACAAGGGTAGGTTTTGGTTCTATTTGGTTGGAGTAGTTATCCAAACAAATACATATATATATATAAGAGAACCTAGTATATATATCCAAACTGATCTCAACCCTTCATTTTAAGTGATGTAAGGTTGATATTTGAAATTAAAAAGGACACTATTTTCACACTATTTTGAAGGTGTACTTCACTTACACTTGTACTTTTAATTCAAATTTCAGCTATTGGTAGCTGATATTTGTTTGTCTACCTTACATATACTAAGCTCTCTCTCTCTCTCTTTATATATATGGGTGTGTGTGTGCGTGCATGCATGTATAATTTCTTTCCTTCACAACCTTAAATTTTAATCAAGATATGTATCATTCAAAAATTGTAAAGGCTGCTTAGAGAAACGGAAAAGATAATAATAGTATGTATACTCATGATCCAAAAGAGTAAAAGAGATGAATGAATATACATTGTCAGAATCTACACGAACTAATTACAGGCACATCTAGATATGACCGGTTTAGAACAGGTCCGCCGGTTCGAATCGGAATCAAACCAACCATGAAACAGCCAGTAACTCGAACTGGCCGAACTAGCCCTAGTACCAGAACCGAGGACCCTCCGGTTTGATTACGGTTCCTGATTTTCGAAAACCAGTTTGAAACCAGAATTGGTAGTTTCAAACCATCATTGATTAAGTTTATATATTCATAATCACAAGTGTCTTGGTGGCTCAATGGTTACCATTCATGTAGGTGGGGACTTTGACTCCCAGAGGGTACAACTTAAGTATTTCAAGAAAAAAAATTGAATCGGTTCCGGAACTGGACCAATCAATTCAGTTACAGTTCAAAGTTTCGAATAAACCATAACCAACGGTTTAAAACTATCAATTCTAGTACCCAGAACCAGACATATATATATATAGAGAGAGAGAGAGAGGGAGGGGGGGCACTTGTGTGCGACGTAGGACTTGGGAGATAGAACGCTAGTCTTAATGGTGTTCTCTGCTGCATGAAATTCGTAGTGCAAAACCTTCTGTACACGATTCCTTTGAATAATAACTCAAAAATAACTTTAAAGAAAATCCGAGTCATATATGTTTACATCATTACTGATTAATCAAGGGAAATTACTTTAATTGATTCCTGCGAGACGTACAAGGAACTCTCAAGGAATAAAGAATTTTTTTTTTTCACATCCATCTGTACCATATTAACCATGCTCAAATTCATCCTTCTTTTGTGTTACATGCATCCATGCTTTCTTCTTCACTCTTACAAAGAGTTCACAACGCTCCCTCAACATAGAAATATAGCACAAAGAGCAATAGATCACCTGACTGGAGAGTCGTTCCAAGTTTGAGGGTCATGAGTTCGATATCATGGGTATGCATTTGAAATCAGCTTACCCATTGTAATAGAAAAAAGACATTGAAATTTAAATATACAAATCAACAACAACTTAGCCTTTTCCCATATTAAACGGGGTTGGCTACATAGATTCTTTGTTTCCACATAGCCCTATCATGTATCATGTTAGCAGTTAACTCACAATAAGCTATAGATCATTCTTTATTGTTTCTTTCCAACACTTTTGTGATCGTCCTCTATCTCTTTTAATACTTTCAAAATCTACTTTTTCATACCTTCTTAATGGTTCTCTTTTGATCTTCTTTCTATATGTCCAAACAACCTTAAACGATATTCTCTCATTTTTTCCTCTATTGGTGCTACACATAACTTATTCTAATAACCTCATTATGTATATAGTCTTTTCTTGTATGACCACTCATCCATTTCAACATCTTCATTTCTGTCACAGACATCTTTTCTACATGTTGATGATTAACTGCCCAACACTCATAACATTGAAATTTAAATATATGGGTCATTTTAAACATCCATTGATAACATTTGATAGTATACCTAGACATGGAACTGACTGGAACCTGGATCACTCAAACCAGACATGGAACCGTAGACTACCTAGTTCGGTTTCGCTTCTAGCTTCTGTGGAATCGAAACCGTGTTGAAATTGGAACCAGCCGTTTGGAACTGCTGGTTCCATTGTTTACGGGAATCGCTCTCCCACTTGGTTCAGTGCGAATTACCAAAGCATGGGATTCAAATAGACTAGCGATTATCGAGGGTTGTTTGGTCCCTTCAATAACTTTATTACATGCCCCTAACCAAATGGTCTTTCCATTTAAAAAATATATACTTCCGATTTTCATAAAATTACTTTTGCACGAGATTCTAGTAATTAAACAGTTGATTTCTACCCCATAATACTTGGTTAAAATTTTAGTAGAAACTGGAATATATTCATTTTTCCGTGATTCTTTCCTTTGATAGAATAAAGTAGGGGTATTTTGGTAAAGACAACCCTTTTAGTTTATTCTTACAGCAAACAAAAGGACACAAATGAGTTGCCACTGAAACGATAAGGACTTCAAAGAATAGCAAAAAGAAAGGAATTAGGACCAGGTAGGATAGGGGTGGCAAATCCGGTTGAAAAGAAACCTTATTCTGAATTTTGGAAAACTTTATTTTTTGAGAATTTAAATGTAGTATCACTCATACATTGTGCATCAAATCTGGCTTTCATATATATATATATTTCATATATATATATATATATATATATATATATATATATATATATATATATATATATATATATATATATATATATATATATATATAATTCAGAGTAACATGGTTTACCCTTAACCAACCACATAAGTTGGTGCAGCATTTTCTTAATATTATATATATTTTGAATGGATCTTATTCACCATTGACACTACCCATATTAGATCATTATTTTTCAACAATATGAGAGTAATAAAACTATCTTTTATCATTCTTTAAATATCCTTATTAATAATAGTTGAACAAGAATGAATGATGTTAGTGGAGGGATCATTGAAAAGGAATGATCAAACATAAATAAGAGCAAGACTGGTTATATATATATTTATATATATAAACTGGTATATATTAATATACTTAGGTATTAACACATCTAAATAAATTACAATCATTCATCTTTGATAATAAATGATTGAAATTTGAATTAAAAGACAAAAGCATTATGTAAATAAAGTATACATACAAAAAGTAAACATATATTTGCTAGCACGTATGTTAGCATATACCACATATATATACATGTATATACATACATACATACATATACATATAACCATATATATATATATATATATATATATATATATATATATATATATATATATATATATATACAAACATATAAACATATATATATATATATATATATATGTACACTTAGGATGCTTGTGTCAGGACATCTTTTTTGGTACCATGCACCCCCTCGCGCGTGCGATACAGGCGCAGGGCTATAGAACTAATGGTCCTTGCAAGACCATTTTGAACGTGAAAAGCGGCTTCGTTGTGGGGTCACCTGTCCCTGTCTTTACCCCTCAACACAAACAGGCCCCAGAATAACCTCAAGTGCCAGGGCCTAAGGGAGCCCGACAGTCTCTGGTCCTATGCTAACCTTCCTTGAGCTTCTCAAGTTTGTCTTGATTTGCATTTTGCCTAATTTATTATAATATTGAAGCAACTTGTTGACCACCTTCTTTTTCCATAATAGGAAGGATGAGGCCTATTGCCCGCTCTTGCTCTTTGTGCTTTCCAACCACATTTTGTGATACCTTCGATGCTTCTTAATAATAATAATAATAATAGCAACAACACAAACAAGATTAAAAATTAAACAAGTAATAGTTGATTTATTGATGAAGGATTTAGTCAAATGGAAAAGCTTAGATTTAGTCAAGATGAGTTTGCGTGAGTGCTAAAAGAAGGGGGGAATATCTTAGAAAGGATCAAGAATTTTTAACTTAAAATATTGAGACTTCCAATACAATAAAGTTGGTATTTTCAGTAGACAATAGGTTCTACCGAAAATATTTTCTTATTAAAGTGAAAATTTTCAAGGAATTATGTTCAAAACATATGCCGTTATGTTTTCTAATTCGCAATTTTTAAAAGATGTTTTAACACACTTATAAAATCTAGTAAGTTTGTTGGAATCATAGTATCAATTCGCTTATAAATTTTTTAATATTACTTGGATGTATAAGAAGATGCACGAAGGCATTTGATGAGCTGCAGCTGAGCTGAGTTTGGCCTGTTCCTAACTCGATATGAATTTATGAAGAAGCTGACGATGAACAGGAGCCAACTTATTAAGCTCAAAATGTTGATCTTTTACATATAATTTATAAAATTGGTTCTTCGATCAATTTGGAAATTAATTATATTATGGAATCCTTAACGTGTTTGTGTGTTTTGCGAATTAATTTAATAATATAATTAACTATATTATGAAATTAATGATATTATGGAACTTTGACATATATAGATGTAAATCGGCTCGGCTTGTTTAGCCACCCTACCAGCAATGCGATGCGAGAGAGAGAGAGAGAGAGAGAGAGAGAGAGAGAGAAACTGAATTTAACGGAAAGTGTTTGTGCCGAATTAGAAATATCATTAACTTTAGGATTTATCCGTAAATAAGACAGACAGAACTGCCAATGAATCCGCCTGACCTTCCAAATAGTAGCAATTTACCGAAACCTCACAAACGGAAGTGGAAATCTCTTTTTAGTGACTTCCATGATTCATTCACTGCAAACAAGATTTTCTTGTAGTTCTACCGATATAAGTTGTAGCGGTAAAAGGAGAAAGATGAGATGAGGAAGATTGAAAAGATAGAGGAATCTGAGACCTCTCTGCAATAGCTTTTAGAGAAGAAACAAATTCTCAATATTGACAAAAGCGTGCCCCGTTCTTCATGATTTGCAATTTGTCGCCAGAACCACCAACTCGCAAGGCGGAAATTCACAAAATGAAGAATCAGGCGAAGATGGCATAACGCATGCTGTCACGCACCATCATCTGGTTGATCTCGCTAGCCCTCGACGCCATCTCTCCGTTCTCCGGCCAGTGCTCGCCGGCGACACAGGCCGCGCAGGTCATGACTGAGAGCGGCAACCGGACGATCTCATAAAGGACGGCGAGCCGCCGGTGGGATCCGTTTCCCCTCTCGAATTCCGGCAATACCAGCGCGTTCTCGTCGGCTACTCGCGCTCCCCTCTTCAATCGCCCCACCGCCCTTCTCACGCTGGCTAGAATCCGAAGCATCCTCCTCCTCTTTCTAGAGAGAGAGAGAGAGAGAGAGAGAAAGAGAGAGAGAGAGATGAAAGAAGGATGGGTGGGTTCAGGCCATTTTATGCGTGTGGGTTTTGGGTGTTCAGAGAGAGAGAGAGGATCTTTGCAGCTATTGCTCTTTGTTGGCATTGCAAAACAAGGGATGTATACGGAAAAAGAAAAGTTTATTTTTGGAATTCAGAAGAAAGCAAGAAAATAACGGGGCATGGAGAAGTTAGCCCATGTAACTTACGACACGAAACCGGACACAAACACGTTATAACATGAAACCCAGCACAAACACGACCTGAAAAAACCTTTGCACTTAGCTTAGTTCACTCAAAGTAACACAAAAAAAGAAATTGGTAGTTTTTTAGTTTACCTGTCTTTGGCCTAATACACATGCTACTATCCATTTAAACGTGACATGAAACACGAATCTGCTAGCACCATAACACTGGTTAATGCTGGAAATGTTAATCTTCATCACACAGTCTATGTTGCACGGAAATGCAAGCGGAAAAGACAGTATAATATGTATATATATATATATATATATATATATATATGAAGACTTCAAAATTTAGGAAATGGGAAAACAGTATAATATATATATGAAGAGTGAAAGTCGTTGGACATCGTATTTAATGAATTTATATGTATTAAATGTCATCAATTTTTGTATTGATGTTGATGAGCAGCTTGATCTATGTGGTATCTATGATTGCCTAGATAATGCAGAATAGAATCTTGAATGAAAAGTTGTTTAGCACCAGTTTGTAGCGACTCTCAATTTCTCTCTATGTATATAATAAATAAATAAAGCACTTTATGACTTCAACGTACTTAATCAATTTCTCTCTCTATATGATTTCTCTATATGTATAAAAAAATCTAGTTTTAACCATCATGAGGGATTGCACCCTCCTTTGGTCGAGAAATGTTGATCGTCCGGCTGAGGAAAGCGATAGCTGGTGGTGGGTTTTGGATTGAAATCGGGAGAATCTAAAGATTTTACTCTCCGGTTGAGCAAAGACTATAATAAAAAAAACTATAACAAAAACGCATCGGGAGTAGAGTTTTGGATTGAAATAGAGAGAGAATTTGATAATTAGACTTCCACTTACTTTTTCTAATTTTAAAGAGGAAACAATTTTCAGAAACAGAAACTCTAAGGAAACGTTTTTCGGGAATAAGAAACTTTAGAGAAATGTTTCCGTGGTGTTTCCTGAGAGTTTGTCGTCTCCTAAGAAAAGTTTTCGTGCTTCAGAGCGTACAATAACAAAAAAAAACACGGTCTTCTTTGTGTTGATTTGCTTTTGACGTGAACATGAAATCGCAGAACACAACACGAATACAACCAAGAACTGCAAATTCTAGAAAAGATTTGTGTGCAAAGAAAGAGATCTGATTTCTTATTTATCTATGGTGGGAAAGATAAACCTCCACATGCAAGGTAGCAAGTATATCTCTCTCAAGATTGACATGATTTCTTAGTTTATGTGATTATTTGTGCCAGATTCCCTAAACTTGGTAGTAGTAAATGTATATGTTGAACTTGACAACTTTGGTTGATGTGTCATGTGGATGATAAAACCTGATTTATAGGCTTCATCATCACCGTCCTATATGCTCATGGACTGATTGTATTTGTAGATTTAACATGATTATGTTAAGATCAAAATTAAATATCCTCAAAATCTACTCATTTAACACTCCCTTCTACGACTGAGAGAAAAACTGTCATTTAAAATTTTTCTGCTTAAAAAGTATATGACAAGGTTTATTTATATCATATCAATTTCATTAATAACACCTCGCAAGCATAGATCACCTTGCGGGGCTCTTGAGTACGCGTGATGTTGGCCACGAGTTCGACTCCCATGGCATGCATACCAGGCTTCAGCCTCCCGTTGTAACAAAGAAAAAACACCTTGCTTCATGGTAAAATGTAAAGGGGTCTTACTGTAGAGTCTCAATTAATGGCTTGTGATATGTACACAGCAGTGTCATCAGCCGTTGATTGCTGGATTGGACGGTGGCAGATGACACAACCCTCGAGATCGATCACTCGGTATACTTGCTTATTGGAAATGTAGAGGGGGGAAAAAACTATAGTTTGTGCCTCGCAAATCCCTTTTTTTCATGCAAATTAGTGACAAAGATTGGCGAGAATACTCAAACTCACCATGATGGTCGTGTCTAATTTCGTGTCAAGTGATATAAAAGAAAAGGCAAATACATTATCGTGTCTCCTTTCGTGTTAAGTGATGCACAAGAGAAAGCAAGTACGTTGTCGTGTCCATTTTGGCGTGTAAAATACGATGCTGGTGTTCTGTATGAAAGCCACAGAAGATAATTTTGGGAAGGTGTGCCATAGAAAAGAGACCTTGCGTGCACCGAACGGCCCTTTCCTAGTAGCGTTGTCGCCGATCCCGAGGGATTCTGGATCTGAAAGAGAGAATGGCTTCCATATGATCTGTCTTGCGGAAAATCAAGATGTTCGAGTATAATCTTCCTTCACAACCCTATCCTCTATCATTTTGGAGCTTAGTGAAAGATTAGAAAAACGTATTTTAATTATAATTATATGTATTACTAAAAAAGTAGATTAAATATATATATATATAGAAAGAGAGACCGTTGATATATATTTATCAATCCAATGATAAAATCTTCTTAAACATTTTGACTATTGATCGTCACGATCGAATAGTGAAGATTTGAAATTAAAAAATTGAGTATATTATTACGACACCAAATTTGAGTACCGAAAGTATAATGGTCGACTCTACATTTTAAGATTCAAATATTCATCGTTGATTGCAGTGATCGAATGATAAAAATGTTTGAGGATTGAGCATGAAATATTATTATATAGAGAGAAAATAGTTTATGCACACTTAATAATGTTCAAATCTCTTTAAAGATCTGAACTATTCAATCTTAAAATTAACAATCTAAAGCAAAAAATAAAATATTATGCTGCAAAAGTATAATAGTGTTTTTTATTTTTTTTAATTTAAATATCAACCGTCCATCTCAATGATGGAATGGTTGAAATATTTGAGCATAAAAGGGTGTATATAACACAGAGAAGGAGAGAAAGCTACAAGATAAGTGCAGAAAATAACAATTTAATGCTGTGATTTACTACCTTTAATAGCTTTTTATGAGGAGATAGGGATGGCTCTTAAAGTCCTAACCATTTACTTCTATATATATGACATCCCTCATAGGAATAAATTACCATATTAGGTGGTTATCAACTAAAATTAAATCACATGGATATGGTTGGTTGGCAAACGACGAAAAAACAGCCCAAGTACTCAATCTGTATTGCCCAGCCGGTTCTCAACTCGTGAAACAAGAACTCGAGGAAGAAGATAATGGGGAGAGGTTGTACCTAGACACGCACCTCTGTATGTAGACGCATCTTGGACGGAAATAATATATCTTCATGATCTTAATTTAATATTAGCTAATAGCAAGAGTCAGGTTCTGAAATGAGGCATAATCAGTGATTGTATTAAGGTTAGCCAAGAGTTTGCGTTCTTACAATGATAAGGAAAACCATGTCGCTCCAATCTACAGAATCGGGCTGACAACAGGGTTTGGGAAACAATTGCCATACAACCACATCTTGAAATGCTAATCAAATTTGGCAGTTAATGGAGACGTTCACAGCAGCTAACAGCGAATTCAGGCCTTGGCTTACGAATTCGCTTAGGATTAGTCAACTCCCCGGTTTGTGCAGATAATAGTCAGTTACCGAAAAAAGCAAACGGATGGTCTGCACATCAAACAAAAGTCATCTTTGAGGTGCACTTTTTCAGCAAAGCTGTTGATATACAACATCCTACTACAAAGGAAAGAAAACTTGTCAGAAAATTTAAAAGGTCAGGATGTCATAAGCAGAAAGGAACAAAAGAAAAGAATTAAATAACTAAGTTAACTAACCGATTAACAGTCAGTTACATCATCTCTTCAAGAAATGCTGTGACAGCAACTCCGGTAAGCTCTGAATGATGAACTTATCACAGTTAAAAAGCTCACGAAGTTTGTAGTCGCATGTTACCATCGAATTCAATGGATCCTACAAAAAAGGTCACACGCTGACTAAACAAATAAAGAAACTGTGAAGGTCGACAAGAATAAAAAACACAAAAGCAACGGCAATCAGCTACAGCCGAAGTACATGACGTATTCAAGGATGATGAGAAGCGAAGAGAAACAACAACGAAGTAAACAGCTGAACTTGTAAGCTTTGTAGTAATGACCCAGGTTCCAGACAGTGGGGAAAGAAAAGATAGGAGTTTGACAAAGTACAAAAGGACATTTCCATAGATAGGAATGGAGCACATTGTGGTCACTGTATATTTCAGCTGATGCAAGAGCTAAAGATTTAAGAAACATGAAAATATTCTGATACATGTAGGTTATCGTCTGTTAATTGATGGCAGTGGTCCAAATGCTTGGATTTACAGAACCTGTATTAATGAAAGGTACTGTTAGAAAAATACTAATCAATTCCTAGTTCCCAAAGCTCTAGCAACACATTCGAAATTATAAAGATTCTTCCACTCTCCATCAGGGTGACCTATTAACACCAGTGCATTTCCAGATTTTGACTTCCTTCTTTGTATGAAGCTGAACTAAAAGTTCAACCCAATGTCTCTGAAAAAGGCTAGGTGAGTAAGAAAATGCATGGCTTCATAGCCAAGAAAAGTGTCCTTTAAAGCCAGCTGAAAAGTGGGGGTACTACGTTGCACCATGGTCAACCTTTGGTCTTGTTGGTGAAGGCCTGCTCCAAGTGCTGACATGGATTCACATTCGCATTGGTGCAGCCCATGACAGCTACCCTTCCTGGCTTGATAAAAAAAAAGAAGAAATATAGAATGTGCATACAAGTTCTCACAATCTCAAATGCTGCTCTGGTCAGGCTCAGAACCATGTTTGTTTGGCAGGCGCTCACAGAGCTCTTTCAGCCAATGGGCTCTTTCAAGTGCACGTGTGTGTAGTTCATTTTTTAATGAAAAAGCTGGGAAAAGACCCTTACAAGTGGTGGGTAGAAACAAAAGTTAAAATAGAAAAGCAAGAAAGCCCTTTATGAAGGATCACAGACTTCAATCAGGTTTATAGTCCACCCAGTGCAAACTCATCGAAAAGAAGATTGGGTTAACATTTTGCAGCATGAGATAAAACTCCTTCATAACTCATACAAGATGAACCACAGCCTCAACAGTTGACCATAGTCTATTCCTAGATATAAACTGAGTTCCGGTCTTTGAGATTGGGATTGCAGCTAGCTCATCAAAAACTGCCACTTCAGGCAATATCTCTTCGTTGTCAACAAGACAGCCACCAATTGCAAAGAAGCTGCCTGTGTCCGTGACTGAATAAGCACCCTTACCTCTGCCCAGTTCAGGTCAACCGAATATAGAACATAGACATGACGGAACTGTGTTTTAGGGGGAGGGAGGGTAGTGTTGGGTTAGGAGGTCTCAACGTCAACAAGATCTTCAAAATTGTAGCCAATTAGACACGACTGTACTTTCACAAACGAGGCTTTAGCATTCTTGAAAACTTCAAGGAACAAGTCCAGATCTCCTGTGGCGTGCCACATACCATAGTGATCCTCTTGATCACAAACCTTTATTCATGTCAAAACATGACCCACCAATCTTGTTTCATCTGTGTAGCTAATAATGAACCGAAGTCTCAGCATACAAGAAGAGAGACTTGCCTTGGTGCTCAGGTTCACTGTTCACAGCACATTTAGCAAATTTTGTTCCCTTCACACATATCTAGCCAGGAAGTTGACTAGGAGGTAGTAACATTGATATGCATGGCCATCTCTAATGCTTCAAAAAGATCCATACGTGGGGACTAGCTTGTCCTAGACAACTCCAAAAGTTCCAAAATATCAAGTAGGGAGATAGATCTAGCAGCATGTGCCTCTATAACTATATCGCTCAGTAGCTTTCCTAATAGACATCTTGCATCGAACTCGAACCATTTTCACAACTCAACTGCCTCATTTGTTGATGGATAGTGAAAAATATGAGGAAGGCCCACACCATGCAGTGATATTCTAGATGGAATGCTCCCGAAGACGACGTCCCTCATCAAGACTCAATCAACTTAAACCACTGCCTTGCATCTACAAAAAGTTAAAGGATGATAGTATCACCAACTGACCCTTAAAGCAGATATCTTTCAACACCATTCAGACCTTCCAATCTAACTTACAGGATCTTCTCAGTTCTCTGGGAGATCACACCTAGCTCTCCTCATTTGAATTGCAGTTACCAATGTATCCTTGCATTATGCATCCTCATTTGCCATCAGGTGCAAACCCACACCAGACAATTAGATAAGATTAAGGAGAGCTTCTGAAGATGGGTCAAAATAAATAAGTAGACATAACAGAGTTTCATTTCATGGAATTGTTGCACACTCCTTTTCAACACCTGTCATGCCTTAGACCTACACACATTTAGATATCCAACACCGGTCAAGTTCAGTAAACAATTGCAGTTATCGGCCATTAGCTTGCCATCCACGTGATGCTAGTTTCTTAACTAAGCTACACAACCGGCTAGACTACTGAACATCCTCTGGGTTTCAGCCTGCAGATGGAACAACCCTTCTAATGAGAAATTCTCTTAGAAGACGAAGAGAAATCAACTTGGATTACCTCCTTCATTAAGGGGACTCACTCGTGCAGGTCAACAATAAGGGCTAATAAAAAATCTTAGTATGAGCAGGATACTTGATTGCAAAGAGATACTTTTACTCCCAAAACGTCAGGGAATCCCCTTTTCACTTTGTTGGCATCTCCCTATGCTTTTTCATGATTATCATGATTCTTCCTGTGCTTTCCCCACCACAAGCCTTATATGAGCTTCTTATATGCATGTCGTCAATACACTCAATATAGAAAAAAAATAAGATGGAATTAGAACCTTTTCTTCTTTGTAACTTCAATTTCATCTAAAAGATCATGTCTAAAAGTACTGTAACAGGATTCAACTTTTAAGATCATGACTTTTAAGATTTCGTATCACAAAAACTATGTAGAGATCATGATTTTATTGGTTAACAACCTGCTCCAATCAAATTTACATTTTTTTCACATTGTGAGGTGTACATTTTTTCGCTTTGGGGCGTCCCCGCCTAGCGACGTGCTGCAGAGCCCGAATGCAGTAAGAAGTAAGCAAGGGCCACTACATTTTCGTCCGAATGTAGTGAATCAATTGCAGAGAGGGTTCCCACATCATGGACGGGTGTGGGTAAAGAAGTTAGTCCCGCTACATTGTCGCCCGAATGTAGTGAAAATTTTTCAGAGAGGGTCTCCGCATTTTGATTATGGACGGATGCGGGGGGGTAAGGAAGCTAGTCCTAGATAATAAGATTCGTATTGGTTCTTGGAATATCGGAACATTATCCGGTAAGCTAATGGAGGTGGTAGATACTGTGATTCGGATAAAGATTCATATTCTATGTTTACAAGAGACAAAATGGGTTGGAGAAAAAGCAAAGGAGATAGAGGATACAGGTTTTAAATTATGGTACTCACGTAAAGAAAAGACTCGAAACGGAGTTGGTATTATCATAAATAAAGATTTAAAGGAGAGTGTAGTAGACATACAACGATATGGTGACCGAATCATGACGTTGAAATTAGTGTTAGGAGCAGAGGTTTTGAATATAGTTTGTGCTTATGCACCCCAAGTAGGACTAGAAGATAGTATAAAGACAGTTTTTTGGGAAGAGTTAGATAAGGTGTTTCAAAAGATTCAACAAAGGGAGATGATTTGTTTAGGAGGAGATTTAAATGGACATGTCGGTAAAGAGGCATTAGGATTCATGTGAAACTTTGGTTTTGGGGATATAAACGAGGAAGGTAGGGAGATTTTAAATTTTGCTATGGCATTTGATCTCTTTACAGTCAATATAATCTTCAAAAAACGAGATGAACATTTAATTACTTATAAAATTGGCTTATCACAAACACAAATTGATTACTTTATTTGTAGAAAAAAAGATAGAGCGTGTTGTAAAGATTGTAAGGTAATTCCAGGAGAAAGCTTAACCACCCAACATCGACTTTTAGTTATGGATTTACAAATAAAAAAATGGACAAAGAAGAAAAGAGTGCATCGAGCTATTCGGACTAAATGGTGGAACCTCAAAAGCGAGAAAGAAGATATATTTAAACAGAAAGTCCTTCAAGGAGATGTTTGGAATTATGTTGGCACACCCTGTGATATGTGGAACAATATGGCTATACATATTAGGAAAGTGGCGAAAGATGTGTTAGGGGTATCTAAGGGAGGTGTACCAGCACAAAAAGAAGCTTGGTGGTGGAGTGAAGTAGTGCAAAATAAAATCAAGGTAAAGAGGGCACGTTACAAATTACATTATGCCAAGAAAACTAGTGAAACTTTAGAAACTTATAAAAAAGCAAAGAAGGAAGCGAAAAAGGCCGTTAGTGAAGCAAAAGCTAAGATTTGGGAGGACTTATATAAAAAACTACTCAAAAGAGGGTGAAAGAGATATTTTTAGGATAGCTAGGGCTAGAGATAAGAAAACTAAAGATCTTAATTATGTTAGATGCATAAAAGACGAGAAGGAAAAAATTCTAGTGGCAAATGATGATATAAGAAATAGATGGAAAAACTACTTTTATAATCTTTTTAATGAAAATAAAGATGTTAGTATTAGTTTAGGAGATTTAGCCAAGTCAGAAAAGTATATAAACCACAATTTCTACCGACGTATTCAAAAGAATGAAGTCAAAGAGGCTCTTAAACATATGAAGGGTGGTAAATCGATAGGACCAGATAATATTTCTATAGAAGTTTGGAAAATACTAGGAGAAATAGGAATCACCTGGCTCACAAGACTATTTAATGAAATATGGAAAAACCAAAAGATGCCCGAGGAATGGAGAGCAAGTACACTTATACCCATATATAAGAACAAGGGAGACATTAAAAATTATGCGAATTATCGAGGTATCAAGTTAATGAGTCATACTATGAAATTATGGGAAAGAATTATCAAATGTAGGTTAAGACAAGTATCAAGTACAACAGAGAACCAATTTGGATTCATGTCAGGCAGATCTACTATTGAAGCGATTCACCTTTTGAGACGTCTTATGGAACATTTTAGAGCAAAAAAGAAAGACCTTCACATGATATTTATTGATCTAGAAAAAGCTTATGATAGGGTACCGAGGGAGGTTCTTTGGAGAACTTTGGAAAAAAGAGGTATCTGATTGACATATATTAACCTTATAAGAGACATGTATGATAGTGCAAAAACATGTGTGAGGACTCATGAAGGAACGACAGACTTCTTTGAAGTTAATATTGGGTTACATCAAGGATCAACTTTAAGTCCATACTTATTTATAATGGTGATGGATGAGTTAACAAAACATATTCAAGATGAAGTACCTTGGTGTATGTTATTTGCAGATGACACTGTATTAGTGGAGGAGTCTAAGGAAAAAGTCAATAGAAAATTGGAACTATGGAGAGAAACATTAGAAAGCAAAGGCCTCCGACTTAGTAGAACAAAGACAGAATATATGAAATGTAAGTTTGATCATTTGGTTACTTCAAAGGATATAGAAATTAAAATTGGCACACATTGCATTCCCCAAAAGGAAAGTTTTAAATACCTAGGGTCAATTTTTAGAGTGATGGAAGAATTGATGGAGATGTTACACATAGAATTAATGCTGGTTGGTTAAAATGGAGAGGGGCATCAGGTATTCTTTGTGATAAGAAGATACCATTAAAGTTAAAAGGTAAATATTATAGAGCAGCAATTAGGCCTGCCATGTTTTATGGTTCTGAGTGTTGGGCAGTTAATCATCAACATGTACAAAAGATATCTGTGACAGAAATGAAGATGTTGAGATGGATGAGTGGTCATACAATAAAAGACAGTATAAATAATGAGGTTATTAGAAACAAATTAGGAGTGGCACCAATAGAGGATAAAATGAGAGAACATCGTTTAAGATGGTTTGGACATATAGAAAGAAGATCAAAAGAAGAACCTATAAGAAGGTTAGAAAAACTAAATTTGGAAAGTATTAAAAGAGGTAGAGGACGACCACAAAAGTGTTGGAAAGAAACAATAAAGAATGATCTAGCTTATTGGGAGTTAACTGCTAATATGGCACATGATAGGGATCTGTGGAAACAAAGAATCCATGTAGCCGACCCCGTCTAGTCTGATACCATATTGGAAATGTGGATGCACAGCAGATAATCGATAATAGAAAACAAGAATACACGATGAAGAAGAAAACATGGAGATCGGAGGAGGGGGGCGAACCTCCAGACCTCCAATGGAGGCCGCCCCCCCTCTTTCTCTCTCTTTCTTATTCACAGACTCTTAAACCCTAATACAACTTATCAACCCTTATATAAGGAGCTGTAAAACGTAAAATGACCAAAATACCCCTAGTATAGAAAATTACAAAAATGCCCCTACAATTTTGGGCGAGTACAATAATACCTAGAAACATAAAACTAACACAAAGACACTAGATAAACATATTCTTCAACACCCCCCCTAAAGTTGGGAGTGAGATACTTCGAACTCCAAACTTGCCAAATAATCTTCATATCTGCTTGCAACATTCTTCATCTGTCTTTATCACTAGTTTAATCTTCAACAGCTTCTTTGGCTGCAATATCTTCAACTCAGCCTTCTTGGCTTATCATATCAAGCAGCATCTTTGGCTGCCACATCAACTCAGCCTTCTTAGCTGTAACAATAACAAAGCAACCATCCTGGATGTCACAACATCAAAGCAGCCATCCTGGCTGTCACAATCATCAAAGCAGTCATCCTAGCTGTCATATCAATAGAGCAGCCATCCTGGCTGTGACATCAATAAAGCAGCCATCCTAGCTGTCACAACAATAAAGCAGCCATCTTGGCTATCACAACAATAAAGCAACCATCCTGGCTGTCACATCAACAAAGCAGTTATCTTGACTGTTACAATAATAAAGCAGCCATCCTGGCTGTCACAACAATAAAGCAGACATCCTGGCTGTTACAACAATAAAGCAGTCATCATGGTTGTCACAACATCAAAGCAGTCATCCTGGCTGTCACAACAACAAAGCAGCCTTCTTGGCTGTCATAACCACAAAGCAGTCCTCATGACTGCTATCTTACACAAGAATTTTCCAGTTCTCTTTAACATTTCCTCAAACACTTCATATACATTTTAATAATCTCTTCCTTGAGCATTTCATCAAACATCTTCATATGCATCATTCATCTGCTCACACGCTTTTCAACACAAGCGACTCATCTTCATTTTTAACATGCGTCCCATCATTTAAAAAAAAACTCTTTTCTTATCACCAATCACATGTTCTGCGACAAATCTCCAACCTTGTCACTCAAGTCCTGGTACTTCAATAATAACTTAGTCATTCACATAATGTTGTCTGCACACTAGCATGTAAACATCAACTCCGCCAATCAGTTTGGTCCATGTCAGAGTAAAGAATGCTTGCTTGCCGCACAGTTAGCAAATTGCCTTCCAATTGCAGTCATTGATAATAGGCTTGAACAAACGGTCCACTTCAGTCTCTGTCTACAAGGAAACCTTGAGCCTTTTTAGATGCTCCATACACTGGCTATGATCAAAGTAATTGTTTCA
Organism: Brasenia schreberi; assembly: GCA_036023115.1. NCBI lineage: Eukaryota > Viridiplantae > Streptophyta > Magnoliopsida > Nymphaeales > Cabombaceae > Brasenia > Brasenia schreberi. The sequence goes on along the minus strand of JAYKKT010000090.1, from coordinate 5,441,988 downwards.
TTAAGATACACTTTCCTCTCATAGGCAGAAAAAAAGGCATTGGATTCTGTTTTAATGACAACTTTACAGCTTCAACCATTATCTGCAGAAATTGTTTCACTTTTGAGAGGGTATCGACATATACGACAGGGAGTTTTCCATAGCCCATCCATTTGAAAATATACAGACCCGCATCATAGCCAGAAAGTCTCAAAAGCTTACTGGGCAACCAGTGAATGCGGCTACAATTGCTAGGACTGATTTTGAAATTTTTGAAGGTCGATAACATCACCAAGAGAAACAATGAGAGACCTGGTTGTTGCTAAGAAATCGCTTTCAAGCTGATCAGCTGAGTGCCTTAAAGATTGTATAGTAAGGTTACCAATTATTTCAAATTAGTTCACATGATATCAGATAAACCATCATCTCCAACTGCATCTTGCTCCATCACAACTTCCACCACTTTGCATTCTCTCCAGCAGACTGATGTTCTTCCTAAGGGTCTCCAACTCAAATCTTGAGGAGTCCAACTCTTTCCTTAGTGTTTGCTCCAGACCTATCAGTCTCATTTGTTCCATCTGCAACTTGTGGAAGAAGTCAGTTCTATCAAAGGAGACCTTCTCAATCTCAACAGTCAAGTTCAGTCTTGATCCAGTTATCGTCTTCTCTTGGTCATTACCATGCAACGTTCTTCAATGTCTGCTAGAGACTGCTGAAGACTAGAAACTTTCAGGTTTGCTTTTTCTAGTTTCCTCATTAATTCATTTATTTGCAGCTCACTGTTCTCATAAAATCTCTGATGAAGTTTGCAGTCACCAAAATGTCACCCTAATCCATGCCTATTAATTGTTGCAACCATCATCCATGTCAATATCCACGCTGTCAGTATCCATCCCTATTAATTGTTGCAGCCACCTAATTCAAAACAACCACTTTTCATTACTGCAACATTAAATTCTTCCAATAACGTGGCTGCAGTATTCTTCCAATAACTGTCATAATGATGGACCCCTAGTATTTAATGGTCCATATACCTTCACGATCAGATTCTTTAGGCTTTCTTGGGAATACACACTGCAGCCGCCATGTGCAATAAATATGAGTCTTGAAACTTCTGCCTGCAGCATTAAGAAGATGGTTAAGGCTCCTTATGCAATAAATGCATAACCTACAGCAGCCATGTCCACACACTCCACGATATCTCCATTCTCATAGTTGATTGTTTATCAATTGCAGATCTAATGAAATTAGGCCCAATTCCGTGGTAGCATTCATGACATATTGGGTGAGTAAAGGACTTCAAAAAATCAACATATTCTTTCTGTTCCACTTTGATTGCCCCGTTCACGGCTCAATAACTGTTGTCATACCTTCCTCAATGGTAAATCATATGTAAAGCCATCATGATAAGTTGGCCAATAACCTTCTTCATGGCAGATCAAATCAAAATAATGGCCCTCCTTGACCTCCTTCAGCTGAAGAGAACTCATTTAATCCCTCTTTGGACTCTTTCATGTTTAGTCCTGAACCAAAATGATAACTTCCGAACCAGCTTCTCAATTTTGCAATACAAAGCTTGTCACGATCAGTAATATGGAAGCGAGAAGAGGCCTGACATGGATTAAAGTCCTTGCCGCAGTTTCCCTCAAACAGAACAAAAAAAAAAAAGAAATTTTCTTGTGGTACCAAGGAAAAACAACTCCGTTGTGGATTCTCATCATAACTCGATGAAGACAAACTATGTCTCCTACTGACTTGACACAGGGAAGTTTTCCCACCTCCTGAGCGAAGAATGTGATAGGCATAGCAAATTGCTGATAAGATTCATCCATTATCTTCAAAGTGCATAAATAATCTGGGCCATTGCCAAGAGAGATTCTTCAGCGAACAATGTGACTCTTCAGTTGATCAAGAGAGATTCTTTAGCGAAATTGCAAGCACACGTAAAAGTGAAAGTCTACACACATAGATTGGCCTTCTTCAATCGGCTGGTCACTAATGGTTGTTGTCTTGCCACTTAGTTGTTACAAATAACTAACCTTTCAACAATGATTTCAATATGGATTCTTCCCAAAACTTTTAACACTTCTCCATGCCGAATACTTCTTCTTTTCAAGAAAAAGAACCACTGATTTACTGACCTTATATGCTCTGATACCATGTTGGAAATGTGGATGCGCAGCAGATAATCGATAATAGAAAACAAGAATACACGATGAAAAAGAAAACATGGAGATCGGAGGAGGGGGGCGGACCTCCAATGGAGGCCGCCACCCCTCTTTCTCTCTCTTTTTTATTCACAGACTCTTAAACCCTAATACAACTTATCAACCCTTATATAAGGAGCTGTAAAACTAAAATGACCAAAATACCCCCTAGTACAGAAAATTACCAAAATACCCCTACAGTTTCGGGCGAGTACAATAATACCTAGAAACATAAAGCTAACACAAAGACACTAGATAAACATATTCTTCAACAGGGAAAAGGCTTAGTTGTTGTTGTATTGTGAGGTGTAGCTCCTTTTCTATTTGACCTTCTGTTTTGCCTTTTATTTTCTGTTTGCCATTCAACACCTCTTCTTTTATTCGCCAGGTCCTAATTTGGTTCCAGTTTCTTGTTCCACTTTCAAAACTATCCCTTCTTTGTGATTCTAACATTTTTAAGGACTCATTTATCACTTTCGTTTCTCAATTTCTTGCATGCCTTCTGCTTCACAATCTACCATCCATTGCTAATTATTGGAAAACAACTAGTCCCGCACCAGACTAGATCACTCAGCAAGTTGGCTTCATGTGGCAATATTTAAAGAACCCCTTTTACTTCCTTGGGCCAACAAGCTAAAGTTAGATGTTTCAAGTAATAAATACTTCAAAAGAAATTCATAAATCAAACGGATTCACTTCAGAAATAGAGATCTTTTCTCTGTGGCCATAAAAGATGGATCAGCAGCAGCTTGCTTCCAATTGAAAAAGAGGGAAGTGGACGAGAACAAACCAACAATGAAGAAGAAAGAGAGAAAGGTAATGTTTCCCTTGTCATGCATGATCATATGTTTATGCTTGCAAGAGTTGCTTCTTACTGAAAGAAAACATCATCATCTTCTCTTTAAGTTATTCCAAGAGAGGGGGGGGGGGGGGGGGGGATGGCGAGGGGGGATGAGAAAATGGAAAAAAAGAGTGGTCCTTATATAGTTGGTCGAAGGGAATCCTCCTGTCTAAAACCAACTCCTTGCACAAAAGAAGATCATCTATCAATTCCAACAGCATAAATAGCACGAGGCCTCCCTCTAAATTTTGCCAATTGAAATGAATATAAAGTTATAAACACCAAAAACTCTTGACTTCACCAAACAACACTCATAATCCATATTGCATGTAAAGAATGAACAAGTCAGAGCATAAGTTGGAATTCTCATGCTAATCAAGAACAATAATGCAACATATATATATATATATGATAAAAAAAGCCCTGAAAAACCTAAGTGCAAATTCTTTCAAAGCAAAAAGGCAAGAGTGACAATTAATATAAAAGGATGTCCAGGAAGAATCCACATGCTTTAGGGATGACTGGCTGTTATGACAGCGAAATTAACATTTTGCTCAAGATAGGCTAAGCCACATACATTCCTCAGCAGTACTTTTTCTCATCCATCACGTATTGCTCTGATGGGACTCTGGCCGATGAGTGACAGAGATCTTCCTCTCGTAGTAGAACCAAAAGGGGAAAGAGGCGGACCCTTCTCCCCCTCACTTTTTTCCTTTTCTATTGTGAGTAGAGTAAGGATCTATACAACCCTCTTGTTCATCAAAAACCAAAAAGCAAAACAGAATAATTTCATTAGGACGTGTCTGTTCTTTGATCTGACACAACATGACTAGGCATGATTGCCTAATTTCAAGAAAGCCCTAGGATTTAGGGACTAGTTTATAAATCGGCTTTCAAGAAACCCCAACATTACTAGGCACATTTTTATCACCTTTGGAGGTCAAAACCACAAAATAACCAAACCAACTGAACTATTCTTGAGTTTCAATAACTTATCTCATATTCCTATAATTTAGAAGATTTGTAACACATATTTGGTTTCTTAGTTGAGTTTTCATAATGCTTAGTTTCATTCCGTGTTATGTGTATCGCGTTGTATCGTACGATATGGGGCATATCGTATTTGATATGATATGATACAGTGGATTGTAAGATACAATGTATCAATCTGTATCGGGCAATACACCCCATTCTTAGAAAAAACTCCTTGAAATGGGATATGATGTTGTCCCTTTTGGCGAGATTGAGTTCTTGCCTAAGGGTGACCTCCCCAAAATAGGAATAAGCATCTTCCAAAGTTTTCATGAACGAAAAAGACAATTTCTTTCAGTAACTTACCAATTATCATCACGTCCAGCTTTGGTAGGTTGCACAACTATTTCTGCCCGAGTTTGGAAACTCCAAGAGCAGTTAAATACCTTTCCAACCGAGTTCCACCAGCCCACAAATTAGGAAACTAGCCTAACATATTAATAGTTCTTGATTTTTACTGAATTTTTTGTTTTTCTTGATTTTTAAAATATTAAAAAAATTTATGATACATCCGTCTCATGGAGAAAACGAAACACGATACGATACAGTACAGTACAAATAACAATGGTTTCATTTACTGAACCAATCAAAATTGTTTAATTATTCAGTTTTCTCATTTTGGTTCGGTTTTAAATTTTCAACATATCCAGTTATATCCATTTGATAAGCTTTGAAGGCTAAAATCAGCAAAATAACTGAACCAACAACATTATTCTTGAGTTTCAATCACTTATATCATATTCCTCAAATTTAAAAGCTTCCTAACACATGCCGGTTTTTCAGTCAAGCTTTCTTCATGCTTCAGTTACTACTTTAATTGTCTCTCTCATTTTATTTTATTGATACCCATGTGCATTTCTTTTGGCATTTATTAGTGACCTCTTTGGCTTTTTACCAATATTTTCATTACATAGTCTGGCTTTTTTTATCTGTTTGAACCAGTTCATTATTCTTTGTGATAAGAAGATATCATTAAAGTTAAAAGGTAAATATTATAAAGCAGCAATTAGACCTGTCATGTTTTATGGTTCTGAGTGTTGGGCAGTTAATCGTCAACATGTACAAAAGATGTCTATGACAGAAATAAAGATGTTGAGATGGATGAGTGGTCATACAAGAAAAAACCGTATACATAATGAGGTTATTAGAAACAAATTAGGAGTGGCACCAATAGAGGATAAAATGAGAGAATATCGTTTAAGATGGTTTGGACATATTGAAAGAAGATCAAAAGAAGAACCTGTAAGAAGGTATGAAAAACTAAATTTGGAAAGTATTAAAAGAGGAAGAGGACGACCACAAAAGTGTTGGAAAGAAACAATAAAGAATGATCTAGCTTATTGTGAGTTCAATGCTAACATGGCACATGATATGGCTATGTGGAAACAAAGAATCCATGTAGCCGACCCTGTCTAGTATGGGAAAAGACTTTGTTGTTGTTGTTGTTGTTGTTGTTGAATCAATTCATTATCCCCTGCAGATACTATTTTACTTTATAGAAATCCTTACCAAAACAAAAGATCAACAATATATTCATGAGCTAAATGTTGGTATACCGAAAACCAAACCAACTGGATCTTTTCAGTTTGCATCGGTTATCCCTACAATTCGGTTTGGTTTTGGTTTTCTAATTCCCATGTAATTCAGTTTTCAGTTATATAGGTTTAGTTTGGTCATTGAAGCCAATTACCTATGTATAGCCCTATCTGGAGTCACTAGACCCACAAGAATGATCTCAAGGATGCTTACTCAGTAGCAGTACCAGGATGATGGCCTTTTGAGAAGTCATGTTATACCCTCTAGCCAACCCCACGCTGTGGGGGCAAAATCTTGGTTAAAGTTAACATATATTTTATTTCTTTGTTCCTTTTATTTTGAAAGCCCTTTATAAACATCTTCTATTTTCATAACTAAAAATTTGTTTAGAGAAACAAACTGCTTCCCTCTTATGTTTCTCTATTTAACAGAAAACCAAATATCCAAGCTTTTCTCAAAGAAAATCTTTCCTAAAAGAGCTTGTGACATAAATCTCATATAGAATTCATGAGAATAATATTAGTGACTAGATGATGATGACTTGTATACTGCAAATGTTTTCTCCAGGGAAAAAACAGATCATCGATTGCTTATGAATTTCCTTCTCTTTATGTCTCTACTTGTATCTTATATTCAATCAAATGAAAAACAGGTATACCATTTTCTATTTACGTTACAACTCAAGAATTGTTTCTTGTTTTGGACTAAACCACCGGAGGAAGCTCAATGGACCCTGACTAATCCTGTTCACGCCAGGTTGGGCCCACTTTGGGGGTAAAGCTCTCCCACCGCTGGTTTTCCACAAGAATGGACTCAGGACCTTGCTTAAGGGGAACAAGTGTCCTAACCACTTGAACTACTTTTTCCATTAGAAGTATTATGGCGGCTATTAAATGTTATATAATGTTGGTAGTTATGTGACAAGAGTCCAGAGACCGGTGGGAGACATGCCGTGGTTGTCGATGCAGGGATACAATGGTACACACATAAATTTGATAATATGATACAAAATTAGAATAAGAGCTTAGTTTTTAGTAATTTATTATAACTAAAAATAGTCTTAAACAATCTCAAAGTTAGAATTTATATTTGAAAGAGTTAGTACAGAGTCGGCCATAGGAGAGGTGGTAGGGTTTGGTATTGAAGTATTATTGGAAGTGTTCATGTGACTGGTTGAGAGTGGAACTGTTATTGTAAACGACCAAAATATTACAATACTTCCAGATATAATAGATTTAAACAAAAATTACATGACCATTTATCTGAAGAATTGTGTTCATATCATATCATCTCTGACTTGGAAATGTTGGTTTCATTTCTGTCTTGCTCCTTTTGCACATATTTCTGCTGTTATTTGTCTCCATATTTCCCTTAGCAGGAACATAAAGCATTTACGAGATCCCAATGGTTCATTATTTTTCAGTTGTGCAAGATGTTGATCCTACGTGATCAAAAAAATGAGAAACAGCATATCCATTTTTACAGAGACACTTGAGAGATCATATAGGATACTACTTAAACTCAAACTAAGGATATATTATTTCCTTGTAACACGATAGGGATCTGTGGAAACAAAGAATCCATGTAGCCGACCCCGTCTAGTATGGGAAAAGGCTTAGTTGTTGTTGTTGTTGTTGTTGTTGTTGTTGTTGTTGTTGTTGTATGCACTTTAAGATAAAATACAAAATATATGGAATGCAAGTTTGATCATTTGGTTACTTCACATGACACAGAAATTAAGATTGGCATATGTTCAACCTTAGTAAGAAAAGTTTTAAATACCTAGGGTCATTTTTACAAAACGATGAAAAAATTGATGGAGATGTTATGCATAAAATCAATGCAAGTTGGTTAAAATGGAAAGTTGCATTAGGTATTCTGTATGACAAGAAGATACCAAGTATTGGGCAGTTAATCATCAAAATGTATGAAAGATGTATGTGACTAGAATGAAGATGTTGAGATGGATGAGTGGTCACACAAGCAAAGACTGTATATATAATGAAGTTATTAGAAACAAATTGGAAGTGACACTAGTAGATGATAAAATAAGAGAAAATTGTTTAAGAGAAAGACCACAAAAGTGTTAAGAAATAATAAAGAATAATCTAGCTTATGTTGAGTTAATTGCTAGCATGGCACGTGATCGGACTCCATGAAAATAAAGAATCTATGTAGCCGACCCCATCTAGTATGGGAAAAGGCTTAGTTGTTGTTGTTATGCACTTCAAGAGAAACCCTTGTGTTTGCATGTCAATGACATATTAAGGTCCCAATAAGTATAACAAAGAAGTTCAAAACATCATAGAGTGGAGTTAGATAACAAGCAAGACCAGAACAGCGGTTCAGACAATTGAATCTGATTTTACAATCAAGAGAACAAAAGAAAATGATATCTAACAAAACCTTAAAGGATAGGAAATTTTCTCATGGCCATATAGCAATTTAAGAACTGAACTGAAAACAAACCTCTAGCTGGTTCATCTGTATATAATTCCAAATACTTTTCATAGCTTCTGACTGCAGAATTTCCCTTTCCCCATTGACAAAAAACTTAGCAAGGGCATCAGACATTATAACAGGAGATGAACCACCATCACCAGCGCCTTGAGATGGAGACTCCAAATATGATGATTTCAGCCTTTTAGGATGTGGACCTGAATCTTTGGAACAGACAAAACAACAAGAACTTAGTAACTTTAAAAGCTAGTCTACAGTTTCTGATCAAACCCAGCACATACTTGTTGGTTCAAGTGGCAAAATGTGCTTCGCCAAAAGCTTATTCATCTTAAACATATCAGTGCAATCTGTCTCAAAAACCAGTCTCAGTGCATCATTGCATATGATTTTCCGCTTGTTGCTTGGATCTTGAAGATTGTTCTTTCGTATATAGGCCCATAATTGCTTCACAATCTGAGGAAAAGTATGCCATGAGCATTAGTTGAGAAATAGCAAAAACAAAATATTAGGACTTGTAAGGTAATAATAACCTGAGTTCGTGGCATCGCTGGTTCACCAACAATAACCTGAAGCTCAGGAGAAACACCACAAAGTTTATTAAGTCCACCAGGCCCACCTCTTCGTTTACCTCCAGCTGGGGTATTGCTTTGAACTTGAGCAGGACTAAAGTAAATAACATCACAGATGAAACCATCAACCATCCAAAAGCAAGACAAGCAAGGCTTCAACATTGAATGAGATAGATAGTACATACATACAAAAAAGGTTCTGCTACAAATTATTGCTAAGCTCTCTATTGCACATATAATGACAGAATGACTTCCAAGGGATGCAATAAAGGCAACTGCTTCACAGTTCTTATGAGTCCACAAGTGAACTGTGCCAAACATCATAAGAGTACCAGCTCAAATTAGAGCAACAATTTGTGTAAGAAATTTAAGGACATAAGCACAATTTTTTTTCTGTCATCCAGTAGAAACACAATTTTCACAGAAATGATTTGTCAGATTTCTTGGTCACTACACTAACTAAAAAAAATTGAACAATTTACAATGATACTACCTAAAATCCCCTTCATAGCCAATTCATTTATCCGACATGTTCAAAACCAGTCCAACCGACTGGGTGTAAAGTATTACACATGCCTAGCCCTTTGAACCCCCAACAGTTTATAACTAACCCTTGTGCACCGCATCCTATTTGTGCTAGGAAGCTTTTATACCTGACCATCCTGGACTTGACAAGACTTTTTATCATATCTCTTAGCTCTTATGGCTGGGTCCACCAACCACATAAATGTGAGTCAAAAGTTACACTAGACTGAAAGTTGAGATTGGTCAGAGTCAGACTCAGACAGGACCCTGACAAAAACCACTTATAATATGCTTCACATAGACTGAAAGTTGTGATGTCTCCCGAAAAGATATTCTTTCTGTCAAAGAGACTTTGACATGATACTTAGACCGGTAACGGAAACATCACTATCGTTGATAGAAGAATCACTATTTCTACCCCAACCCGACCCCACCCACCAATTCGATCGATACAGGAAGGCTGAAGGACGCAGAAGAAACGCCAGCATAATATGCTTCACATGGAACTAGTGGAAAGCGACCTCCCTCATAACCGGAACCTAACGATCATCCAATAAATTCTGAAGAAAAAAGGCAACCAAAATTACACTTAAAAAAGGAAGAACACATCATACAGTTTCAACGGCTATGTTATCGTGAAGCCCAAGCACAGTGAACCTCACAACGCAATCAACCCTAGAATTAAGAGGGTCTCACCAAGAATATTTTTCTCTTTCTTTCCTCCATGCCCAAATCATCAACACAAGAGGAAAGACGCAATTCATTTCAACAGCGTATTCAAGGAGACAGGCAGCAAAAGAGGAAACCTAACCCGCAACACCGAAATGTGCAACGCCCGAGATCCAAATAAATCTAGCGTACAATGCCTGTAACAAAATGTATTCTCTAAGAAAATGCATTCCGATCCCTAATCGCGCATAAATCACGCAAAGTCGTCCGACTCTACCACGAAGAGAAAAGAATTCCAACACGCGACCAGAAAAACGCAAGGAATAAAATCGGAACTCATTATAACTAGGTAACACCAATAAAAGGCATAAGAAAAAGAAGAATTCTTTAAATGGGGAAAAGAAAGAAGGGGGAAAAACCTGTCTTTGGGGATCTCAGGGGCGACGGAGGGCTGGGGAATGTCGACCTTGACGGAGGAAGGGAAACCCGTGTTTGGATCGAAAGAAGGCATGCTAACGAGCTCCCGACAATGCGGCGGGTATGCCGTTGGGATTCCGGCGGTGGCCGCGGGGGCTGTGACGTGCACGGCAGGATGATGGTGGAGTTGTTGCTGCTGCAGCTGCTGTTGTTGTTGTTGCTGCCCCTGCTGCTGCTGCTGCTGCTGCTGCTGCTGCTGTTGTTGTTGTTGTTGTTGTTGATGATGATGATGCTGATGGAGGGGATGAAACTGGCGTTGCAATTGTGGGTGATGAAGAAGGTACTGTTGTTGGTGTTGAGCGAGGCGCTTCGACTGCACGATGAGGTCGACGTGGTCACGAATGAAGGCGCGCTTGTGATAGAGGTCGACGCCGAGTTTGTGTTCGAGCTGCTGACAGATATCACCGCCGGAGGCGGCAAAGTCCGGCTGATGGAGAAGCGTTTCTAGGCTCGCCACTATCTCCTCGTCGCTCACCATCGCTCGCGCACTATGCAACGGAAACTAAAACCAACCGAAACGATGCCGACTTTTGAGATACTGGGATCGCCAATTCAAGGACCTCTCCTGTGCTTCCGTTTCTTTTCCCCTCGGTTCTTCGTCGCTTCGCCTCCCTTATGGTGGTTGATTCTCCTCTCTCTCCCTCTCTTCCTTTTTCAAACCAACCAAATAGGGCTTTCATATTATTCCATGATCGTTTTTGTGTTGCTGATGATATTTGAGGAAATTATGGATGCGCAGTTTAACGTTTATTGTTGTACCCATAACTATAAATATGGGGATTTGGGTGAAGGGGTCGACTCTCTCCACCACCTGGCAAGTCTCTCCACTCAAGAAGTTATAAGTGTGAGTTCGATTCCGCAGCATGCACACCCGGCTTTCATCTTTTTATTGTAAAAGAAAAAAGAAAAAAAGGCTTTTAGTGAGGTCAGGAGTTCGATAAACCATGCCTGCACATTCTCAGGTCTACATTATCTTATGTTATAAGCTTAAAATGTCATCACTCAAACTAAGTTTTCTCCTTTTTTTTAGCAACAAAGCTCATTGTCGATCGATTTTTGGGTGTACACCTTCGGATTTTGCCTTTTTATTATAAGGTTAAGTATCATGGATTGAATTGAGTTTTGAATTGTAGGTAATTGGAAAAATGATGTGGGATGGTTGACGAAAAGATGAAAACACGTAAAAAGAGAGTTTCATAGGGTGAAGGTTATCGGGATAATTTTATATTTTAATATGAGCAAAATCAAAATTTTGATAAAAAGAAGTGTATAGATAGTAAAAAAAGATATGTGCGTATTAATTATGTAAAAGAGTCCTTTTAGTAAGTGTTAGGAGTTCGATACACCAGAGGTACATATTCTAAGGTCTATATTATTATCTTATATTATATGTTTAATGTGTCGTCATTCATTAAAAATAAAACTTTTCTTGCAACAAAACTTGCCCACCTGGTAGGTCTCTCCACTCCACAAATTATAGTTGTGAGTTTGATTGCCTGGCATACACACCGAGCTTTCGCCTTCTTATTGTAAAAAAAGGGAGAAAGGAGGGGGTATGAGATGCTTTTAACAAGGTCAGGAGTTCGATAATCTAGGCCTGCACATTGCTTAAATGTGTCGTCATTCATGAAAAGTTTTCCTTTTTTTAGCAACGAAATTTGATAAACTTCTTGTACCAAAGAAAATCCAACACACTTGGACAAGGTCCGGAACCAGAGATGTTCTCCTTTCGATTTTGATTAGCAAGATGGTGTTAGACAAGGCCCAACCCATTTGCAATGTCACCGGAGATCCAAAGAGAAGTTCAACCAAGCGGTGGTGCACGAGCACTGAGACCCATGAAGAGGTTCAACTGAGGCATAGGCACATGTGGTCAACGTCATCTGAGTGTTTGGGTCATGTGATGTCCAATGGATTGTATTTAGATTGTCTTAGTGTTATGGATGTAGTGAGGTTGAAGTTGGATCCGATCCGGATTCATCAGTGTCCTCCTATGTATAAGTTTATGAGTTATATTTACTATTGAGAGACAAGAGAGCATCAAGTAGCAATGAGAGAGAGAGAGAGAGTTGTCTTCATATGCAAAGCTCAAACACTGAGCTTCCTTCTCCTTATAGTGTAGTACTATGTCCTCTTGGGGGAATTTCTTGAGAGTAAAAATGGAGAGATCTCCTTTTAACTATCCCCAAACTTAGACCTATTTCTATGGAGATGTCTCTCGCTCCTTTTCTTCATCTTCGTATAGAGTGCTTTGAAAAAGGCAATCAAAACTACTATATTTTTTACCTGAAAAAGTGATCAAAACAAGCTTCAATAAAAAATGTGAGAAACTATATAAAGATTATGTTAAAAGAAAAAAGAAATACTACAAAAGTGTTGGAAAAAACAATAAAGAATGAGTCAACTTCTCTTAAGTAACTATTAATATGATAAATGATTGAATTTTATAGAAATAAAAATTCTATATTACCAACACATGAAAAAAGACTTAGTTGTTGTTGCTCGCGCTCATTTTAAAACACTTCAAATTGGTTATTTAAGATGGAAGCAAGAGGAGCCATCTTTTGAATAAGGAAATTAAAATTACTATAATTTTTACCTGAAAAAGTGATCAAAACAAGCTTCAATAAAAAAGTGTGAGAAACTATATAAAGATTATGTTAAAAGAGAAAAGAAATACTAAGAAATACTATAAGTGTTGAAAGAAAACAATAAAGAATGAGTCAACTTCTCTTAAGTAACTATTAATATAATAAATGATTGAATTTTATAGAAATAAAAAATCTATATAACCAACACAAGAAAAAAGACAGCTGTTGTTGCTCGCGCTTCCTCCATGTACTATTCTCCTTGATGAGATGCCCCATGTCAGACCTTTACTCCTTGTAGGCTCCATTCTGATGATACAAAATATTACTCTTGCTTCATTCTCGATGACAGATGGCAACTAGATCGTTCATATTGTCGTGTGATATCGGGAATTTTGATGCATGCGTGAGCAAAGTATGTTCCACAAAACAACTCTTCTCGATCTTCTGCCGAGTTGCCTTCACCTTGCTCCCACATGTCCTCCCACAGAATCCTTTACATTCTTTCCTCCCAAGAGAGTATTATGCCCTACATAAATTTATATTATTTTGGGATCCTTAACAGTTTGTAAATGAGTATATATATGTATTATATAGAGAGCATTATTGATGCGCATATTTTTATTGATGTTCAAATCTACTTTATCATCTCAATCATTTAATACAAAAAGTACAATGATATTTTTTATGTTTTTAATCCAAATATTCATTATTATTAATGTCTAAAAATATTTAAGTAGATTTGAGTATAAATGGGCATACATATTTATAATGATTAGTTTAAGCAAGAAAGCAAAATAGTACCAAATGCATTATATAAAAAGTATATTATACTTTTTCTTTTTTAATTCAAAACTGAAGTGTGACTTCAATGATCAAATGGTTATGTTTGAGCACAATGTGTATGTACATTTACCATGTTCTCTCTCTCTCTCTCTCTCTCTCTCTCTCTCTCTATATATATATATATATATATATATATATATATATATAACAACAACAACAACTAAGCCTTTTCCCATACTAGACGGGGTCGGCTACATGGATTCTTTGTTTCCACAGATCCCTATCGTGTGCCATGTTAGCAGTTAACTCCCAATAAGCTAGATCATTCTTTATTGTTTCTTTCCAATACTTTTGTGGTTGTCCTCTACCTCTTTTAATACTTTCCAAATTTAGTTTTTCTAACCTTCTTACAGGTTCTTCTTTTTATCTTCTTTCTATATGTCCAAACCATCTTAAACGATGTTCTTTCATTTTATCCTCTATTGGTGCCACTCCTAATTTGTTTCTAATAACCTCATTATGTATACGGTCTTTTCTTGTATGACCACTCATCCATCTTAACATCTTCATTTCTGTCACGGACATCTTTTGCACATGTTGATGATTAACTGCCCAACACTCAGAACCATAAAACATGGCAGGCCTAATTGCTGCTCTATAATATTTACCTTTTAATTTTAATGGTATCTTCTTATCACAAAGAATACCTGATGCTCCTCTCCATTTTAACCAACCAGCATTAATTTTATGCGTAACATCTCCATCAATTCTTCCATCGCTCTGAAAAATTGACCCTTGGTATTTAAAACTTTTCTTTTGAGGGATGCAATGTGTGCCAATTTTAATTTCTATATCCTTTGAAGTAACCAAATGATCAAACTTACATTCCATATATTTTATCATTGTTCTACTAAGTCAAAGGCCTTTACTTTCTAATGTTTCTCTACATAGTTCCAATTTTCTATTAACTTTTTCCTTAGACTCCTCCACTAACACAATGTCATCTGCAAATAACATACACCAAGGTATTTCATCTTGAATATGTTTTGTTAACTCATCAATCACCATTATAAATAAGTATGGACTTAAAGTTGATCCTTGATGTAATCCAATATTAACTTCAAAGAAGTCTGTCGTTCCTTCATGAGTCCTCACACATGTTTTTGCACCATCATACATGTCTCTTATAAGGTTAATATATGTCAATGAGATACCTCTTTTTTCCAAAGTTCTCCAAAGAACCTCCCTCGGTACCCTATCATAAGCTTTTTCTAGATCAATAAATATCATGTGAAGGTCTTTCTTTTTTGCTCTAAAATGTTCTATAAGACGTCTCAAAAGGTGAATCGCTTCAATAGTAGATCTACCTGGCATAAATCCAAATTGATTCTCTGTTGTACTTGATACTTGTCTTAACCTACGTTCGATAATTCTTTCTCATAATTTCATAGTATGACTCATTAACTTGATACCTCGATAATTCACACAATTTTGAATGTCTCCCGGGTATAAGTGTACTTGCTCTCCATTCCTCGGGCATCTTTTGGTTTTTTCCATATTTCATTAAATAGTCTTGTGAGCCAAGTGATTCCTATTTCTCCTAGTATTTTTCAAACTTTTATAGGAATATTATCTGGTCCTACCGATTTACCACTCTTCATGTGTTTATATATATATATATATATAGTACTTTTTAAAAAACCAGATCCTACAACCTTTGGCAGGGTCATACACATGCTCTTCTTTCACTTTTGAAAGTAAGAGTCACATTTAAAAGTTATAATGTGTTTTAAAAATATCAAACAAACTTTATTATACTTATGTCTCTTAAAATAAATAATGAAACTTTATTATACTTTTCTCTTAAATAAAGAATGACATGAGTATTTAATCACACTCACTCTCATTCTTTCTCTCTCTCTCTATATATATATATATATACTTGAATTGTATAAGACACTCTGCGGGTACCTTTGAATTTCTAGGAAAAATTGATAATCTAGGCATTTGATTTTCAATTGAAATACCCATCATAACGAACATCAACAAAAGAACATAAGCAGTTTATACAGCAACCGCCTATCCAAAATCAATTCTGCTCTCAATTTTCTTCTGATTAGGAAGCAAGCTAAAGACTTCAGGCGCCTTGGTCTTCTCTGATATGCAGAAGATTAGTTAGATGCCAATAGTCGTCTTTGAGTTCCTTGCGCTCTGCTCTCTTGTCTGCATTGTGCTGGCAAGGATTGAAATGCTCAACCCCATATAATCAACGCGATCTTTTGTTCCCAATTTCGAGTCTGTATCATGTCTTTGGGCCTCAATATAGACACTTCAAATTTACTCCAACTCTAAGGAATTTGGTCGGCTCATTTTTTTCTGGTTTTTTACTTCCAAAACCAAACCTAATAGAATAACCAATTTTCTTTAAATTTGAAATCCAAAACGGAGCTGGATGCCTAAAAACCGAACTTAGAGCTCAAATTCGGAACTTCGTGCTCCATTGATTACTGCAAGTCACTACTCATTAAACGCCACAACTACCAAAATCCGACTTCCAAAGATCTGTAAAAGTTATTAAAGGCTCATATACGAATTTTAAGGCATTTCCAGCATGCAGATATTTATTTAACTAAAGTCATTATGATGCCCCTTGTCTTGTTGGTTGGGTCATTAATGACTTCCACTTACTACATCATTAATCCAACTATTGTGCTTAGAGAAATATTACATTCAAAACAACAACAACTAAGCCTTTTCCCATATTAGATGGGGTCGGCAAATATTACCTTCAAAACTGTTATATATGTTCCTACGTCATCCTCTCCTTATTTAAAGGGCTGCTGAAACACCATAATCACTTATTATTCCAGCTTATAAGCATTAGTGTTCACCCTCTCTAAACATTGAATGGACCATCTCCTCTTGGCAAGCTTAGATTTCCTTGAGCAAATCCACACAAAACCTCTAGACTGGAAAATTGTAGGCTTGCGATGCTTATCTGTTTGCTTCTTGTAAGCTTCATTTTGCTCAAATTTGCTACAAAATCTGTACATGAAACTTCTTAATTTGCGTCCGCCTTTTCTCTGTGTTTGCACTCACTTGATCACTATGTGGTAAAGGCATAAGCTCAATAAGCGCGAGCGGATTTATACCATAAACAAACTCTAAAAGGGAATGGCCGTCAGGCGGTTAGCAGCATGACTGTAAGCAAATTCAGCATGGGCATTAAGCAGATTCCACTCTTTTAATCTCTTCTTTGCTAGACTTCTAAGCAAAGTTCTTCACCGGACTTCCGTACACGGTTTACAGGAGTACAACTCTTCACAGAGAACATGCTTAGACTAAATCTTAGTATTACTTCAATAAACCCTTTTAACATACATCCCATTGACATGGTTGTCTGACAAGGTTTTTCATCCTTCCCTTCATAACTTTTTTATGCTCCTTAGAAGCATGCATGCTTTTTATATACATTCCTTTAAGTTCATGATCAAGTAATGTCTTTGTCCTTGAAAATTGAAATAAAAAAACAGAAAGGTTTTCTTACATTCAACCTTTTTGCTTCCTCTTATGTCAATTGTATCTTGGAATAAGCCATAATCTTTGTTTTGATCTCTCTTTTGCATATCTTTGAAACATTTTAATCTTTTGATTCCAACGCTGCATTTACATTGTATATTAGTTCCTACTTTCGTATTCCCAAGGACCTTGCGTATTTGTTGTCTAATACATTGTGTAAATGCACCGCTGACCTAATTTTCATATTCTAGTTTCACTGCTGTATCTTTTCAATATTTCCATTCAAATGCATGGAATACAGTTAGATTACCGCATTTATGCAATGCATTCTTTTTATCTCCCCTTTTTTAGCCACTTATTTATTATCAGCTATAACATCAAGAATGTATAGTTCCACTCATTTCCCACCTTTAGGAACCATATTATGGCAATGAAAAGGAATCTCCATAGAATATTTTTTCAAATTTTGTTGCAAGCCTGACACGGATCAAATGCTTGAAGAATCTCATTAAAAAGTGCCCCCTCTTTCTCATAGAACATCTCACTCTAGCGTTCTCGAGTTGCGGTCTACAGTCTGATCCAACATGTCCCTCTCCTTCCATGGCTGCAACATCTCCTTAATCGTCTTCCAACTGGAAACAATAAAAACAAGGCAGTAGTGTGCTTCGTCAGTGACTGACAATTAGTTTCTCAGCGAGTATTATAGGAATGGAGCAGGTAAGGAATCTTCAATTTGGTTTGAACTGGAATGGTGCTTATTTTAACTTTTTGATTGAACCTGATCTTTGGATAAACACATTGGGAGGTGAAGCTTTTCAGACTTCCACTAAATATTGATATCTGGTTTCTGAGTTCAAAACACGGAAGAAAATATCCCTTTACACGTTGCTTGCGCTAAACTCAATAATAAAGGCGCTGAAGTAATACATTTTTTTTTACTAATCAAAACATCAAGGTTCTCTCTTCTATTCTCCATCTTGAGTTTGATAATTTTAGCATATAAACAATTAAAATACTGGACATATGTCTCCTAAACAAGCAAGCTCAGCTACTAGAAGCCCTTAATAGTTAATACGTTTATTAAAATGTCTGACCATCGCAAAAATTGTTTTCCAGATTTCACACCTTAAGGAGACGAAATGCAAAAGTAAATAATATAATTTTTCCCCGTTGCATAAAAGACAGGATTTATAAAGCTCTTTAAACGTGACTTTTATTTTGTCCTGAAAGTTAAATTGGCATATGCAAACACCAACCATAATGTATCATATATCAAGCAAGAAATGCATTTTCTTTCAAATAAATGGAGATTTTCTTCTTCCTGGTCTTTTTCTTTATAGTTCTTTTTCCTGATTTATTCATTGCACTAAAGTTGTTTTCTTCAAATTATGATAGGGCTATGTGGAAACAAAGAATCCATGCAGCCAACCCCATCTAGTATGGGAAAAGGCTTAGTTGTTGTTGTTGTTGTACTAAAGTTGTTTTTTTTTCAATTTTCTTATTTATATCGGTTTGAGCTGTTTCTGTTGACATAAATCCATAAAGGATAAGTCATCTGGAATTAAACTACTATATATACAGATTTCATGAAAAGGAAATATGACAAGCATCCTTTTATATTTGTAACTTTGTCTTGAGAGATAACAAAATTAAAGGCAAGGAATATCTAATTGAAAAATAAGTAAATAAGCATGGAGGAGAAGAAAAGTAACGATTAGGCAAAAGAAGCACCTGCTACAAAACCGGAAAAAAAGTTCACCCATGCAAAGGTAAGTGTCTGAAAAGGCAAAATGGCATACAAAGGTGAGATAATTCCAAATAAGAAAGGTCGCCTTTGGTGCTAAAAATACACATACCTGGGGTATGATCATTGAGAGGTTCTTTTTCATCATATCCATAGCCATGTTTGGATCTGATAACATTTGAGCCTGGGCATTCTGTGCCTGTCCTTTGGGAACATGAAGCAACCCATTCTCCTGAGAAATAGCAAAAAGTTACCACACAATAGAGCCATGATATGCAAAGATTGGTTATTTTTATTATAATAAGCTAATGTTGCAGTAGTTTTCATATGGTCACTTAGACTCTCTTGATTAAGAGAAATTTACTAGGTTCCCGATGATCCAAAGCAATGAATTGATTAAATATATTATTAGAGAAATTCTATGGTAGGGAATTCAAAAGTCGACAGGAGTTCCCATGTCTATGGGGTTTAAGAAATTCAGAATCACCAACAAGCTTTTCTAATGGAAGAATAAAAAATACCAAACAATAACTAAAGCTATACATTCAATCAATCAGATACAGCTGGAAAGAGTTCAGGAAGAAAAAGAAGAACCCAAAGAAATTTCGGACCACGAAGATGATTGCCAACATGTATGGGAAAGATGTTGAATACTTGAATCTAAGTTTATATGAAATACTTGAAACTAGTTAATGATTTTAAGTTTCCAGAAGTCGTCCGGGAAACATAAATCACCAAAAAGAACAGGGGAAAGCCAAAATGTCGACAAACATTCGGGTGAAGACAGCACTGTCAGTTGCATTAGGTAATGACTATTTGCTCAACCTAATTGGCGTTGGATCTCTAAGGATGCTACAGACATAACATCTATCTTAGCAAACATATCTGAGGCTACTGCTTCTGCTACCACTACTATTACCATTACATACAATGCAAACTTATTCTTGCTATAATGACGTGACTATTCAGTAACCGACATTACTAAAATACGAGATCCATTATCATTGATTACTGTACTACCCATGAAAGCCAACAGATATAATAGAATCACCATCAAACCAAAGTAATCAGCAGAAGTATTCCCTCTTACCAACCAAGAACTTAATAATCCAATTTCAAGACCCCCTAGTAGAACAAAAATAGTAAATCAAAGCACAAACACAGCAACTTAACCGTGCAATCACATCTATAGGCGCCAAAACAAGAAACCACCGAAGAGAACTCGATTGCATCAAACGAAGGTAAATGAAAAACATGAAAAAGAAAGAGAATCTCCACAAAAGGAAAAAAGCGGAAGCACACCTCGTTGGTGTAATAGGTCTTCCGAGCGCGAAAAAAGCCCGCACCCGCCCTCAGATTCCTCGCTCGCACAACCACCTGTCTGAAAATTCCATCCGAGCCAACAGAGATTGAAGGAAGAAACAAGAAAACCGTCGGAATTCAGATAGTTAAAAGCATTGAGATGGAAGAGAATCCATCAATAGGTAAGGAAAAACTTATCTAGGAAACCGACGAGCCTATGAAAAGAAAACACCCCTTCCGTTTCGAGTCTGGAACGAACACATGAAAGCAAAAAGAAGAGGAAGAGTTTGGAGACAAAGTGGCGGAGGACGCCCATGAGAACCGTCACCACCGATACGGAATACAAAAATGATAGATTATAGAGACAGTGGAATTCTTATGAAACCGAATTATAGACACACTGGAATTATTGTGTAACCGAATTTAAAGTTACATCTACCAGGTGATGATGAGGACTACAAAATGTGAGCATTTGATACAGTAAGTTAATTTATCTTACGGTTACTCGTTAAGTCGCGAGAATGATAAGGAAATTTATGCATTCTTTCTCAAAAACTCACATGTAGGTTGTATGACGTATCCTAAGGTATCTTAAAAGCTCGGATAATGACCTTAATAAGTTTTTTAAGATACAGATGAGACAGGTTCACATGATGACCAAAAGTCTACTTGCGGATACATCATGGGGTAATATTGTTTCATGAAAAATTAAGAACCAAGCATTAGTGGCTAAATCAAGTGCTAATGCATAATATAGAACAATTGCGTCTTTGGTTAAAGTCTTTCATGACTGAGTTGGGTATAAAAATGGATAATGCTATTCTCCTTTATTATTTTAGTAAAATTGCTATACAAATTGTCACCCAGTCTATGATGAAAAAAAAAACATGTTGAAATTGATTGTTACTTCATTCATGAGAAAGTTGACAACAAAGTATTTCAGCTTATTTACATTGTGTCTAAAGAATAGCGTACAAATTTTCTTACCAAGGGTGTTAACATATCCAACCTTATGAATATCCTCACCAAGTTTGGCGTTATCAATATCTTCTTCAACGGAGAGTGTTGAGAAGTAACGGTGGATTAGTTCTAAATCTCTCCTATTATTAGTCTTTAGTGTAACTTGTTCGTTATTTTGTTAGTATAAGGGTAGATTAATCATTCAAGTTAGAACACCCCTATAAAGCTATCATTAAAAAAACCTAAATGAATAATAGAGAACAATGTGCAGCCACATAAGTCTCTGTAGTTGATGTAAGGGTGACCTCTGTAAAAGCAATCCCACTTCATGTTCCAGACAAATGCTTATCAACAAAAGTTAGTTTATAACAGTACATAGGCGTTAGATTTTTAAGAAAATATCAAAAATTTGTCTCAAATGTGTTGGCATTGGGTATGTCAAACTTGTGAACTGTTTCAAGAACCACAAGTTACTAATAGGGAAGTTGTTGACAAAAATTCCAATGTTGAGATCAACTTGTTGGAGTCTGTTACATAGTGTTGAATTTTGTTTTATTTGTTACAAATATCCATTGCTTTTCTGTATTATAACTCTTCTTTTGTCCTCTATGCATGTTTATGCTGTTAAATGTAAGTTTACCTCTCTTTATGTATTTTTTGTCTTATATATATATATATATATATATATATATTATATATATATATAATTTTGTTAATGTAAGAGATCACTTTTGCATGGGCGGTTTCAAGCCCGTGTAAAGGAGGAGGGTTGCGTTTTGCTTCTGCAACCAAAAACTTTGTCGGACTTATTTATAATGAATTCTACAAATTATGATAGGACTATGTGGAAATAATGAATCCATATAATTTTCCCATCTAGTATGGGAAAAGGTTATATATATATATTATGGCAAGACCTGATGACACCAGAGTCATTCAGGTTCTATCCACAACAGGCCAGGAGGCCGTTGGCACCATGCCACTAAGGCTAGTGCCAGCTCCAATGACAGGACCCAAAGGTACCTGATTTGGTTTGACATTATTATTGAAGGTACACTTTTTTGGATATTTCACACTATGGAGAGGCCTCTATCAAGGAGATCTGTTGTAATTCAAAGAAGCATTGCAGGAGATTAAACACACTAAATAAGACTAATATTAAAGGAAGAAAATAAGGGAATGAAGGAAGGGGCGGACCTCCAATGGAGGCCGCTCCTCCCTCTTCTACACTCTCTCTTACAACACAACTTCACAGTCTAATACAACCTACCAGCCCTTATATAGGGAGTTGTAAAACGGAATTTGACCAAAATACCCTTAGTATAGAAAATTACCAAAATACTCCTAAAGTTTCGGGAAAATACAATAATACCTAAAAACATAAAACTAACACAAGGAACACTAGATAAGCATATTCTTCAACACCCTCCCTCAAGTTAAGAGTGAGATACTTCGAACGCCAAACTTGCCAAAAAAAAACTTCATATCTGTTTGTAACATTCTTCAGTTATCTTCATCACTTATCTGATCTTCAACACTAGCTGAAACACTTGTTTTTACTTCACCACACTTATGGATCATTATGATGATCAAACCACCAACAAAACACTTGATAGAAGATGGAATTAGGCTGTCTCTCACTTTCTTCTTTTCAATCACTAGAAGATGGAATAAGACTACCTTTATCTTTTTCTTCTTTTCAAACTTTTCAGTCTCCAAATAATTAGAAGATTAAATTAGGCTGTCTCTCTCACTTTCTTCTTTTCAATCATTAGAAGATGGAATGGACTGTCTTTCTCTCTTTTTTCTTTTCAAACTTTTTCGGTCTTCAAATAGATAGAAGATGGAATTAAGTTGTCTCTCTCACTTTCTTCTTATCAATCATTAGAAGATGGAATGCACTGCCTTTCTCTCTTTCTTCTTTTCAAACTTTTCAAATAGATAGAAGATGGAATTAGGCTGTCTCTCTCACTTTCTTCTTGTCAATTATTAGAAGATGGAATGGACTGCCTTTCTTTCTTTTTTCTTTTCAACCTTTTTCACTTTTGTGGTTGATGTTGGTGTTTACACAACATAATCTAGAAGATAGAATTTGGCATTACACCCCCCTTAGGAGCCATCGCCATCTCTTTCTTCTTTATATTTTCCTGCGCTTTCTAAGTTGCAATATTTTCCAGTTATCTTAAACCTTTCCTCAAACACTTCATGTTCATGTTACTTATCTCTTTCTTGAGCATTTCATCAAATATCTTCATATGCATCATTCATCTGCTTACACGTTTTTCAGCACAAGCTTTATTTCTGACAGAAAACTTCTTCATCATTAGTCTGCAAATCAAGCAACCATCTTTCACATCATACCATTGTAGCAAGACTCTCGATATCAATGTCATATCTAAATGTGATAGTATGACCATCCATATAGCAAATTCAGGCATCTGCTTTTGTTTATTTCATTCAGGGTATCACATGATCTTGATTGATCCATCTCCATATGCTTTCCACTTTCTAGGTGAGCAGAAAATCTTTGAAAAAGGGATTCAACAGGGCACTCA
This sequence comes from Brasenia schreberi, assembly GCA_036023115.1. Classification (NCBI taxonomy): domain Eukaryota; kingdom Viridiplantae; phylum Streptophyta; class Magnoliopsida; order Nymphaeales; family Cabombaceae; genus Brasenia; species Brasenia schreberi. The sequence continues at coordinate 5,418,239 of JAYKKT010000090.1, read as the reverse complement.
ACTTCCCGTGTCCCTAGTACCAAGTGTTGATCCTCATTCAACATTAACAGTCTTTACCAGGTACAAGAGGTCACTAAGATTTTGTTCTTCCAGCCAAGATACAAAGTGACATCTCTTTCTTCAAGCGTATAGCCTTCACAGTAACTCTGTAACAAACTTTTAATGGTGGAATTTTTAATAGAATTCAAAGGATACGACCTAAACCCGGTCATAACAAAGCGTGATCTCCACTTATCAAGAAGCTCGTGCCTTTCCACTTTCTCATCACCCTCATAAGCAATTATGTTCACTTCATAGTCAAACTTTTTGAAGATCTTTTTAAGTGCCTCGAGGCTCTCCAGCTTCCTTTTTTTTTTGCCTTCTTAACTTAAGTCTTCATATGCAATAACTTTGTGTTTAATGCATTAACTCCAGCAATCAATGCAACCACCAATTAAATATGTGTTTAATGCTTCTGCACAACATAATAAAAACAGTCGCAATCTTTTCCATCATATGCAGAATTCATTTTCCAATAACTCTGTGTTTAATGCAGTAACTCCAGTAATCAATACAACCACCGATTAAATCTGTGTTTAATGCTTCTGCTCAACATAATAAGAACAACCGCAATCTTTTCCACCAAGGCTCTTCGTCAAACTAACCATAGCTCTCAGATATATTTTCCAATGTATTTCATTCTTCTCCTAGCAAACTCTTTACTGTCCTTAGAAATACAAAACTACAATAAGTGCAGCTGCCATATTCAATAACTCCAGCCACCATAAGCATTTAATTCCAACTACCATATTTAATAACTCCAACCACCATAAGCATTTAATTCCATCCACCATATGTGTTGCAGCCACCTAACGTTTTCTTGGAAATATACAGCAAACACATAATCAAAAAATTGCAGCCACCATATTTAATAATTCCATCCACCATCTTTATTGCTAGCAATTAATGAAGAGCTAGTTTTAATTGCCTCTTATATTCCTGCAGTCATATCCATTAAATACATCTGCCAAATTGCTCGATTTAAAGATTTGCCTTGGGATTATGAGTAGCCTGTTCACAGCATTGTAATGTAATAAATGCAACCATATTCTTCATATCAAAAAAATTTCGGTAAGTCATTTGAATAAATGCAACCATATTCTTCAGACCAGAAAAATTTCGGCAAGTCATTTGAATAAATGCAACCATATTCTTCAGACCAGGAAAATTTTGACAAGTCATTTGAATCATCATCTTAGAATCGTGTCAACCATTACTTCAGAAAAATTTCTTGATAACCCTCAACATTAGAATAATCTCCAACAACCATCTTTCAATCAATTAAACAGAACTTGCAAAGTAAGCCAGTTCTTATTTAGCAAGCTTCATAATTCTTGGCCAAGAACAAATCATTCAACAATGAAGGTAGAAAAACATTCAAGACCCATAATTCCATGAACTGCACAGTTGTCTATTAGCAACAAGGGATACAGAGATGCCTGGCTTTCTTATCTTCAATCGAGTCCCAAATTACCTATATCCAAATGGGTCAGCACATCTTCGTAAAGGCAAATCACAGTGAGTTCATCTTTAGGCTCTTCTTCAAAATGAATTAAGTTTAACAAAGGCATTTCACAGAATCTGGTATGCACAAGGCAGCCTGCTCATTAACACACAAACAGTGGCTAGAAATTTCTATTTTCACAGTGAATTGGATTTCTTATCAATCTCTCAAAAACCGTCACAGTGGATGGTGGCCATGTAGTTAAGGCTATACAAATTCAAATGCTAGGCAGATCTCTGTTTCAGTGCTTGATTGCAACCACTTTGTATCACAAGCAAACGTCTTGCTGCCAATCAATGACAATTCTTGAAATCACATCCTTCTCTTCTATACTCTTGCCCCAACGAAGCATGACTAGAACATATCGGCTCCCCAAAAAAACTTTCTTACTCTGCTAATCATCATCTTCATCCTTATACTCCTTATACTCATATGAATCAGGAACAACATATCGTATGGAGTCCTTATCACCCTCATTATCTAAATAAGATAAATCAGTTGAGTCACTTTTTTGCTTCCGCACAAACCTCCTTCGATTCTGATTTTTCTTCTCTACTCCAAATCATATTTCAACGATAATGGCTCTGATACCATGTTGTAATTCAAAAAAGCATTGTAGGAGATTAAACATACTAAATAAGACTAATATTAAAGGGGGAAAATTAGGGATTGAAGGAAGGAGTTGACCTCTTCTACACTCTCTCTTACAACACAATCTCACAGTCTAATACAACCTACCAACAAATTACCAAAATACCCCTAAAGTTTCAGGCGAGCACAATAATACCTAAAAACATAAAACTAACACAAGGAACACTAGATAAGCATATTCTTCAACAATATCCTCTCTCTGTATCTGTTTCTTTTTTTACAGAGGATCTTTCTTTCTTCAAAAAGCTGAATGCAATGGTACTCTACAAGGTATTAAAATATCAAGAACCTCTTATATCAAAGATAACGTGTGACATAAACTTTAGTTTTGGAAAAGAAGCATATTTTCTATAAGGGGTCAGGAAGTGTTGTTGATCAATCATTGCTATATACACAATATCAATGTTTCAAGTTGCCTGATTCTTTTATCAAATAACTTACATTTGTTGATTAATTTTTGGTGGGGTTAGAAAAGAGGAGAAAGGAAGCTAACGTTGGTTGAGTTGGGAATTGATGTGTCATCCAAAGTCAGATGGTAGAATGGGGTTTAAAGATTTGAAGGTTTTTAACTTGCCCTATTAGCTAAACAAGGGTGGAGATTGATTGGGAGTTCCTACTCCTTGTGTTATAAGATCTTTAAGGTCGATATTTCCCACACTGCAGTTTTATGGAGGCTTTACCAACAAGGAATTCGTCATGAGCTTAACAAAGTTTATTAAAAGTAATACAGAAAGGTCTGTTTTGGTTAATTGTCAGTGGTGTAAATGTTGAAATTGATTCAATTGCCTTAGTCTAGACCCCCATGACATTAGTTTCCATCTTTACTAGACCCCCATGGCATTAGTTTCCATCTGTGGTGCTGTTAAGGGCGAAATGAAAGCTATGAAGAGATCTAATGGGTGGAAACCGGAAAATATTTCAGGGTATTTCAAACTCCCTAATACTTGTAGGCAAAATATAGCAAAGACATTTTCAACAGAATTTCATGTTCATAACCTTCCGCTGTCCTTATTGGAGAAATTGAGTTGTAAATGTTCTGGATCTTTTTCAATTGCCATTGGGAATGCCCAATCACGGTGGTGCACTGCAAGCTCCTGGGAGTCACTTAGTTTTACTATAAATGAAACTGTCGACAGAAGAGTCCCGGCCAACCAATCTTCGGCAGAAATTCGCTACCAGGTGATCGGCGATGGATTCCGCCTGAAACCACCCAAACCACGTCGTGAATTATGCAATCTTTCTCTCTCTGGTTTGCGAACACTCACCTATACACCGGAGGCTCAAGCAATACACAACAAAGGGAAAGAACTCGCAAGAGAAACTGGAGAGAACCGAGAGACCTTCATTCACCAATGATAAAGAGAAGGAACTGGCCGGAATTCCCGTCACTGCGGGCAGGCAAAGAGAGGAACCGGCTGGGCTCCACCCTCCTGAACCGGGTGCTCAACCTCCCAAGAGAAACACGTCTAGAAGAATGAAGGAGAGAGAGAGAGAGAGAGAGAGAGAGAGAGAGAGAGAGAGAGAGAGAGAGAGAGAGAGAGTCTCTCTCAACATTGCTTAATCACAACCAGTGATGATGATGAAGACATCCTGTTTAAATGAGATGGATATTTATATCAATATTGACATGAGTTGCGTCGTTGGTGTGATCGTATGAACCATACAAATACAAGTACCATTTCATATAAAGAGAGGAACTGGCTGGGTTCGACCCTCTTGAGTCGGGTGCTCAACTTCTAAAGAGAAACACGACCAAAAGAATGAAAGAGGAGAAAGAGATGGCACTGGTCTCTCAACCGTCAGCCATACTTCTCTCTCTCTATATATAAAGAGAGTCTCTCATTCTCTCTCTATATAAAGAGAGTCTCTCATACTCAACATTGCTTAATTATCACTAGTGATGATGATCAAGACATTTATTTTATTTAAATTTTATATCGATATTGACGAGAATCACATGGTTTGTGTCGTCGTATGAACGATACAAATCAAATCTAAGAATCTGACATGAGATATTTTTTTATATATATACTCTCACTGATAAAAAATTGCAATAACAAGGTACATATCAACTGCGGCCAGGTACACAACGGCACAACATTAAACCCTAGATGAAAACCAGGTACGTATCAGGTTGGACACGAATCTGAAGACTCTCTGATTTGAACTGATGGTGCCGACCCCGTGCACAACCGCAATCCCACCTGACATGGTGCTGAGGTGCGAGACCAGAATCGGTCTTGTAATAGAAACTGTTTGTGAGAAAAAGCACATGATGCAAACAAGCATGCCCGTCAGAGACGGCCGGTTTTGGTTTATTCGAGTGAAGAATCGAAAGGGAATTGAAACTGGATCGGTTATGATTTCAATTTGAAACCGTTGGTCTTGGTTCTAATTTAAGTTTTAGTCTAAAGTTGGAATCCAAACTGTTCAAAACAAAGACGCAAAAAATGTGAAAAGACTAAATTTTTTATAAATATAAAAAACTAGATATTTGAAATCACCAGTTTCAGTTTCAACTCACTTCCGATTCTATAGATGGTAGAACCGAAATTGGACTGGGTAGTTTTCCGTTCTAAATCCGGTTTCAACGGTTCAGGTTCCGGCTGGTTGGGACCGGCCATGCCGACTACTCATGAGCCAACAGCATGACCCCGGCGGAGTTCACGAAACCCCTTCGGGCTAAATCCCACATGCCCTTCATACTCTTTCCTTCGCCCGCTCGCTCCCTTCCTTTCATTCTTTTGTTGGGAGCGGAAAGGGAAGATGGTCGTCCTGGAATTAACGAGCCCATCCCTCTCTTCCTCCTTCACCCTCGGATTCCGCCGCGGCTTGTGGTGCGAGTCAGAAGGTAGAAAGAAGAGAAACAGCAGGCAGGAAAGAAGCGCCAGAGTCTGCCGTGCTTCGTTCACGCCCGTGGAGTTCGCTAGAATCAAGGTCGTCGGCGTCGGGGGTGGTGGCAACAATGCCGTTAACCGAATGATCAAAAGCGGCTTACAGGTGCCACCTTCCTTCTCGCCATTTTTTCTGAAACAGATGAACATTAGAAATGATGACATTTTCATATGTATTGCTTGAATATTGCGAAATTAAGTCGGAGTATGTTGTTAGTGAGTTGGATTACGCTCGATGGAACACTCATGGGGACAAATGACTGTGCTAGACATATGCGTATTGCATATAATGCTTCCAAAAGCTTGATTTTTGCTGCTTTCCTAAATATGTGAACTCTCTTATCTTTTTGGTTACAACGGGAGGCCGAAGCCAATTATGCAGGCCCCTGAAATCGAACCCACACCCCCGTCTCGTGGAGTCGAGATCCCTGCCTGATGGCTAACGCCGTGAGTGCTGAATATGTGAACTTTGGTCTGTTAGGCATGGAAATTGCTGGATGTAATGTGATTAACCTCGTCATTCTGGTTCTTCAGATGGCGTAGTATTTAATCCGTTTGAATGGCAAGGTTCTTTCTCACTTCATCAAGTTCATGAAGCATACTGCGATACACTTATTTGGTGGCACTCAATGATATGGTTTTCATGATGTGGCATCCTTACCACGGGTAGTTTCTCTCCGTCTCTGCGGTATCTTGATTGCCAATCCATAGTGAAGCCACCCTGGTTTTAAAGTTTTCAGAGCTGGAGCGAGATTAGGGGCTTAGTTGCACAAGGGGTTGTGAATTGGCAGGAGATGACTGCGTTTCTAGGATGGTTTTGTGAACGTTTGAGTTCATGATTGATGGTCTGCTGTTTTGACTTCAGTTACATTTTGAAAGATGAAAAATATGGAGGTGGCCGTTTTTCCTTAAGGGGAAGAAACCTTTTTTTTCTCGGTAAGCAAGACTGTTTCCCTCCTGCAGGAAAAGTTGACAAAAAGCTTTTTGTATGTCGTGATCCACCCAAAGGTTGTTCTTGGGCTCTTAGCATGGCTAATTCTACATGATCGTGTTTTCTATGGGGAGTTGATGATTTAACGGGTTAGACCTGAGTTGTAATCTTAAATCTTAAAAGTGTTCAGGTGGCCATGTTTCCTCGAGGAGAAGAAACCTGTGTTTGTGTATTCTTTTCTTCTGCATGAAAAGTTGGCAGAGAAGCTTTCGTATGTCAAGAACCATCCAAAGGCACAGTTGGTTCTGCATGTAAATGCTTGTTGATAATCGAAGGTTGATGTGGCTCGAATTAATATCAACAAGTCGCCAAGAGTCAAATGACATTCACTGACGAATGTCTATCTTCAAGAATGATTAACAAGAGCGGAAGCATACACAAAATAAATCAAGAAGCAGTGCAAGACTGCATGAATTTATTCATTGAATGAAGTAGTATATATAGGCATTTTACAAGGTGTTAGAATGAGAGACAAGAGAGAGTGAGAAGGGCTAGTGCTGGTTGGCCAGCACTAGCCGTTGGGGTCCCCAACGGTTGGGCCAGGGCCATGGTGGCCCTGGTCCTCTTCTATTACGGTGGCGCGCCTATTATATTAACACCCTCCCTCAAACTTACGGGGTATACACTGAAAGTTTGTCTAATAAAAACTGAAACCGAGAAGCTGAAGTGAAGAAGTCTGCGAGCTGCATCTCAGATGTAACATAACAAAGTGAGATCTTGTTATTGAGGCATTCTTCACGAACAAAGTGACAATCCATCTCGATATGTTTGGTCCGCTCATGAAAGGTGTTGTTGGAGGCAATGTACAGGGCGCTTTTGTTGTCACAATACATGATGGCGGGGTGTTTGACATGGACCTCCATGTATGCGAGAAGGGCTGTGATCCAAGAAATCTCCATCACAGCTGTAGCCATGGCTCGATACTCGGCTTCTGTGGATGAGAGGAACACCTTATGTTGCAAGAGATTTACCTAAAAACACACAAAAACCAGTCGTAGAGTGTCTATTGTTGACATCTTCACCCCAATCAACATCCGTATATATAGATAAATCAAAAGATGAAGAGGAAGTTAAGAGGACCCCCTTGTGGGCAGTGTTTCTAATATATCAAATAATGCGCAAGACAACACTCATATGAACAGAAGTAGGTGCCTGTTGAAATTGACTGGCTGTGTGTACTGCATGAGAAATATCTGGTCTAGTAATGGTGAGATAAGTGAGTGCACCTACGAGCTGTCGATAAGGGGTGGGATCCTCTAATTTCTCACCATCAGTGAAAAGTAGTTTGGTGCCTAGGACTTCAGGTGTGTCAACAACCTTAGTATCTGTAATACCAGATCTTTCAACAATATCGGTAGCAAACTTGGTTTGAGACATAAAGTATCCACAACTATTTTTGGATGCAAATGCATGAATTTTTAAAATCGATCAAACCAAGCTTTTGGAGCTTGTTTCAGACCGTACAAGGCTTTTCGTAATTTAAGAACATGACCAGGAGGGAGAGTGATGCCAGGAGGAGGACTCATGAAGACTTCTTCATTCAAGTAACCGTTCAAAAAAGCATTCTTGACATCAAGTTGGTATATATTCCATTGCTTGATTGCACTAATGGTGATGAGAATTCTAATTATGGTCATTCTAGCTACTGGAGCAAAGGTTTCATCATAGTCAATTCCATATTCTTGGGCATAACCTTTAGCAACTAGTCTAGCCTTGTATCTCTCAATGTGACCGTTGCTGTGAGTTTTGATTTTATATACCCATCGACATCCAATGAAAGTCTTATCTTTAGGCAAGGGTACAACTATCCATGTCTGACCCTTGTCTAGGGCGTTGCGTTCATCTTTCATAGCATCTTCCCATTCTGGAATACCTTTAGCTTGATGATAGAACCTAGGCTCCTTAACTTGACGAAGGGTGGCAATCAAATTTCTTCGTTGTGGTTCAAAAGATTCATATGACACAAATCACTGAGGTGGTCTAGAAACCCTGGGTTCTAAGCTTGTAGTATCAGGTTCCATGTGGGCTTTATGAGTTGTTCTAGGTCATCTTGGATAATGTGAGGGGAAGGGTTCAACAATTGACCGAGTATCACCAGTGGTGTGTGAAATATTATTGGTGTTAATATGATCTTCTTGAATGTCTTGATGATCTACTGAGTCACAATCATTATGTTCTTCTAGCTCAAAAACATCTTGAGGAATGAAAGGTTTCGAATTTTCCAAGGATTTGGACTCATAATAAATGTTATTCTCAAAAAATTTCACATCCTTGGACACATACAATTTGTCTTCCATAGGATCAAAACACCTATACCCCTTTTTGTGAAAGCCATAACCAAGAAAGACACATTCAATAGTTCTAGGTAACAATTTGTCATTCTTGTCTGTATACACAAAATATCTACATCCAAAAACCCTAAGTCTTTCATAATATGGAGGGATGTTGTACAATTTTTCGAAAGGTGAAGTATTCTCAAGGTTAGATGATGGCATTCTATTTATAAGGTATACTGCGGTAAGAGTAGCTTCGGCTCATAAGAATTTAAGAACCTTACTAGCAATTAGCATAGTTCTACGAGTTTCAATAATATGCCTATGTTTTCGTTTCGCTAGACCATTTTGTTGAGGTGTTTTAGTGCATGATTTTTTGTGTATAATACCATTAGTTTCAATAAATTTATGAAATTCATTAGACATGTACTCTCCTCCCGAATCGGATCTAAAGATTTTAATGGTTGCTCCAAATTGGTTTTTGATCATGTTACAAAATACTACAAATTTTTCAAATACTTTGGATTTGTGTTTTAAGAGATATATCCATGTAAATCGAGTAAAGTCATCCACAAAAATTACATAGTATTGCAATCCTCCTTTAGAAACAACGGGCGCGGGGCCCCAAACATCCGAATGTATTAAATCAAAAACTTTCTTTGGTACATAGTTTCTTTCTCCAAAAATTTTTCTCTCTAATGCTTTTCATCAAAGGAATGTTACACAATTTTTGAGAGTCCAAGTGTCCAAGTCTTTTATGCCATAGCGTAGCATCTTGGGTTATGTTACAAAATCCCGATTTGGGCATAACAAGATAGTCCATTTTGTATAGTCCACTTTCTCTATGGTCTTGACCAATCACCTTCTTCGATAGGTGATCCTGCACCACACAATGTTTGGATGAGAAAGTGATTATACAATTGTTATCACATATTTGAGCAACCGAGAGTAGATTTAAATTAAGTTTAGGTATAAAATTTATATTTTGAATTTTAAAGTCTTGTTTTTCAAGATTTCCTAATTTTTTGATTTGGAGTTTTGTTTCATCGGCCGTAAACACATGCTTTCCAATGGTTTCACAAGAATTAACCAAAGAATCTTCACTATGTGTCATATGAAAAGATGCACCGAAATCTAAAAACCAAGACATACCTTGCGAAGTAGATAGAGCATTCCCGGAGATGCTTGCTTTTTCTTTAAAAATTTCTTTTATGTACGCTTTTATTTTGTTGGGCAAGACACTTCCTTCTTTCACGGATCCCACGTTTCCACCCCTTTTCCGAAGTAGAGGACAAGTGGTTTTAATGTATCCACTTTCCTTGCAATAATGGCAAATTGTATCCTTGTTTGGCCATGGTCCCGTGGGCTTCTTGAATGTGCCTTCATTGTTCTTGGCATGTGGAAGCTTGTAAGTCTTCAAATTTGCTCCGGGTCTTGATACGGCAAGTATGACTTCTTTGGCTACATGCATGTTTTTCAATCTTGTTTCCTCCATAACAAGATCGGCAAGAAAGGTATCCCCTCTAGGTTTAGGTTTCCTATGTATAAGGTTTGATCTAATGTTTTCAAATTTGTCTCTTAAACCACGCATAAACAAGAAGAAATATTGATTTTCCAAAAATTCTTGAAATTCGTCTAATTTGTGAAGTTTTCCAAATTTGTCAAAACTCCTTAATTGAGTCCAAAGTTCCGAAAATTCATTGTGATAGTCTCTAATGCTTAGGTTCCCTTGTTTGAGCATAATCATTCTTTCCATGAGATCAATTTGAAAGACAAAATCATCTTGAGAATGAAGCTTTTTCAAATATTCCCAAGTTCCAAACGCATTTTCAAAAGCATTAATCCGATTTCTAAGTTTTTCATCCACATTTTGACAAATGATCCATGTGATTTTTGTATTCATTTTTTCCCATAATTTCAAATCGATTTTGAATTTCTCATGTGCTTTGATGATTTCATCATCATCTAGGCCATCAATGTCCAAAATTGGTTCCTTTATAGTCCCATCAATGTAATCCCAAAAATCTTTTGATAAAAAATATTTTTTCATTGTTCTAGCCCAACTTTGATAACTTTTCAGGTCTAGAATAGATCTAAACGACTCATTTTTGCCTTCCATTTGTGCAAAAAATGAATATTTTGGACTAACCTCAAGTTTAATGCAAATCTTCAATTTTCGTACTTTTGACACGCTTCCCGATGCACTCGTTTTCTTCAATCCGAGGCTCTCATACCATGTAAATGCTTGTTGATAATCGAAGGTTGATGTGGCTCGAATTAATATCAACAAGTCGCCAAGAGTCAAATGACATTCACTGACGAATGTCTATCTTCAAGAATGATTAACAAGAGCGGATCATACACAAAACAAATCAAGAAGCAGTGCAAGACTAGTGCAAGACTGCATTAATTTATTCATTGAATGAAGTAGTATATATAGGCATTTTACAAGGTGTTAGAATGAGAGACAAGAGAGAGTGAGAAGGGCTAGTGCTGGTCGGCCAGCACTAGCCGTTGGGGTCCCCAACGGTTGGGCCAGGACCGTGGTGGCCCTGGTCCTCTTCTATTACGGTGGCACGGGCCCTAAAGGCCCGTGCGCCTATTACATTAACACTGCATAAGCATTTCTCCTATGTAGTCTTGCATGTGCGGGAATATATGGCTCCATTTGCACCCTCCATCTCTCTTGTAAATATCCTTCTCAAATTGGGGTTCCTGTTAGGGATAGGCAAAGTGGTGGCTAGACTGAGAGGTTTATGTTTGGTCAGCTGTCATTTCCTTTCATTCAGTACATGATTATGGAAAAAGTATGTTTATATTTCTCTTAGCAGTTTAAGATAAAGCATTTTGGAACTTCATGAGGCTAGTTAGTATTTGGGTAAGTTTAGACTTGTATGACAGAACGTTTGACATGCAATTTGATCATTCTCTCTCTGTACAGGTAAAATTTTAGCTAGCTTTCTGTGACATAATGAATGAGCAGTTTGCCTTTTCTACCCCCTTTTTATAGGGTGTGTGACCTGTGGGCATAATTTTAATCACTTGAGATTGTCTTTCATGATAATTTTCTTTTTTTCCATTTTTAATGATGTTCACTTTTCTTTATTTCCAAATCAGGGTGTTGAGTTCTTTGCCATTAATACAGATGCTCAAGCACTTAAGCATTCTGCTGCAGAGAACCCACTGCAAATTGGAGAAATGTTGACCCGTGGATTAGGTCCGTTATGTTGTCTAATGAATGTTTACAGTCTTAGCAAATGTTAAATTGCTTTGAGTTTCTGTTAAATGTTACTCAAACATGAGGATCTTATATAAGACTTGAAATATTTGTTGCAGTTTGATTGTATCTATGCATTATCAAATAAGATGTTTTTGTTTTTGTGATTGAGGTACTGGTGGAAATCCATTACTTGGGGAACAAGCTGCAGAGGAATCAAAAGAAGCAATTGCAGATGCCCTTAAATATTCTGATCTTGTGTTTATTGCTGCTGGTATGGGTGGAGGCACTGGTTCAGGTGCTGCACCTGTTGTAGCCCAGATATCAAGGGATGCTGGTTATTTAACTGTTGGTGTGGTTACTTATCCCTTCAGCTTTGAAGGGCGTAAAAGGTCTTTGCAGGCAGGTTTCATGAAGGCCTTTAAATGTGTTTTTATCATTGATTATCATGCCTTGTTCATTTATTCAATTCTAGTCAGGAACGTTTAAATTTGTGTCAACTGTCAACGATACTTTGCATGCATCGAATATATTGTTAATTGCTACTGCATATAATACATTCTTCCAAATTGTTCTTGATCTGCAATAATGTTTTCCCGTTATAAATCAATTGAGAGCTCTCCGCATCATGTAAGAACAAGGCCATCTATCTGAATTTTCTAAAAACATCATTCTCATAGTTAGATAGGTACTTACAGTGGCATCTATTGGTTAATTATAGCTTATAATCAATAAGCCGTATGCCATGACCAAGAAGCCTTTGCTTATATATATGCTTCTGGATTTGTAGCTTCATAAGCTTATTCAGTATTACTCTGTAGAATATATTTTCCTTTCCAAAGAAAAAAGAAAAGATAACAACCTGCTATTTTGTCCTGCAGTTCTTAGTGTTAACAAGACTTGAGTATCTTCACAGTACTTTTCATATGACTGTCTGTGGAGTCATTAATGGTTGACGTAATCTGCCTGGCCATTCACATGCCCATATTCTTGTCAACTTGAAGTTGAAGCACATGCCCCAACTTAGACTTGGTGATTGATAAGTGTTCTGCCACTGCAGGCACTGGAAGCATATGAAAAGCTTCAAAAATCTGTTGATACACTGATTGTCATTCCAAATGATCGATTATTAGACATTGCTGATGAGCAGACCCCCCTACAGGATGCTTTCTTTCTTGCTGATGATGTTCTTCGTCAAGGAGTTCAAGGAATTTCAGATATAATCACGGTCTCTCTCTCTCTCTCTATATATATATATATATTACTATATATATAATATAGACACACACATATACATAGATATGTACATGCATAAAAAAGTCATGCGTACGTAAGTGTAACTGATTCTAGCTTGGAAACTCAGTCCCATTCATTAAGGAAACATGTATGTACTCTCTAGTGCCTTAGAGCACACAGCCTAAAAGATATTCAACTGTTTTATCCAGAGAAAAACATTTAACTAGTTGATTTCAGAGTATTTGGTCATGGAGATCATATATGTACATATATATGCATATATGTTATCGTAGAGGTTGCTTCCTGGTTTTGTGTTTTAAAGCTCTGGCAAATGCTATAGTGACTGCAAGTCATTCAAAACATGTGCTGCAGATACCTGGATTGGTAAATGTGGACTTTGCAGATGTGAAGGCTGTTATGAAGAACTCTGGAACTGCAATGCTTGGGGTTGGTGTTTCTTCTGGCAAGAATCGTGCCGAAGAAGCTGCTGAGCAAGCGACTTTGGCACCTCTAATTGGTTCGTCTATTGAATCTGCTACTGGTGTTGTGTACAACATCACTGGAGGAAAGGACATTACCCTGCAAGAAGTCAATAAAATTTCTCAGGTACTGTAAAATAACTTATTTAATTTTCTTCGTATCTTTTAAGCATTTGAACTCAGCAGTAATGTTCTTTGACTATCTCACTTTGCATTTTTTTAGTTGACATAACACATGTCGACAGCTGGGATAACGGACTATGGCTCTATGTGTTTCACCCTATACACTAATACCCATGAGCTAGTACTGACATGGGGCGACCATACACCATCCAACGCCGTCCCATACCATTGCCGAGCAGGTAGATTCATACCAAATAATATTTTGCTCGTACTGAAGCACACTCTTACCATGCATCAACAAGTAATAAAACAGTTCAAATACACCCAATAAACAATTATATATAGTTTCAAATCCGCCATTTTTTGGCCAGACATGACATCTATGTTGTCAATAGCGGTTAGCAGGTTGTTAGCGGTTGACCCTGATATATCGGTAGCGGGGATATAGCGGATTTAGCGGTACACTTTTATTTATGATTAAAAAATTATATATATATATATATAATAGGTTTTCTAACTTCTAAGAAATCAAGTGCAATTTTGTGACACTTGTTCTATTTCAGGCTTAATTCTCCTCTTCTCTCTAGAATCTGTCTTTAGTCTTGTTTTGGGTACAAGGGGTTTCTCCAAGTGCAATTTTGTGATATTTTTTGCTCTATCTCAGTCTCAGTTCTCATCAAATTTTTATAACATGGATTACAAAAATTATGAGCATTGCTTTGGGCAGTCCCCGCCTAGCATTGCGCTGCAGAGCCCGAATGCAGTGATAAGTAAGCAAGGGCTACTACATTTTCCCCCGAATGTAGTGAATCAATTGCAGAGAGAGTTTCCACATCATGGACGGGTGTGGGTAAAGAAGTTAATCCTGCTATATTGCCACCCGAATGTAGTGAATAATTTTTTGAGAGAGTCTCTGCATTTTGAATATGGACGGATACGGGGGTAAGGAAGCTAGTCCTAGATAATAAGATTCGTATTGGTTCTTGGAATATCATAACATTATCCGGTAAGCTAATGGAGGTGGTAGATACTATGATTCGGAGAAAGATTCATATTCTATGTTTACAAGAGACAAAATGGGTTGGAGAAAAAGCAAAGGAGATAGAGGATACAGGTTTTAAATTATGGTACTCACGTAAAGAAAAGGCTCGAAACAGAGTTGGTATTATCATAAATAAATATTTAAAGGAGAGTGTAGTAGACATACAATGATATGGTGACCGAATCATGACATTGAAATTAGTGTTAGGAGCAGAGGTTTTGAATATAGTTTGTGCTTACGCACCCCAAGTAGGACTAGAAGATAGTATAAAGACAATTTTTTGGGAAGAGTTAGATAAGGTGTTTCAAAAGATTCCACAAAGGGAGATGATTTGTGTAGGAGGAGATTTAAATGGACATGTCGGTAAAGAGGCATTAGGATATCAAGGGATTCATGGAAACTTTGGTTTTGGGGATATAAACGAGGAAGGTAGGGAGATTTTAAATTTTGCTATGGCATTTGATCTCTTTATAGTCAATACAATCTTCAAAAAACAAGATGAACATTTAATTACTTATAAGAGTGGCTTATCACAAACACAAATTGATTACTTTATTTGTAGAAAAAAAGATAGAGCGTGTTGTAAAGATTGTAAGGTAATTCCAGGAGAAAGCTTAACCACCCAACATCGACTTTTAGTTATGGATTTACAAATAAAAAAATGGACAAAGAAGAAAAGAGTGCATCGAGCTATTCGGACTAAATGGTGGAACCTCAAAAGCGAGAAAGAAGATATATTTAAACAGAAAGTCCTTCAAGGAGATGTTTGGAATTATGTTGGCACACCCTGTGATATGTGGAACAATATGGCTATACATATTAGGAAAGTGGCGAAAGATGTGTTAGGGGTATCTAAGGGAGGTGTACCAGCACAAAAAGAAGCTTGGTGGTGGAGTGAAGTAGTGCAAAATAAAATCAAGGTAAAGAGGGCACGTTACAAATTACATTATGCCAAGAAAACTAGTGAAACTTTAGAAACTTATAAGAAAGCAAAGAAGGAAGCAAAAAAGGCCGTTAGTGAAGCAAAAGCTAAGATTTGGGAGGACTTATATAAAAAACTCAAACTCAAAAGAGGGTGAAAGAGATATTTTTAGGATAGCTAGGGCTAGAGATAAGAAAACTAAAGATCTTAATTATGTTAGATGCATCAAGGACGAGGATGAAAAAATTCTAGTGGCAAAAGAAATAGATGGAAAAATTATTTTTATAAGCTTTTTAATGAAAATAAAGATGTTAGTATTAGCTTAGGAGAGTTAACCAAATCAAAAAAGTATATAAATCACAATTTCTACCGACATATTCAAAAGAATGAAGTCAAAGAGGTTGTTAAACATATGAAGGGTGGTAAATCGGTAGGTCTAGACAATATTCCTATAGAAGTTTCGAAAATACTAGGAGAAATAGGAATCACTTGGCTCACAAGACTATTTAATGAAATATGGAGAAACAAAAAAGGTGCCGAAGAATGGAGAGCGATTACACTTATACCCATATATAAGAACAAGGTAGACATTCAGAATTGTGCGAATTATCGGGGTATCAAGTTAATGAGCCGTATTATGAAATTATGGGAAAGAATTATCGAACGTAGGTTAAGGCAAGTATCGAGTACAACATATAACCAATTTGGATTCGTGTGAGGCAGATCTACTGTTGAAGTAATTCACCTTTGAGACGTCTTATTGAACATTTTAGAGCAAAAAAGAAAGACCTTCACATGATATTTATTGATCTAGAAAAAGCTTATGATAGGGTACCGAAGGAGGTTATTTGGAGAACTTTAGAAAAAAGAGATATTCCATTGATATACATTAACCTTATAAGAGACATGTACGATGGTGTAAAAACATGTGTGAGGACTCATGAAGGAATGACAAACTTCTTTGAAGTTAATATTGGGTTACATCAAGGATCAACTTTAAGTCCATACTTATTTATAATGGTGATTGATGAGTTAACAAAATATATTCAAGATGAAATACCTTGGTGTATGTTATTTGCAGATGACATTGTGTTAGTGGAGGAGTGTAAGGAAAAAGTTAATAGAAAATTGGAACTATGTAGAGAAACATTAGAAAGTAAAGGCCTCTGACTTAGTAGAACAATGATAAAATATATGGAATGTAAGTTTGATCATTTGGTTACTTCAAAGGATATAGAAATTAAAATTGGCACACATTGCTTCCCCCAAAAGAAAAGTTTTAAATACCAAGGGTCAATTTTTCAGAGCGATGGAAGAATTGAGATGTTACGCATAAAATTAATGCTGGTTGGTTAAAAGGGAGAGGAGCATTAGGTATTCTTTGTGATAAGAAGATATCATTAAAGTTAAAAGGTAAATATTATAGAGCAGCAATTAGGCTTGCCATGTTTTATGGTTCTGAGTGTTGGGCAGTTAATCATCAACATGTACAAAAGATGTCTGTGACAGAAATGAAGATGTTGAGATGGATGAGTGGTCATACAAGAAAAGACCATATACATAATGAGGTTATTAGAAACAAATTAGGAGTGGCACCAATAGAGGATAAAATGAGAGAATATCGTTTAAGATGGTTTGGACATATAGAAAGAAGATCAAAAGAAGAACCTGGAAGAATGTATACAACAACAACAACAACTAAGCCTTTTCCCATACTAGACGGGGTCGGCTACATGGATTCTTTGTTTCCACAGATCCCTATCATGTGCCATGTTAGCAGTTAACTCCCAATAAACTAGATCATTCTTTATTGTTTCTTTCCAACACTTTTGTGGTCGTCCTCTACCTCTTTTAATACTTTCCAAATTTAGTTTTTCTAACCTTCTTACAGGTTCTTCTTTTGATCTTCTTTCTATATGTCCAAACCATCTTAAACGATGTTCTCTCATTTTATCCTCTATTGGTGCCACTCCTAATTTGTTTCTAATAACCTCATTATGTATACGGTCTTTTCTTGTATGGCCACTCATCCATCTCAACATCTTCATTTCTGTCACAGACATCTTTTGTACATGTTGATGATTAACTGCCCAACACTCAGAACCATAAAACATGGCAGGCCTAATTGTTGTTCTATAATATTTACCTTTTAATTTTAATGGTATCTTCTTATCACAAAGAATACCTGATGCTCCTCTCCATTTTAACCAACCAGCATTAATTCTATGTGTAACATCTCCATCAATTCTTCCATCACTTTGAAAAATTGACCCTAGGTATTTAAAACTTTCCTTTTGGGGAATGCAATGTGTGCCAATTTTAATTTCTATGTCCTCTGAAGTAGCCAAATGATCAAACTTACATTCCATATATTCTGTCTTTGTTCTACTAAGTCGGAGGCCTTTGTTTTCTAATGTTTCTCTCCATAGTTCCAATTTTCTATTAACTTTTTCCTTAGACTCCTCCACTAATACAATGTCATCTGCAAATAACATACACCAAGGTACTTCATCTTGAATATGTTTTGTTAACTCATCCATCACCATTATAAATAAGTATGGACTTAAAGTTGATCCTTGATGTAACCCAATATTAACTTCAAAGAAGTCTGTCGTTCCTTCATGAGTCCTCACACATGTTTTTGCATCATCATACATGTCTCTTATAAGGTTAATATATGTCAATGGGATACCTCTTTTTCCAAAGTTCTCCAAAGAACCTCCCTCGGTACCCTATCATAAGCTTTTTCTAGATCAATAAATATCATGTGAAGGTCTTTCTTTTTTGCTCTAAAATGTTCCATAAGACGTCTCAAAAGGTGAATCGCTTCAATAGTAGATCTACCTGGCATAAATCCAAATTGGTTCTCTGTTGTACTTGATACTTGTCTTAACCTACGTTCGATAATTCTTTCCCATAATTTCATAGTATGACTCATTAACTTGATACCTCGATAATTCACACAATTTTGAATGTCTCCCTTGTTCTTATATACGGGTATAAGTGTACTTGCTCTCCATTCCTCGGGCATCTTTTGGTTTTTCCATATTTCATTAAATAGTCTTGTGAGCCAAGTGATTCCTATTTCTCCTAGTATTTTCCAAACTTCTATAGGAATATTATCTAGTCCTACCGATTTACCACTCTTCATATGTTTAAGAGCCTCTTTGACTTCATTCTTTTGAATACGTCGGTAGAAATTGTGGTTTATATACTTTTCTGACTTGGCTAAATCTCCTAAACTAATACTAACATCTTTATTTTCATTAAAAAGATTATAAAAATAGTTTTTTCATCTATTTCTTATATCATCATTTGCCACTAGAATTTTTTCATCCTCGTCTTTTATGCATCTAACAAAATTTAGATCTTTAGTTTTCTTATCTCTAGCCCTAGCTATCCTAAAAATATCTCTTTCACCCTCTTTTGAGTTGAGTTTTTTATATAAGTCCTCCCAAATCTTAGCTTTTGCTTCACTAACGGCCTTTTTTGCTTCCTTCTTTGCTTTCTTATAAGCTTCTAAAGTTTCACTAGTTTTCTTAGCGTAATGTAATTTGTAACATGCCCTCTTTGCCTTGATTTTATTTTGTACTATTTCACTCCACCACCAAGCTTCTTTTTGTGCCGGTACACCTCCCTTAGATACACCTAACACATCTTTCGCCACTTTCCTAATATGTATAGCCATATTGTTCCACATATCAGAGGGTGTGCCAACATAATTCCAAACATCTCCTTGAAGGACTTTCTGTTTAAATATACCTTCTTTCTCGCTTTTGAGGTTCCACCATTTAGTCTGAATAGCTCGATGCACTCTTTTCTTCTTTGTCCATTTTTTTTATTTGTAAATCCATAACTAAAAGTCGATGTTGGGTGGTTAAGCTTTCTCCTGGAATTACCTTACAATCTTTACAACACGCTCTATCTTTTTTTCTACAAATAAAGTAATCAATTTGTGTGTGTGATAAGCCACTCTTATAAGTAATTAAATGTTCATCTCGTTTTTTGAAGATTGTATTGACTATAAAGAGATCAAATGACATAGCAAAATTTAAAATCTCCCTACCTTCCTCGTTTATATCCCCATAACCAAAGTTTCCATGAATCCCTTGATATCCTAATGCCTCTTTACCGACATGTCCATTTAAATCTCCTCCTAAACAAATCATCTCCCTTTGTGGAATCTTTTGAAACACCTTATCTAACTCTTCCCAAAAAACTGTCTTTATACTATCTTCTAGTCCTACTTGAGGTGCGTAAGCACAAACTATATTCAAAACCTCTGCTCCTAACACTAATTTCAATGTCATGATTCGGTCACCATATCGTTGTATGTCTACTACACTCTCCTTTAAATCTTTATTTATGATAATACCAACTCCGTTTCGGGCCTTTTCTTTACCTGAGTACTATAATTTAAAACCTGTATCCTCTATCTCCTTTGCTTTTTCTCCAACCCATTTTGTCTCTTGTAAACATAGAATATGAATCTTTCTCCGAATCATAGTATCTACCACCTCCATTAGCTTACCCGATAATGTTCCGATATTCCAAGAACCAATACGAATCTTATTATCTAGGACTAGCTTCCTGGGCATCCGTCCATAATCAAAATGCGGAGACCCTCTCTGAAAATTTTTCACTACATTCGGGCGGCAATGTAGTGGGACTAACTTCTTTACCCACACCCGTCCATGATGTGGGAACCCTCTCTGCAATTGATTCACTACATTCGGGCGAAAATGTAGTGGCCCTTGCTTATTTCTTACTGCATTTGGGCTCTGCAGCACGTCGCTAGGCGGGGACGCCCCAAAGCAATGCTCATAATTTTTGTAATCCATGTTGTAGAAATCCGACGAAGTTTTACACTGGCTGTCGGAAGCCTAACACAACCCTCCTCCTTTATCCGGGCTTGGGACCGGCAATGCAAGGGTGATCCCTTACATGGGCGGAGTTAACCTGGAAGAATGTATGAAAAACAAAATTTGAAAAGTATTAAAAGAGATAGAGGATGACCACAAAAGTGTTGAAAAGAAACAATAAAGAATGATCTAGCTTATTGTGAGTTAACTGCTAACATGGCACACAATAGGGATATGTGGAAACAAAGAATCTATGTAGCTGACCCCGTCTTGTATGGGAAAAGGCTAAGTTGTTGTTATTGTTGTTGTATCTCAGTCTCAGTTCTCGGGGTAGGACAGAAGTACGAAATTGGAAATCTAACCTTTTCGATTCATGATGAGAAGCAAGAAGTAATCATTGGAAACATACAGACCCATGCACACCCACCCATGCTCCCATGCATGCACGTGCACATGCAAATGCACAAACACATATATACACAGAAATAAATATATACATACATGTATGTATGTGTTTATTATGTGTCCACATTTGTAGATAAATAGATAAAGGGAGAGAGAAAGGAAGTGCGAGGAAGTTCCTGAATGAATAAATTGATAATGAGACTATCAATTCAACATTCAAAAGCAATAAGTAAAGGCATGGACGCCACTTGTAGGTAGAAGTTTTTTTCCCTAGGTCATGTTGCTGGAAAAGAGAAATTTAAAGTCCTTTGAGGCAAAATGCCAGCATCTTGTACGGCTAAGTAAAAACGGCATGCCTTAGTAATCCTGTCTTGCTTTATGCTATTACAAGGAAACATAAAAATCCCAATCTTATGAATGCCCAGTTGTAAGTTAACTAGAAGGGTATTATTGTCTTTTATATTTTTCACTTCACAATCCCCGGTCATCACAATGCCAAAGATGTCAAATGTTTATCCATTGGGTAGAACACATATACGGTTCAAATAAAATTCTCTAATTCCAGTAAGGATCATGTGGTGGCACTTGGCAGTTGTGGTCTAAACAAAACTTTTCCAAATTTTATAATGAGAAACAACATTCTCATGTGGAAGGCTTTTGTGTAAAGGAGGTCAACTCAAAACAATCATCAAATTGAAGGTCACAAGTGCAATGCCTCGAATGTGCACTTAGGAATCCACATGAGCATTATAATTTTGTAAACAAACAGCTACTTTGGATGAATCCATTTTATTGACAATCAAATCTATATACAATCAGCCACACAAGGCTTCAATTACAATATTTTATTGATGTATAGAAGGGAAGGGCTCTATTTATAGAGCCAAGGAAAAAGAATTTACAACATTGGAGAGAAGAAGTAAAGGGAATGGGATGCCAATGGCTAGTTGGTGCCTGCAACACTAACTGGCCCTAACCATAATGGCCAGGCCAGTTAGCCCTAGTCTGACGAGTCATAGTGGTCCGTCTCATATTACATCTCATTTTAACACCTTCCCTCAAACTTATAGTGTATATACTGAAAGTTTGTCTAACAAAATCATAAATCAAATAGAGCTCAATTCTTATGTTTGCTTGTAACAAGAGTTTCCATAATAATATCCAAGTTGCCACAACTTTCTTTGAAACAACTCCGGATCATCTTTTCAATCAGTTTTTTTTTCATCTTGCATTAAGATCAATGACGTATAAATGCAAACATTTGCTAAACCAACAAGACAATTTATGATATCTAAGGCAAACAAAAAACGAATCAAATAAGTTCATGAAGTTATTTGCTCTAATTAAAATAGGCATTTTATAGAAAATATTGATATCATACAAATAGGATTATCTATTATAACAAATAGGTTCATAAATCACTACAAACTTATAATATTATAAGGGGATCTTAGTATATCAAATAAACTTTTTAAGGCAAAGCTCAAAATCTTAAGTCAAACAAGCTTTTTAAGGTTAAACTCAAAACCCGCCAAATCAAATAAGCTTTAAAGCTAATCTCAAACCTGAGTTTTAAGGACAAACTCGAACCCACACAAGCTTTTTAAGGCAAAGCTCAAAACCTTCATCCATACAATTCTCAAGACCCATAAATATCCTAACTCAAAAATGATTCTATGGTTCCAAAAATAAGACAATCAATCCATTAACACGATCAAAACAAGAGGAATCAACTTTATGTTTTTCAAAAAGTCTGGTAAGGTTTGTCTCACAATTTTCTTAAAACAATTTTATCAAATAAAGCTAATCAAGACAACTATAAATGCTTTTTCAATATTGATTACTCTCCAACCAAAAGGCCAATAACATAGAGCATCTTAATCACAAAGATCTCCAATGAAAGGCCAACAAATGGAGATCATAATCTTATGAAGAAACAACCTTAAAGTTATCAAGATCACAAATAATTAAATAACAATAAATACATCTTCAAATATCAATTAATTTTTAACAAAAGACCACCAACATGAAACACTACAAAAGTCTTTAACAAAAGGCCAACAACATTGATCTTAGTCATGATACGATTTATTGTCAATAAACATTTTTTCAATTCATTTAATAACCAAATTTTAATTCTCAAATAATAATAAGTGCATCTTCAAACATTAATTGATTTTCAATAAAAGGCCAACAACATGGATCTCAATTATATAGGAAGATTATTGTTTTCCAATAAATACATTTTTTATCTAATCAATAATCAAGTTTGAAATCATGCAAATGTTGCAATACGTTTTTCCTCTAAACATGCCAACAAACAATTGATGCAATCAATATTAAAAACAAATAAGTTGGAAAGTGCACATCTGAATCGGCTAAAGTCTGAATGCAAGATCAAATCAGATCCAAACATAAGCTCGGGTTTGGATCCAGTCTAACAAAAATAATTGATTTAACATATAACAGATATGGATCCATAACTAGATCCAGGACCTGACTCCATATAAATGCACTACAATCTCTCTCTCTACCAAAACGATCGAAGCCCTCTCTCTCTTCACGCCCTCTCTGCTTCACGCTTTCTCTCTCTGCAATGGAGACTCACCCATTGCTCTGGGCGAGCGGGTTCATTGATGAAGTCGACAGGGGAGGCGATTGATCATGATAAGATGCTTGCGAGAGATGGACAACCCATTGTTATGTTGGAACACGACGGCTGACACCCTACCGTGTGCCTTTTCCTTGGACGCCACCTTGCTGCTTGTATGCTCACTTGGCATTGCTTAAATCGTCAATTAAGCCACTGATAATGAGAAGGATCTCTCCAAAGATCGTGCCCTATATGCAACAACAACGATGCGCCACCTGAAGAATTTAAGCCAAATAAATCAACATTTTATTTGATGAAATTGGCCCATACATAAAAAAAAGAAGGTGCAGGTCGGCGCCCTTGGCTGCCGCCCCCTGCCTCTCACGATTTTCTTCTACACTCTAACCTAGTGTTGTCTAACGCGTATTGTATCGCTGGGCTCCACGATACGGGCGTATCATATCGTACTTTAATATTAAAATAATACAAAAATTATTTTAAAAATTAAGAAAATTAGTAAAAATAAAAAAAATATGAAAAAATCTGATAATTGCTTTAAATTCATATAATGCAAAGTTTAGCACAGATTAAACATTCAACATTGAACAATTGGATCCAAAATTACATATTTTGAAGCAAAAAATGAAATACATTTACATTTTACATATTTTAATTTGTATAAGGATTATTAACTAAATAATCTTCATCTTCTACTTGATAAAGATTCAAAGTTTCTCATCACCTTCTGCTTTAAAATGAAAATCTTCATCTCTTTCGTGATGTTGTTGCACTTCAAATTAATTCATGCAATTTCTTCTTCAGTTAGGAGTGCATTTTCTTCGTTATCTTCCATAATTCACTCATCTAATATATCAAAATTAACAAACTGCTATCTTTGTACATGTAGTTGTCATATTTGCTAATTTTCATATGTGAGCAAAACAATAAGCTCAATTTCTTTGATTATTGACTCTATGACACCTCAGTGATGTGATATTATTACTTGATGATATCCCTTTTTCTCTTACAATTAGCTTTTTAACTAATGCTTGAGCTTCATTTCTCACTTCACAGACCGAGTTAAGCCTCGCACACGTTGATCATGTTCAACTCAATGGAAGTCACGTAAGGTGAACCCTAAAATAGTGAAGTTGTGAAATGCCCACTCATTGAACCGAGACAAACAAATGTTTTTAATTGTTTGCGATCTCATGAAATTAGAAACTGCTAGCAGAAATATACCTAAAAGTTGGCAACATAAAGGAAAATGATTTTGTCACAATTTTTATTTGTTTATAAATTATTTTTATTCAATAAATAAAATTATAAACCCAAATTACAAGCATAGGGAAGTGAAGAGGCGAAGAGAGGCCAGAAACCTTCAAAAAAAAAAAAAAGTTTGAATGTTTTTTTGGCATATCGTACGATACGGATAACACTGCTCTAACCTAATTACAAGACATACTTTATATTACTAACCTAACTTAAAGGACTTAATTACCCCTAATTAGTGACTAACACAACATCGACCTAGCAAAGATCATCAGCATGAACATGCACCAGATCTAGTTGTAAAAATCTACAAAACTGTGAATATATGCTGAAAAATAAAACTCAGACGAAGAAGTTTCAGTTATTAACAGTATCATGGCATTCCTTACGCTTGTTTAATTTGCACTATCCTTATTTAATAGATATGATATTAGTTCTCTGTATTGCTTGATCTACCTCAGTAGACATTGGGTACTGCAGGCTGCCTGTGATCTTTATACCCGTCATTTGATTTTGGTAACCATTTTAATTTATTTAATGATCGTTTTCCCGGTTTTTAGTTCTGAGTGCTGATATTGGTGGAATAAATTATATGTTCGATATTTCAACTGGTAAAGTTTGTTCATGTACTATTTCCTGACCGTCCTACTTGGTCCTGAATGAATCATGATGTCTAAACCTCACCTTCATGGTCTCCAGATTGTGACCAGTTTAGCAGATCCTAGTGCCAACATAATCTTCGGAGCTGTTGTTGATGATCGCTATACTGGAGAAATTCATGTAACAATAATTGCCACAGGTTTCTCGGAGACATTTCAGAAAACTTTGTTGACAGACCCCAGGTCTGCCAAAATGCCAAATGGCCAAGAGACCAAGGGGCCTTCACCACTTAAGATTCCAAGCTCACCTCCGCATCCTTTGAGATCTCGTAAGGTATTATTTTAATTTTTTCGCTTCTCAACAAAGTTGCTTCCATGAAGCAATGCAACGGAAAGGGGATGTTTGCTTTGTATAAAGGTTTCATTGTGTAGGGGCAGTACATTTTAGATAACTTGTAATTGTCCTTTTGTTCTTGCAATTGTTTTTCACAATTCAGCGCAGAGATGGTGCATCTCTTCATGGTCGTCAGACTTGCACCCTTTTTATCTGAATTAACAAAAGCATGTTTAGTGGTTTTGCATGCTCATGTCCTATATTTGAGTTTTCCAACTTAGTGTGATTGGGGTTTCATTCTGCAACCAATTCAAGCATGGTTCATTCATCTTTATTTTTTGTTTGGGTACAAATAAGGCCAAGAAATGAAGATGTTGAGATGGATGAGTGGTCATACAAGAAAAGACTGTATACGTAATGAGGTTACAAAAACAACAACTAAGCCTTTTCCCATACTAGATGGGGTCAGCTACATGGATTCTTTGTTTCCACATAGCTCTATCATGTGCCATGTCAGCAGTTAACTCACAATAAGCTAGATCATTCTTTATTGTTTCTTTCCAACACTTTTGTGGTCGTCCTCTACCTCTTTTAATGCATTCCAAATTTAGTTTTTGATACCTTCTTACAGGTTCTTCTTCTGATGTTCTTTCTATATGTCCAAACCATCTTAAACGATATTCTCTCATTTTATCCTCCGTTGGTGTCACTCCTAATTTGTTTCTAATAACCTCATTATGTATACGGTCTTTTCTTGTATGACCACGTATCTATCTCAACATCTTCATTTCTGTCACAGACATTTTTGTACATGTTGATGGTTAACTGCCCAACACTCATAACCATAAAACATGACAAGTCTAATTGCTGCTCTATAATATTTACCTTCTAACTTTAATGGTATCTTCTTATCACAAAGAATACCTGATGCTCCTCTCCATTTTAACCAACCAGCATTAATTCTATGCGTAACATGTCCATCAATTCTTCCATTACTCTCAAAAATTGACCCTAGGTATTTAAAACTTTCCTTTTGGGAGATGCAATGTGTGCCAATTTTAATTTCTATGTCCTCAGAAGGAACCAAATGATCAAACTTACATTCCATATATTTTGTCTTTGTTCTACTAAGTCGAAGGCCTTTGCTTTCTAATATTTCTCTACATAGTTCCAATTTTCTATTAACTTTTTCCTTAGACTCCTCCACTAACACAATGTCATCTGTAAATAACATACACCAAGGTACTTCATCTTGAATATGTTTTGTTAACTCATCAATCACCATTATAAATAAGTATGGACTTAAAGTTGATCTTTGATGTAACCCAATATTAACTTCAAAGAAGTCTGTCATTCCTTCATGAGTCCTCACACATGTTTTTGCACTATCGTACATGTCTCTTATAAGGTTAATGTATGTCAATGGGATACTTCTTTTTTCCAAAGTTCTCCAAAGAACCTCCCTCGGTACCCTATCACAAGTTTTTTCTAGATCAATAAATATCATTTCAAGGACTTTCTTTTTTGTTCTAAAATGTTCCATAAGACGTCTCAAAAGGTTAATCGCTTCAAGAGTAGATGAGATCTTCCAAGCATGAATCCAAATTGGTTCTATGTTGTACTCGATACTTGTCTTAACCTACGTTCGATAATTCTTTTTCATAATTTCATAGTATGGCTCATTAACTTGATACCCCGGTAATTCGCACAATTCTAAATGTCTCATTTGTTCTTGAATATGGGTATAGTGTACTCGCTCTTCATTCCTCTAGGAATATTGTCAGGTCCTACCGATTTTCCACCCTTCATATGTTTAAGAGCCTCTTTAACTTCATTCTTTTGAATACGTCGGTAGAAATTGTGGTTTATATACTTTTTTGATTTGGTTAACTCTCCTAAGCTAATACTAACATCTTTATTTTCATTAAAAAGCTTATAAAAATAGTTTTTCCATCTATTTCTTATATCATCATTTGCCACTAGAATTTTTTCATCCTCGTCTTTGATGCATCTAATAGAATTAAGATCTTTAGCTTTCTTATCTCTAGCCCTTGCTATCCTAAAAATATATCTTTCACCCTCTTTTGAGTTGAGTTTTTTATATAAATCCTCCCAAATTTTAGCTTTTGCTTCACTGACAACCTTTTTCGCTTCCTTCTTTGCTTTCTTAAAGTTTCACTAGTTTTTTTCGCATAATGTAATTTGTAACATACCCTCTTTGCCTTATTTTATTTTGCACTACTTCACTCCACCACCTTATAAGCTTTTCTTTTTGTGCCGGTACACCTCCCTTAGATTTACCTAACACATCTTTCGCCACTTTCCTAATATGTATAGCCATATTGTTCCACATGTCACAAGTTGTACCAACGTAATTCCAAGCATCTCCTTAAAGGACTTTTTGTTTAAATATATCTTCTTTCTCGCTTTTGAGGTTCTACCATCTAGTCTGAATAGCTCGATGCACTCTTTTCTTCTTTGTCTATTTTCTTATTTGTAAATCTATAACTAAAAGCTGATGTTGGGTGGTTAAACTTTCTCCTAAAATTACCTTGCAATCTTTACAACACGTTCTATCTTTTTTTCTACAAATAAAGTAATCAATTTGTGTTTGCGATAAGCCACAATTAAAAGTAATTAAATGTTCATCTCATTTTTTGAAAATTGTATTGACTATAAAGAGATCAAATGCCATAGCAAAATTTAAAATCTTCCTACCTTCCTCATTTATATCCCCAAAACTAAAGTTTTCATGAATACCTTGATATCCTAATGCCTCTTTACCGACATGTCCATTTAAATCTCCTCCTAAACAAATCATCTCCCTTTGTGGAATCCTTTGAATCATCTTATCTAACTCTTCCCAAAAAGTTGTTTTTATACTATCTTCTAGGCCTACTTGGGGTGCGTAAGCACAAACTATATTCAAAACCTATGCTCCTAACACTAATTTCAATGTCATGATTCGGTCACCATATCGTTGTATGTCCACTACACTATCCTTTAAATCTTTATTTATGATAATACTAACTCCGTTTCAAGCCTTTTCCTTACCTGGGTACCATAATTTAAAACTTGTATCCTTTATCTTCTTTGCTTTTTCTCTAATCCATTTTGTCTCTTGTAAACATAGAATATGAATCTTTCTCCGAATCATAGCATCTACCACCTCCATAAGCTTACCGGATAATGTTCTGATATTTCAAGAACCAATACGAATCTTATTATCTAGGACCAGCTTCCTTACCCCCCGTATCCGTCCATATTGAAAATGTGGAGACCTTCTCTAAAAATTATTCACTACATTCGAGCGGCAAGTAGCAGGGATAACTTCTTTATCCACACCCGTCCATGATGTGGGAACCCTCTCTGCAATTGATTCACTACATTCGGGCGAAAATGTAGTGACCCTTACTTACTTATGACTGCATTCGGGCTCTACAGCGCGTTGCTAGGCGGGGACACCCCAAAACAATGCTCATAATTTGTGTAATCCATGGTATAAAAATCCAACAAAGTTTTACTCGAAAGCCTAACACAACCCTCCTCCTTTATCCGGGCTTGGGATCGGCAATGCAAGGGTGATCCCTTAAATGGTTTGGACATAATGAGGTTATTAGAAATAAATTATGTGTGGCACCAATAGAGGATAAAATGAGAGAATATTGTTTAAGGTGGTTTGGATATATAGAAAGAAGAACAAAACAAGAACCTATAAGAAGATATGAAAAACTAGATTTTGAAAGTATTAAAAGAGGTGGAGGACAACCAGAAAAGTGTTGGAAAGAAACAGTAAAGAATGATCTAGCTTATTGTGAGTTAACTGCTAACATGACACATGATAGGGCTGTGTGGAAACAAAGAGTCCATGTAGCCGATCCCGTCTAGTATGGGAAAAGGCTTAGTTGTTTGTTGTGTACAAATAGGGCCAAGAACTAAGGGTGAGGGACTATCAAATCGCTCGAACGGATGATTTGCAAGAATGCTCCATCTTGCTGAATTCATTCATCTACACATTTTCATTTTGGTTGCAAAGATTTTTGAATACTTATTTCTGTTTTTTCCAACATCTGATAGGCCTAAATTCCGATTTCTGCTTGAACTAGAAAAGTTTGACAGTAACAGATAAATGAAATCTGCCACTCCAGCCACCAGTCATATATTTTGGCTCTGCCCTGGGTATAATATATGTGTAATATCAACTCTTTTAAGCAAGATTATAAGTATCTATATGCAGACCGTATCGATTTCGTCAAGTCAATCAAAAAATATGAAATTATAAAATTATTAAAAAGATAAAAAAAATGTCCATCTAGTATGGGAACAGGCTTAGTTGTTGTTGTTTTTTATAAAAAAATGTGAAATCCATAGTGTTGCAGCAGTGTGCTGCTAACAGAACAAGGTTTTAATACATGGTTTCTCCTCTGAATGACAATCCTCCACCTCCTCTTGGTATTCCAGTAGTGTTGCAGCAGTGTGCTGCTAACAGAACAAGGTTTTAATACATGGTTTCTCCTCTGAATGACAATCCTCCACCTCCTCTTGGTATTCCAGTCTCTAAAAGAAGAGGATCGATTCATGATGACCAATGTGGTTACCCCCTCAGTGATGGTTGTTCATGAATCATGAGAATGACCTTTCTATGAACAAGACGGCTGAAAAGTTCAGACCATTCTTCCATTAATGGTTTAACTCAAGCAATGAGAGATGCATGCTTTTCAATATCCCGATACTTGTGCGAAGTAGCACTTCTTCTGGTGATCAATCAGATGGTGTTTCTGCAGAAAAGAGAACAAAGGGCGATAGGATACAGTGTGATATGGCTTGAATATCTACTGAAATCGTTAGACATGATACACATGGCAACGTATTGTATGATATGCGTGACAGTGTCATGTGAAGTGTTATTAGTTATCACTAAAATCAATAAGAAAAAGCTGTGAAGTGTTATTAGTTATCACTAAAATCAATAAGAAAAAGCAAGGTACACTTGATTTGCTTGTGTAATGGATCAGGTTGAGTGTTTTATCCTCTCATGTAAGTTCTTTCCGCAACCCGTCATTCATGTTAGATAATTCATTCTCTTAAAGGTCTCTGTAGCTCATGTGCAACATTATTCTATTGGCCAGAGATAACTGAGGCCAC
Source organism: Brasenia schreberi (assembly GCA_036023115.1). Lineage (NCBI taxonomy): Eukaryota > Viridiplantae > Streptophyta > Magnoliopsida > Nymphaeales > Cabombaceae > Brasenia > Brasenia schreberi. The sequence goes on along the minus strand of JAYKKT010000090.1, from coordinate 5,387,658 downwards.
AATATTTGACTGGAAAGGACACCAAAGGAACCTCCTTGTACCCCAAGGCTTCATGCATACAGGTCGCAGCCTGTAATATGAAGTGAGGGTGGGTTTTTAGAGTCGGCTTGCCCTCGCCGGATAACGGCCCTTTGTCCTGACTACTTTGTCTGCCTTGGGGAAGTGCTTCGCACAGTCATACCCTTCTTGATGATGGGCATCTCGTCCTCAGTGTAGGTGAACCATATGTGCCACTAGACATTATTATGGGGTTAAACTATGGAGGGAAAGGTTTAGATCAACCGATAATGTCTGTATGTAGTGTCCGTCATTACTGATCAGTTGTCTCAATGACTACAGAATTCTTAATGACTCAAGCAGTCCTAAAAATCAGTAGTTTTCTGGAACAAATAGGAACGAAACCCCCATCTTCTCTCCCTCGCCTCACCTTTTCCAATACCTTCTCCGCGCTCATGGAACTGATCCTTCCGATAGTCAACCTCACATATTGCCGATCATTCAGAGACCAAACTCGGAAAATAGGCAACAGAGCACAATTATCATCGAGCAACAGCAATCGCTTATGGATTAAAACTAGCTCAGAAGCTTTGCGCCTCAAGTCTCATCCAAAGTTGTAAAGTTCATCCTCATTCTAGGTAAAGTCCTCCAAATTGCATTTTTCCGATTCGGCAGTTTGCTCGTAAAACGTAATGGCTGGGTGTCACAGTGTCATCTTGAGAGAATGTGAACTGATCAGTTTAACAGCTTCACTTATGTGCATGGTCTTTCTCACCTGGATAATGTAACAGAATTGCCCATGTATCGGCTAGACGGTGGAGTTCTTTTTCGGGAGAGACTATGGAGAACTCATGCTTTGATAATCGCAGCACTCCAAATTAGATATAAAGTTTGAGCCCCTTAAAACGGCCCAAATCTCCTGCCAGTATTAACGTATAACATCATATAATTCTTGCATTTCCTGCATATTTTGTTCAACGGTATAGGTGCCGATAAATGATCCTTCGAATTTCAGTATAATACGTAGTCCATAAATACTCGTTGATTGAGTCATCGTTGATCTAATTTTAGTGGAGAATCGATAATTAACTCAAGCTTTAATTCCCCCTATCATTGAATATTTTACAAAGAAAAAACCATAAGATGACCTAGTATCCTAAACTAGAATTACACAATTACAAGTGAAAGATCAAGGGGTTCTTTTATAAGAACATCATTGTCTCGGAGGTCTGAACGAAGGACAGAATGGCTTCACCAAACAACTCCGATAAAGACGATAACATATTGCCTGCATCGACATCTTCCTTCATTAACATCTGTTTTGAGTTCAAAGCCCGTTTCTGTAAATCATGAGCGCTATCCACTTTGTCCAGTCTATTACCACGAGATACCGTTCCATTGGGTAATGATGTCGTACGACCAACTGTAGATTCCCCTGATGATGATGCATTCGATAATCCTTCTTGTTGTGTATGAGACAATTGTTCACCTTGATTGCCCATAATAATGCTCTCACTTGCAACTCTTTTTACCGGTGGTTGCAACGATGTGTAGTCGGTGGTGGCTTTCCGTTTGTCTGGTACAAACACTATTAAGAAATGAGTACCGACAATACACAATTCTGCAGCAAAAGTTGTAATTTTATCGGCACGCAGTTTTATGGAAGTATCTTACAGGGATAGACATGGATTCAGGTCTTCCATACAGCTTAAGCTAAACTACTCTCTCTCTCTCTCTCTCATGCAACAGTCTTTCCAAAAGAGATCCTTCTGAATGTGGACCGCCCAATAAACTACCATGTGACAAGTCATCCTTGTTAGCACCATGTATCAGTCACTCATCAAGGGCAACCAAAAATATATACTCCTCAAAGACCTTTGTACTCCTAATATATATAGAAAGAGAGAAGTGAAGAATCCAAACTACTATCCAAACTCTATTTAAACCAATCTCAATTTAAGATTGAAAAACAAAATAATGAAAAGACATATAGGACAATTAAGTACTCTACAAAAAGTACATATACTTTTTTCTTTTTTATTTTGAATCTCAACTACAAATGGCCCTTAATTAAATGATTGAGATTGATTTAGGTGGAGTTTGCATAATATGAGTGTCGTTTGCAGAGTTCTTTCTCCTATGCATATATAAAGCGTGTGCCCACAAGTGACAAGTGTGCCTCAGTATATATACTTATAGTGTAGGCACAAGCGTGACAATAAGCGTCCGGATGATGCTCTGTCACAAATTCAGCTAGTTTATATGGATCTCATTCGCAAATTATAAAATGGCAAGCAGTAGAAGTATCATAGAAACAAGATGAAGCTAGAAGATGGTTTACACCATCTCAAAACACGTCTCCAGCTGAGACGGGATGTATGCTAATGAAGCACCAGCATGACATGCTTTTGTCAGCGCAATGTAAAAATATAATTCTTTTAGATAAAATTCAGTAAGGATGATCTTACTAGGATTAGCGGTCGCTATCCTCCCTTTGTTCATTCTCCGGAAGGCATAAGATGGAGGAGACAGCAAACAAGGAAACAATTTGAGCCGCTCGGATAAGCACTGGCCAGCAGCTTGCTGCAAAAATGGCATTTTGTGTAAGTTAAATCGTCTAGTCATCCCTACTTATATTCGTATGAGCAACCACAATGATAAATTATCCCATGTCTCAAACTAGTAGGTTATCTTGACAAGATAACGATCTATCAAAAGTTTTACAGGAGAAGAAATTGTTTTACATGATGATTGGAAAGTTTAAAGCAAATATACCAAAAGAGCTCCATATACGCAGTATGCTTCATGTCTCTTCACTTCATTCCTCTGTTTCTCAAGCAGCATCTCGGGTTCTAGCAATTGCAAATAAGCCTCAAGGTTTGGCAATATCAGCAGACTTATCTGAAATACAAACATGAAAATTTCAGAATCCCAATTTTTAACACCAGAATGCAGCAGAAATGCTAGAAGATCAAAAGAGTATATACGATACCACTCCAGTTCCCAAAGCAGCAAGGCCTTGAATTGCACCATAATGTTGAGTCAACGATTTTGTGGGATCCAGGAAGGCATGAAGAAGGGTTCTTGTTACCCGTGGCTGGAGATTGTGATAGGCATGCCCATATCTGGAAACAGATAGCAAAATCAGCACCCAAAGAATATTAATCGAGAAGATAATAATGCCCACTAAAATCAATAACAGCACTGACGGCCCTTAGCAAAAAGAGTGCATTCAGCATTAGCCTACCAGAGTAAAGAATCAAAAACTTCCAGCAAGATGTTTGAAATGTTAATTTTAAGAAGGAACAACTAACAGTAAGATCAATGTAATTCAAATAAGAAGCTGGTGCTGAGAGTCTATTGGTTCAATTTGATACAGGCTGATCTTGATCTATATCAGTCCTCAGCCATCGACAACCATAAGTTAAATAATGACCAGCAAGAAAAGGCAATGACAACTAGGACACAAAGGCACCTTAACGTCAATATTAAGAATATATCAAGGAGTCATTAAGCACTTGTAGAGTCGTTTAACACTACTAGAAAAAAGGTTTAGTTAACACCAGTAGAAGATAAGGTTGAGAGAGAAACTTATAAGGCGGCTTCAAGGCATTACTTAGCATGCTACATCATGAAAAAGCTCTGTAACAAAGCGCATGTGCTCCACTGTATATGCTATGTGCACTATGTGGCGTAAGGGACGGCATCAGTCAAATATGAGAAAATTAGCTCCAGATACTGACAATGAAATAGAAAACTGAGGATATGAACCCACGTACGGCGGCCATTTTTCAAAAAGAATCTCACATTGAGATCAATATGATTGACAAACAGAAGCCAACATGACAATTTTGGCACCATAACTGCACTTTTACAGTTGCATGTTCTCATCAAATAATCGACTTACTTCTCTAATACAAATCTTAAGAAAAATCAAATGAAAATGTAAAAATGATTGTCAAATAACTTAGACCTAAACCTTTACATAGGATCTACTTTCGTATGCAACTGAATCATTTGATAACAGGTGCACATGTTTGAAAATGCTCTGAACTAGGAAGACAAGCATGCATCTCTTTCCAGGAAATATTTTCTTAGTTAAGGCCAGTCCTTTATGACACAATTTTACTGAAAGGGAGATACAAGGGTTCCATAAAAAGGAGTCAATGCAACATAGTAAATTCTAACCTTTTGCATATTGAAGCCACCAAATTTGCGGTAAACCTTCTAAGCTCCCAGTGGTTATCTGCAAATCTACTTCCCAACTTCTTAGCAACTAAGCAGGTGATAATAGATGGCATCAGCTGGTGCAACTGCAGAACAAGAAACACTTTCAAGGCACAAGAAACACTTTCTTCTAGAAACTATTATGCAACAAATTCAGAATCAATTGTATGTCCACAAGATATAGTCATTGTATTCTCAAAACCGTTCAGCTGCCAAAACTAGCAATACAATAACAAGATGTTAGTATTTCATTCCCAAATCCCTTAAGTGTCAGATATAGATGTCCTGGGCCTCAATAACAAATTAGTGGTAACAAAATGGTTCCTGATATAGCTATATATGCCAATGCAGTACTATGTAGCCAAATAAAAGCAATACTCTGAAGAAGAAACACTTAGTAGATGGTAAAGCAAAAGGACACATCACCCATTCAAAGTAACTTATTGAACACAAGAACCGGGCATATGTCATAGAGTGGTGCACATAGGTTGAGCCTGACCCATCTCTGAATTAGGTCTGCAGTTCATATCCAAATCCTACTCTTTTTTCCCTGGATGAGGCATGGCTATGCCCAAATTCACAAACCCAAACATATTAACTGTTTGGATATCCACTCGGTTGAAATTGCAATACTTGTTTTTAGGTCAAGTCTAAAACTTAGGCCCAATGTGACACGCTTCAACATGGTTCTTGTATTTCTTCAGGTATGAATCGGGTCATTTTGAACCTTAGTTTTACAAGTTGGATCCTAATAGGAAACATAATGATCACTGATGTCATTTTGTTATGTAATAGTATTGTGGGTATGTTGATCTTAGACCAAAACATCAGTAGCAAGTTTGCACCTTATCCCTAGGAAAGAATACTTAAATTCATCTTAAACTAATTGAACTCAAAACAGTGGGATTCATCACCACACTTCAATCCATGACCATCATAACATTCAGAGCTGCAACTTATAGTAGGCGCAGCATGATGTGATTGCAACCTGACATTCATCATATGGAAACTTCAACAATCTGGAACCGTCAATTAGGTAAAGACACTTAAAAATCTCCAACAAAGACAAAATTAGAGCAGAGGAAACCCAAGCAGTTCTTGAAACTAAAAGCAAATAATCATTAAGACCAACTTACATAAGGTTCAATGTGTATATGAGGATTCAGAAGAAGACTACGAGCTACGCGCATCAAAGCAAATAGCAGGCGGAAATCATTTAAGCTCCTGGCAACCTATTGCAAGGAAACAGTGAGTACGTGATAATCAAACTTGGCCATGGAGTCAGATAACATCCTTGTCAAATAATTCGGCATTACCTCATCTGCAATGAAATGGGTAAAATATGGAACTAAAGGATGAAGACCTGAATCTGTAGCTAGACTTGACAATGCTTCCTTAAAGAGGGGTAAGTCAGATCCACCAACAATAAGTTCAGTAATTTTATCGAAGTATAACTGCACAGATATGATAAGGCTCATTAAGAAACCTTTAGGAGAATCTATTCAAAAATACACAGTAAAGTACGCAAACAATCAGAAGAACCTGTAGCTCTCTCGATAGTATGTGTTTGACAGGAAGCTTTATATCAACAGGAAGTACTTCTTTGTTATGTTCAGGCTTATTCTCTGGAGGAGCTACAAGAACTGACAGTGGAACAACAAATCACTCGTGCAATATAGTAAAATTATCTAGAGAAAGAACGGTTGTATAAATATCCAAACAATTTGATAGACTCTAAATAACTGGTATATCATTATCATCTATACAAAGACCAAAGTGATATATCAGCACCAAGTAAACAAGCATTACATCTTTTCTTGCAACTATGACAAAAAGCACAATATATATATATATATATATATATATATATATATATTCAAATGACCACGTGACAGAATTATTCAACTGACTAAACGACCCAATGAATAGTTGTCTTCGTGTTCACACTTTAAATTAACCAGACAATAAAGTACATGAATGACCCAAAAAAGTGGCATTGTCTACAAGCATCTCAAATAAACAGCACCTAACATTCTTGTAGCAGAACACATGTATTATGTCACATCTCCTCACAGTCTCTCCTGCTACATGGTTTAATGGGACTTTTACACAAACTGGATATAACTGGTGTGGCCACCACAGTATGAAAACCATCTTCTAGACCATGAGTTTCACGTATATATTCAGAAAATACTAAATCCTATGGTATGTTCCTCCATCAAACTATTCACATGAAAAAGGAAGGGAGATCAATGAATATCTATAAGACATACATAGACATTCCTTAAAATGTCCAAAACATTATAGAATATATAAATATATAGAAGTTGTTACAAATTCACATAGCATACATAAAGCAGAACAAGTATAAACATAGAAACGATAAAGATAGACTAAATGCCCACATAATAAAAGGAATATACATAAACTTATATCATTATACTACTAGGAGAATCACATCTTCACAACTGATAAAATGTTTTCGAATAGAAACCTATATTCTTGTATGGAACCTGCAGCCACTAGCTCCTGATAAACAACAGTGTTCCCAATAACTTTGCAAATGGTCATTTCATCCGATATGCATATATTCTCTCATTCTCCTTCCGATGCCCCACCAGTCACACCTAGAAAAAGCATCCCCTTTTTATCCATATTGTAGAAGAGTTGCCACCCTGTAGGGCCTTCCACTTTTCATGCTTTATTCTTAAATTTCCTTAGGACATCTATGCCCAAGCTTGAATTATAGTAACTGCTGAATGGATCAGAAATATGCTGGTTGAGCCACTGATCGCTGCAACTACTGCTTCTTTCACTTGGACTTGGGGATTATGACTAATTATCCTCACAGCATGAATCCATATAAAGGTGTAGCTCTATAATCTATTGCGTACCTTTTCATGCCAAGGATGTAGAAACATTCTTACAAACACAATTTTACTAAAAGTGGCCGTCAATCAGCTTCATATACTCTCATTGTAGATGTAAATCAACGTGGGGACTTGGTTGTTAAAGTCTTGCCTACCAAGATTCCTGTGCGCCTATGTGCAAGCCACCGCCACCCACTTGCAGCGTGGGTGCTTACGCGTCGCCCAATTAGCACAAGTCAGACACCACGTGCGTCCCGTGTCACTGCAACGTTCTGACAGGCGCCCTGTCCTTACGCCCCACTCCACGTGTCATGAAGCACGCACCCTAACGCCAGGGGAGGTTTCTCTCTCCCTTGTAGTAATATGTGGGCACCCCGCCTAGGGTCAAGAGTGGATCTTGGGGATTGTCCAATCCGTCCATTTAGATGCTTGTCCATTGCCCCTCGTGTTATAAAAGCGAGCCGACAATCTTTAGGAGTACATTTTGAAATGCATGTATTAGACTATTGATGATTACATGTCCTTTAGTGAAAGTTTTGAAATTGGCTGATAGCGAGGAGAAATCATTTATTTGCTATCTTTATGAAGCCATGGATAGGGCAAAAGAAGCTATTAGAAGTAATTTCAATGGAAGAAAGGAATTATGTGCTTGTGTGTTACATTATAGATAACATATGTAACAAATAATTACTTCAGTCTATTCATTATGCAACTTATTATCTAAACCCAACATTTAGGTACTCAACAAGTTTTAAAAGGAACGATGAGGTAAACTGAGGTATCATTGATTGTATAGACAAATTAATCCCTTATGAGAGTAAGGCAGATGTTATACATCAAGAGATGAAAATCTATGATAATGCTCTTCACTTGATGGGCTTGCCTATAGCAATTCGCAACCGCACTAATATGCGCCCAAGTAAACTGTTTATCTTCATATTTAAGTTTCTTAAATCTTATATTTATTATGCATTAAGTATCTGATATTTGTCTTTTTCTATAAGATATTTGATGGAATATGTTTGGAAGTGATTGCCCAAACCTTAGAGATTTTGCAGTTAGAGTTATAAGACAAACATTTAGTGCAACGGGTTGTGAAAGTAATTAGAGTGTCCTTGAACACATCAACACAAAAAAATGCAACAAGTTGGACCATAAGCAACTCAATGACTTAGTTTTCATCCGATGTAACATGTGACTCCGACAGATATAATCTTGTATTAGTTACTACTTAAAGATTCAATTCAATATTTTGTTTGACTTCAATTGTTAATGTTATTTACTAATTACTTATCTTTCTGTTACAGACAATTAAAAAAGTTAAATAAGGAAGAAAACTAATTTAATCCAATAAGTTTGGATAATTTTGATATATTAGAGGAGTGGATTATGAAAGATAATGAAGTAAATGCGCTCCTAACCGTAGAAGACATTGCATGGATTAATTTAGAAGGAGCGCAACATCAATATCATCAAGGAGATTATGATTTTTATTTTGATTTTAAGGCAAAAGGTGGTGAGTATCTTCAGCAAGGAGAAAATGAAGATTATTTACTTGATGATCCTAATTTCAATGTGTAAATGTATTTTTTTAATTATGAAAGTTGTATTTTTTTCTAATGATGTCATGTACTGCTTCAAAATATGTAATTCATTTTCCAACTATTGAATGGTGAATGATGAATATGTACTAAAATTTTCCATTATATGAATTCTTTGTAATTTTCATATTTTTTTCTATTTTTTAAATTTTTACCAATTGTCTAGTATTAAATTAAGATACATATCTTATCGTGAACCAAAACAATACGCGATACGATACACATTGAACAACAGTGGTATCAGAGCCTAAATAGTCGTGTAAACGATCAAAAGTTATTGCTGAGTCATCTCCCAACCATTGCCACACGTATGTCTTCAGTTGCATACCCAAATCATATTCAAATCTCCAGTTTATCAGGGCATTAACAATTTAAGGTTTATCTTATAACCCTAATCACAAATAAAGGACTTTAGGAAGGAATTATGACAAATTGAATCACACAAATGCATATGAGTGATACTTTCCTCGTTACCAATCACATAGGAGTGATACTTTCCTCATTACCAACATCAAGCTTGATGAAAAAAATTATCCATTCCATATCCATACAAGTTCATGTTAGGGCAAAGGGAAAGACAAAATTTTTAATTGGGCAATACGTGAGGTTATAAGCAAGGAGTTCAAAATACCCTTATTGGAAAAAGACGATGCATTGGTTGCAACCTGATTGATTAACTTCATGATGCCTAATGTGGGGTGTTACTTTTTATACTTTAAACAACCCATGAAATCTAAAAAGCTGTAAAAGAAGCCTACTCATGGAAAAAAAAATGTGGCAAAATGTGGAGTGTAAAGAGTGTGTTAAGGAATGAAGAAATGAATATTAAAAAGAAAAGTATATGTGGTATCTCCTCGGACTATGAAAATATAAAGGCCAATATTCTTGCAAGAAATTCCTACTCTTAACATTATATACACTATTGATTAGAGAGGAGGATAAAAGAAACCTAGAGAGAAATGATGTTCACAATATTGAGAAGATAACATTTGTTGGAAAAAATTATAATCAAGCTACGAGAAAAAGAGGAGCAACTAGAGAACGAGGACATGGTGATATTACAGCAGAAGGGAGAGATGCTGAAATGTACATACTAATGGGAAGTCTAGGCATACTAAAACATCAATACAAATGATGCCATCAATGTGATACTGAAACGTTTAGAGGGCATAGAGGGCCGATTCCCTGAGTCATCGGTGGCATCATCATCATCATCCTCAGATAAATATCATGCAACTATGGCAAATGCTCCTGCAATAGCAATTTCGAAAAACTAGAAGGACGCAACTTTATCAAAAGAATGGCTATGAAAGTGGAGATAGATGCACTAAAGAGTATCAACACCTGCAAAATTGTATCATTACCAAAAGGCAGAGAAGTTATAGGATGCAAATGATTATATACTGTAAAATACAAAGCATAAGGAGAAATTGATAGATACAAAGCTAGACTCGTTGCAAAGGGATATAGTCAGACTATAACGAAACATTTTCCCCAATAACAAAGATGACATTCATACATGTTCTTATCAACATTGTAGCTAACAAAGGGTGAAAACTGTGACAACTTAACTTAAAAAATGCATTTCTTCAAGGATATCTTAATGAAGAAGTATATATGAAAATTTTACCGGGATTGAAGAAACAATATCGATCTGATAAAGTCTGCATGCTAAAGAAAACTTTATATGGACTGAAGCAATCACCAAGAGCATGGTTTGAACGTTTTAGTGAAAGAATCATTGGACTCGGGTATTCTCGAAGTAAAAATGATCTTATATTATTTATGTGGACGGTATTGTCGTGACAGGAGGAGATGATAAACTAAGTCACATGGACACTTCTAAGAGGTGGAGTGTCAACCTCGACACGGGTGCGACACCAACACCGTGTCGGTATGGCATGGCAAAAAAAAATGCATTTTTTTTTGTAACTCACAGTTCTGCTGTCTATGGTGTATTTATCTTGGAGAACCCGATCAAAGAGGGAGTAATCCGTGAAGACGATGAAACCGAAGCCTCTTAGTCAACTCGTGACCTTATCTCCCATGATGACCACCGAAGTTACCTCACCATAGTTTCCAAAATGCTCCTTCATCTCCCATAAAACTCCGCCGATGAACGTAGAAAAATATCTCAATGCGGACCTTCTTCACTTCCTTTTGTGTGGATGTTCCACGCTTCAAAATCTAGTATCAATTTTGAAGTTCGGGTCTTTTTGGATAAATGGGTCCGAATAGTGAAGTTTGATTTGTGTACTATAATGAAATTAGTAGTTGTTTACAGTTTATGTGTTTTGCTTTAATATAAAGTTGTGTACTTGCTATTATCATATACTTATGTTAATTGATGTCTCACTTGTTGTAGCTTGAATATTATATATAATATATAATATTATATACCCTAATCGTGTCGTCGCACCCAAAATTTTTGAAATTTGCCGTATCCCGCACCCGTGTGACATAGATGATAAATAATAAATTCAAATTTTGAAGAATCATTTGCATCAACTTTTTTTATTTAAAAGATTTGGGATTGATTCATTATTTCCTAGGGATTGAAGTGTTGAGATCAAAAAGGGGTATCTTCCTTACTCCGCAAAAATATGTAATGAATTTATTAAAGGAGATGTGTAATAGGATCAAAACCATGTGATATTCCCATGATATTAATTACATTGGGAAACTCCGCCCATGTAAGGGATCACCCTTGCATTGCCGGTCCCAAGCCCGGATAAAGGACGAGGGTTGTGTTAGGCTTCCGACAGCCAACGTAAAACTTCATCGGATTTTTACAACATGGATTACAAAAATTATGAGCATTGCTTTGGGGCATCCCCGCCTAGCGACGTGTTGTAGAGCCCAAATGCAGTAAGAAGTAAGCAAGGGTCACTACATTTTCGCCCAAATGAAGTGAATCAATTGCAGAGAGGGTTTCCACATCATGGACGGGTGTGGGTAAAGAAGTTAGTCCCGTAAGGAAGCTAGTCTTAGATAATAAGATTCGTATTGGTTCGTGGAATATCGGAACATTATCCGGTAAGCTAATGGAGGTGGTAGATACTATGATTCGAAGAAAGATTCATATTCTATGTTTACAAGAGACAAAATGGGTTGGAAAAAAAGCAAAGGAGATAGAGGATACAGGTTTTAAATTATGGTACTCACGTAAAGAAAAGGCTCAAAACAGAGTTGGTATTATCATAAATAAAGATTTAAAGGAGAGTGTAGTAGACATACAATGATATGGTGACCGAATCATGACGTTAAAATTAGTGTTAGGAGCAGAGGTTTTGAATATAGTTTGTGCTTACGCACCCCAAGTAGGACTAGAAGATAGTATAAAGACAGTTTTTTGGGAAGAGTTAGATAAGGTGTTTCAAAAGATTCCACAAAAGGAGATGATTTGTTTAGGAGGAGATTTAAATGGACATGTCGGTAAAGAGGCATTAGGATATCGGATTCATGGAAACTTTGGTTTTGGGGATATAAACGAGGAAGGTAGGGAGATTTTAAATTTTGTTATGTCATTTAATCTCTTTATAGTCAATACAATCTTCAAAAAACAAGATGAACATTTAATTACTTATAAGAGTGGCTTATCACAAACACAAATTGATTACTTTATTTGTAAAAAAAAGATAGAGCATGTTGTAAAGATTGTAAGGTAATTCCAGAAGAAAGCTTAACCACCCAACATCGACTTTTAGTTATTGATTTACAAATAAAAAAATGGACAAAGAAGAAAAGAGTGCATCGAGCTATCGGACTAAATGGTGGAACCTTAAAAGCGAGAAAGAAGATATATTTAAATAGAAAGTCCTTCAAGGAGATGTTTGGAATTATGTTGGCACACCCTGTGATATGTGGAACAATATGGATATACATATTAGGAAAGTGGCGAAAGATGTGTTAGGGGTATCTAAGGGAGGTGTACCTGCACAAAAAGAAGCTTGGTGGTGGAGTGAAGTAGTACAAAATAAAATCAAGGCAAAGAGGGCATGTTACAAATTACATTACGCTAAGAAAACTAGTGAAACTTTAGAAGCTTATAAGAAAGCAAAGAAGGAAGCGAAAAAGGCCGTTAGTGAAGCAAAAGCTAAGATTTTGGATGACTTATATAAAAAACTCAACTCAAAAGAGGGTGAAAGAGATATTTTTAGGATAGCTAGGGCTAGAGATAAGAAAACTAAAGATCTTAATTATGTTAGATGCATAAAAGACGAGAATGAAAAAATTCTAGTGGCAAATGATGATATAAGAAATAGATGGAAAACTATTTTTATAATCTTTTTAATGAAAATAAAGATGTTAGTATTAGTTTAGGAGATTTAACCAAGTCAGAAAAGTATATAAACCATAATTTCTACCGACATATTCAAAAAAATGAAGTCAAAGAGGCTCTTAAACATATGAAGAGTGGTAAATCGATAGGACCATATAATATTCCTATAGAAGTTTGAAAAATACTAGGAGAAATAGGAATCACTTGGCTCACAAGACTATTTAATGAAATATGAAAAAACCAAAAGATGCCTGAGGGATGGAGAGCAAGTACACTTATACCCATATATAAGAACAAGAGAGACATTCAAAATTGTGCGAATTATCGAGGTATCAAGTTAATGAGTCATACTATGAAATTATGGGAAAGAATTATCGAACGTAGGTTAAGACAAGTATCAAGTACAACAGAGAACCAATTTGGATTTATGCCAGGCAGATCTACTATTGAAGCGATTCAACTTTTGATACGTCTTATGGAACATTTTAGAGCAAAAAAGAAAGACCTTCACATGATATTTATTGATCTAGAAATAGCTTATGATAGGGTACCGAGGGAGGTTCTTTGGAGAACTTTGGGAAAAAGAGGTATCCCATTCACATATATTAATCTTATAAGAGACATGTATGATGGTGCAAAAACATGTGTGAGGACTCATGAAGGAACGACAGACTTCTTTGAAGTTAATATTGGGTTACATCAAGGATCAACTTTAAGTCCATACTTATTTATAATGGTGATGGATGAGTTAACAAAACATATTCAAGATGAAGTACCTTGGTGTATGTTATTTGCAGATGACATTGTATTAGTGGAGGAGTCTAAGGAAAAAGTTAATAGAAAATTGGAACTATGGAGAGAAACATTAGAAAGCAAAGGCCTCCGACTTAGTAGAACAAAGACAGAATATATGGAATGTAAGTTTGATCATTTGGCTACTTCAGAGGACATAGAAATTAAAATTGGCACACATTGTATTCCCCAAAAGGAAAGTTTTAAATACCTAGGGTCAATTTTTTTAAAGTGATGGAAGAATTGATGGAGATGTTACACATACTGGTTGGTTAAAATGGAGAGGAGAATCAGGTATTCTTTGTGATAAGAAGATACCATTAAAATTAAAAGGTAAATATTATAGAGCAGCAATTAGGCCTGCCATGTTTTATGGTTCTGAGTGTTGGACAATTAATCATCAACATGTACAAAAGATGTCTGTGACAGAAATGAAGATATTGAGATGGATGAGTGGTCATACAAGAAAAGACCGTATACATAATGAGGTTATTAGAAACAAATTAGGAGTGGCACCAATAGAGGATAAAATGAGAGAGCATCGTTTAAGATGGTTTGGACATATAGAAAGAAGGAAGAACTTGGAAGAAGGTTAGAAAAACTAAATTTGGAAAGTATTAAAAGAGGTAGAGGATGACCACAAAAGTGTTGGAAAGAAACAATAAAGAATGATCTAGCTTATTGGGAGTTAACTACTAACATGGCACACGATAGGAATATGTGGAAACAAAGAATCCATGTAACCGACCCCGTCTAGTATGGGAAAAGGCTTAGTTGTTGTTGTTGTATTAATTACATTGGGAATGAATAGTGGTAAGGAGATAGGTGATGCTAGAAGATATTAGAAACTCGTGGGAAAATTGATCTACTTGACAATCACACGGCCTGATATAACATATGTTATTGAAATCATTAGTAGATTTATGCATGCTCCAAAACTAGATGAATATTCAAGATTTTGAGATACTTGAAAAATACTCTTTGGAATGGTATCTTATACTCTAATCATGGGCACTATAATTTGGAATGGTATACAGATGCTGATTGGGCATGAGCGATTAATGACAGAAAGTCTACAATAAGGTATCTTGCAATATTTGGGAAAATATAGTTTCTTGCAAAAGTAAAAAACAATCAGTAGTTGCAAGATCAAGTGCAGAAGTAGAGTATAGGGCAACCGCCCAAGAAACAAGTAAAGAACTATGGTTGATTTCATTGATTACCGAACTACAAGTCAAAGTCAGTCTCCCAATAAATCTTTCAATACCACTATATACAGACAATCAAGCAACAATAGATAGCTACAAATCTTATTCAACATGAGACAACAAAACATATAGAAGTGGATTGTCACTTTATTAGAGAAAAAGTGTCAAACAAGACACTAAGCTTTCAATAAGTCACATCATAGAATCAAATTGTTCATATCCTAACCAAGGAAGTATCTAAGAGTACATTAGACCGATTGTGCAACAAGTTGAGAGTTATAAATATATTCCACCGAACTTGAGGGGGAGTGTTGAAGACGCATGACATTAGCACATTAAACTCAACTTGAGATAGATTACTTATTAGGGATATTTTAGTCTTTTAAGTTACAAAACTCATTTTATATAAAGACTTGAGTGTTGTTATTTTGTTTTAAGAGTTATAGAATAGAGACAAGAGAAAGAGCAGGTCGGCGCCCACAAGAGGGTCCATCCTCCCTTGACTATTTTGTTGTTCCCTCAATAAAATTTCTTTTTTATTCAATCTTGTACAACTACTCTACTCCATAAAAGAGTCACCAAATCCTCTGTGCAAATTGCATTGGATGCAAATGAAGGTACTGTAGGTAGGAGTTTTTCAGGCATCTTGTCAATTTTCAGGAATTGCAGGTTGTACACCTTCAATAGCCAGCCAGTGACTGGTAATTGATGTATCAAGGGGTGCTTTTGGTAAATCAATGTAAAATAACTCCTTGTGACCCACAACTTTCTTAAACCGTAATGGATCTCCTGAAGAAAAGCCATAAAGTGGCTGCCAGAGGATAGTCCCTTAGTCAGATGAACCAGATCTTGAAATTCATGATAAACTATGCCAAATGGACACTTCTCAAGGATAGTCCCTTAGTCAAATGAACCAGTCAGCATGCCAATCCTATTTTGTTTAAATAGAGACCCTATCAACTTATCCAAGTCTTTTCCTGACCTAAACCAGGATAAAAGTTTGACTTCCTTATGTCAGCCATAGCACAGAGAGCACAGGGGAAAGCATATAGAGGTGACAGATAGGTAAGTAAGTGGGGGCCCGGGTTCAGAGAGGGAGAAAACATCATTGGAGAGAAAACACCACAAGGAAAAAAGAGTTTTCCTTGAAAGAAAAGATTAAGTTGGAAACCCGTTTTTGTCCTGATGGTCAGGAGAACCATTATTGGAGACAAAATATCACAAGGAAAACAAGAATGTCTCCATCCACAATTACAATAATAAGCTCAGACAGTTTTCTAAAAAGCAATCCAGAAGTGAGAGCTCATCCATAAGATCCAAATCTATCGTGTGGTCTTCTTAAAGAAAAAGTTCACTCTTTTCTAAATGAGGAGTTTTAGTTGCCCAAGTGGAGTCTAGATGAACTATATAATGCGTCAGGACCAATTCCCTCTCATATTATTCTGCAAAGCAAAATTTCATCTTTTGTTTGCAAATCTTCATCTGTACACATGTCTAGATGAATTAAATTCATGAGACGATTTTGTGTCACATTAGAAGTAAATCTACACCATTTTCAGATTGTAAAGTTATAGTTGACCTTGTAACATTTCCATACCTCAATCACTAACTTAGGACAGACAAAACACAAATTGAACGTGAACAATTTCATCATCAAGATAACTGATTTCCACAGGAAACAAGTTCTTCTTATCATCTCTTGTATGTCATCACTTGGTTAGTCATCAATTTTCAGAAGCTGAATAATTTACTTGGTAAAAAAGATTAAGCTCCAACCACTGATCATTCATAAGTTGATTGTTCTCCTAGTTAATGAAGCTGACAACTAAGATCTTCACGAGAAAGAACAGGTCATATTTTGAATCAAAGATCCTTGCATTAACTATTACCAGGGTTCATCCTGTTTCGGACTCATGAATTCCATAACAGGCTCAATCACAGGAAAGCTGATAATTAGGAACACAAAGACTAATGACCAACCACTCATCGTTCAAAAATTGAACAATTCTAGGCATTGAACTTGAAATTCTATAGCTAAGACCTTCTGATAATAACCAAAGAAAAAGAGTATATGCCTTATTGTGAAACAACCCCTGATTATGACCTATCAACAGAGAACCCTCATTATGAAGTGTTCCTCATATTAACCGTTGCCAAGGAGTAATTTTTTGTCTAACCTCAAGGAAGCCAGCATTGGAATAATCATGAAAGGCTCAGAAGTTGATTTCCTGGGATAAACACTAGACTTTCACCACCTATTATTCAAAAAGTTCAAAAATTTCCTAGTTGAATTGAATACCAGACCATGATGCTCTGTCTGAGCAGGTGTCTTGAAAAGAATACTGCTGTAATTAGGGAAACAAATCTGAATTTTCTTCAGTTTTGGTATTGTTTTCTTCTGACGCTTTGGAAAACTTTAGAATCCTGAATGTGCAAAAACTAGTGCTTGAGAGTAGCAACTTCTTAGCGAACATCTAAAGAAGGAGCCGAACGCTAGGAACTGACATATTGGTACTAAGATAATTACAAATGAAGAAAAAGGAACAGACTTATGGAGAGCAAAATGCAATGTGGAAACAAATGAATGAGTCCATTATAATTATGGGGAAATTTGGGTTTGATGAGAATGATGTAGAGACACTGCCATACCTCCACATTTCTTAAACTTAGAGCACTATCAACATCATCTGTTGTCAAAATAGTCCGCTTTGAGTGTCTCATACACTTCATTGCTTCCTAAGAAACAGTACAAACTTTCAACGTAAACATGTGTACATTAGCAACAAAAAATAAAATTAATATATTGCAAATGATACCCCTAGTCAGATAAATGCACATAAAGATATTGGAGCTCTATTGGTCCTCAAAATCACATTTGACCTCCACCCAAAAAGCATGTAAAATCATTTCCTTGATACTTTGGATAGCAGAAACAGAGATAGATGTCAATGACCAAAGTTATAATTTACTGATGACCTACAGATCTAAACTAGAGTGCAAATATACCAGCTTCAGAGGGAACATCTATTCTACATATCATCCTAATTTGTGAACTACCCCCTCATGTGTCATAATTGTCATTCCAATAGACATTCTTTGTGAGTTTGATATACATGGCAAGCACTCCCTTACTCTCCGAGATTCTATAAAGAAAACTCTTCATGATAGTTTGACATGCCTTCTTCAAATCAATAACCAGCATAAATAGTTCCTTTGCTGGCTCAAAAATGTTCCACTGGATGTCCTAATAAGTGGATAGCTTCAGTGGTAGACCTATAAGAGGCAAACCTAAATCACTTCTCCTTATTACTCTTGTCAGTACTAATACAGAGTTAGACAGACAGGGGGTTACTATCCATACTGGAAACAACTTCTCTCCCGTTTGTTTTACTAGAGCGATCACAATTGCTTCGTTATGGATTATAATTTTTGTTTTCCCTATACTGCCTTCAGCAATTTCTTCGTCCCTAATAAGGGACAAGGGATCATTCAATGAATAAAGAACTGCTCTTTGGGTGGATAAAATGTGAGATTCTGGAGTAGGCTCTTCTCTTCAATAAGTTCACTTTGTTGTTGAGGAAGAGCAAAATCTATGAACTATATTCCACAGTGTCATGATATAACGACTGAAGTGTCTTGGGCTTCAGAAGGCCTGAACAAGTGCACTAACGCATTTTCCTGTGCCTCTTGATGAACTAGAATAGGTTTTATCTAAATTTATTTTTTGAAAGGCTGAATAGATGTGACAACATTCTTCAGCCCCTAACCAACATATGATCCTTCAGGATTCATCAATATAGTTAAATGGCATGCGACAAAAGGCTGGATCAATGAACAGAAAAGAGATCAACCAATAAATTTTGGACCACATTTGGTGGCTAACAAATGCAAGGAAACAGTTGCATGCTTCATTCAGAAAAAGTATACAGAAATGAATGCCAAGAGAAACAAATAAATCAATACATAGAGTTAGATAGCTTTTAGGTAGGAGCCTGCTTTGGAACCTCTTTCAAGGCTTCCTTTCAAAGTTCTCTTCCTTCAAGTTTCACATCTCTTTATCAACATAATGCAGCCAACCAACCCCATATTTTAAGTGATGCTGAGTGCTTGTTCAATTTTCTTTTTCTTAAGGCACATGACTTCCCTGAAACACGAACCTAACTAGAGACATATAACTAATTCAGACTTAACTAATATTGGTCTAGGAATTAAAATGCAATTAGTTAACTAAACTATTTTAAATGCTTGTGGTCAAATCCCAAGTTTTATTTTCACCGGAATTCAACTTCCAAGCTTACATGTATTATCTAAATGTAACAAAGAAATTGTTAGACACTACTAAGCAATTGCAAAAATCCAAGACACTCAATTTTAAATAACAAGACATGGAACTTTTAACTGAAAATTTATTGAGCCTCCAATACAGAATGCTGCACAATTGAGAGCTGCATGGTTCAATACGTAAATGTTCTGTGCTTGTTCATCTTGTATTGGTTTAACACAGGCCATTAGCGGGCCACAACTATTTCTCAAATTGACACCCCTATAATTCACATTTTGAATATTGAATGTTTCATCTCATATTGTATAGAAATATAATTATTCTTGCATTACTCAAATGATTTCATACTTCATATGGCACTGAATAACAGTTCTGATGCATTTGTTTGAGGATATTTTAATGTAGTTGATTGGGTTCTTCTATTTACGATCTTTAGTGGGTACTTGAGCATAAAAATGACCTAAAGCTAGTATGATCCTTATATATTCCATCCACATGTTATCATTTTGACCCTTTTGCTAGTGAAGTAATTCTACCTCCTTTTGGCTATTCAGTTCTTTAGTGATATGGACCAACTTTTAAGGCCTTTCATAGTCGTATAGAAAGTGTAGTCATCAAGTGCCAAATATACTATTTCTAAGTCACGGTTGGACAGCCCAATTCATTTCTTCCATGACTATGGTGGAGGTGATTAGAGCCCACGAAGATAAGGATCTCAAAATCGTACCTATAGATAAAGGAATTTTCCTTTTGTTAGCACTACTCTCGTAGGCATATTTGCACTAAGTATGTCTATGAACTAATCCACAAAGTAGGAGTGACACCAATAGAGGATAAAATGAGAGAACATCGTTTAAGATGGTTTGGACATATAGAAAGAAGATCAAAAGAAGAACCTGTAAGAAGGTTAGAAAAACTAAATTTGGAAAGTATTAAAAGAGGTAGAGGACGACCACAAAAGTGTTGGAAAGAAACAATAAAGAACGATCTAGCTTATTGGGAGTTAACTGCTAACATGGCACAAGACAGGGATCTGTGGAAACAAAGAATCCATGTAGCCGACCCCGTCTAGTATGGAAAAAGGCTTAGTTGTTGTTGTTGTTTGTTGTATGTCTATGAACTAATCCCATCCACATACTATGTTAACTGCTCGTCATGCTTACGAAAACTCTTAATGCTTTCCATCACCACAAGCGTTCCAAAAAAGTCCACTAAATGAAGAAAAAGTAAACTCGGATCTGAGACACCTTCTAAATGTGGACGATAACTACTTATCCTTGAGCAGGAAAAACACGAAAGGCATTTGTACAGAAGTTGGAAACATACCAAACATACACTTATCAGATTTCACTCTAGACCTTTCATGAGAAGTTACGCGAAGCGCAGAATCTTGTGGCCTAAACCATTTAATTGATTCTCAGTGTCCTATTGTACCGTGAATCTCCATGTGTTCAACAACAATCTTAATCAAAGAAATCAAGTGAATTCTCCAATATCTAAATAACACAGTGAGTAGTAACTCCAAATCAAGCTAATAAAATCAATTTCCACATAGCCAAACCAAACACAGGATTCCCAGCACTACTTGAAGGAATCAATTTAAGATTCAAAGAAACTTCCAAAACTGCAAGAGACGACCTTCGCCGCAAAACCAACATCACGGAGAGAGAGAAAGAGAGACCTGCATGATCTCTCGCATGCGGTATTCGACATCGGGGGCGAGGGCCAGCGCGACATCGGGGGAGAGATTGCTGATGCCGATGCTCTGAGCTATCACCTCGATCGTCTCCTTCGGTACGATACTCATCCTCTTCTCTTCCTTCCCCCTTCCTTTTCCCCTTTCCCCTTCCCTCGAAGACTCGCACCGTCACAACTTTCTGAACTGAAGAATCCCCAAAAACGCTCTCAAGTCTGAACTCATGGATCATGGATCTCACCACGAGAGGTTTGAGTTGATACTTACCGGACCCAGTCTGAGTCCCGGTAACAATGAACGACACGAATGCTGACACGAACACATCCAAAAAGGTCCGTGTTCGTCCATTTGGATCATTCCGTGGCTGACCTATTAGTCTAAGACACCACACGAACACGGACTCAAGATCTGTCGCCAAAGATAACACGAAATATAGGGTTGTATTTGAGGCGATCTATTTTGTGGCACAAAAGTAGAATTATACAACTCAGAGGACAAAATAACACAACATAGGTATAACTCGAAACACGAAATCGCCACCCAAATACCAACACGACTATACGACTCTATCTTGTGTCATGAAGTGGGTCTACACATGATCGGTTCTCCCAGAACCAAGAACCGTAACCGAACCAGGACACTCGGTCCAAGTTATGGTTGAATCTTCAGTCCCAGTCCAGCTTGGGTCCGGTTCTAGTTTCACCTTAAGTTTGATGACGGTTTCAATTCATCTTTGGTTCTAGTTTGTGTTAAGACTTGATTATGATTCCAGTTGGGTTTTATTGTGTTTAAAAACTATGAAAAACCAAATTAATGAATACCAAGTCCAATTTTGTGACAAAAACATGCAAAACTTGAGTCATTTGTTGTAAAAATATTAAAAATATATAAAACAAGAAAAATAAAAAATAAAAAAGTGAGGAACTGATGGTTGTGGTTCTGCTGTTACAATTAATGTGAGCCGAAGCCTAACACACACATGCAACCCCCAAGAATCGAACTTACAAGCGAGTGCACATAAGAGAACCATATTGAATGCTCTGGGTGTTTTTGGACTTGTGTTTTTGATTCACAAACCCCTCACCTCCCCTGGTTTGGTTATGCAGTTCCGGTTCCGGATGGTTTGGCTGGTCCTCAATCCGGTTCGGTTCTAACTGTAGCCTGTTACAAAATGATCATGTCTAACCGGGTCCAATATAGCTTTACCAAATCAGAATGAACTGGATACATAACGCAACCAGATTCAGACCTGGGTATGAAAGACCAAACGTGAACCCGTAAAAACAACCAAATCGCTCCCTTGGACATAATTAACAATAGTTAAACATGGATTCCATCTGTTTTGCAAAGGAGGTGCTCTCGAGTCCGGATAATATTCAGACCCACAAGCCAATTGGGTCTGGTCAATTCAATATTGTTGTCCCTATGTGGAAGTGGGATGTTCATGGGGACCAGATCCCCCACTCCCTGGGAATTCCTCTTGAACGGGACAGATTTAGGGAGTGAAAACATGGGTTGGGAAAATCCTCAACTGGATTGGAGCGAGGAAGGGGACAACAAGTTCCTGCCCCATGAACTCATTCCAGACCTCCTCCATTAGTTTTAAAAAGTTTAGGCTTGTCCTAGCCATAGTTTGCTTCGATTCAGATTGTTTAAGGAATAGTTTCATACCGTTTTCGTTCTCAATCAGATTTTTCTATGTTTATATAAAAAATAGTTTACAATGGGTAGGATGTGGGTCCCCTCCTCCATTAGGTTTATGGGTTCTCTGACCTCATGCAGGACCCTTGCCGAAGTCCTCAGTTACCCAACGGAAGAATGGAAGGGTCGAAGAAGACTCGCTCAACAAAGAAAAAAAGAAGAGAAAAAATAGGGGCATGTGGATTCACGATTATCCGCAGATAGATTACCAGGGAAGAACAGTTGTATGCTTTTCATGTTTTTCTATTGTAGTTGCTACAGTATTTATAACGAAAACCTTTCTATATAAACCGACTTTGTCTTCCATGTCTTTCTTGTTCTTGGCTTTCAATTACAAGCCATTAATTTTATCTTTAACGTATACACTTTTTTATCTTTTAGATAATGTATCTATGGAATCCGAGAAGATGATTTGTCTTTCCATTTTTCATGGATCTATTACAAAGAATGATCAAATCCGGCATTACATCTCCCACTTTGCCATTTGAGCCAATGTTTATGACACATTAGTTTTACCTCCCACTTTTGTGGGTTTTCCCCAGTCGTGATTGCAAGTGTAATTACAATCAATACACGTTCTATGGTTTTCATATACAATATGTTCTTTCCTACACAACAATTATTATCATATAATTTAATATACTTCAAACAAATCTCAAACCCATGCTTACAACATGCTTTGAGAAAATATCATTTATTATGCCTTTGGTTAAGGAGTCTGCCAATATATCATTAGTTGACATATATGATATAGTTATCTCATTTCTTTTAATCATATCATACATAGTGGTACTTAACCATTGTATACTTGCTTCTGGAGCTATCAACTCTACTCTTAATCAGAGTAATTGTTGCATTGTTGTCACAATAAATGACAATAGGTTTGTTGGCTATATCCAACTTCAAATCACGTATGAAGTGTTTATCCAAACGACACTTGTTATAGTCATACTGCAAGCAACATATTCAACTTCTTCTGTATTAATGCTACACAACCTTGTTTCTTAAAGGCCCAAGAAACATCTCCACCTCCAAATAAAAATATTTGTCGAGAGGTTGATTTGTTGTCATCTTTGCTTACAACAAAGTAGCTTTTGATTATCCTACCACTTTTAATTCATCAGCTTGAAAATATAGTTTCAAGTATTTTGTTCCTTTACTATATCTTAGAATCCTTTTCACTGTTATCCAATGTCGCCAGCCAAGATTACTTTGATATATACTTACAAGACCAACAACTATGCTCATATCAGGTCTTGTACAAGGTATCAACATCTTGTGCATAAGGAACATTAAGATTGTTATCTTCCTCATTGGGATAATCAGTCTTAATCAATTTTACCCCTTTTACAATATGTGTAGTTGTAGGCTTTCATTTACCCATTTTCAACTTCTTGAAAATATAATTTATATATCTCTCCTAACCTAGGCATATTTCTTGAAGAACCTAATTAGATCATCATCTATATATATATATATATATATATATATATATATATGTGTGTGTGTGTGTGTGTATTATGGTTCTATCTATTGTATCATCTTCTAGTGTAAGCACCAACATGATATGCCTTTTTCATGTTTGAAAATTTTAGAACATTTAGTTTTTTAGTTTTTGCCAATTCTCATACACATATTCATGAATTCATTTTGAATTGTTTGGAGACAATTTAAAAGGGAAGCATTCAATCATGCAACATATAATCAATAAAAACAACTAATAGTCAACTATGAAAATGTAATTTATAGAATATCAAACTACTGAACTGGAAATAACTCCAAGTACTAAAAAGTAATCTCAAACAATACTTAGGTATCATTTTGAAATATTCTTAATTAGATTCTTTTATTTCAGAACAAATTTGGGGATAAATTTGAATTTTTTCGTATTACCTGTCACATTAATTTTCCTAAAATTTTAGGGGTAAACTGGTAATTTTGCCTATATGGTTTGATAATTAAGCAAAAAGAACGGAGACATAACAATTAAACTACACCTATTTTTTCAGAGTTTTCGAAATTGGTCGAGGACAAGATGATAATTATGTTCATTAGTTCGAATATGTAATTCTGCCTAAACACAAAGGGTATAATTGTCTTTTGACTATCTGCATATTCAAGGACAACTACGTAATTCAATAGGTTGGTATTTGGTAAATTTCATAAACTGCTAAAGGACATAATTATCATTTTGTCTGTTTAAGGGCAAAACCATCTTTTGACTTTAAAATATATGAACTTTTTAATAATTTTACCTCATGGCAGTTCATTATTTTACCAAATAACTAAGTTTAAGGGTGAATCCTCACCGTAGACGGAACTCAACGCAATCCAGAAATCACCCAATATATGAACAAATACCAAATTATATTTCGTATAACTGATTGGGTTTCGTTCAACATCCTTCATAAATCTGGCATGCATGCCATGCACGTAAGCTTGATTCGATGCAGACAGGATTCGTAGAGGCCCCAATCAAGTGAGTTAAGTCGAGGTCTGCTGTAGATCGAAATTAATTGAAAGTGATCATGACATCTCTGACATAAGCACCACATGAAAGTGTAGAAGTTTTTGAATCAATTTGTTAGTAACCTTACTCTGAATGAACTATAGAACTCGGGAGTATATTTTGTCATGCATAGCAAAGTGTGCCCACTGTGATTAGGATCGCAAATCAATCTATAAATGTGAACTACTGGTTCAAATTCCATTTCAATACCACTATATCATGTTCTAATATCATGCATGTATTTAATTTGGTTGGATTAAGCAATTGCTGGCTATGATTTCCCTTGAATTATTGTCATGCATGCTATACCAATGTTCTTAAAGTCTTAAAATTGCAGTGTTTTAGTTCCTAACAGCTACCAAAACAAGAGAGAAAAATAGAAAACCAAAGTATCTAGCGATAACCCTATGACAATTGGACAGGTTGGGGCCCCAACCTAACAAACCCTTCATATATATATATATATATAGACACGAAAACATGTGTTATTTTTTTCTTTTGGGACCATGTCTCACTGGACAATCATTTATAATCTAATAGATATGGGAGATGTATGAATAAGAAATTTTTGAGTCCCTTCAAATTTCTGAGACACGAAAACATTTGAAGATTATCCGCCATGTTGTTCAGGAGCGAGGACTTTTGTGTTGAGGTTACGTGAGCATTCTAAAGGACATAATTCTGGATGATCAAGTACTCGATTGGAAACAATATAATGGGTCAATTTCAAGAACATTTCTTTCTAAAGAGCTTATGAATATAGAGGAGATTATTGAGTGATATAAATATACAGAAAGAGATAAAGAGGAGTTAGCCACGTATTCAATAAAAGAACCCCAAACCAAGCTCTGGCACCATGTAATCAAAGCATTGAGATGACCTGACAAGTATTGTGCACGTCAATAACAAGGTCACATAATCTTGAAGAGCACAAATCCCAAGACAAATATCTCCAATAACAAACAGAAATGTTTCACTGGTATTCAAGAGCTTGTTGACCACCAACAGAAGAACAAGTATGGCAAGGATTTACATCAATTTATAGAGTTGCTACATTACGGTTACTGTAGCAACCTATAAAACTAAAATAAAACAAATACAGAAAAATAAAAATAAACAAAGAGAAAACTAATACATAGCTTTGGTCCTAAATACAATCTAGAAAATAAAACTATAACATAATATATTAACAATCTATGTTAACACTAGATTTCTGTATTTCACATCTTGACCAAAGGATTCATGTGCTTGTCATCATCATTTAATCTTCAATGACTTCCACAAATATTGGGCTTGTAGTTCTCTTCATTACTAGTATCCGATTGCTTTTGGAGAGAAGGGATGTACACTACTTTTTTCTCTCTTCATTCTGTTGATCTTCCACAAATATTGGGCTTGTAGTTCTCTTCATTACTAGTATCCGATTGCTTATGGAGAGAAGGGATGTACACTACTTTTTTCTCTCTTCATTCTTTTGATTTGCTTTCTCTAATTGCCTAACTACAAATATTGGGCTTGTAGTTCTCTTCTTAAATATCTTTCTAATGCACCATGAGCATAACTGTCTTGAATATCTTTTGTGTAGATATTTCAAAGATACTCCAATTTTTTTACAACCAGTCAAAATATATGTTTAGAGTAAAATCTCTTAAGTTTTGGCAATCACTTCCGAACTTATTCCATCAAACATCTAATAGAAAAAGAAAAATATAAAGATTTATTCCACAATAAATATAAGATTTAAGAATCTTAAAAAATAAATTATTCATATGTTTACCTAGATGTATATTAGTACGATTGTGAATGACTACATGCAAGCTCATCAAGTGAAGAACATTATCATAGATCTCCATCTCTCAATGTATAGCATCTGCTCTATGCTTATCATGAACCAATCTCTCTATTGAATCAATGATACATCAATTAACATCACCATCCTTTTTAAAGCTTGTAGAATACCAAAATACTAGATCCAAGAAGTAAGATGCTTAATGAATAGATTGATGCAACTGGTTATTCCATCTATTATTAATAATAATCTATACGGACACATAATCTTTCTTTCTTCCATTAAAATTGCTTATAATAATTTCTTTAGCCCTATTCATGACTTCATAAAGATAGCACATAGATGACTTCTTTTTGCTATCAGTCAATCTCAAAATTTTGACTAAAAGACATCTTACACATCAGTTCCAAAATGTAATTCTACATTATGTCTATAAAATCTCATTCAGATTTATATTTCTTATATTTTGAGGTAACTTTTTAAACTATTATTACTCATCTAACAAAAACATTCTCTTCAAAGTTTAACATTCTCTTCAAAGTTTACTTTCATTTAACAATATTTTGTATTGATAAGAAATTAGTTACAAATCGAGTAGCAATTGTATGAAGAAGCTTTGTATTATTTATATATCTCTTCATCATATATAATACAAAAGCATGATTATAAATAAATTTTGTGATATCTTGACAATACTCAGTTGTTGTATTTACCTTATATATCTCTCAAATATCCTCAAGGATGAGATCTAAACAATAGGCTACACATGATGTCCAATAAAATGTCTCATAAGTATCATCTAACTCCTTTGTAATTGTTTTATAGTTAATTGTATTATATATAATTAATTAGACTATATTTTCAAGCCTAACCTCAAATATCACCTATTAAAATTCTTACCATAGAATCACTTTAGTATGTCGCTCCTCTAACAAGTTTAGTGATATAAAAAACATAAGTCATTTATGACAATAGACAAGAGAGTTTAAGAAGGTACTTCATCGCCTATCTATCCATTTATCTACCATGATAGTGCATCATGTCTTTTTTCATGATTCTCTCAAAGTCGAACAATACTCTTGTACTTCAAGGACGGTATTATCGAATAGTTTTTTTTAACTTTTAATAAGATGACATCTTATATCTTGAATCAATGTTAGCAATAACATTTGTCATTACTTGAAAATGAAAACAATTTGCTTCATTAAATAGAATGCATGTATTATAAAACTATCTTTCTACTATAAGGTCTTCTTACTCATACAATTACTTTCAAGTTATAGCAACATGAATTATAGATGCAGCACCAACTATAGTACTAGGAGGGAAAACGATTGTATATAAGAATAAGATCTTCTTTTAGCTCTTTCTCTTCTACCACTTTCAACCCACTTTCCTCTAGTTGGTGATCGAGAATTAATACTACTAGTCTATGTTCTAGCATTAGAAAGGATGTTATCACCAAGTTCAACAACATCATTCTTTTCCTCAAACATCTATGTATTTTCCTTTTGTTGTCTCTTCTAAAAATTATGATTTAATGTCTTCTATGTCTTCTGACACTCTCTTAACTTTGATTGTACAAAGAGCAACTTTTTTCTTAGTCTCTGCTAGTAATGTTTCAAACGAGAAATTTCACCACTAATCACTTTCTCGTAAAAAAATATCTGATTTAAATTTATTTTCCTCAATTACAGTACCTCACCACCATGCTGGATCATCAGACTGAGATTGGGAGTTCTAACACCCCTTCATGTCATATTAATTTAACACTTAAATCTTAATAAACTTTTAAATAAAAACACTTCATAAATCCTTAATCTTCACTTCATAAACCTGGTCAAAATACTCAAATAGACTAATAGAGTATCTCCCACTTCATAAATGCAATGAAAAGATATTCACATACTTCATATATTGTCATTTAAAAAAGAAAAAAATAACACAAGAAAATACAAAATACACATAAAAAAAATGAAAAAAACTATAGGACAACCACCGGATTGTCAGTGTTGCTACTACTAGAGTGATGGTGGCATTGGAGACCCTTGAAAATCGTTAGATATGCCTCACCCTAATTGAAAGTCGCCTTTGAGCATCTAGAAGATGCAGACAGAGTCCCACAGAAATACGAGGTTATGTTTGACTAACAAGCCTTTTATAAAGGCTTAGGGTGTATTGTCCATATTGTACGTATCGTGCGATACGACTTGTATTGCATGATACAGAACGATAAGTTTTTTTTAAAGATACAACATGATATATCGTATCGTGAGACTTCATATTGTATCATACAATGTACTGTGGGAGATGCCATCCAGATACATTCCACACGATATGTCATACC
Organism: Brasenia schreberi; assembly: GCA_036023115.1. Lineage (NCBI taxonomy): Eukaryota > Viridiplantae > Streptophyta > Magnoliopsida > Nymphaeales > Cabombaceae > Brasenia > Brasenia schreberi. The sequence goes on along the minus strand of JAYKKT010000090.1, from coordinate 5,358,357 downwards.
ACATAAAAAAAATCATGAACTATGGTACATGTTTTTCATGGTGTATTACCCAACACTGTGATATTTTGAAAATCACATTATGGTTTATGAAATTGACATCGGCTTTTGGTTTCATTTTGACACGTTATTGACTTTTTTGGCAGATGAAATTCAGTTACAGTGGATGATATATATATCACATTATATAAAAAAATCACATATATTTATGTTGGTCTATTGCCCGACATTGTGATTTTTGGAAAAACTTTGCTTTTCTATCTTGTACTTTGCTAAATTGATACTCGGCGACTTCTAGTTTTATTTTGACATTTATGACTTATATAGTTTGTGCTATACAGACATTTAGCAACAATAAGTGGTTACTTATTTTATTTATGTGGTATATTATATTGATTGATATGCTTCAATGTCATGTCATTGTACACATTAGCACTATCAGTTTATGTTTATGCACTAATGTCAATGACTAGTACAAATAGGTAAACCATGTTGATATAACATTGTTGTGGCATTAACACATGCTATATTAGTAGAATAAGGTATTAATTACTGGTTATTGTATGTCAAAATGGCCCAAATCATAAGTCACTAAAGTAATGTTGATGATTTAATAGTAACACATACTACATTAACAAAACCAAATTAAATAGTGTTAGTTGTTGATCATGTAAGCGTCAAAACACTGTAAATCATAGGTCATTAAAGTATCAAAAAAAATCATCGGCGATTGAGCATCAATTTTGGCAAACCTTATGGAACCATATTAAGTATCACTAGGTTATGCAAAATTGATTCAGCAACAGAACACTATACAGCAGTCTAGAGCATCGGTCTCCATATTGTGATAACAATATCATTATACTAAAACAACAACAACTAAGCCTTTTCCCATACTAGATGGGGTCGACTACATGGATTCTTTGTTTCTACATATCCCTATTGTGTGCCATGTTAGTAGTTAACTCACAATAAGCTAGATCATTCTCTATTGTTTCTTTCCAACACTTTTGTGGTCGTCCTCTACCTCTTTTAATACTTTCCAAATTTAGTTTTTCCAACCTTATTAAAGGTTCTTCTTTTGATCTTCTTTCTATATGTCCAAATCATCTTAAATGATATTCTCTCATTTTATCCTCTATTGGTGTCACTCCTAATTTGTTTCTAATAACCTCATTATGTATACGGTCTTTTCTTGTATGACCACTCATCCATCTCAACATCTTCATTTCTGTCACAGACTTCTTTTGTACATTTGATGATTAACTGCCCAAAAGGTGAATAGCTTCAATAGTAGATCTGCCTCGCATGAATCCAAATTGGTTCTCTATTGTACTTGATACTTGTCTTAACCTACGCTCGATAATTCTTTCCCATAATTTCATAGTATGCCTCATTAACTTGATACCTCGATAATTCGCACAATTTTGAATGTCTCCCTTGTTCTTATATATGGGTATAAGTGTACTTGCTCTCCATTCCTTGGGCATCTTTTGGTTTTTCCATATTTTATTAAATAGTCATGTGAGCCAGGTGATTCCTATTTCTCCTAATATTTTTCAAACTTCTATAGGAATACTATCTGGTCGTACCGATTTACCACCCTTCATATGTTTAAGAGCTTCTTTGACTTCATTCTTTTCAAATACGTTGGTAGAAATTATGGTTTATATACTTTTCTGATTTGGCTAACTCTCCTAATCTAATACTAACGTCTTTATTTTCATTAAAAAGATTATAAAAAATAGTTTTTTCATCTATTTCTTATATCATCATTTACCACTAGAATTTTTTTATCATCGTCTTTCATTCATCTAACATAATTAAGATCTTTAGTTTTATTATCTCTAGCCCTAGCTATCCTAAAAGTATCTCTTTTACCCTCTTTTGAGTTGAGTTTTTTATATAAGTCATCCCAAATTTTAGCTTTTGCTTCACTCACGGCCTTTATCACTTCATTCTTTGCTTTTTTATAAGCTTCTAAAGTTTCATTAGTTTTCTTAGTATAATGTAATTTATAACATGCCCTCCTTGCCTTATTTTATTTTGTACTACTTCACTCCACCATCAAGCTTCTTTTTGTGTTGGTACACCTCCCTTAGATACCCCTAACACATCTTTCGCCACTTTCCTAATATGTATAGCCATATTGTTCCACATATCACAGGGTGTACCAACATAATTCCAAACATCTCCTTGAAGGACTTTTGTTTAAATATATCTTCTTTCTCGCTTTTGAGGTTCCACCATTTAGTCTGAATAACTCAATCCACTCTTTTCTTCTTTGTCAATTTTTTTATTTGTAAATCTATAACTAAAAGTCGATGTTGGGTGGTTAAGCTTTCTCCTGGAATTACCTTGCAATCTTTACAACACGCTCTATCTTTTTTTTTACAAATAAAGTAACCAATTTGTGTTTGTCATAAGTCACTCTTATAAGTAATTAAATGTTCATCTCATTTTTTGAAGATTGTATTGACTATAAAGAGATCAAATGCCATAGCAAAATTTAAAATATTCCTACCTTCCTCATTTATATCCTCAAAACCAAAGTTTATATGCTGTCGGAAGCCTAACACAACCCTCCTCCTTTATCTAGGCTTGGGACCAACAATGCAAGGGTGATCCCTTACATGATTTATTCTTCATTCGGTGACTCTTGCAGACCACGATTTTCACTATTTATCGCTCTGATACCATGTTGAAATTTAGAGTCGCATTGCGAACGATTAAAAACAAGAATATTTCTAATATTAAGGAGGAAAATATTAGGGATTGAAGGAAGGGGCGGACCTCTAATGGAGGCCGCCAGGTTCACTCCCGCTCTTCTCCACTCTTTGTTACACATAATTTCTTATTCTAATACAACCTACCAACTCTTATATAAGGAGCTGTAAAACGAAAATTGACCAAAATACCTTAGTAAAAATTACCAAAATGCCCCTAGTATTTCAGGAAAATACAATAATATCCAAACACATCAGAAATTATAAAACTAACAAAAAGAATACTAGATAAACATATTCTTCAACAATAATACCTAAAAACATTCGACGACTCTTGAAGTTCACGATTTTTATAATATATGGCTCTGATACCATATTAAAATTCAGAGTCGCATTGTAGCGAAGACAATTCCTAATGTGATTCATTGCCTGTTGATATGTTTGATGATTGAATAAGGTGGCTGCATTTATTACGTTGCATAGAAAATTCAATGTTGTAAACAAGCTATAGTGACTACATTTACTGCACTACTCATATTCCCAAGAAAGTCATTAAACCGTGAAAGAGCTTAGAAAAGGTATTTAAAGGCATTTATTGGCATGATTTACTACACTATTGGAAAGGTGACTGCATTTAAAGAATGGGTGTTGATGAGTCATGATGACATTTATTAAAAGAATATTGCAGCCACTTAAAACGTTTAAGAAGATATTTAATATGCAGTTGTAGAAAGTGTTTATGGATTGTTTTAACTGTCTGGGTCACGAGGACATCTAAGATCAAATGTTACAAGAATTTTTTTCAAAATACTACGTACTGCAAATGCTATTTTTTTTAAAACTGCACGAACACTGTAAGGCCACAACTGTAGGTACAATTACTAATATTATGTATCAAAGTTTTGTAAGACAAGCATGTCTACTGGGAAGAAGGAAAAAATCCGGTTTAGTTAAACATGAATTATCCAAAGTGTTATAGAATGAAGATGAGGAGAAATTCTGTGTGGCGGCAGATTTTCTGGTGGAGCTAGTAAATAATCACTCTATCGTTGTGAGTTAACATGCATTTGCCACTCTCGCACATTAGGCTTTGGAAATTATTGTGGCTTCGAAAAAAGGGTTGATGTTTTGTCAATAATTTTCAATGATACTTAATGAGTTTGGCTTTCAATATAGCAGCAACATGCAGGCAAGAAATCTTTAATGCAGTTTACAACAAATCATTGAGCAGTGTGGAAGAACTGATCTACAAGAGAGGTTATAAAAAATTTAAGAACCTATATCTGGCACCCAAGACGATTAGGTTGGAAAAATCTAATATTAAGAAACCAAACACAGAAGTCGAGGGCTATGAAACGGCTAATGAGAAAGGAAAACTATTAGTTTGAACATAGAAGGTCATGCTGTCACATTTGAAGATGATATTAAAAGCCTTGCTACAGCTATGGTATGATGTGAAAGTTGCTTGCTTGATCAAGCAGATGAGTGATGCATATGAAGTGTTTAATGAAATATTCAAGAGAAAAGTTTAATTGCACATGAAGTGTTCGATGAAATGCTCAAGGAGATAATTAACATGAACATCAAGTGTTTGAGGAAATGTTTAAAAGAACTAAAAAATCCTTGTGAAGTTTGCAGTCATGAGGATTGGTAAAATGTGTGTTGCAGCCAAAGTAGCTGCTTATGTTGTTGTTAACAGTCAGGATGACTGAGTTATTGTGTTACAGCAAGGATGACTGAGATGATGTTGTTACAGCCAGGATGATTGAGTTGATGTTGTTAACAGCGAGGATGGTTGAGTTGTTGTGTTACAACTAGGATGACTGAGATAGTGTTGTTACAACCAGGATGGTTGAAATGATGTTGTTACAGTCATGATGGCTGAGTTGATGTTGTTAATAGCGAGGATGACTGAGTTGTTGTGTTACAATTACGATGGCTTAGATGATGTTGATATAACCAAGAAGGCTGAGTTGATGTTGCAGCTAGAGATGCTGCTTGAGATGATAAGCGAGGAAGGCTAAGTTGAGGATGTTTCAGTCAAAGAAGTTGTTGAAGATTAGATCAGTGATGAAAATATATGAACAATGTTGCAAACAGATATAAGATTTTTGGCAAGTTTGGAGTTCGAAGTATCTCACTCCCAACTTGAAGGGGTGTTGAAGAATATGTTTATCTAGTGTTCTTTGTGTTAGTTTTATAATTTCTGATGTTTTTAGGTATTATTGTACTTGCCCGAAATGCTAAGGGCATTTTGGTATTTTTTTGTATTAAGGGTATTTTGGTTAATTTTCGTTTTACAGCTCCTTATATAAGAGCTGGTAGGTTATATTAGTGATATTCTTGTTTTTCCTTCCTTCAATCCCTCATGTTTTTTCTGATGTTTTTGGAGGTCCGCCCCTTTCTTAAATACCTCATGTTTTTTCTTCTTAATATTAGTGATATTATTGTTTTTAATCTTCCACAATGTGACTCTGAATTTCAACATGGTATCAGAGTCATACATGGTGAAAATCGTGGCCTGCAATTACAGATTAGTGATATTCTTGTTTTTAATCTTCCGCAATACGACTCTAAATTTCAACATGGTATGAGAGCCATACATGGTGAAAATCGTGGCCTGCAAGAGTCGCCGAATGTTTTTAGATATTATTGTTTAAGAATATGCTTATCTAGTGTTCTTTGTGTTAGTTTTATAATTTCTGATATTTTTAGGTATTATTGTACTTGCCCGAAATACTATATAAGAATATTCTTCAGTCCTTTGCATAGCCTAGTTTTTCTTTCATTTCTTCGGACATTCTTAGTTTGAGCTTTTTTTCTAAAAGTAATTCTCCATCTTTTTTTTTCCTTTTTTTGTTTAGTTTATTTTGTAATCTTCTTTTCTCACATTCTGAACAGGACCTACCTCCTTGAAGCCTCACTCATTCACGACACTTTTTCTTAAGCTTTCCAAAGAATCTACAAGAATACTTCTTTGAGGATCCCCAGTCAGACTCGAATCGCTTGAGCCTTATAAATAATCCTCTAAGAACGCAGATTGATCTCCTCTCTCATGCCCGCATAACCCACCATACCTCCATAGACTCAACTGCCAGCTAGCTAAACAAAACCAATGGATGCATCAAGTAGGTTTCTAAACAGAATTGTGGCTCAACTTGTTTTGGCATTAAATCTTAAATGTTCGTGACTCCGAAACAAAGATAAGCTGGCAAAAAGCATTAGAAATGCACTAAAGCATTGTACTTTGATGGATAGCACAAGGAATAGGAAGACAGATCTTAGTACTCATTCTGATAATTCCTCTAAACCTTTGCAACTGAAAGATCTTGGTATGTACTGAAGGGCTTTCTCAATGACCACCTATCCATGTAAACAAAGCTCATCCAGCCAAAACTCGATATATTCTCAACTCTTACATTTCTAAATTTTGAAAGACAAGCCCAAACCCCGGCTTTGGTTAGTCATATATAAGGTTCTCTTGCTTATATTTTGTCGATCTAAAAACCACTTTGAGATTCAATCAGAAAGTCTCCTCCTAATAGGCTTCAGTAGAAAATTTGATGGGTAAGGGAAAAGAATTTTTTTATGTTAATCCTGAGAGAATAATAATAGCAAGATTGATTCTGCCTCTATTGGAGTTTGATGTGCAGCCTGATTTTCGATCAGACCTAATGTAAGTAGAGTATCATTGTAACATTTGTCGGTTTCTGAGGGATGCCCCAGGTATATAAAGCAGTCCCCGTCTGTAATTTGGTGAGATTGATCATAGTGAAATTCTGTTCTCTATCATGGCCGTGCAGTAGGAGGGGAGACATAACTATCTCTGAACCACATGAATCTTGTCTACGGTGATTCCTGTGATTGTTCCTGTATTTGATCTTCCTCTTCTGCTATTTCATTAACCATAAGCATCTGCCAAACAAGCTGGATATTAACTAGTACAAGATAAACAACAAAAACTTGATGTTCCCTAATATCCTTAAGTTGAGATTGTCTCATCGTCAAGTTTCTCCAGAAGAAACTATGCTTAATATCCCTTTCCTTATTCGATCCTCGACTCCATTACCACTCCCACCAACCCTACATATAACATAAAACTTGTGGTCCCTAGTTAGCATAGACATGACACAAAAAATGCACAAAATGTGAAGTTTCAGTGGTGCGAGTTAAACCTAAGATGAGACAATCAGAATTAGATAAATTGGCATATGCCAATCAGATAAGTACAGAACTAAACATAACCCTGCAAGTAATGAGAAATTTATATTAACAAGATCCAGTAGCCATGTATATGTTCAGACCTATCTTCTAAACAGTTCCATTGCTTTACACATGAGGTTTTGAAGCAATTCAAGAAACCAACAAATCAGTTGCATTATTCAGGGGACTGCCTTTTTGAAGAAGAGAAATTGTATACTCAGCAGCATCCATGAGGTCGGCACTGTTGTGGAGAGAGCGTTCTTCAGACGCGAGCAAGAATATGTTCCTCGCCTCAGCCTTTTTGGCTAGGCGAGCTACCAAATTTAGTGGAAGCTTAAGGGAGTTCAAACTATGAGGGATCTGGCGATAGAGAGAGAGGACAGTTGCTCGATTTCTTGCCAAATCTTCGGCTGTTGCCCAGATGATTCCCTTCGCCATCTTTCAAAATCAAAACCACCTCCACGAATTTGCTTATTGTTTCAAGTAGTTGATACCAGCATTTTGAGAAGTTTTCAGTATGCTGATAAATGACTAGTTGACCCAGTTGCTTTAGCAGCCGTGGAGCCGAGCTCCAAGACCAGAACCAGACAACCAGAGCGGCCCTACCGGAAGAGCTAGCTTACCATGCACATATGGGCCTCCCCGGCTGACATCATCCCAGCAGCCGTTATACGATCTTTCAAGGTCCTGAACATATCTATATCTCACGAGCCATCATGGTACCCGGATCACCGAATACCGATCATACATAACCCGCCGAGTACCGGACTCCTGAATACAACCAAAGAGCCGAGTTCCCGAGTATCCTCGGGATCTTGTCGAAGCTCCCAAATTTTATACATGTAAGCATGGAATTCTGCATGTGAAACACGTTTAGGATGATGTTCGTCAAAATCCTCCGACAAATATCCTCAAACATGATAAAAAGGAATAGGAACAACAACACAATCTCAATGAGAAAGAAACGAACAGCACATATTCAACATATAGGATAAGAAAAATGTACATGATCAGGATTATTTCAAGCGAAGGATACTAAACAAGAGGCTTTCCTTGATAACAATCGCCTCGAGTCCAAAGAGAACAAATGAAGATCATGGGTACTGCTCCTTGTAACTGAAAAAGCATGTACGGCATACAAATCATGAAACATCACCACCGTGGTTCACGCATTTCAAAAAACAATTGATGTACACCTCTCACCTCCGTGTGCGCGTGTGTGAGAGAGTAGACCGGGCCTACGGTCATATGAGAACCAAGCCCAATATGAGCAACCCATGTTGAATTTGGTCTGCTCATTTACCAGCCTCCAATACCCATTAGAAAGCATTAGATCTACACAAGCTTTTGTATGTCCGCGTGCACCTGTTTTGCAAGTATTGATGCACAACCTATATAGTAGAAGCCCATTGATATGATAACTGTTGCATACTCGTATATATCTTCATCAAATATATAAATAAGCTATTACATAACATGATACTCCTTTGATGCAATGTTGTACCGAATCAAAATTATGACCCAAAAACGATATGAATCGATGCACATCATGCTATATACATCGCCACCTTTGATGCAAGTTGTATATATGTGGTTCTGCACAATATACGCAACGTGAACGAGGGAAGATCTTAATGCACAGGCTTATTCGTGCTTATTTATCATAACATGTCGAAACTCACCCCAAATCGGTTCGCGGCACCTTTTGGGAAGCTTTGATGAGAACATTGTTTATTAAGTGTTGAAGCTTAAGTTCATCCAGCCAAGAATTAAAAGGCATTTGTCATAAACAACCAAAAACAGATGAATGCATACAAAGCAAACACCTGTGAGATAAGCGTTTAGTGACATCAAAAGAGTATCAAAAACTATAAACATGAAGGGAACAGTGAAAATGAACCCTTGCAAAAACAACTGCATAAGCAAGGGACTCTGTAGTTTATCCCTACAACTATACAAAAATGGGGATCCACAGAACCTAATAAAGTATGTGAAGAAAAAATAAAAGGTAGCAGTTTTAGCCCTAGAGAAAGGGGACCACTATCAACAGAAAAACATTGAACTGCACACGTTCTCGTGCAGCCGTGGAATTTCGGGGAATGCCTCAGCACCACATCTGCTGAGCCCACCATGGCTGCTGGACGTGTCGGATGAATCATAATCCCCCTTTAGAAATTGTGACATCTGAGTGGCAGCGTGATGAGCGTAGCTGATAGGAGCAACTGCACAAGTACAAGCAAATTATATAATTTGATAAGATTAGTCAATTGAATCGCCAACTAACTGTAGGCACCAAACATTTAAGAGCTCAATTAACACCCTACTTACCAATGGAGATTGCTGTTGTGCTACGCTGGTACCTGCAGGAACCACGCAGTATGTTGAGCATCATAGTGCAATGCAGTCTTCGGCTTAAAATCCTCACGAGTTTTGGGAAACTTACACATAAGAGAGAGCATGCACGAGCATTTGGAGATCATCTGGTGAGAACCCGATCTCATCCATCAAAATATGATAGTGGGTTGGCCTCGAAGTCCCCTGTAAACCAGGGGATTTTAGTAGGCAAGTTGAGTGTATCCACCTGGAATGGGAGAAATAATCGAGAGCAAGCTTACAATCATTCCAGCATGAGCGCACATGTAGAAATCATAGTTCCTGGGATGACAGATCTTAGTATCCACCACCGTACCTGAGTAAAAGATCAACTTTAGCGATGGCAACGTTTGATATTTTGTAAGAAAACAAAGTACAGAAACCAACTTTTGGACAAACAGGAAGAATATTAAGATGGCCTATGATGAAGGCACTTACCGGGAGGCACATTGTCAGGCCCATTCTGGAAGAGCTTGCTATGATGATTCTTCTGAGCAATGATCAAAGTAATCTTAGGCCGGTAGCCAGATTCAAGGAAATCACATGCCTGCAAAAAAGGATCAAATAATCTTCAGCACATCCAATCTTCACCATGCATCTTCTGTTGTTTTTATTTAGTACACAAAACTAACCTTTATGATCTGATCAAGTTCAATATTTAGAACCTGGTTGAACTGTGACTCACTCACACCATCCCTAACAACATTCCGTAGGGAAAAGGAGTCAGTACTAGAAAATTAGAAATATAACCATTACAACAACAATAACTAAGCCTATACTAGATGGCGTGAGCTACATGGATTCTTTTTTCCATTAGGTTTGAAACTATGCCATGTTAACAGTTAACTGAAGAGAAGATGGATCATTTCTTATTGTTTCCTTTCAACATTTTTGTGGTCTTCTTATTTTACCATAATCACCATCTAGTTTGTACCTTACCCACATCACCATCTTAAACTTATTTTGTGTCAACTGCTAGCATGGCACATGATGGGGCTCTATGAAAACAAAGAATCCATGTAGCCACCCCCATCTAATATGGGAAAAGGCATGATCAACTATAAGCATTACAATTTATTTAAAAAAAACACACACAATGAAACGCACCTGAAAATAATCATCTTCTCAGGCTTCCTTTTGGCACTTTTATAGAAATCAACCAGCAATTCTCTGCAACCCACTCAAACAACTATCAATTCATGGGTGCATAGTAACAGCAGAAGCATAACACACTAAATTCAGTACCAGAGGCTGACAGATCGGCTCGTGCTTTTCGGAAAAAATGGCAAGGTTGGTCATGGGTTATTTATATGAGGCTGAAGCCCAACTTAATCAAACAGGTTTTACATTAAGAACAAAGATTGCAAGAAAATGAATTTGAAATGAGTACATAAATTATCTCTACCGCATTCAGGCTAATGAAAGCCGAGTATGCAGAAAATTAATTTGCATGACTGCACCTGATGATCCCAGTATCAGTTTTCCCATCATCGCCAGGTTGAAACAGAGAAGCAACCATCTCAACCTTGGGGGATTGTGTCCTGACGGATGCCCTGTATCGGGAAATCAATGGCCACTCCCTAGAGCTCACCACCTATCAATTTAATCCCCAAACGGTTCAGGTAATACACACATGCACATGTATATAATCCATAGTAAACAAAAAGTGCAAGAAGAGATCTCCACAAACCGCAGCTATGGAAGGATTATCAGACTGTCCTGGTGAACCATGAGACACATCCATTCCAAAGATTATAGTTGGTGATGAGGAAATAATAGGAATAGATGGTGAGCTTTCAATGGCAAGCAGTGAATTAACTCCACCAAGCTAAATCATGGTCAAATGAAATAAGAATGTCAGAAAAATGATACAGCTGATAAAAGCAAAAAAGAAGAGACATTACCTTCGAATTGATCTTCAACAACACATTGGTCAGATACTGATCATTGATCTTGTGGCCCGGTGCAATACATTGCGTGGGTATACCCAATTCAGAAAGATTTTTTTTCTTCCAAGGTCCTGAATACAAAAATAGGGATAAAACACATCAATTAGCCTTGTCACTCATAAAATGGGAAGGCAGGACACCAAAGATTTACAGAATGAAATGTTACCATAAATATATGAATTCTTCCTTTCAGATAAGACACACAAAAGGAATTGTGGTGGCCCTGGAAGTTTGGATTTTATTTGTTCAAACATCTTCTCGACTCTAACAGAAGGCAGAGCATTCCGAAATTCAGGATATTCTTCGAATATTTCAAATGGTGGGGCAATGTGCTGCAGACATGAAGGTGGAAGTAAATGAAAAAATCAAAGATAACAGAATAACGACAATCCGTAAATTAATAGTAACATTGAGATAAAATCTTACAATGCCCTTGTTCCTGCCTGAATTGGCAAGGTCCGTTGCAAGACGAGCTGTGTCACACCTTGCAGAAAAGTTAACCATAGCCCACCTCTCAATCCTCACCGGTTTCAGCATTTGCTGCCAAAATATCCCATTAATCAATTACACAAAGCATTGCCTATGAACCAGGTATAGCTCGGTAAACAGAAAAAAGACACAGCAAATTGAAAAAAGGGAACCTTCTGGTTAAAATTCCAGCGCCCATTCCGTGGAGCGAATGACTCCCCATTTCCAAATATGAGCTTCAGAAAATCACAGATAGGAAACAGGACAAATATATAAATATTATAAACAGCATATTTACATTAAAAAGCAACATATGATGTATCATAAAAGGTCCATTTACATAGGATTATCACCAAAAGCCAAGGGACATATAAAAGGAACATACCTTTGGGGCGGGAAGAATTCTACCCTCCAATTGTGTAAACTGATCACTGAAATTTATACCACATGCAGACAAAATAGGGTCATTCTGGTACTGGTTTGCCCTCATTGCCTATGAAGGAAAACAGTAAAGACTCAAAACTCCTTTGATGTGTTCATCGTCTAAAAGGAACAATAGATGTAAAATGCACACATCAGATAAACTCCTCATTCTCTCCTGAGGCTTCTGTCTGGATTTTTCAACGAGAGAAGCTCTCTGCTGGGATGACAAAGACTTCGTGTACCGTTGCAAGGAGACCAGCGTACACAGCTGAATAAAAGAACAAGCAAAATTAAAGATAAAGGGTCATAGTTCGACCAAACAGAAGACAGAAGTAGAAGAAAAACGTTGAATAGAAAACATAGCAAGAGTACTGGCCTCAACAGGCAGATAATTAGGTCGTCTTGGCCTACCAACATCGATACAGGGAAAGTCTCCAGAATATCTCAGTTCCATGCCTTTCTCTCTAGAGAAATACTCAGAGACAGTAATTTCAACTGTCTCATTGCCTTCAGCTGATGGAGATCTTACACGCAAGGTAAAGCTGCAGAATTTGAACCGAAAAACATTGCAACAGCAAAAGTATCACTCGCAGGCAGTCAAATAGACCGAAACAGAGATAATAAGGTACACACTATTGGTTGCTGCAATTATGCTCGCTCAATCCTAAGATCTTGAACTCCATTGTCGTGTGGGTCGTCTTAATTCTCAGGTTTTTGAGCATCCGCTTTGCCTGAAAATTTGTGGTATATCAATGTATGCTTTAGAGGCTTATAATTTAAGAAGCAACAGAAAGAAATACTTTACCTTTTGCCAATCAATCCTGTGTGGATCCCTAACGTTTTGGTTCTCCATTAAAAAGTCAATAACAGGACCAGGCTTCAATATCATTGTAGTTGAGACATCTGCATAAAAAAAATGCAACATTAATTGGATAGGAAAGGTTAACATGACCGTATAACCAAGTACATCGAAAGACCTAGTCAAGCAACAGCATTTACCTATATTAAGGGACAGACCACCCTGCGTGGGCCGGAATGATGCATGGAATCCCCTGCAACCAACAACACCTCCACCTATGTCCACATAGTTCCGTGAGTCATCATGGAAGAATGATTGGCGAACAAGCAGACAACCTCTGCACATCAGTAGAAACATGTTCGCAGCAAAATACAAAATCCATGAAATTAAAAAGCACTCAAGCTTGTGACGACACATCAACCATAGAAGAAAAAAAGCAGTGTGCGTACCTTTTTGCAGCATGTTGACGAAGAATGATGTCAAGAACACGCAGAGCCTCTTGACCGGATTCTTCACCACGCATTGCAGACTCAATTTGACGTAGAGGAATCTTTGTTGCATAACTGATTTGGACCTCGAATTTCCTTGGCCTCCCTGAGCGCCTCGACCTTTTCCGCTCACCCTCACTTGGGCTACCATTGCCATTTCCGTTGCCATTTCCACTGTGGAAAACATTATCCAGAGGTTACAAGACAAAGTTGACAGCCCACATAAACATAGCGAGGATCAATGAAAGGAAAAGCAAAACGAAATGAGTATACCTGCGAGAATATTCTTCCAAAACCACTGTAAAATTTAAAGTCCTTTGGGGCAGTTCTCCATAGGTAAAGAGACTCTTCTCACCATCATACGCGAAATCTTTGTGTGATAGTTCAGAGCCATAAGTTTGCTGAACTCTGTCTATGATCTTCCTCCCAATGCCTTTGCTATCAACAACTTTAGAATCTTCAGAAGTGACACGGACCTAAAAAAATGAGAAGAAAAAATTATCAGCCACGGATTTCTGATTAGTGAATAACGAAATAAGAAAATGAAAACATACAGAGTAATGGAAGAAGCAAGCGTCCATGTTGGTAGGACGCTTCACAGCAAAGTGATTAGAACACAGCTGAATTTTTTGCCCAATATTTCCTGTACCCTTTCTGGCCATTGGAATACGGGCAGGGCCAGTATCAGCAAGAATTGGGATCACATTAGGAGGCACCACAGGTGGTGGCGGTGGTAGATCAGCAGGAACGTCGTTTTTTTCCATCTGGATAAGCGCACAGGAATAGACATTAATATACACAGAAAAAGAGGGGGAAACAGGAGTTAGCAAAGAAATAAGATGATTGATTGACATAAAATAACATTCAGCACAGCAGAGTAAAAACGATTAAAATAATCACAACGTGATTCACTCTAAAAAAATAAATAGACCAAGCAAAACGGAAGGCCGCCATTCCACATTGCCAGCTGAATGACAAAGAAGTAGCATTAGACAAAGTTGAAATACGCAGCTCAAAAAAATAATCACAGTTCATGATTGAAAGCAAAACTAGGAAGAAACGAGAAGTGTAACAAGTAACAACTATATTAGCGAAAAAAAAGACAGCACAGCACATTGCAGGAGAGAGTTGGTTTATGCTGGATCTTGAAGAAATAACATCAAACAAAGAGGGGAAATACCATGTATCGATCATGCAACAAACAGAACTGAAAACTGTAGTTCCACTGCATCTTTCAAAAAAGAATAACCACAAAGAAGTGCATGCAATGCCCAAAACTTATGTAGTCAATCACTTCGACCATTTTCCATTAACATAATCAGAACTAGCTTCACTTTATAAGATTGACAGGCCAAAAAAAACGGTAGACCACCATTCGACATTGCCAGCTGAATAACAAACAAGTAGCAATAAGTATAGTTGAAATAAGTAACTCATAAAAACAACCATAATTCATGCTTAAAAGCAAAAAGTTAGACGAGAAGATGAGTAATAACGACTATATTGGAAAAAAAAGGACCCAGCACGGCACATTATGGGATCGAGTTGGTTTGTGATGGAACTTAGAGAATCAACATCATATTAAGATGGGAAATACCATGTGCAGACAATGCAATAAACTGAACTGAAACTTGTAGTTACAATGCATCTTTTCGAAAATAATAGCCACAGAGAAGTGCATGCAATGCCAGAAACTTATGTAATGAATCACTTCGACCACCTTAGTTAATCCCAAAATCCTAAACCCTTGAGTTTCAGACGCTAACAAAAAAAAGCTAAGTGATCAGTGCCATTGTGAAGCAAATAAAACCGAGCATACCAAATGTATAAGCAATGCAGAATAAATAGAACATGAAGGAAGCATGAAATCGACTAGCAAGAATGAACTAACGCAGAAGAAGCAGGCAAACGGAATAAATAAAGAGAAAATGGAGAAGATAAAAAACGGAAAACAAAATCCATATGAAAAAACATGACAACAAAGATACATTGCTTAATGTTTGAACTCCAACTTTTTATTCTTAACGATGCCCAAGCAGCACCTTCAGAGAAGAAAAAACAGACGAAATAAAAGAAGAAGAAAGGAAAACCAAAAGACGGAAAAAGGATCAGAGAAGGGAGCAGGAGAGGAAGATGAAAAAACAAGAAGAAACTTGCCGTCGCCAACGCTGGACGACGTTGCTGTCGCTAGAGATCGGTTCCCGCACGGAGAGAGAGAGAGAGAGAGAGAGAGAGAGAGTCCTAAAGGGATTTACAGGACAAAAGCGAAGCACCACAAAGGGAAACCGGCGCTTTATTTTCCCTCCTATTCTCGAAACCGGCGTTTTATTTTCCCTCCTAATCTCGAAACCGGCGTTTTATTTTCCCTCCTAATCTCGAAACCGGCGCTTTACACAAAAACTAGTTAGGGTTTCCACGTTTGAAATATGAGGTCCGCTTCTCCTTTATTTATACAACTACTCTTCTCTCTGACGTTATTATTAATACACTTATTTCAGCAGACTAAGGGTGATTTAGTCACTGGACCATCAGCGTGCAAACGCATAGTGGAAATGTCTAAAACAGCCTTATCACTTCAATTATTCACCGAGAACTCCTGAATATTTTCACGAATACCCTCCTACAAATTCCTTTCCCTTTAGGTTTTTTACTACCTGTACTTATTACACGAGTATAAGGGTAACTCAGTCATTCTATTTTCTGTGGGAAGCTTTAATTGTTTTCGCGTTATTGCCTTATGACATTTCGTTAATGACGTCAAATGCTTTCCATTTTGCCTCAGCGTTGCAGTGGTGACGGAGGCGGATCCAGAAGGGTACTCTAGGCATTTCCTTATCGTCTCGTGAGATCCATTTTCACGCTCGACATAATTCAACGGAGGGTAAATTGGACAAAACAGGATGGTGAATGGATGACAAATGTAGATGATGGAAGACTCTCGGTTGGCTTCTGAAAGGTCATTAAATTACAATTTCACCTAAGCATGATCGTACTAGCGTCTTAAGGTGCGTGCGGAACCTTGTTTCTTTTATTTTACTTCTTCGCGAAGTAAGGCAATGGGTTGGACACGTACGCAATATATATTTTTAGAGGAACTGATGTATAATATCATATTTTGATGGTAGCAAATTTAAATTGTTTTTTATTATAAATAGTTGAAATTTAAATTTAAAAATATATTTATAACTTTTTTTGTAAGTATTTTTATTTATATGAATATTTTATTTTTTAAATTCAAAATTAATATGAATGATTGAGATTTTTTAGATTTACTAACATATACCAATTTTTTCTATATTTATATATAAAAAGAGATAGAGAAATCAAAATACTAACTGTGGTAATAAATTCAAACCCATCTTAATTGTTTATCTTTAATGATAGTTAGTTGAAATTTAAATTTAAAAACAAATATATATATTTTTTTAGGTATATATTATTTATATATACTTTTATTTTTAAATTAAAATTTTAACTATACATTATTGAAAGATGGATAATTGAAAATTGTTATATATAAAAAACACTTGTATATGTTAGCACCTTTAGGTACAAACAAATCTAAATAAATCTCAATCATCTATTTTTTATAATAAATAGTTAAGATTTGAATCTATAAAGTAAAAAGTAATAATATCTACTTTGTTTACATTAGCATTGTTTTTTAATTAAGATTTGTTTTAATTTTTGTATATACTAGCATATACTAATTTCTCTTCTTTTTTCTCTCTCTCTCTATATAGGTTAAGTTTGGTTCGAACCAATATTGCCTTACCTGAAACATTATATCTAGGATCCTTACAAAACCCACACGAGGCATGCAACATATTTAAACGTTGTGAAGCTAGCAGCTGGCTCAACTTGCTAATAAATACTAGAAAACAAGCATCGACTTCGATGGTTGTAAAGTTATCTTGAATGATTGAAAAAACAAAATATTTTAAAATACGAAGGGATTTGAGTATTTACCGTTATATTTATATAGAATGATATGATTTTCAAAGAATATATTGTGAAGGTTCATCATTCAATTATTTTTAATGGATGATCATGAACAGTATCAACAAGGCATCATTCTTCTCACATAGTGACTTCTCATCTGACAATAATCACACTTTATTTTTTTGTGTGTCTGATCATCAATCAAGGGCGAGCAAACGGTATTCATTAATGACATATATATATATATATTACATATAAACATATCTAAATAAATTTCAACTATCAGCCTAAAGAAATAGGTAGTTGATATTTGAATTTAAAAGCAAAAGACACACTAGTACTTTTTGTAAGTTTACTTGATGCAAAAAAAAGTTTTTTAAAAAATTTAAATCTCAATTATTTATCAATTAAGGTAAGCTAGCATCTAATATTGCTAGCATATATCATGCTTTCTCTCTTTGGTACAAGCATAATGTATAATAACATAAGACCATAATAATATCATTTCAATAGATAAGCTAAGTGATGCCTACAACATCACTTAGCAACCAAAGCAACAAAAAAGTACAGACATGGCTTCAGATTGCACACGAGACCTGTATGCTACCCTCTCTACAGAGTTAGCCTGCCTTATTGTACATGTACCGTATCTGGTAAGTATACTATACTATGTATTGGTACTTTGATACCTAATAGGGACGCTGGCCTTTGTAATTACCAGCAGGGTCATAGCTGCAAATGATAAAAGTTTTACCGCTGGTGCACTTGACCCTGGCGCACCCTAGGCGCTGTGAGTTGCGCCACACCACCTGGGTGTAGTGTCCACATATCCGACCGTCGGCACAGGTATTGCTGTCATAGTTATAATATTGGTTTTCGGCCGCCCAAAAGTTGACGGCATCGGCTGCAGACCACTCCTTACCACCACCCCTGAAGAGGTTCTCTCCATATGAACCGCCGGAGTGCACCATTTCGCAGTTGCTGATCCTCTGGCTTGCATAGTTCAGCGCGTAGCTGGCGACATTATCATCCCAGGTCAGGTCACCGATGCCAAGCGGCCTGCGCACACTATTGTGTGCATCGACGAAGTCTTGGGGTGAGTTTTGGGCTTGAGCCCCATGGATCAAGCCTAGACCGAGCATGAGCACGACACATACCAGTGCGGGTGAGTCGATGCCTAAGTTGGACTCAATGGCTTCATTGGTGTGTATATCGGTGGCCGAAGATTGTTGCCAATTTATAGAGCAGAGTCTACCTCAAGTCTTTCGCGCTTTCATCACCTTGATGACGTTACTTTGGAAGTATGAGAGACATTGATGGAAAGTGCTCTTGTGGAAGTTTATCATGCGTCTCAAAAAGATGACCCATTTATTGGAATTACAAGAACCAATAATTTGTAAATTGAATTTAAGCTATATTAGATGGTTGATTAACACACTTAAATAAGTAAACAGGCTGATAAAAAAAAACTGGTCATGGTCTTGCTCGGTTAGGCTCGAGCACCCGGTTTACGATCTAAACGACCCCAACATAGCCGGCTAGTAAAGCTATACGAGCCGGAAAAAAGTTGAAGGTCATGAGTTCACTACCCAAGGTGTGCATCTGGCTTCGTCCTCCTCACAACAATTCTTGTTAAGTAAGAACTCATATATTTCATAAAACAAGGTGCTTGTAAAATGACTGGTTATAAAGGTTGTCCAGTGCAATGATCAGTATCTCACTCATATATCTAGGGGGGTCGAGTCACAAGTTGAAGGTCATGAGTTCGATACCTGAGGCCGATGCATCTCCCATTGTACCAAAAGGTTAAATCGCTCTAAGAAGGTGTAACGGCAAAAGAATCAGGCTCTCACATTTGAGGTCAAGAGTTCGAGTATAGAGGCTCATAAAGGTGTCGATTTGTAACTAATATGTGTCTAACAATAAAAACACAACAAAATTTTGATCAAACATGAACGTGCATGCACCATGAGTGATAGCTCACCTGGTAGCTAGGGAGGCAACTCATTAGTCGAAGGTCATGACTTCGACACCAGAGCGTGCATATGGCTACGGCATCCCCCCCCCCCCCCCCCCCCCCCGGCCTTCCCCTTAGTCCTTCAAAAAGCTCTAGGGCTAAGACCTTCGCACCGAGGGCCATGCTGAGCCAATGTGCGCAATGGTCGAGTGCTCATGGCAGTTGAACCCTTATCGGCATGTGGGCCGGACCCCCGCAAACAGAGCCCGGGTCCGTGCATCTGCTGGCCATTATTCCGTGTAAATTCCGTCTAAGGTGGCGTTCCACACACGGCAAACGCATCCTAGGTGTCCCCTTTGGCAGCTAAGCCCCGGCCCCCCCTAGTGGGGCCTTTCCTTTGTATAAAGAGAAGTTATAGAGATGAGAAATATGCAAACCCAGGAATCGAACTCTTGAGCTTCAACTTGTGAGTCGTCCCCTAACCAGACGCTCATTGCTCGTTGTATGAATTTGAACAAATTTGTGTAAATGAACTTCAGTTATTGAGATGGGTATTGGGGTTTGGTCAACGAACCGAACAAAGTCAATCAGGGGTTGTTCATATTGGGCTTGGTTCTTATGTTCATGAAAAGCCAGCTCGAACATTAGGTTCGTGTCCGAGTTCATCCGTGTTCCGTGTTGTGTTTGTTTTAGCTCATCTTCGAAACAATATCCTGGTAATCAATAGCTCAGTTTGTTTACCGGCCCTACTATTTTTTTATGAACGAGGTAAGATCTTCTCCATATTATGGGGAGCTAAATACATATTTCAATCAAGTAGGTGACACACATAGGCGTATCCAGTTTAATTCTGGAACCAGCAATTTTATTAAAAAAAAAGTACAACCAAACCGGGTGGTTTCAGGTTCTGTTTTCGGGTTCAACCGGTTAAGTTGTGGTTAATGCCGCCGGACCGGTTAGGAACCGATCATGTCTACTTAGGCAGCTTCTGCTTACGAACAAACGTGCATTTAACGTTTACTTCTGTATCCATACATCTCCATCGTCCTTTAACTACATGACGATATGAAAGACTTTGTCATGATACATTGCCGGGAATTTCACGTTAACATTTGATTCCAAGATTGGTCCAACCAGCGCCAGGTCCCTAGCATAGGGATGGGCTGGATGGCAGTCCCTAGCATATATATATATATATATATATAATATATATATATAGAGAGAGGAGAGAGAGAGAGAGAGAGAGAGAGAGAGAGGATATGGTATAGGGTGGCACATTTAGACGCAACGATGTTCAAACAAATCTCAACGATCAATTTTTGGTGATGTCTAATTGAAATTCAAATTAAAGAAACAAAAAGTATATGTGTACCTTTTGAAGGAATACTTTAGTTTACAAACACTTTTTGTTTTTAATTTAAAGTTCAACTATCGATCAATAATAAATGAATGGTTGAAACTTGTTTGTATACACTAGTTCCTAATTACCCTAGCATATATCAAGTTCTCTCTCATACACATGCACACACACGCATATATACACATATATATATATATATATCTGTGTGTGTGTCTGTGCATGCGTGCATGCAATCAGTATAAGTGAAAACTTGTAAATTGCCGATATAATGTTTTGGACATATGCACCACGCTGATTACTTAAAGGTTCTTTCTAATTGGTATAAAAATTGATGGTTCGACCCCAATTTGGACCCACTTCGATGTCTCTTCCTACTTAGCCGTGGGACAACAGATTGTTTAATCCTTCAAGATAGTTCAACTGAATTTGGGTGAACTTTGTTCAACAAAAAGATGAGGGACTTCCCTCACATTATGGTCTAATTGACAAATAAAAAATATATAAATGTATTTCATGATCAATGGTTCCTAAGGAGGACCCGGGTGTGTCTTGTTATTTTCTGTTTGTATTGGTATCTCAAGCCTAACTTGCAATTCAGGAAGTTAGAATACCCAAAGTCTTCGAATATAACTTGGATCTCCAAAAAAAGACTATTACATCTTTAATTGTATAAATTAGACATGGGTGGTTCCAGATGGAATCGAACTGGACAAGAAATTGACTGAAACCGTAGCTATAACCCTAGATGTATATATATATTTATATGTACATACAGACTTTTTGTTTTTTAATTTAAATTTTAATATATTGGATACCTAACACATAAGTGAGTGAGCATATACCACGTTCCCTCTTCATATATATGTATATATGTATATATATATATATATATATATATAGACTTTTTGTTTTTTAATTTAAATTTTAATATATTGGATACCTAACACCTAAGTGAGTGAGCATATACCACGTTCCCTCTTCATATATATATATATATATATATGTCTGTATGAGTGTGTAGAATCATAAGTGAATTTGTAAATCGGCGGTGCAATGATTTGCGTACCCAGACAATGTAACTTGTCGAATCCAGTGTCGTCCTCTCAAATTTGAGGCGACACTGGATTCGGTGAGTCAGATTTGATATCTTGATGCATGTTGGAGTATCATTTGGATTTGATTCAGATATTATACGTTTAGATATATTTGTTGGATAACTAAGATGTTCAGTGGATATTCTATACCCAACTCCATATGCAAACATACTCTTTTCGAACTCTGTCTTGGCCTTCCATGTCCAAATTAGAATACGACCATACCCATTTCCACATTATTCAATTTTCAAACGACTGAAATTTACATGCCAGCTTTGCCCTATCCTTGTGTTTGTGTGCACGTGCACGCATGTGTGTGTGTGTGTGTGTGAGAGAGAGAGAGAGAGAGAGAGAGAGAGAGAGAGAGAGATGCAGTCAAGGGCATGCATACAAACACCACATTGTACAAATGTACCTGCGGGTAAAATCATAAGGCCGTGCGTTCCCGCCCCTAGGAATCTCTAAAGAAGTTCATGATCATGTCTATCTGAAGTGATTGGAAACAATTGGGTCGTCTTTGGGTTGACTTGTTTTTAACACATGACATGAACAGAATTGACTATAAAGTTGCTGGGAATTTAAGAGAAGCTGACACAAACATTACCAGAAAATTTTGTGTCTGCATTACCTAGTGTCAAAAACAAATTAGGTTGTCTTGAAGTTGGCATGCCACGAACTTAAACACGAAGTTGTTGACAATTTCTAACACGACACAAAAACCCAAAACGAGAAAGTCATCTGTTTCGAGTCAAAGTGACAAAGAAAACATCCCAATCAAACAATGGAGATGTTTATACAAGATTAAGTACTGAAAGAGAGTATCATAGCTAAAGCAAGACATAATTAACTCACTTACCGTCCAAGAGAAATTGGTTTCAAAAAAAAGTGCATGCCCTTGAGATTGGTGGTAAACTGCTAGAGCACTCAAAAGATCTAAAGTTCTAGTCAAACATGCTGCATTTTAGAATTGTTATTTTTCTGACATGGTATTTACTTTACCAAGTCTTCAAGCAGCTAAAAAATGTTAAGTTGGTTTCAACAAAAGACTTGTTTTGAATAAGCATACCTACATGTCTAAAAGGGAAATTGTAGAACCTCTTCATCAATGGATGATTCCGGACACCAGACGAATTTTTAACTACGTTCTTTTTGGGCAAGGAACCTGTTTGTTCTACACAAATCCAAGTCCATTCATTATTTATACATGCTCCATAATAGTGAACTTATCTCAAAAGATGGACCTGACGAGAACCACCAGACTACAGCTTCATGCAGTCATAACATTGGACATCAGATATATCAATATGGAAGAGATACTGGAATTTAAAATGAACCTGTTAAAGGGAGACCACAAATGAACTATGTCAATAGAAGTATCATTAAAAAAAGAGATCTTTATGAGAGACTACATCACAGATACAGAACCCATGTTCTGACATAGTTTGCAACTGATAAAATGCCAAAAGCATTCCAATGCTATCTCCCAATATTTCACACTGGTAAACGAAGCAGAGTTCTGGCATAATCGGTAACAGAAAAAAACATAATGATATTGCATATCTTAGCAAGAAAATACATAAAAAAGAATAGCCTATCATGTGGATGAGTGAAGCACAGTACAAATTGAAAGGCTCCCCTCGATATATCCCGCACGTGATTTTATATCTCACTCAAATCAAACAGACCCTAAAGTCACTCTAGAAAGTAACACTAAATCACAACTCCCAATGGATATCCTGTAATTTTCTTCAATTTGGGCTTGAAAAAATGGGAACCCAAGTTAGAACTGCATAACCAAGAATTCAGACATTTCTAGGAAAAATGTAACAGACATTGACCTGATCCAACCTTTAATTTGTACCTATTGATCTCTGTCAAAAATGAGTAGAGCTGTATCATGCAGCAACCCCTGTAAAACATGACGAGAAAAGGAAACAATTGATATGATTTACAGCAAAAGCATAACAATGTAAGCAACTGATCAGAAAAGAACTTTCATGTTTCATTCCAACAGGGTTGGGATTTCTCAGAGACTTGTTGCCAAGCCCATCAGTCTTAGCCACTTTTTCTATTACCACGAAGCTTTATCCTAGCATATAGCATGCATGCCACTTAGAAAATAATCACGTGATCATTAGGAATAATCGTGCCACATCCCGTGCCTCACAAAATAGCAAAGCAAGAAAAGAGCTCATGCTCAGTTAGTACAGTACCTCTGTTGGATTGTCTACTAGTAACATTATATCCTTCCATGTAACTCTGAAGCTTTTTCTGTAGAATTGGTGGCAGAATTCCCTAGCCCGAAGCTGAAAGAACCTGACCTTTCTGGTTCTGGGACTGATCTCCAATTTGGGTCACCATATACAGAACTGGTACCATATAGATCTGAGTAAGGTCCATTATGAAAACCATCAGATGAACCATAAGGCTCTTGAGAGATTCTACTTCGACCAACTTGAGTACCATAACCACTTCTTCCCAATCCATAAGTGTTGCTGGAATTTCCATAACCGGGCATGTCATAAGAAGCATTGCTTTCTCGTCCATGAATGGAAACAGAAGGAGAGAGTCCCCAACTTGCACCATTTCCAAAACTCCCACTTCCTGAAGTTGCATAATCTGCAGAGACAGCAGCGCTGGTCGAATCATTAAGACCACCACAACCCCAAACATCTCGTCCTGACATATTGAGAAATGACCCACCTATCCCATTACTTGCATTATAACCGATGGGGCTGCTATATCTACTTGAATTTCCACTGTAATAAGAGTTAAGTCCTCTACCATAGTTTATACTAGCACTAAAACTACTAGTACTGTTGCTTGGGCCTAGGGAAGGCCTGAAACTAGCTCCAGACAAGTACACTGCGTACACAACACATATCCCTATACAAAACTGTGCATCAACATCTGTATACATGCATATGCATAGCTGGCTGAAAATCAATTTTCAAATATATCACCGTCTTCTTGTCAGCTAGCAGATGCTTCTTTTATGTTTTGACAAATAATTATATGTAAAACTACTTATGTCACAGTTGTAAGTGAAACCAACCGCAGGCCATCTTTCAGATTGTCATGAAAAATATGATGAATATCACCAAAAAACACACTGAGTATCAAAAGCATGACATAAAACAAATACCTTACAGAATAGTTGATGAAAACTTGATGGATAAGTTCCAATAAGTGAAATACCAATCATCAGAGAAGAAAACACGTTGAATCACACATCGTAGCCTAGCCTACCTTCTTGGACCTCTGCCTGTCTCTCTCTCAAACACAGGCACGCATACAAGCACAGAGATGCACACAAATATACATGCATATAAGTATATATATGCATTGCCTTTTGCATGTTTCTCTGAGATGGATGCTTCGTACCCTACCTACGTGATGACCATGTGATATTGATATTTGGTTGTGCATGCCACTTCTTGATCTTAAAATTGGAAGAGTAACAATATAATTCACGATGGTTATTCCACTGATAATCCAGATTATTGCTATGGAAAGGAAAATACAACCAGCAAATAAAGAAGAGACAAAAAAAGCATGGCAAACTAAAGAGTAAGAACTAAGAATATGCTTTTTTTGGTTGTGAGGAGGGCCAAAACTCACAAGAATAAGTTTTTTTAGATAATAAGGTAAATTAAAATTTTGAGATATGATGGTTCTACAAAAGCATAAAGCACACAAACTAGTTCCCAGACAGACTTCATGTAAAAGAATTCCATGAAGTTCAAGATAAAAGAAGACCTCATGTAAATTACCAGTGAAAATGGAGGGATGCATGTAATAAATATGTCGCTTTGATGCATGCTTGTTCTCTTGTAGCAATCTTTGAATGATGAAAAGGACTCTAAAGAGCACATCTGACATTCCAATATTCAAGGTCAGAGAAAGGGACACATGGCCATCCTCTCATACATGAAAAATTTAATCATATAAGCGTAATGAATCTTACAAAGTCTGTGAATGGCTTTCTACTTCCATAGAAATTATTTCCTTGTGAGTGGTCAATCTATTGCAGCAACTTTGTTCCAAAGAAATTAAAACAAAGAAAAGTTAGACATTGAAACAACCAGAGCCACATTCTCACTTCATATTCTTTTCTTTATGGATACTTTTCAAGATATGCATGGCATGCTAACGAAACAAAACAAAATTCTACACATTGAATATTTAGATAATACTATACTAATGCATAAGATACACCACTCACAGTCGATTTAAGTACAGTAACCAAGTACTTCCTTGGATACACTTTTTAACATCTTTGAACACACAAATTTACTTGATTATATCCTTAAAATGCCCATCTTGATCAACATACCCATCTTGATAACTTTCTTTCAGTATCCCTGTTAAAGCTCAATTCCACAATGAAGCCATAAGATTAAAGCAGCTTTTGTTCGGATACATCAACTCATCATCACATTAAATCAGTATTAAAATTTGAAGGACAAGCCATCAGTTGAACTGACCAATCATGAATTTTTCTTTTATTGGCAACAGTGCTACTAGCTAAACGCTATTGGAAGCAAAAGTTTCTGTGACAACATTTTGACATGCCCCTGTCCATCACTGTCATTCCTAGAAATACATGGCCATGAAATTCACAAGCAGTTAAATACCAAAAATCATACATGTATAGTTTCTAACACTTGGCTTCAGCATTGTGTGTCTCACTACTAGAGTACATAGGAAGTTTCATGTTTGCATTTGTTGGTTATATGATGCTTTGAATAAAGAAATAAGAATGCACATATATAAGTAAAAGAATGTTACATTTTCTCAGATCTCTCTCTCACTCTTGCATTTTGTTGGCTATATTTTTTTAAAATGAAAAGTAAGATGCACATATGTGAAAGAATGTCAGTTTTATGTCAAATCTCTCTCTCTCTCTCTCTATATATATATATATATATTTATCTAAGTACATTTTATATCTTTGAGAAGGAAAAGAATATGTGCCAACATTTCGGTTTGCCCTCCGCCCATGTAAGGAATCACCCTTGCATTGCTGGTTCCAAGCCCGGATAAAGGAGGAGGGTTGTGTTAGGCTTTCGACTGCCAGCATAAAACTTCATCGGATTTTTACAACATGGATTACAAAAATTATGAGCATTGCTTTGGGGCATCCCCGCCTAGCGACGTGCTGCAGAGCCCGAATGCAGTAAGAAGTAAGCAAGGGCTACTACATTTTCGTCCGAATGTAGTGAATCAATTGCAGAGAGGGTTCTCACATCATGGACGGGTGTGGGTAAAGAAGTTAGTCCCGCTACATTGTCGCCCGAATGTAGTGAAATTTTTTTAAAGAGGGTCTCCGCATTTTGATTATGGACGGATGCGGGGGGTAAGGAAGCTAGTCCTAGATAATAAGATTCATATTGGTTCTTGAAATATCGGAACATTATCGCGTAAGCTAATGGAGGTGGTAGATACTATGATTCAGAGAAATATTCATATTCTATGTTTACAAGAGACAAAATGGGTTGGAGAAAAAGCAAAGGATATAGAGGATACAGGTTTTAAATTATGGTACTCAGGTAAAGAAAAGGCTCGAAATGGAGATGGTATTATCATAAATAAAGATTTAAAGGAGAGTGTAGTAGACATACAACGATATGGTGACCAAATCATGACGTTGAAATTAGTGTTAGGAGAATAGGTTTTGAATATAGTTTGTGCTTACGCATCCCAAGTAGGACTAGAAGATAGTATAAAGACAGTTTTTTGGGAAGAGTTAGATAAGGTGTTTCAAAAGATTCCACAAGGGGAGATGATTTATTTAGGAGGAGATTTAAATGGACATGTCGGTAAAGAGGCATTAGGATATCAAGGGATTCATGGAAACTTTGGTTTTGGGGGTATAAACAAGGAAAGTAGGGAGATTTTAAATTTTGCTATGTCATTTGATCTCTTTATAGTCAATACAATCTTCAAAAAACGAGATGAACATTTAATTACTTATAAGAGTGGCTTATCACAAACACAAATTGATTACTTTATTTGTAGAAAAAAAGATAGAGCATGTTGTAAAGATTGTAAGGTAATTCCAGGAGAAAGCTTAACCACCCAACATCGACTTTTAGTTATGGATTTACAAATAAAAAAATGGACAAAGAAGAAAAGAGTGCATCGAGCTATTCGGACTAAATGGTGGAACCTCAAAAGCGAGAAAGAAGATATATTTAAATTGAAAGTCCTTCAAGGAGATGTTTGGAATTATGTTGGCACACCCTGTGATATGTAGAATAATATGGCTATACATATTAGGAAAGTGGCGAAAGATGTGTTAGGGGTATCTAAGGGAGGTGTACCGGCACAAAAAGAAGCTTGGTGGTGGAGTGAAGTAGTACAAAATAAAATCAAGGCAAAGAGGGCATGTTACAAATTATATTATGCTAAGAAAACTAGTGAAACTTTAGAAGCTTATAAGAAAGCAAAGAAGGAAGCGAAAAAGGCCGTTAGTGAAACAAAAGCTAAGATTTGGGATGACTTATATAAAAAACTCAACTCAAAAGAGGGTGAAAGAGATATTTTTAGGATAGCTAGGGTTAGAGATAAGAAAACTAAAGATCTTAATTATGTTAGATGCATAAAAGACGAGGATGAAAAAATTCTAGTGGTAAATGATGATATAAGAAATAGATGGAAAAACTATTTTTATAATCTTTTTAATGAAAATAAAGATGTTAGTATTAGTCTAAGAGATTTAGCCAAGTCAGAAAAGTATATAAACCACAATTTCTACCGACGTATTCAAAAGAATGAAGTCAAAGAGGCTCTTAAACATATGAAGAGTGGTAAATCGGTAGGACCAGATAATATTCCTATAGAAGTTTGGAAAAGACTAGGAGAAATAGGAATCACTTGGCTCACAAGACTATTTAATGAAATATGGAAAAACCAAAAGATGCTCGAGGAATAGAGAGCAAGTACACTTATACCCATATATAAGAACAAGGGAGACATTAAAAAATGTGCGAATTATCGAGGTATCAAGTTAATGAGTCATACTATGAAATTATGGGAAAGAATTATCGAACGTAGGTTAAGACAAGTATCAAGTACATCAGAGAACCAATTTGGATTTATGCCAGCCAGATCTACTATTGAAGCGATTCACCTTTTGAGGGAACATTTTAGAGCAAAAAAGAAAGACCTTCATATGATATTTATTGATCTAGAAAAAGCTTATGATAGGGTACCGAGGGAGGTTCTTTGGAGAACTTTAGAAAAAAGAGGTATCCCATTGACATATATTAACCTTATAAGAGACATGTATGATGGTGCAAAAACATGTGTGAGGACTCATGAAGGAACGACAGACTTCTTTGAAGTTAATATTGGGTTATATCAAGGATTAGCTTTAAGTCCATACTTATTTATAATGGTGATGGATGACTTAACAAAACATATTCAAGATGAAGTACCTTGGTATATGTTATTTGCAGATGACATTGTATTAGTGGAGGAGTCTAAGGAAAAAGTTAATAGAAATTTGGAACTATGGAGAGAAATATTAGAAAGCAAAGTCCTCCGACTTAGTAGAACAAAGACAGAATATATGGAATGTAAGTTTGATCATTTGGCTACTTCAGAGGATATAGAAATTAAAATTGGCACACATTGCATTCCCCAAAAGGAAAGTTTTAAATACCTAGGGTGAATTTTTCAAAGTGATGGAAGAATTGATGGAGATGTTACACATAGAATTAATGCTCGTTGGTTAAAATGGAGAGGAGCATCATGTATTCTTTGTGCTAAGAAGATACCATTAAAATTAAAAGGTAAATATTATAGAGCAGCAATTAGGCCTGCCATGTTTTATGGTTCTGAGTGTTGGGCAGTTAATCATCAACATGTACAAAAGATGTCTGTGACAGAAATGAAGATATTGAGATGGATGAGTGGTCATACAAGAAAAGACCATATACATAATGAGGTTATTAGAAACAAATTAGGAGTAGCACCAGTAGAGGATAAAATGAGAGAACATCGTTTAAGATGGTTTGGACGTATAGAAAGAAGATCAAAAGAAGAACCTGTAAGAAGGTTAGAAAAACTAAATTTGAAAAGTATTAAAAGAGGTAGAGGACGACTACAAAAGTGTTAGAAAGAAACAATAAAGAATGATCTAGCTTATTGGGAGTTAACTGCTAACATGGCACACGATAGGGATCTGTGGAAACAAAGAATCCATGTAGCCGACCCCGTCTAGTATGGGAAAAGGCTTAGTTGTTGTTTGTTTGTTGTATTTCGATTTGTCTGTGTCTGGCACTGTTCATTCCCATAAATAGCGCCATGAAATTTAGCAAGCAGTTATCTCAAGAATAAGATACGTTTATCTAGTTTCAAACACTTACAATTAGCTTCAACATTATATCTCTCTCTACTAGAGCATTGGAAGTTTCACGTCTGCATTTGTTGGCTATATGTGCTTGAATATAGAAAATGAGGATGCACATATATTTTAAAAAAGGCCAAATTTTCTTAGATTTTTTTCTCTCTCTCTGATTTTGTTGGCTATATATTCTTTTTTAAAAGAACAAAGGAAGAAGATATGTGTAAAGAATGTCAGCTATATGTCAAAATTCTTCCTCTCTTTATCTCCCTAGATTTCTGTGCCAACATCTTAATATGCCCACATCTGGCATTACTGTTCCTATATATAGCATGACCGTGAAATTTAACTTACAAGCAGTTGTATCTCGATAAACAGAGGGGAATGTCTAGTTTCTAACACTTTAATTAGCATGAACATTGTACCTCCCACTACAAGAGTACATTGGACGATTCATGTTTGCATTTCTTGGCTTACGCATTTGAATGAAGAAAATAAGATTGCACATATATTTAAAAGAAATGTTAAATTTTGATCTCTCTCCCCCCCATACATACAGACACAAAAGTGTACATACATGTATGTCAAATGTCAAGCATCGAGCTTTTCAAGACTCAAAGTGTCTTTGACACTTGATAGTTGATACATTGTGACACAGAGTATGTGTTCAAGTGACATAGACAGGCCAACTTGCTACCACTCTTCACGTCACCATTGAATGAGGTTTTTTTTCGTATGTTATGATAAACCAGAATATGCCATAGGGCTTCATTTCATATTAATCATTGAGGTACTTGACCTTTTGCATCACCATATATTTCCTATTCTGTGGGGTTATCGTTGTTTGTTTGTTTGGTAGTTCTCAACATATTTTTCAACTTTGGAATCCAATGGTAATTTCATTAGCAGTCTTAGAGGTTGGTTTACTCTTGGAGATACTTTATTTGCTTTTCTTTTGTTATTCGAAAACAAATGCAGTCATGCTATGGTGCTAGGACCTAGAATCTTGTTCAGAGATGTTTGCTGGTTGTGACCAAGATTTAGATGCTCAAGTAGATTTTGGAGCATTCTGAAAGGAAATACGGATTGAAAGAAATCAAGTCCCTAAAGAACAGATATACTACCCTGATCTTTCTCCATCACCAATCACTACCTCTACTATAGTGGTACAGTAAGGGGTGACGCCCAAAGCAAAATGAACAGGTGGTGGTAAGATGAAACTGTAATAGGAAGTCGCTCCCTT
Source organism: Brasenia schreberi (assembly GCA_036023115.1). Taxonomy (NCBI): domain Eukaryota; kingdom Viridiplantae; phylum Streptophyta; class Magnoliopsida; order Nymphaeales; family Cabombaceae; genus Brasenia; species Brasenia schreberi. The sequence continues at coordinate 5,326,982 of JAYKKT010000090.1, read as the reverse complement.
GTCACAGAAGTGAAGTTGGGACCTCCATTTCACACGACTCTTTCCCGAGCTTATCAGTCCTTTAGAGCACTATTTATCCATCTCTCTATAATCTTTTGTTTCTTGGGTGGTGGCAAAACATGCAATTTGAATTGATGTTTAGTAGCAATAGGTGGCACAATGGCTCTCTAGCCTATTCCAGTTGGAACAGTAGACTTTGTGTACATCACACATGCACTTACTATCCATGTGACTGTATGAAAAGGCTATAGAAAGGAGTGTTATTTGCCACAAATATACCTGATAATGTAAATGTTTGTTTTCATTTCTCTTGTAAAGGATCTGGAAGAGGGGAACATCCTGAGGTTAAACCTATGTGACAACAATGTACTGCATGAGTGGACAAGGGCAGAGATAAACAATGGCTTCCACTTTGCCCGAGGAGGTATGTTCCCAAGAGCTAGAGGGAAACTGGGTCGCCCATTGAAAGCATTGCCAAGGTTCCTAGTTTGATGGTGGCTTCGTACTCTTGTAGGGCAATGGATATGGATCTATAGTTCCTGTCTTAAAGTTCATAACACATTGGTCTTGTCTGATAAGATATTTTTGGTTGATAACAATAGTTATAAAGTTTAAATGATCTTAAGGATACAAGTTGCACATGCTTATGATATAGTTGAAACTTTCCTTGTTGACTGCTCTGACTGGTCAAAATTGGATGAGAGGATATTTGCAAGATCAGGGGCCATGAATTATGTGATTCTTTAATGTTGTATGGGTATTCATCTTATAGCTATTTCAGTTGTTCATACCCTTGGTACTATTTGAAGTAAGAAATTTCATTGCCTTTGGCAACAATCCATGTCACTACTTACTGATTTTGTTCATCTTCCACAGGGGTGACAACAAGCTCCCTTCAATCTCTATTTTCTTGGCTCAATATACTTCAATACTTATAACTATGATTGCAAAGCTATACACGACATTTTTTCAGCTTACATATGGCTTCTAAAAACTCTCCACGTATGTTGATGGCCTGCCCTTACATGGTTGGTGACAAGCCCAAAGAAAGAAGGCTTGCGTCATCAACCACCATCCAGCATAAGAAACTGTTGTTTTCTCTCTCTTTTTTTCTTTTCAGCCATGGGAGTAATCTTTCCAACAATTGATGCTCCGAAACCATCAGAACTTCCAAGTAATGAGTTTACTTGGAAGTAATATTGGGATGGATGACCTCGTCAGAAGTGGTTATGTTGCAGCCTCTAGCTGACCTCACCTAGTGTGGAGGAGCGTTGGTGAGGGTTCAAGCTATCACATTATTCATGCATTCCGGGAAGATGGACCTTGGATCAAAAGCAAACTAATGTGAGTTTAAAACATTATTTTACACTCAGTTAAAAGTGACCATTAACATTCTTCATTTGCATATCAACTAGTTCAAAATATCAAATCCATTACCCGTGAGTAAAAAAGAAGACTCAATCTTATATTCATCCCGGAGGAAATGGGGCGGGTACATAACATAAAATTGAGGTTTGAGTACGGGCAGCGTATAGGTCTACCCGTCTCAGTGCCATCCCTACTAGGACATGGTTCTTATACAGCATGAAACTCGTCGGAGTCAGACTCTTGAGTACTCTCCCGATGCTTGAACAGGAGGGAACTGGGCCAGACCTGGAACTTGACATGAACTTCTATTGAGAAGGAGTTGGGCCCTCTGGGCTGGACCATCCGATTCATCACCTGTCTTTGCAGTGGAAAAAAAAACCCGCATAATTTTACTAGCTATTAGTAGAAGACCAGATTTATATTTGTATTATTGCATGCAGACGTTAGTTTATATTATTGCAAATGCACGCATCAGTTTGCATACAGAACCCAATATATATACACATACATATAGACACACACTAATCCAAGCACACATCTATTTATACTCACATCTACTTAAAGATATCAATTGTTCGATCTTTTAATTTAAAACTCAATTGTCAATCTCATAAATTGAACAATTCAAATCTTTAATGATGTTTAAGCACAAACATGTGTGCATTTTACCATGTTCTCTCTCTCCCTATATATATATACATACAACAACAATAACAACAACTAAGCCTTTTCCCATACTAGATGGGGTCAACTACATGGACATAGCTCTATCACGTGCCATGTCAGCAATTAACTCACAATAAGTTGGATCATTCTTTATTGTTTCTTTCCAACACTTTTGTGGTCGTCCTTTACCTCTTTTAATACTTTCCAAATTTAGTTTTTCGTACCGTCTTATAGGTTCTTCTTTTGATCTTCTTTATATATATATATATACACATACATATATAAATTCACTGAAAAATCTCAATCCTTCAATTTTTTCATTTAAAATTCAACTATTAATCTTATTCATAAAACAATTGAGATCTTTGATAATGTTTGAACACGAATAGATATACACATTTTATGATGTTCTCTCTCTTTATATATATATATATATATATAGGGAGAATGATTGGATCCTACTTATTATGAAGTTATTTACTCATGCTTATCATTGTTTTCAATGGCATGAGCATAATAAACATGTTTTTCATGATTTTTAAATATTCTCACAACCTTTAAAATTATATTCATTTCACCAAATAACAATAGATGAACATAAATGAATAACATTAATGGTGGGCAAGATCCTATTTTTATTATCTCCAAAAATAACATGACATGTTAACTGCATGCAAGATGAGGGCAACCTATTTTGTCGAAAAATGATCGATATCAATCAAATAATCTGTAAAGTGCATTCAACAAAATGAGGTTGCACTTAAAAAAGTTTTTCTGACGGTCTGTACCCGCTACTAAATATACAGCCTGCATTCCTGTCAAGAGAACTCCCTTAAATAATTCATCCTTCACGAGCAAAACTTACCGTGTTCATGTTCGTGTCCACCCAAAGTTAAGAAAAGTTGGGTGACGATTGGGTCAACCTGTTTTGAGGTGAGTATAGAACGACAAGACATGAGGAAACTGAAACTGTGAAATTGCTGTTAGTGTAATACCCAACATGGACCCGACAGGAAACATGAGATTGCCTGTGTTACAAAATAACACGAGAAAAATATCAGGTCATGGGTTGACCTACATTTTACAAGAACATTAGTTGTCATGACTCATGACAGGAAACACGACCTTAAAGATGAAGTAAGTGCCCTACCTATGGTTCATAAACTCTCAAAGAAAGCTATAATTTTCATTAACGAACTTTCACTTTTTTGTGTTGGTATAAAAATAGGCCAGAGACAACACGACTTATCGACGTTACTTGATCTGTTGGTTGTGTTTGTGTTAATCTTTCGTGTCGTATTAAACTAACAGCAAATTTATTGTATTCGGATCATGTAAAAGTTGACTGATCGAAATAGGTCAAGTATGACCCTACTTTATCTGGGGATAAACACAAACTTCGCGTCACATTCGTGTGTCGGATGTTTGACTATATAGACGTACCTTGTACAATATGACATATATATATATATATATATATATATATATATATATATATATATATATATATATATAAACTGAATCCTAGTCATTTTTTACTTTTTTAATATGTCTACTCATTGTTTTTTTTTTTCTGATGGTATGAATGTAAATTAAAAAAATTAAAGGTTGTTAGAAAAGGAGAAAATATTATTATATTCATACCCTGAAAAAATGAGAATGTTAGTAGTTGGTAGGGGTCAATAACTCTCTCTCTAAGATTGGTTCCTAGTTGTTTGCATTCATTTACACCCTTTACTTGAGAAAGAGTGCCCTTTTACTTTTCTAAGTATCCTTTAAATATTTAAACACCATTCATACTCTCAAAAGTAAAGATGTGCATGAGCATAATGCTCCCCTAAAAGCAAAGTTGTACTTAATCATAAAGCAACATCTTGCATTTGTTTTTTTTTATTCCAATCATCCGTCTCTTTCGATCGAAAGGTTGGTTAGGATGATCGTTCCTACACATAGTCCATAAGCTCAGGATATATATATATATATATATATATATATATATATATATATATATATATATATATATATATGTGTGTGTGTGTGTGTGTGTGTGTGTGTGTGTGTGTGTGTGTGTGTGTGTGCACGTATACATATGGATTGGTTTACTTTAACTATTGAACCATGATCGAAACCATACAAAATTTGCTTTCTTAATGCACCGGCTTGGATAGGCTTAATTGTATAGCTGTCTTCTCCAAAAGTATATTGTACGTTTTACCTTGGCAATTTAGATGAATATACATACGAAATCACTCTTGTACGTACGTAGTTTCCAGGATAAGCAACGAATACATGAAACTATACAAGGCAGAAACAAGAAGATAACTACAACAACAACTACGCGGGGTTGATATCCATATACCCCAGAGTATTGAACTCGTGACTTTCAACTCAAAAGTTGTTTTTTTTTTCTTTTTCAAATGAAGTTCTAGCAAGGAGATCAGTGGCTTCTTGCACACTGCCCTTAAAGGGCATATCGTTGATTAAGGTTCCAACCTCGATGTCTTACCCTGCTAAGGCTTCAACTAAGTCTTGTTCAGGTGGGCTCATCTTGAGTTGTACATAAGAAACCAAGAAAAACATAATATAAATGCATCTGATATGATAATATTAGTAATTTACTTTAAGCATATATATATATATATATATATGTCAGTGTGTATATACATACACACACATAGATGTGGCCCAGTTCGATCATGAACCGCTCTGCTGGTAACCAGAATCATAACGGGAATGAGGGACCCCTCGGTTGGGTTACCATTCATGGTTTTCAGAAACCGATCCAGAACTGGAATTGGAACCGACAGTTCTAAACCGCCACTAGCTAATTTTTATATATTTTTTCAACACCCATTATCACAAATTGATTGGTGTGCTCCTTACCATTATGATTGATGGGAGTTTAACTCCCATAGGACACATTTGTTCAGTTTTTCAAAAAAAAAAAAAGTTTGTTCTGAAAACCGGAACAGGAACCGCCCTGAAGCCGTTAGTTTCAAAACCAGAACCGCCACAGAGGCGATTCTGTTCCAGTTCCAGGCAACCCGGAATCAGACAAGTCTATACAACACACATGCATGCTATTTTTACCTAAACATAAATTGATTCATAGTGGTGCATCGTGCAGTTGTTCAACTTTGGATAAACTTTACATGAACAAATACCATGAAGAAACTTCTTACAGCAAATGGCTTCTATGAGAGGGAATTCTTTTCGAGGCATTTCTTTTTGTTTGTTCGCTTGAGATAAGCATAAATCCACATTTTTGCATCAGCACTATAGCTTTATTTACCTTTATTAGTTGCAGGAGGGGTTTGAATTTAAAGTTCATTGATGTAGCTCAAACCTCTCTACCAGTGAGATTAGGTTTCAGGTCAATATTAGGAAGATGGCATGTATACTTCTTCAATGTTCATTAACTTTTCTGGTGAACTAGCACCGAGAGAGTTAGCTCAACAGGCAGGATGCTCTGGCGCCGTTGCTGCAGTTGGGGAGTTCGACTCCCAGGGGGTGCATGCATGAGTGTGTGGGGGTACATGCATGAGTGTGTGTTGGAGCCGTTGCTGCTGTTGGGAAGTTCGACTCCCAAAGGGGTGCATGCATGAGTATGTGTTAGGCTTCGGCCTCCTCTTGTAACAATTACCAACTAAAGGTTGAAGGGACTGAGGAAAGAAAATTATTACTGAAAGACTTACAGAAAGAGCTGTTCTTCATCCTTTCAGTCTATTCTGGTTCTCTTCCATTTAATCATTCTACTAAGAGAAAATAGAACAACTAAGTGTCTATTTGGCTATGCCTTATTGCTGCACCTCAATATTCAAATTAAAGGGCATTAGTCCTAGTTCTTTTTTGTCACTAATGTATTGCATGGATGTCTTAGTATACCAAATTCTCAATGACAAACCTTCCCAACATATATCTAATTTACTAATTTCTTGTGCAAGATAATTATCACAACCTTTTCAAAAAATATTTCTCCAACTTTAATGAAGAAATGATGGGATTCCCTAGGAGCACCTGCTCCTTTGTAAGAAATGTCCAATAAATATATATCCCCCCTCCTCTCTCTCTCTCTATATATAATAAAAGTTACTAGACAATGCTTCATTCTAGAATTTACTAGACTATCATTCATGTGATTGCACAATAACACAAATCATTTCACCCGCTCACATCGACATGAAGATTGATGACATTTAATATATATGGTATCCATTAAATTCAATTTGAGACGGATGACTTAATCACCATTATCTCATTAATCATACGGATGGATAGTCAAGAACATTTAACACCAAATTGTATCTAACACCTTCTCCCTCTCTCTTTCTCTTTATATATAACTTGATCTTGTCCACCTTTAATAACCTACTTATTGCTTTTCGATTAAAATTTTAAAAATTCTTAGGTTTTTAGAAAAGGATGAAAAACAATATTATACACTTACTTTCTCAAAAAGTAATACTCAAACATGAATTACCAACATTAGCAGTGGACAAGATATAACGACATATATATATATATATATATACATGATTCAAATAAAATAAAGTTAACTGCACAGCGATCAATAACTCACTTGGCTTGAACGTGATGAGTTATATTAGGTGCATGCATTTGGCTACGGCCTCCTCGATTATACAAACAAATATTGCTACACAACGAATTCGCTTGCATGCACAAAAGAAAATTTATAGTTAAAAGTCTTTTTCAATATATTTATGTAATTATGAAAGCAAATCTTTCCTTAATTCATCCTCCTCGTTGGATAATAGCGCATTTATTTAGATTTTAGAACGTTATCAAATGGTTTGGGAGGAAGCCCATAATAAACTGAAAGCAATACCTTAATCTCACAGTAATTTACAAAATACCTTTACCCTGAATTCATCTTAGAAATGCACGAGAGGAGCCAGCAACATGATGGCTACTTAGAAACATTTACTTCATGGCGTCGATTGGTTCGATTGAATCACACGGCGAGGTCCCAACCCCGGCCGTCTCCTCTCCCACCATGGACTCGATCAACGTCATCTCTTCTTCCAAATTCTCCAAGCAACCCTTGCTGTCGATCCCGTCGGAGCTGCAGGAATCACCGGTGACCGGTGAGTTGCAGCCCCTAGAAGGAGTATATGTCCAGTTGATGAGGGCGACGGCAAGAAGGAAGACTGCAGTAGAGGCTATTAAGGGGGAGAAGTAGCCGAGGACGGCGAGGACGCCGGGAGCGACTCGGATAAAACCGAAGATGGAGACGGCCGAAAGGAGGATGAGGAAGGCTCTGTTCCTGAACTTCAAGAGGGTCCCTTTGAGGGCTTCCCGGATGTCCATGGAAGAGACAGAGAGAGAGAGAGAGAGGACACACCAATAGAGTTGTTCACCTATTTTCATATTGCGCAAGAGGAGCAGTTCGATAGTTTAATTAGCATGGTGCAGGTGATACGTCCATTCAAGTTTGAACAGTTATGGCAAAAATAATATCGAGAATATATTGCATATTTATAATATAATCTCATTATAAAAGTAGATTTTAAGAAGGAAAAACATGAAACTATTAAATATACTTATTCAAACATTCTAAATTCAAACGTGAGGATGACCGTTAAGACAGAGAGCCCCTATTCTCTCTCTCTCTCTCTCTCTATATATATATATATATGTATTCTTTAAAATTAATGCACACACTTTTGTCAAATAATGAACAGTCTGTATGCGTATGACTCGTCTTCCAGTCATCAGCTCAAATGTTTTGCAGATCTCATAGATGATGTCATGGGATCCTTAACTTTTGTTTATTAAAGTTAATGCAAGTTGATTTTTATGAAGGGGAAAATTAAAATTGTTAAAAATGATATAAACAATAATTAAATGTATGCGGTATGCACGTAAGTGTTGGGCCATGATCTGCTAGCTTATGTCACTGAAATGGCTTCTCATGAATACATTAGACAAAAACTAGAAACTTCATCTCAGCAAAGCGTGATCGATTATGTCATGATCGCTGGGGTTACTTCAAATACCTGACAAATATTATACCAATAATATTAATATAATCTTAATTATATATATAGGCCCTCAACACTGCCCATTAATTATTCATTTTTGTTTGCATGCTTTTTTATTCTCCAACCGTATTATTAGAAACCAATCATTATCATATATAGTGTTATCTAGATTGACATTATTTATGTAACTTAGTGGGAAGATGAAAAATAAAATTATGAACAAATTTTTCATTAGTGGTGAGAAATTTCTATCCTTACAACAAAGGCAAACAGATGCCCAGTAACATATTACAATTTAGAGAAGATTTAAAAATGACACCAAGTGCATGTGCAAGTTAGATGCTACAAACTGCACGCAATGAGGGTAAAGCAACAAATAATTCTTTTTTAAGATCCCTTCTTGATTCAATTTATTCTTCCAGGCTTATTAAATTCCTTTCCCTCTCTACTTCCAAATTTTTAATGAAATAGCCTTGTACGCACAAAATACAGTATTGCTTGGCTCTCCCACAAGCAGCTTTAACCATTCCAAATGTGATCGTAGATGATGATCACTAACCCGATTAGGGAAATCTAATTATCTTGGCAATCTCTATGTTTCGATAACATGGGGATTCTATGAAGAGATCCAGCCTTTGATTGATGACAACCACTTGGGGTTCTTAACTGCATAAATCAACAAATATGATTCTCAATCAATGCAGAGAAATATATTTGTAAACTAGAGCACAACTAAAAGAAAAATTCAATCATTTTTCAAAGTTTTGCATGCATCTCAAATCATATATATATATATATATATATATATATATATATATATATATATATGGAGACTACCATGATACCAGATCATTATATCTCAACATTGAGGAAGGCTACTTCAAGAAAAAAATGTACATAATTCAAAAGTGAATGGAAGGGTAAGAGTTGTTGGTTTATGTAACTTTGATGGTATAATTAAGACACACTTAACATTAAGAATATATTACTTCTTATGACAGACAAATGCATCTTTTCCCTAATTGCGTATAATGCCCTATGGCTGGAAAGCAGAATAAAGAGTGAATCCTTCATTAAATAGATCATATAAAGATATATAGCACTTAGAGCGTTAGCTCAATGGCACGGCGCTCTAGTGCTATTGCTGTTGGTGGGGAGTTCGACTCTTTAAAGATATAAGGGATGACACTCATAGCATTAGCTCAATGGCAAGGCACTCTAGTGGTGTTGCTGTTGGTGGAGAGTTTGACTCTTAGAGGGTACATGCCGGGGTGTCTCTGTTAGAACTCGGCCTCCTCTTGTAACAAAAAAAAAGTTATTTAAGCACTTTAAAGAAAGGAAAAATACTTTTAAAGTATAAAATATTGGAAAAACTAATAAAACATGATCCTTCTTTTTTGAAGCTCTCCCGGTTTAACTAGAAAGAAGGCTCCCCGTGATAAGAAAAACACACAGGTTTTCACTGGTAGAAGATACGTACCTCTCTATCATCATCAGTTTGTCCATCACCTTTTGCTCCATAATACTTCGCATTGGAAAGAAGACAACCTTCATTACAGGCCACAGCTCCCTAGGCACAGAGAGCTAGCACCACGGACAATGAATGAAAGACTCCAATACTCATCTTTGCGTCTTTAGCGACACTTCGGCACAGGACTTACAGGCACCTAATTCTAATTATCTTTTCTCGCGCAACCCCTTTCTGGGATTTGGATCATCTTAAGGCGTCTATATATAAGTCGCGGCTGCAACTTCCCCTATACCAGAAGTAACCTCTAACTTGCCAAAATTCTAACTAGCTCCCACTTTTCACGCAACCTGAAAAGTATCTAAAGAGAATGCTGGTTTCATTGTTCGTCCTGTTTGCACTGTTACTTATTTGTGAATGTCATCACAGGTAATGGTTACTCGACTTTCCTTTGTGAATCTTAGAGATCGCAATGAGGAGGGTGGATGGTTCGGGTTTTCGCCCCAGCCATACCTGCCCGGCATCTTGCCCTGTCCCACAGGTCATGAGGATCAAACCCAGCACAGACTCTAATCCTCGCCACCACAGGCCGTTCGTGTTATGTTATTTATGTTCGTGTCAACAAATAAATCAACCTCAAAACAACCCATTTGGTGGTGCACATGCCTCGTGTCGTGTCTAAATTGTCACCCCCTATATGTGGTGCTACTCCGGACAAGAGAAAGAAGGAGAACCAAACAGAGGCAAAATGCAATTATGAGCATTATCTACATCCAACGGCCAGACATCTCTGTTGGTACTGCGGGTCCTTTTCAGTCGTACATAAGCGATGGCGAACGCAAGTACTTCCCGCCTCCGCCATGGCTTCTCTTCTCTCAAGTTCCACTGCGCCATCCATTTCAATCGCTAAAATTTGCATTCTGCATCCACGCTTCAAAAATCCTCCTACCCATCAGATTTCTCCTTCAAAACGTGGGAAAACCGGCGTTTGTGCTAAGCTAGGTGAGCGAAATCCTGAGAAAATCGATGAGAATAATTGGTGGGTGTGACTTGATTTCCACGGAATTCTGACCAATCTTCAGTTTGTTTTGGACATTCCTGGTATTAGGTGGGGGCGAGGCGGAGGCAAAGCGTGGGAAGAAGAAGTTCATTACCAGAGAAGAAGAACCAGAGCAGTATGTGCTTTCTAACTTTCCAGGGTTTCGTCTTTCTTAATCTGCTCTTCGATTGGTAAACTGAATTTTCATCGTTAAGAATGGCCTTAGTTAGATTCAATTCAAGAGTCTAACAACTCCTCTGCCGATTAAAATCATTACCATGAAAAGGATTTGGGAACTTCAGATAATTCTCTCAATGTTTGGCTTTCCGAGAGAAGCAGATTTAAACCCAAACTCCACCTATGGGACCCGAACGGAGCAGGGATTAACCGGTCTGATGGGTTTGGATTAGGGGAAAACCCTGTCTTTGATTGGGCATGGGCCAGGTACAAGATAGGAAGTACCCATCCCGCACCAGGCCCAAACTATATAATATAACATAACACAATATAATATAATATAATACATGTATATGTGCATGTGGACATGGCTGGTACCTAAGAGGGTTTCAACCGAAATTGGAACCGAATTAGGAACCGGCTGAATCGGGAACCACCCAATTCATTTTTTCCCTATAATTTTAACTTTTACTAAAAATATCGGTTCAAACTGAAACAGAAACTGTCATGGAACCAATGGTTTTGGAACCGGTCCCGTTTCGGTTCTACATTATGGGCTAACGAGAACCGGACATGTCTATGTGCATGTGTCTGTCATATTGGATTTTCAAAATTTCATCTACAAAATGTTAGAAATTTTCAATTTTTTAAATTAGTTTTGAACGATTCTATTTAGTGAAAGATATTTTTTAATTTTAAAGATGTTAATACGGTTGGAATTGGGGTACCACCTTGTACTTGCCCTGGTACTTGAAAAAAAAAAAATACATGACCGAACTTCATACCTGCCCTGTGGGTAAGGGCTGGGTATCGGAAACAAAATTGAGGTACGGGTATGGGTATAATTGTGCTAGATTCACCCATCCTTGAATCATAAGTATAGGATGGAGCCAGTTTCACTGACGAATGGAGTAGTTATTGAGCATGAAAATGCCATTCTTTTAAGTGATTTTGTAGCTTAATTAAGATATCTTATGGTCGCTCGCTAAGAGCCGATTCGCTTAGCTTACGGGATAAGGCTTGGTTTTGGTTTTGGTTTTGGTTTTGGTTTTAGTATCGTGAGCTCGTCGAGAACCTAATGGCGTCTGGAATGCAGGTACTGGCAAACAGCAGGAGAGAGGGAGGGTGAGAACCCCATGAAAACGCCTTTACCATACATCATCATATTTGGAATGTCTACACCATTTGTTATCTTAGCCATTGCTTTTGCAAATGGCTGGATCAAGGTGCCTGTAAGGTAATCTGTACACATGATCGCAGACCCCTTGTGGACTTCACCACTGTTGCAGCTAAATTCATGCTTGTAACTCTGTTGCATTTTCATATTGTAGTTCCACATTTGCTTCATCTCTATATGTCTATCACAACATCACATTAGTGTGCATGCGTGCGCGCATGCCCGTGTGCATTTACTAGGGATAGCAATAGGGCAGGTCGGAGACGGGTATATACATACTGGGTACGGGTTTTTGTGCCAGTAGATGGGCCATTACCTGCACACGAATGGGCACAGGTTTGGTCATTACACTAGTGTGTGTTTACTAGGGATAGCAATAGGACGGGTCGGAGACGGGTATGTACATACTGGGTACAGGTTTTGTGCCAGTAGACGGCCCATTACCTACATGTGGTCATTACACTAGTGTGCGTGCGTGCCCGTGTGTGTGTTTACTAGGGATGGCAACAGAGCGGGTCAGAAACGGGTATGAACATACTGGGTACAGGTTTGTGCCAGTAGACGGTCCATTACCTGAACGAATGGGTACAGGTTCGGGTCCTCTTTGACCCGCGGGTGGAAAGCACCTTGTACACCAATTCCAACCTCAATAGCCTTTTACAATCAAAAGTATCTTTCATTAAAATCAAATCATTTATGCACCAATAAAAATTAAATCTTTCAGAAATCGAACCCCTATAATTGAAAATTATATATGTGACCGGAATTTTGAAAATTCAATATCTCACACACCCACACCTGTGACTGCGTGAACATACACAAACATGTATGTCGAATCAGTCATGCACTCCATACCCGGTCAAAGCAATTTGAGTAATCCCAATGCCCGTAAAAGATCCTAGTTACACCAGACCTTCTCCATTGGTTGGGTAAGCACGGTCTGGGTCAACATTGACATCGAGTATATATATATATATATATATATATAGAGAGAGAGAGAGAGAGAGAGAGAGAGAGAGAGAGAGAGAGAGAGAGAGAGAGAGTATATGGGTACACTCATCTCTACTTAAAAATCTTCATCTTTCGATTAATGAGATCCTCAAATACTTTGTTCCATGCGATGTATGCCTTTAAAACAACTAACTCAGCATGAAATGTCTGGTATTGTTACCATAGCATATCCAAAGGATTTCATGGTTTGAGACCGCTAGTTTCGGTTCGCCTTGAATTGTGAATCCTAACTAAGTCGAGGTTTCACTCGGTTTCGTTTCCAGTTTAAATCAAAAACTAAAAAAACACAAAATGAATCTGAACCCGGTGGATAAGTGGATGGCTGTACACAAGATAGGTTAAGAATGATAGGCTGGATGGTCTTACCATAAGATAGAGGGAACCTTACAAAACAAGCCTCCATTGCTACCTTATGAGCTAGGGGGCTATTTTCTCGATCCGCCACTCAAAGGACGAAGGAACCTTACGAAACAAGCCTCCATTGCTACCTTATGAGCTAGGGGTTATTTTCTCAATCTGCCGCTCAAAGTGCGTATTGAAAGGTTTCAAGGCAAAAATAACAGCCAAATAACTATCCTTAATGCGGAACATTTGCATTAGCCAACTCATGACATTGTGTAAGTAAGGTATTAATGAAATAATGGGTCACAAGAGACTATGGAAGGTGGAAATGGAACCAAACCTGGTGGTTTCATGTTTCAGTTCCAGTTAGTTCTTGGCCTGATTCGATTCTGATTGAAACCGTCGAACAGGTTAAGGACCGATTCGATAGTGGCGACTTGTGTCGTGGGTCATGTGCCCAAGACTTTGGTTTTCTGCGTTGTTCCTAAGCTCACTTCAAAGGCCCTTGTCGAGGGGAGGTTCACTTTTATGTTCTCTTGAGTGGAGACTTATTGGGATCAATTGCATCATATGAATCTTCATTTCCCACTGTAGAGGATGATCCCATGAGAGTAGACATGTTTGGTTCCAGGTAAACTTGAATTGGCAGTTTTAAACCATCAGTTCCAGTTTATCTCAAAACCTATAACCATAACCAAACCGATCCATGATTAGAATCAGGTCCAGTTACGTGTATGAGTTCATGTGTTCTTATCCCAAGTTCATTCTCTGGTCTAAAGACATGCTTTCCTTCTGCATAGGCTAATAACTTCGAAGAGTCCGAAGTCGTGACGTGATCTTGTTAAGGAGGTGAATGGGAAATTCGCCATTGAAGTTGCGGAGGAGTTTACTTTCTGAATCAATTGGTCTAAATGCAACTCTCTTGCTTATAAGTCCTGCTCATGCTGAACCTTTACTTTCTGAATCAATCTTTGAGTTTACTTCATTTTTGCCTGTTCGCAACTGATTGTTAAGCTTTAAGACAGTGGTGGAACTACATTGAGGTGAGGTGGGGCACTTGAAATTCATAAAACCATAGGAGACTATTGAATCCATGACCACTATACATAGTTCGCTCCACCTCAAATGGTTCAATGGGCAGTTCGCCCCACCCCCTTGAAAAATTCTAGATCCGCCACTGTCTTAAGATATGCTGATAGTGCAAATTTTGCAATTTGTCTTCCTTTCATCTTTTCTTGCTTTCTTTTCTACTAGAAGTTCCTCTTGTAGAGATGAATTGATCTTCAATGTATTAGGTCAAGAAAGATGATCAATAGAGTAAAAATTCTAGGTAAATTTACTAGAAACACTTTCTCATAAGTTTTTTCATTATGTAGACTATGCTTATTTAAAGACAACAACCTTTTTGTTGGATGTTTAAAAAAGCAATAGGACACCTCCCCTGGCGATACACAGCAATTTGGGTGTGTCATGTTGTTGGGTGTCGGGTTGTCGAGTGTTGGATCAGTAGTGGAGGGTTGTTGTAGGAGTTTTTGGGTTTGTGTTTTTAGAGGTTCGAGTTGTTGGATTTGAGGTGTTGGTGTAGGCCGGGGAGGTGTGCTATTGCTTTTTTTTTTTCAACTATAAGTATGAAATTTAATGAATTGTTGGGAATATATAGACCCACATGATCTAACTCTATGGAAACAAAGAATTCATGTGACCAACCCCATGTAGTCTTTGAAAAAGGGTTAGTTGTTGTTGGGAATACAAAGACATAGCTGCTCATAAAGATGTTCTACCAATATTTTCATATTTTATGAAATTAAGTATCATATACTTTTAAAGTGAGTGAAAGCTTCACATATACATGGGCTTCTGATAAGGAGCTTTCTTAATGTCACTTCCTCTCTTATCAAAGATATTGTTGAAGGAATGGGAGTTGAGGCTCATGATAGAGATCTAGTCGAGTTGAATTATGTTTGTCAGCGTTCAAATGGATATTTTGTACATAGGTTGTCAGCTCATCAAAATATTGTATTGTTAGTATCACTTAAATTATTGCTTTTGTTTGAGAGGTATATGTTAGCACACTTAGATTACAGTAAATTCATTTTTTGGATCTTTGATGATAAATAGTTGAAATTTAAATGTAAAAAGTAAAAGGTACATGCATGCTTTTTGTAAGTACACTTTATTAAGATGAACACTTTTATCTTTTAAAATTTAAATTTCAATCATCCATCATCAAAGATAAATGGATAGTTGAGATTAATTTAGATTTGCTAGCACCTAAATATGGTAGCATATTGCCAATTTCTCTTATGTTTGATATGATATTAGTGAATTCTACGTGTATTTATCTTGCATTTCAAAAAGGATAATAGTTTCCTTATCTTAATGCAGCACAGTAAATCAATTTAGTGGTGAAAGCAACCCTACAATGATTCCTTTGGATGAGAAGAAGGTTCATGATTTTTTTAGATTATTTGGATGGAGAAAATATTTTTTTTTAAGTGAAAGAAGGATTCACCAAAAGGAGGCATAAGGCTAATAGGAAATTAAAAGTACAACTATATATTGTAAGTTAAGATTTTAACAGACTTCGTTACTATTATGGAAGCAATAATCATCATTTTGTTTTGTTTTTCTGTTGGCAATATACCCTAGAAAGCAAGTTTGATGAGTGAATGAAAATAGGGTTCTTTCATTGCTTATTTTCATATTATTAAGAGAGTGATAGTTGGCATGAAAGTAGGAGGTAACCCTGATTCCTTATTTTTGCTTTTCTTGCTTAAATCATGTACATTTTTTGGCATGACACCCACATATATATAGGAAAATTGGATCATGTTCACGTCTGATATGCCCACAAATTGTATTTTAGTGGTATTAGTAAAATTTATTTTTTTTAAAAGATTTTTGAAAAAATACAAAGAACAATGTTATTACATTTATCTCAAAAAAAAATGGTTGAGCATGAGTAATCAACATCACTGATGGGCAAGATGCAATTTCTCTCTCTCTCTCTCTCTCTATATATATATATATATATATATATATATATATATATATATATATATAAAGTTGGACACAGAGGCTCTATATTACCTAAACAGTCCACAAATCAAAGGTGGTGTGGTGCATTCAGAGCTTTGGATCACTAAAAGTTATGAAAGAAAATTTCATAAGATGGGTAGGAATAGGAAGGGAGAATCACTTAACTTTGCTAAATGGCATCGAAGAAAAGACTGCCTTGTTAGATTTTGGCTAAAAGGTACCCTAATGGTATGAGTAGATAAGTGAAGAAGGAGACAAGGAATTAAGAGAAAAGAGACAGAAGAGTAAGAAGATGGAAATAAGGACGAACACACACACACATAGAGAGAGAGAATAGATAAAATGAAGGGAGAAGAAGAAGTAGATTTTCATAGAACTGTAGATGTCCATGCAAGGATAGGGATGTCCATATTTACAACACTTTATATTAAAGACCTTGATCCATCACCTCTTATTTCAACCAAAGGAATGCAACTCTAGCCCTTTATATTTCTCTAATATCATATTTGATAAGAGTTTTGGAGGGTAAACTCAATCTTAAAGTCATCGAATGATAAATTAAAACACAATATGCTTTTGCATAAAAGACTAACTGAATCAAACACAAAAACCATCACTTATCTTATGGAAATCATCACTTATATTATGTGAGAGTTAAGATAAGATCTTCACTTACTCTAAGTGCACATACTCAAGAGGAAGAAAATAAAAAAAGAGAGAAAGATTAATTTTTTTTCTTAATGATGCAACAATCATGCTTCAACACTTAAAATGTCAAAAAGAAAAGGTGGATGAGTCTCTAACCATAGAGCTGTCCCCAACTTCAGTGCATGTTTTGCTAAGGTGTTTGGTAGCCGGCTGCATTCCTTGGGAACTACTGGGCTTCAAACTGCTCATAATACGCTATACCGATATGTATATATACATAACATATACATATATAATATATATCTTTTAAGTGAAGACTATTGCAAGTTAGATCTTCCTCACCCAGCATATTGTTGAATATATGCCTTGCATCCACTTCAGTGGGACTTTACCTCAAGCGAAGGGTCTGATGCTATATAATTTCTTCTCTAACCTGGTAGAAGGTGTCTGTCACCCTGTTTCATTCCTTAGGAATTGCTTGAGCTTCAAACTGCTCAAAACAGGTCACATAGAGATATATATCTTTTAAGTAAAGAGTTTCTATAAGTTAGATCTTCCTCACCCATCATATTATCAAAGTCATGCCTTGCCCAGATGACAATTCACCTCAAGCAACAGTTTGAGCTCATCCCATTCTTTCTCTACCTCTACTATCTCTTACAATCAAACTAATTCCACTCCTCCTATGTGAAGCTACAATCTTTTAATCTTTTTTCTCGTCTCCTTAGGGAATCTTCCTCTTATATTATCTCAACTTCAATTAACAACAACTACGCCTTTTCTCATACTAGATGGGGTTGGTTACATGAATTCTTTATTTCCACAAAGCCCTATCATGTGTCATGCTAATTTGTCTCCTATTAGTGTTACTCCCACTTTGTTTCTAATAACCTCATTACCTCAACTTCAATATCATCATTAATTTGTTCTTCTCCATATATTTCATGAGAAGCATCCTCGTAAGGTTGTGATTGATATCATCCACCTATTTTTACTCTTTCTTTCAATATTTTCTTCTCACCATCTCTTTTAAGAGTTGCTACATCTAAAACCTTATAATCTTGGGCAAATCTTGATAAGGTATTTTTTTTCCTGCAAGATGATAGTCTATGTGAGAAATATCTCTGCATTTAATGCCATAGTAAAAGTTACACATACTTACCACTAAGTTACCTTCATAAAATGGATTTGCAATGTTTCCAAGCCAAACCAGACCGATCAAGCGGTATTCATAATTGAATATAGAGATGAAGAAAGTAAGCAAATTTAGATTTCACGAAATCCTCTATTCTTTTGCTTGAAAACTCATTTTGAAAGGGTTAAATAGCCTTAAATATACTACTAGAGCATGACTCTCATAAAGATCCCTAAATGTTTTAGGTGATTTTGTATAAACAACAAGTAGAAGTGAGTAGAGGGAGGCTTTGAAGAGAAAGAGAGAAAACAACTCTATGGACTGATTCTTTTAGTTATGGAAGAGGAGGGAAGATTTGATTCTTTTGGTTAGGAGAGAGAGATGGTTTAAATCACCATACGATGAGTTCCATTGACTTCAAAACCAACATCGACTCGTAAAATATGACTTGTATCTTACAACTTTGTCACATGATATGGTTCAATATGGGTTCACAAAATCACCCCCATGTGATATTGTATATCTGCATCCATTCAGCTACTGATATGGATTGTCATGTATTACATGACGCATCACTAATTTAAGAACATCTGCTATTAACTTTTGTAACTGTATTGGATTTTATTTTATAGGAAAGAGGAGGGTGTTGATACCACCTAATGTTGGATATACGAGTGAAAACTTGCAACCTTTACCATATGAGGTTACTCTTCTCTTTTTTTATTCACGCTTGACATATTCTTCGTTCATTATTTTTATTTAGAAATGATCATTCTTTATTACTTCCCTCTAATGGCGTGCCATCATCTTGTAGAGCACAACCTTGTAACCAAGTAATTTCCTATCCTTTAGCATAGGTCAAACACTCATTGTCATGCACTCTCTACCAGGATTAGTAGAGACATAAAGTTGAGAGCTCCAAATTCATGTCCTTAGAGAATCCTACAAGATAACCATTATATTAAGACTCGAAGAGCATCAATGAACATCAAACTAAAGGAAATTTCAGAATCTCTTACCCTATTGGCATAAGGAGAATTCTCTCACACCAAGAATTGGTCAATTTCAATACTCCCACTTCCTCAAGAGTCTTCATTGACTTTTGTCCTCGCCCCTTTCCTTTGCCAGCCCCTGTAGGTAATGACCTCTTCCTTCTAATAGCGTATCTAAGCATAACCCCATATGCCATAGGGTGATGCATTTTGATTTAAGGGCACTTGCAAATGTACCAATTTTGAGTACTAGATTATTTCTAGTTGTTGCTGGTAGCTGCATCATTCTCGTAGTTAGCAAGCTTTGACTTGTCATAATCAGAGGATCGTGGCACCATGTTTAACCTACAATGCTCGAAATTAGGTGTTTCATTTGGAAAAGGACAGTGAGCAGGAAATTAAAATGAGAATCCTACATCATAGTAAAAGACACCTTCCAAGGACAGTGAAGTACCTTGCCTATTCAACTAGTCTATAATAGTGAGAAGGCTCTACTCTATTGGACCAAACAATGAGAATAGTAAGGTTTGAGGATAATTGGGTTGAACCTAGATGATTAGAGCACCTCAGACAACAACTTACTAGGAACAAAAATTTCTATCAAATTTACCAAGTGGAAATTGTCAATAAGATGTATCCTAGTGGGTGATAGGAGGTGGTTTGTGTATGAAGGAATAAAACATGATTGTGTGACATTGGATTGAGACAATCCTCGAGACAATGACCTCTTTAAAATTGGGAGACTACATAAGACTCCTCTAAGAAAGGAATATTCTAGTGATAGGTTGTGTGTTCGATAATCTAAATTCTAGAAAATATACATAAATATGAAGTTGGAGGAACCACAGTCAGTCACCTACCATACCAAGTGGAATGATAATTTTCTTTGGAGTGTCCTAAGAGAAAATCACCAAAAAGAAAGGAGCCGGTGACAATTTGGTTTAGGACATTATTACCGAAATATACCACGAGAATTCTTTGTTTACCTTAGTTTTGTGGATGCAGGCAATGAAATGACAAAACCTTAGTGGGAGAAAGGCATGTGTGCTCTTCATTGGATATAGGTTCGGTTCTTGTGTACTTCTGAACAAAGTCATCCCAAGACAATTGCAGCGTAAACTTGGAACATTAAATTTTTGGCATGAAAAGTGATAGAGATTTAACATAGTTGAAGAAAAAACTCTAGATATCATTCCAAACATAAACTTGAATTAGTTATAGTAGCTTGGTATCAAAGTGGATTGCCAAAAAAGAAAGCATGATGATTGAGTCCCAAATGACCCTACTCAAGCAAGAGCTTGGACTTCTACTCCCTCACCCTATTAAGTAAGTTCACCTAAAGCTTGTTAAAAAATGGTGAAGAACAAAAGAAATTAGGACATTGGGAAGCTACAAGTTCTTCTCGAGTTAAGGACAAAGATGATGAAATGTTAAAATCCTTCAAGAATGAGCAGTGGGAGGAAATATCTTATTAAGGATGGGAGTAGGAAAATCCATGACATACAAGTAAAGAACCAGAGAGAAAGGGAGGATGAGCCATATGTAAAGCCAGTAACTTGAGAAAAAATTAGGGATTTGAATTCCTTTTATATAGAGTAGTTGTTGAACACATCAACAGTAAAACACTCTTGTTAAATGATAGTGCCTAGAAGTTGTGTCAAGATTTTTTACTTGAAATCAATAAAATATGACCCACTCCCTCAATAGATTCGGGCATGAATTGTATGAGAGAAAAGTGTTAATATTGAAATTTGACATGTTATTGAAGGCTCTAGAAGAAAGCATAAGAGACTCATAAAAATAGAAAGGTTTGCGACAAAGGCAAGTAAAAATAGACTATGCCAACATTCATTCAAATAAAATAATAGGTAAATGGCATCAAGAAAATTAAAGCAAGAAAACATTGTCAAGAAAGAGAAGTGATAGATGTGATTACTCTAGACCTACTGTTGCAACTTTTTATAGAGGAGGCTAGGGGAAAGCACCAATCATCAAGAAAATTAGAATAAATAATATTATCAATGATAGTCTTTCTATTAAGTGTTAGTGTCTAGGTGTGCAAAAGGACTTCGATCTTTGTCCTATAATGGTTATTTATAAGGTTCATGAAATTATGAGGGTTCCTAAAATCCTCTAATAAATGTCCCATATGATTCTTTGAAATGCATAAGAGAAATCATAGTAGATGGATGCGGTCCTGAAGTGGTAGGTCCCACTTAAAATACTAAAATCAAGAAGTTATAGAGGGCACTCAACCGAAAGAAGAAAAGAAAGGCAATCTATTAAAAATAAACTATCCTAAGAATCAATAGAGAACAACAAGCCTAAACTAGGAAAGAAACAAAAAAAATCTTGACTTGAAATCAATAAAATACAATCAACTGCCTCAATGGATTCAGACACAAGTTGTACAAGGACAAAGTGTTAACATTGAAAATTGATGTCATTGAAGGCATTAAATTCATGGTGGTGTTGCTCGACTGTGCTTCGAACAACTAGCCTGAAAACATGTCTCACGCAATCAGCTGAGCTTGTCTCTCTCACAGCTGATTCTTTTAGTCTCAAAGGAAGCAAAAGAAAATCAAATGTGAAATATAGTAGAAAATCTCCAAAATTTCCTCTACAATAAAGGTTACCATGCTTATGCAGTCTAAGAATCAAATGCGAATAAAACATAATCACATAAATACTATGACACAACACTAATGGAAAAGAGACACTTAAGATACATACACCAAATGAGACACCATGACACTTATGTGGATCCCATCTTAATACGAGTCCAAATCCAATACTAAAACTATGACCTAAACTACTCTATACCAAATCTAATCCAAATCAAGTCTCATGCCTGAATGTCCAAATCCAAGTGTCATTAGTATGAGGGGTCGGAACTATTGACACCCGATAGGCATCCTATGACATTTTTCTCTCTCGTTGAAGCTTGACCTCGTGTGTGAGGTCACAAAATGTCATTCATGCACTCCATGCTTTGAATTTGTAAATATGTGTTCATATGATCTCCTATGTCAATGAGCTCTCTCCGGTGATACCCATGTCTCGCTCTGCGACGATGGTGGTTGTTTGGTTCTAAGCATACTCTTATAGGGCACATGCTCCTTTCCTCGAGAACCATGTCGAGGGACACAACTAGCTCCATGTGTGTCTCGGTCACACTCA
This sequence comes from Brasenia schreberi, assembly GCA_036023115.1. NCBI lineage: Eukaryota > Viridiplantae > Streptophyta > Magnoliopsida > Nymphaeales > Cabombaceae > Brasenia > Brasenia schreberi. The sequence goes on along the minus strand of JAYKKT010000090.1, from coordinate 5,304,738 downwards.
CACACTGCGCAACTCATCTACCACAACCCTACATATCGTTGGTTCCTAAAGTATGGTCAACACCACATAGTCGTCAACATGTGACTCCTACTCTTGCTCAAATACCTTCTTTGCAAGGTTGTCGTCAATTGCTCCAACCTCCAACTTAAGGTTGATAAGTACATCCAATCACTCTCTCTAGAGCTAGCCTTACCTAGGTCACAACCAATAATGAGTCCAAACTAGGTCTCGTCAACAACCAAAATACCTACAAGATATGGTGCTATCATGGCATGCACTTGGAGTAAGAAATCGCACCTAAGGTACATATGGTAGTTGTCTTAGTCAGTCATGTTAAAGTCAAAGGTGTCACTCCAACAACCAATGCATACCTGAACAAACCTGAGAACTATCCTTTATGCCTGAGCATTCACTGTCTTTAGTCTGCTCTCAAGCACGATGAGTTATATGGCCAATGTCCTCACGCAAGTCATTGCTATCTACCGAAACATATATCACAAGATCTATTTTTTTTATATTTATATATATAGAGAGAGAGATGCACAAACACATTTATTTTCAAACATCCTTAAAGATTCAAATCATTTAAGTGTTGAGAATGACGAGTGATGTTTGAATTAAAAAAGAAAAAAAGTACTATTGTATTTTTTACACATACATTAATTGCATCTCATATTATTTTTTGTCTTAAAGATGGAGTAATTGATATCTTTAAGGAGATTTAAGCATGGTTGAATATATGGATGAAGTATGGTCACTATGTTTCTCTCTATAAACACATATATATGATAGATAATACATCCATCTACATTTTGGCTAAGGTTTGATTTTGGGCCAGATACACCCAGACAAAACGTGCTTGAACCCTGACCCATGCTTGGGTTCTCTCAACTTGGGTCAAATTGCCACCCCCAATCCGGTTCTATCTTCTGAAAATGGTCTTTTTTTGAGTTACAAGAGGAGGGTGAAGCCTAACACACACCCACACATGCACCCTGAGGAAGTCGAACTCCTCACCAGCCGCAACACCCACACGTGCACCCTCAGGTAGTTCGACTCCCCCACCAGCCGCAACGGCGCTAGATCTCCCTGCCTCTGAGCTAGTTCTCTTGGTTCTATGAAAATGGTCTTTTGTGGAAGTGGAACTTTAGCTTTACATTGCCCTTCTAATCTTAATCTATCCCGACGACTAAATAAATCCAAGAATGAAACGACTCGTGTCTCCCCTCTCATGTTACAAGTTGAAGAACCAACGGACGTTACCAGTGACCAGACTTTTGATCGTGAAGTTGGACTTCGACGACCTTTCTACCGGTGTCGGACACCTTTCTGGCCTGAGACGCCTCTCTTTTAATCCTTTGCCGCTTTATTCTGTCTGGTATTCTCTCTGTATTTTCATTTTCTTTTTCCACCATCATCGTCGTCATCACAGATTCACACACACATGATCATCTTCTCGTTCATTTTTCATCTTGTAATGAACTCTATAAACTCTCTCTTATTATATTTCTGGAAGAGCGTCGGGAACCATTTCCGTCGGAAGATGAGATTTGTTTATTTAGTTTTCTCAGTTGGTTGAAGAGGAAATGGGGAAGCACGTTTTTGGTTCGGTGGGGATGTATTTCGTAGGGGAATTGGAGTTGGTTGGTGTTGTTTGGTTGCTATCTGGAATTAAGGTGAAAAAATAGTTAGTACGTCTGGTGGTGGTTGAATTCTTTGATTTAATTGAAGGGTTTCTTCTTTCTTGTTGTCTGTGTATGGACGAAAATAATTCCCGTTAGGCGATTTTAGTGTTCTTTGTAGTCAGTATCGTATGCGGTCTCTTTGTTTGTTACAGGCAAGAATGTCTTATCGAAATTACACGACCTTTTTGTTTCTAAATTGAAAAGGCGTGTGTGAAAAGTTGTAAGCCGCCAAAGTTCCACTTGTTAGCCTACAAACTTCGATAGAAGATGCTAGTAGAGTTTCTGAATTGGTTATCGGTTGTAAATTCGTACTCCAAACTGAGAAAGTGGGATCCTTTACCCGTACTAAAAGAAAAAATTGTGGAGAACCATTATGTTGATGTGCCTGAGGTGGGCAGAAAGTAGGATAAGGCAACAGAGGAAACTATGTATTATTTTTACATGTAGTCATTAGCTTGCTACTGTCTTTTGGCCTCTGCGTACACTATTTGTCACGTTAAAGTTTGTGCAACATGGTTGGTGTTGTTAAGATGCTGGGGCAAGTTTTATTTCTCGCTGAGTGGAAGAGCAGCCTATAGTCTGTAAGAAAAGATCTGATTTTTCTTTTCTTTCTACGGGACATATATCTTTTGTTGTTTTACGTTATCAACGTTCTTCATAGTTTTTTTTTTAAAATGCTTAGACCCAGGATAGCATGTTCCCTTGAGTCTGTTCTTCGAGATCTTCCGAGTTCTGAACTGGAAATCATTCTTAAGGTGCAATTCTAGTTTGGATATTTTAAAATGCATTTGGATCCTGGTTATGAGATGATCGCTTCTGGTTTCTCTGTAGCAGATGTGTTCGAGGTAAGAAAGTTGTTTGAAGTCAATTACGGTCTCTAATGTTTGCCAAGAAACGACAAAAGAACAGTCTCATGCTAAAGCCTCAATTCAGTCGGTGTAACTTCATACAGCTCTATTTCTAGCAGATTTTTCCATTTTCCATTTCAATATGTTCGAACCAAAAACAATCTTTTGGCTATCTTGATTGTTCTTAAGTATGTCATTTTTAGGTATATGGAACTTCTACAGATCTGGTCTAGAGATTCATCTTTGGCTCTCTTCATGAATGAAGTGCGCATGGCATGAGCCATACTTTGAACATCATTAAAATCACAAGTACAGCCAGTCCCATTGGTGTGTTATAACTAGACCACTTATTCTGCAACTCCTTTACAGATTCGTTTTATATCCCGTCCTAATCTAAAATTCATTTTGAACTTAAAAACCCTTCTTGGTATGCTCTATTGTGAATCTATCAATAGCAACAGTAAAGCTTTGGTTGTTGTTATATGTTATGTGTAGGGGCTTAATATTTTGCAAGTATGATCTACACTATAGTGACTAGGCTGACCCAGTCCTTATCTTATCTCATAGTGCTCTTATCATTTTGCTTTTCTCTTACCTCCTTACATAGTGTCATGAGTACCCTCATTGTGGAACAAGTAAATTTATTTAGAACTTTTTATGAAACATGTACTACTACTGGTGCATCTTTGGGTTCCATTATGTTTTTAGGGAAGGTCTAATTCATGTGTTGTTGGATATTGCTTTTAGGAGCTGTGATACTGCACATAGTTTAGAACCTTATAAGACAACACAACTGCAATGAATTATTAAAATTTGAACAAACAAGGTGTACCAAGTTGTATCATCTTCATTCTGTAGAAGACACATGCAAGCTTTTACTGGTTGAGCTTATGTTCCCTGTGTTTGTCCATGCGAGTTTCCCTGTCCTCTTTCTGCCATTGGTACATATACATGCCTACCTTTTCCATCTTCTAATGACTGCTTTGTCTAACTTTTCTACAGGCTATTTCTTAACTGCATGTATCTTCATGCTAGAGCTTTTGCACTCTGGATTCTCCATTTATCACATTCACACTGCGAACATTATTTCTCTGTTGCTTATTTGAATCACTGTTATTCGTTTTCAGGCTTCTTTAAGGATTTTATGTTGTGAGGTTGTAAGATTTGCTCGGAGCAGATGACTCTTGGTTCTTAAGAGGGTAAATCGTAATAAAGGTTCTTACATATGGAGCCAGGTAAATTGTGGCATTGCATTAACATCCTTCTCCTCATTAATGATGTGTGAACTTCCATCTTAACATCCTATAAGATTTTAGTTGGTTTCAGTGTTATTATAACTTTGATATGATTTGTTAAGTTACTTCTGTTTATCTTGTTATCTAATGATTGTTTAAGATGTATATGACCTTTGGTGGTATGTCACTTTTAGGCTCTTTTGAGTGTTTGCAATTTAACCATGTCATGTTAGCTCCCTCAAATTGGACATGTGGTTTTATCCCCCATGTCATTCATCTTTGCAACCAATGTTGACTCTTATTCCTTTTCCAAGTTGGATTGGAATTGTTTGTTGGCGTTTTATTAAGATTAGTTTTTAAAGCAATCAGTTCTCTACTTCTTGTGGCATTGGTGTGCCTCTTTCTTAGCAATCAGATAAGAATTATTGAATTCCTTTTATTGAAATTATCACATAATCCATATACAATCAGCCACACAATGTTTAACATTTATTGAATACAAGGTAAGTATTTATAGAGTATATAAGAGAGAGGAGTGAAAGTGATAGTGGGCTGGTTGCTTAAGATAGTTGTTGGGGCTCCTTGGTGGCCCTAGTGGTCCTCATGGTTGATTATATGTATGTATACTTTCATAATAAGAAAAATGCAGTAAAATACATAGATAAATATATGTATTTTAACAACCCAACCCTATTATATTTTAACCATTTTCAAACTTATGGTGTGTATACCGAAAGTTTGTTTCAATCCTTCGTGTGTTAACCTACACTGCTTGTTCCAAAAGGAGAATGTTCAACTAGAGAAATCTTTTCTAAAGCTTCAACCTAGTTTTTGTTCAATACTTTTCTATGTGTCTACATGCATTGGAACTCATCCTTTTGATCTACCTTAGGATATACCTACAATAAAGCTTATAGAATTAATCCTCAATGAAAGTAAAGTATTAAGATCTCATAACTACAAACTTGAAAATCTATGTTTTTCAAAGTTCTTTAATGAAAAACATTGATCATCTAAGTAGGATCATCAAATATAACAAATAAGTTCATGAACCACAAACTCATGATATTACAAAAAGGCCTTGGTATACAAAACAAGCTTTAAGGCTAATCCCAAACCATCCAAAATAATTCAATGCCAAGGCCCTTAAATAACTTGCAATCTCAAACATGATTCTACAATTTTAAGGATAAGAAAATCTACAAAGTTTATCAACATAGGTTTAAATATATACGAAAAAATTTATAATCAACTTAATATTTTTTAATAATATGTTCAACATAAAATGTTTGTCCAAAAAAAAACAAGAATTCTTTGAATGCAATCCTTATCACTCACATAAAATGCTTAAAATATACCAAATGAATAGTCAATACTCAAGGCAATACTCTTTTTATTTATTATTTTTAAATACTTTTATGAAGCACAAGGTTATCAAGATAACAATAAGTGCATTTTCAATTGACTCATCTCCAACCAATAGCCAACAACATGAAACACCTTAATCACAAAGGTCTTTAACAAAAGGCCAACAAACATGACATATAGCCACAACACATTGATCTTAATCACATGAAAATGTAACTTTAAAGTTATCAAGATCACAAACTATCAAATAATAATAAGTGCATCTTTAAACATTGACTGATCTCCAACAAATAGCCAACAATACAAAGCACCTTAATACAACAAATCATCTGTTATGCCTTTTGTTAAGGGGTCTGCCAACATATCTTCTGTTGGCATGTATGAGATGGATATTTCCTTTCTTATAACCATATCATGAACATAGTGATATTTTACCATTATATGCTTGCTTTTCGAGCAATCTGCTCCACTCTTAATAAGAGTAATTGTTGCGTTGTTATCACAATAGAGGTCACTTTGGGTCCCGCAATGCTAGGAACTGAGTGCCAAGTTCATTGTAATGAACTACTTGATCCCAGCAACGGCCTCCACTTGCTGCGTTGGAGGCGAGCAATATCACTCGACCTACGTGGCTCCGAATCAATGGCGTTGTCTCCTGGCTTTGAACTATCTTCCCGACTCACGGCCCCACCATTTAGGCAAAAAACATAACACGATTGCGATGCGGAGTCGTCCCTTACTCGGTTTGGACTGAAGCTAGCACTCGGTCTGTAGCAACACACAACCCAAGCTCTTCCTCAGCCTCCCATGTACCAGAACGAATCATGAGTCCTTCTTAAGAGTACTAAAGGATGTTCTTGATAGCGATCCGGTGACTCTTCCGCAGGATCGGGAGCCCCGGTACCCTCACTGCGTCATCCTCAAAGCATACGAGATGTACGATAGAGTAGCCATAACATGACATACATGATAGATCCAATTACAGGATCACATATGGAATCTTGCTGCATGTCTGATCCCTCTCATCTGGGGTGGAAGGGGGATTGAGCCTTAGATAAGGCTTACACCATATGTGACACCAAACCCAAGAGGTCCTTTCTTGGATTCACTTCGTGTTCAATCATCTGTACACTTTGTCCATGTATGTACTCGACTTAAGCCAAGCCGATCTACGGTGATCTATCTCTATAGATCTCGATACCCTAATACATAAGTGGCAACGCCAGCGAGTCCTTCATAGAGAAGCGGTTCACTAACCAAGTCTTTACGAGGCTAGCAAGGTAGGGATGTCATTCCCGATAAGTAGTATGTCATCTACATACAATGCCCAGAAAGACAAACATGTGCTCCCACTAACAGCTTCTTGTGAACGTTACAGACTAACACTTCCATTCATTCTTGATGAAACCAAAGCTGTTTGATTATCATCAAAACGAAGATTCCCGGCCACGGAAGCTTGCTTCGATCCGTAAATAGATCGATTTGCGGCTTGCATGCCTTTCCTAGCATCCACTATGGAGTGGCAAAACCCTCAGGTTGTGTCATGTACACGTCTTCGAGAAGATTTCCATTAAGGCAACTGATTTTGACATCCATTTGCAGATTTCATAATCATGGTATCTTTCGCAACCCGGCAAAAAAGATCCGACAGTTTAAGCACTATCTGCCCAGGGAAAAAGTTTCCTTCATGAGTCTACACAGCATGAATTTGTTTGAAACCTTTGTATACATCGCGCAAAGGTATGCACATTACCATCCATCTCGGTTTCTTCTTGAAAACCCACTTGCAAGGTATGGGTTTACCACCCCTGTCGGTGGGTCTACACAGCCAGCGCACCATTACGGTTTTGCCGGGTGGGTGAGTCCACTGGTTGAGCATACATGAGAATCAATTTGAATCTCATGGCCTCGGCCCCATTTCTCGGATCTGGGCCAACTAATGGCTTCTGGTAAGTCACCCAGAGCTCATCTTGATCCATGAGCAATACGTCACCCTTATTGCAGGTCATGCAGAAATCCATATCTCTCACAGTTCGATGACAGTATCACATGTTAGACCTGCTGTGAGTCTTGTGCTTCCCACTAAACGGGTTCTTTGTTCCACGACATTTTGTGAAGTGCTTTCTATTTCCACTAGTCGATTCATTCTTTGCTTTAGCAAAACTTGAACTTCTTCAAGTTCTACCTCTCTCCATGGTTCACACTTTGGGAGATAAACTCCCTTTCTAGAAGCCACACGGTATCAAGGTGCGACCATACACTTTACCCTCGGTAGGATTATAGAAAAAGTATCCCTTAGTTTTCCTTTGGATACCCCACAAAGAAGCATTTATCGACATTTATCGAGGCCCAAGCTTATCGAGCTTAGCCAAACGGCGTTTCACATAGCTTAAACCGCAGCCTTAAATCTTCATGAAAGACATGCTTGGGCAGTCTCCCGGTCCATATCTCATATGGTGTAGTGAATACAGCTTTACACGGTACTCTGTTGAGTACATAAACAACTGTACTTACTGCTTCTCCCCAAAATACCCTTGAAAGAGAGGCATCAAACAACATAGACCTTATCATGTTCAGCAAGGTTCTGTTGTATCTTTCAGCTACACCATTTTGCTGAGGTGTCTTGGGCATTGTATTTTGCTTAGCAATACCAAAGTCTTTGCAGAATTCCAAGAATTCTGCCGAGGTATATTCACCTCCTCTGTCTTATCTCAAGACTTTGATCAAATGCCCTAATTGATTTTCCACTTCTTGCTTATATTCTTTAAATGCCTCAAGTGCCTCCGATTTACGTGCCAAGAGATATATATACATATATCTAGAGTAATCATCGATAAAGGTTATAAAATAACCCTTTCCCCGATGTGTTTTTACTCTAAAAGGTCCACATAAATCTGTGTGAATAATTTCCAACAGGGTTGTTTCCCTTGTTGTTTCCTTGGAAAAAACTTTTCTTGTCATTTTTCCTTGTATACAAGCTTCACACTTGTTGAAAGTCTTTTCCTCAAATCCGGATAATAAGTCAAAGTTGGATAATTTCCTCAACTTTTCTAGACTTATATGCACTACGCGTTTATGCCACATATTCACATGAACGGAAAAGGCACTCTCAATATAAGCAGAAGATGGATGACTTTCATTATCTGTTAACTTGAACAGTCCTTGTTCTACATCAAATTCTCCTCAGAACAAGATTCTCCCATGTTTGCCTACAGTCACCTTGTTAGGTATAAACCTAACTTCAAAACCCTTCTTAACTAAGGCAGGGACCGAGACCAGATTGCGCCTTATAGATGACACAATTAACACATCGGTTAATACAATTGGTTTGCCTTGTACAAATATTCGGAAGGATCCAATACCCAGAACATCTGAGAAAGTACTGTTTCCCATATACACACGATGTTCTCCGGGTTGATATTCCTTTAGGTCCATTGCCCCTTGCTTGGTCTTCGAGATGTGTCTTGTAGCTCCTGAGTCTATCCACCAACCTGTCACTGGGCAGTCCAGATACAGGCATTCTGAAATCACACAGATTATATCCTGCTTCTTTAACTGTCCGCGTTGTGGGTTGTTTCCTCCACCTTTCTTGTTGTGACAATCCCTTTTATAGTGTTCCATCTTTTCACAGTTGAAACACTTGATTCGAGAAGCGGCTTCCTGCGATTTCTTAAAACTTTGACCGCCTTTCTTGTTATTCTTGCCAAACCTCTTATTTGGTTTCTTTTTCTGGTTGGATTTGGAGCTAGACGCTAACTCATCCTACACCACTAGCAATTTCTCCTTTTTGTTTTTGAGCATATGTTCTTGCTCAATTGCTAGTTTAAGGGCAACTCAAAAAGGTTGATTTCAGGCCCTAATCTTAGGGCAGTGGTGACCATGTTTCATGATGGAGGTAGACTGTTCAGTATGGTTGATATCTGCATCGGTTCAGGGATGATTAATTTTGCTACGGTTAAGTTTCTAACCATCACTAGCATGTGATTGACATGCTCTACTACATTTTCTCCTTCTTTCATTCTGAAGGAGTTGTATTTCTGTAGTAGCAATTGCATATGTAATTTTGCAGTTGTATCATATTTAGCTGTTAGTGAGTCAAACAGTTCTTTCGCGGTCTCAAATTCTTCAATGACCCTAATCAGATCGTCCTCCATGTAGGTTAACATGATTGTTCTTTCTATGGTATCGTCCTTTAGAAATATTTTATAAATTTCTAATTATTGCTGACTTGTGTCTGACGATGGAGGACGCACTGTTTCCTTTAAGACATACTCTACACCTTCTAGTGTTCGAGCCAGTGGAATTCTTCTCTTTCATGTTTGGAAGTTCAGACCGTTTAATTTTTCTGTTTTTACCAGTTCGGACACACATATCCTAGAACTCATTTTTAAGTGTTTGGCAAAAATAACAATCAAGCAGTCTAAAAGAAAATAAAAAACAAAAGCACACATAGCAAGAGACATATTAAAGTGATGCAGAATATATAACAGATAATCTTTTGAAAAATTTTTGAAAGGTTTTTTTTTGCCTCTGAACTCCTAAAAGATATCAAGGGATAAAATTGTAATTTCATCTATTTGTCTTTTTTTGTAATTTTGTAAAATCATGAGGACAAACTTATAAAATCACTATTTGGTATTCCTGTAAAATTCGCAATTGATCGGGGTTAAAACTGTAATTTTAACCTTTAGGGCGAATTTATAATTTTTCCAAAAGAATAGGGGTAAACTTGTCTTTTTGTTGAGTGGCAGAACTAAGATTATTCAAACCGGGTTGGGTAAAACAATAAAATGACAGCTTTCAGTTTTTCAGTAAATTTCATAAACAACCAAAGGGTAAAACTGTGTAATATCCGAAAGAGGACAGGGGCAGTTTTGTCTTTTGAAAACCACTGGTGGTTTTGGAAAACCGTGAGCGGTCTTGGAAAACCGTGAGCGGTCTTGGAAAACCGCTGGTTTTCCCACCGTGGTTTTCCAAAATTGCTGTTCTTATTTTTTATTTTTTTGGTACAGGAACGCTTAAAAGCGTTTTACACAGAGAGAGAGAGAGTGAGAGGGAGAGAGAGAGAGGAATAGATTAGAGAGGGAGGGGGCCGGAGAGAGGAGGCTGGAGGGGATGCTCTGGCCGTTCTTCGGCTGTCGGCGGGTTCCTGGCTTCTTCTCTTGCCGACCTTCCTTTGCTTCGGCTCTTACCGGCCTTCCTTTTCATTCGAGCTTTTTTCGGCCTGCTTCTGCCTTCGGGCTTTTGCCGGCCTGCTTTTGCCTTCGGGCTTTTGCCAGCCTGCCTTTGAATTTGGGCTTTGCTTTTGGCTTTTTGGCCGTGCCTATTTCGGCATGCCTCAGGGTTTTACCTTCGGCTTTTTGGTCGAGCCTATTTCGGCCTGCCTCAGGGTTTTGCCTTTGGCTTTTTGGTCGTGCCTGCCTCTGAATTTTGCCTTCGCTGCCTCTGCCGACTGCCGCCTTCTCTCTTCCATTTTTTTTTCGTTTCGTCTCTCTCCCTTTTTTTTTTTTGCTAACTCTCTCACTCCTCTTGTAGGGAACGAGGCTTTGATACCACTGTTAGATTCGCCGTGTACCTAATTTTCCTTTGCTGTTGCAGGGAACTGGTGATCCTCTGATTTGCAGCCTACCGAAGATGCAGCGAAATGATTCGGGTGAGGACACGAGGTTCCCACACAGGGGCTCGCACAGACGAATACCGTGTATGTTTAATTGTGTTTCAAACTGTTTTCACTGCATTCACTATATATCTCAGTTCTATATGTGGCACTCCTCCATTCGTCGTGCTTATCCGCCTGTGGCTTCTCTCGTCTGAGAGCTGTAACGGATGACTGTTACCGGTGCTTATTCGTCGTGCAAATCCGGTAATGGTCGTCCGTTACCAAATCTGGGCCTATCCTCAGGTAATGGGATGGATGACCAGTCCAACCGTTATCTGAGCCGAGAATGACCACATTCTGTAACATAATTATGTCCTATGTTGGCTTCCATTGGCTTAACCTTATCAAAGGGCTTGTGGAGAAGGATGCTAAAGTATGAGTACGGATAATGAAACTGCGGTTGAAGAAGTTGGAATATGAAAAGGAATTCATAGATTTTGTGTTGGCTACAAATGGGGGACGGATGGACAAAGAAGATTGTGGTGGTGGATCTGGTGTGGGGCGCTACAAACGCCTTCATGAAGGATGCCCTTGTTTGGGTTGACCACCAATCCCAACTCCATCGCTCCTGCCACCACCAACGGTTTCACCTTCTCGCCACCGCCAGAGAGTGGGCCGCACTCCTATTGGTGTGGCAATACACCCTTCCATTCCTTCTCAATTTCTCCGCTTCTGCCGCCTTCTTCTCAACCCTTGTTTCAGCACCAATTTCTGTCACCAATGCCGTGACCTTCGCTGTCGACATCCCACATTTGCATCCAGCTGCCTCATCGCGGCGCTGCTGCCATCGCTGCCGGCTCTCATACCATGTTAACAATCATGTAAGAATTCCTGAATTACTTTTATTGAAATTATCACATAATCCATATATAATCAGTCACACAAGACTTAATATTTATTGAATACAAGGTAAGTATTTATAGAGTGAAAGAGAGAGGAGTGAAAGTGATAGTGGGCAGCCAGTAGCATTCCGTTGCTGGTTGTTGAAGATATTCATTAGGCAGAGTCTAATGGCTAGTAAAGTAGCTGTTGAACCCCTCCTGATTGTTGTGCTGCCTGGTGGCTCTAGTGCTTGATTACATGTATGAACACTTTCACTTTCATAGGGAGAAAAATATAGTAAAATACACAGATAAATACATATATTTTAACAACCCAACCCTATTACATTTTAACACTCATAATTTTTAGAAAATCAGCTCTTGGAAGAGGTTTTCTTCTTGATGGAAGAGGAATTTAGTATATCTTGCATTTTGCTGGTTCCTCATCTTTCCAATTATTGTCCAAATTGTCACCAATGTCTTCAACTTTTTGTTGGGAAAGTTTCTCTTTTAGCTTCTTTTCACTAAAAGATCTCAAATGACAAGAAAAGTTCAAAAATATCTGGAAGGGAGAAAAACAGGAAATAACAGATTTTGTTGCTATTTGAAAATCACATTGAGAGGTAATGTTATGTGTAGCTGTTCAAAATACTGAAAAATGAGTTACCTCTTTCAATATCATTGTGGTCTATGTCTTCTGGTGATAATTTTGAACATCATATTACTTTCTAATATTGTCTGTTGAAGCTATACTTTTCTCTAAAAGAACACAATATTTTCAAAATATTGCTGAGATCAGTGGTTTCGTTTGAAAATGGTTCACTTGCAAGTGTTTGCATCCTCAAGATGCACAAGAACGAAGTGGCATGTGGGACAAAGTATCACCTCTCGTCCGCATGAATCATCACATGGGATGCCATGCCGCGTCATCGTACTTTAGACGCTCCCTGCCTGCTGTTTGTGCGGATGACCCTTGTGAAAGAAGCAGCTTCATGCTGCTTTGTCCATGATTTCAAAGATACCCTTAGGGACCTCCATGTTGTAGCCACCATGACTCCTGCAGCCTTGGCTGTCGGTACTTCCCCTAGGTATTAGCTCTGTCCGGAAAGTCTCATTATGTGTTTGTTCTCTTGGCCCATATCCTAATAAATACAGTTCTTTGTCCTCAATGATAGGTAGAATTCTGATGGTTATAAGTGGGCATGTGTCCATCTTTTCCCACCTAGAAGAAGGATATTTTTTATGCACACGATAACGAGTCATTGTTTGGGAGTCACTGAGTTGTTGGCTTCGGATTTGGCTTGGGATCCTCCATTCACTTCACCAATCCACTGGTCCTGCTCTAGACCTTCAAGACGCAGGCAATTTGGATGATCTTCCCATAATTAAGTCGAGTGACTCCCGTCTGTTGTTCCTTTGGGTTTTTGTTGTAACATCCAAAGCAAAAACCTGTTGAAATTTGTGTAACTCTCTTGCACTCAGCTCACTTTGTTCTGAGTGATGGTCTCTTTGATGGATCTGGGAAGTGGATGACTTCGGATTTCTTTGGGTTGTGACTGGGTCATGGCTTCCTGCTTTAGCGTGCAATCTCTTAACGATAAGCTCTTATGGTCCTTGGATATGGATAATGACTTTGAAATTAGCTACTGATATCCGTGCAAATGTAGGGATTTAATGTGGTCTTTTTAAATCAACCCATTGAAAGATCTTAGGTTCTTTTTGCGTATGCTTTTTCCTTGTTTTCATTTGTTTGAAATTACTAAATGTTTTATGCACCCATATGGACTCATGACCAAAAAATTATGAAGGGAGATCAATCAGTTTCTCTAGAAGGCTACCAAAACTCGGGCCTAAAGCCCCTGAAGGATATAGCAAGACAATGCAATAACTCAATGTGGATGTGCATTTATGTGCAATCTCCCTCTTGTTGTGAAATGTCAATAGCCTTCTGTTCATCTTTACCAAGATCAAAGCTTAAGCAGGTTGAGTTGAAATAGCCTCTCGTTGCCATGCTTGTCATTGGTCTTTGCTTGACTGATGTTAGTTCCTTGATGGATCTCTGGCTACACATATAAGCTTATTTTCTTAGATCGAAGAGGCTAGTTAATATGTTGATGCTACTGTCAACTAAAGATAAGCTTATGTAGTTCAAGATGAACCAAACCTGGTAGTGCATTACCCACCGCTCGAGTTTTTTTGGTGTAATTAGCTTAAAACCCTCAGTTTGTATTGTAGGTTTTTGCAAATTACCTGCATGAATCTGGGGTTGCTGGTCGACCATATGGGGTGAATTTGTTCCCTGTGCATTATACTGACTACCTTCACACAGCATAAGCTCACTATGCCTGAAACCTTACCTTTTGATTTCCAGTAAATATAGGTTTCCAATTTGAATCTCTAGTAGGTTTATACACTTGATGTAATTGTGCAAGTGGAGTGTGTCATTCTCTGCCTCATGGCAATATTGCCATTTAGGATCTCCAATGAACTGTATACCTTATGGTGTTCCTACACCCTTTTTTTAGTAATTCATTTATCACCCACAATTAGATAACCGCCACATGTTTAACTTTTGGACAAGATACACTCAAACATCAGTTGAGGGATTTTGGAATTCTTTGCGGAAACATGAACCAAAGGCCCTCTATTCAGCTCAATGTTTTCTCCTAGGTTATGTTGTGGCCCCATGGTCAGATGACCTCATCCATACGCAGTGCAGTTGTGCATGTTCCTGACTCTGATGGCGGATATGATGTTGAAAACAGGGGGAGCAACGGTACACAAGGACTGTGAGGGAAGATATTCTCTCATCAACGGTGCAGAAGACTTGCAGTTGGGGATATATGACAAGCCCCTTCCTTTTTTTGGTTGTGGCATAGGATGGTTCTTGTGAGTCTCTCTCTCTCTCTCTCTCTCTCTCTCTCTCTCTCGTGCGTGCGCGTGCATGCCCGCACGCTCACACACACACATGTAGAGGGAATATGGGTGGGGACTGAGCAAATATTTATACAGACAAAACTGCACCAAGAAGAAAAGTTCATCCATTTTTCTTCAAGAGAAATGGATTTACTTCTAAGAAAACGATGGTTGCTTGTTCTACTAAATGCGTAGGAGGTTGGAAATCACGTTCGTTGAAATTTTAATTTTGAGAAAATGTTAAAAGAGGAAGAGGAAGATCAAAAAGTATTGGAAGGAAACAAAACAATGAAATTGGTTACGTTGAGTTAACTGTTAGCATGGTACGGGATCAAGTCCTATGGAAATAAAGAATTCATGTAGCCAACCCCATTTAGTACGAGAAAAGACTTGTTATTTTGAGTCTGTTATGATTGTTCATTCATTGTATAACAGATTTAAGTGTTTGTGGAAACTAGACTTCATGGTCCCTGTTATTTACCAGGTTTCTTCTTGGACTTGCATTCCCCCTGATGTGGTACTATGCAACCATCCTTTATTTTGGTAATTACTACCGCAAGGACCCAAGGGAGCGTTCTGGACTTGCAGCCTGTGCAATTGCTGTAATGCCTCTCTCTCTCTCTCTCTCTCTATATATATATATATATATTTGTGTGTGTGTATGTATATATGTGTGTGTGCATGCATGCACGTGTGTACCATCCTCCTCCTCGCCTAGTACTAAGGGCTGGAACTCGGGGCATTTTCCCATGAACACTTTGTAGGGAGGGGCACATGAAAATCATGCAAAATGTATCTCTCAGTCTCTTTTGCTTATTTTGCCTTCTGGTTACTCATTCTTCAGGCTTTGGTATGTACCGTCATCGTCATCGCCATATTGGCTTCTCTGTTATCGTAGTTTACAATGCCTTGTGTTTCACCAATCAGTTGGTTCGAATCATCCCAATATTCAGTTCGATGCGACAGTGAGCATGGAGAGGATTGTGATTCTGGACGGGATGTGTTTGTTTCATAGCTTGTATCTTGTTAAACTTTTGTACATCAATGCGATAGTAGTAATTTACTGAACTTGGCTGTCTTTCAGTCATCTAATCTCTCTCTTTCTGTGCACATATTTCAAACCTAGCTGTTTTATTTATTTATGTTGATTCTTATTAAATAAATAAGCAAAATATTTATTTTAGTCAGTAAAAGCTTATTATGCATAATAAAGGCTTATTTTAGTCACTAAAAGCTTATCATATATAATAAAACATTGACATACCATGTTTATTGTCATTTAATTGTCATGTTCAGCCAACGGTTTTCATATAAGAGTCTTTAAGTGCCTACTGGCACGAGTCTCACCAGTTCATTATCATTGATAACATATATTAATCATGATCAAGAAATGTAACGATCTGAACGAGATACATAACTCAATTGTGTATTTTTATGATCACAAACGATTCTCATTCTCAACCCTTTGAGAATGAAATATTCCTTGTAATAATTAAGGGGTAACTACATGTTTACAAAATAAACCATTCTAAATTGAAATTCTCAACTTATCAAGTTAAAGGTAACTACAAGTACAATTTTATTTGGCTCGTGTTTGGGAGTGTTAGTACACACACACACACACACACACACACAGAGAGAGAGAGAGAGAGAAGAAAATTATATACCTTGGGGCAATGGGCTGGGTTTTTCTTTGAAAGGTTAGATCAAGCCTTACGAATTGTGGACTCGTGACAACGTTTCATAGAAGCGAGTATTCACGTTCTTGAAAGGATTTATGCCAGCTATCATCTCGTTTTCATTGAAGAGAGGACTCAAGACAGGAGCAAAGTATAGGCCATTTCATTTTGAGGCTGTGGCTCAACCATCAGGAATTCAAATCATTTTACCAAAATGATTTCAAATGAGACTCACAAGAACTTAGAGGAACTTACCCATAATTTCAAATGATGGAACGAAGAAGTATTTAGCCATCCATTTTACCAAAAAAATTGAATCTTATCTCGCTTAAATGGCACATAGAGGGCAATATAGGTGAGCTTCAATCTATTTCTGGAGAGGCTAGAACACAGACTAGAAGGGGGGGGAGTACAATGCATTATTGTTGAGGAGATTTTCTGCTTACAGAAATACAGGACAGAATGAATTAGAAAATGGGATAGAAACTCAAATTTCTACCACACTAAGACAATTATGAGAAGGTGAAGAAACAGGATTATGATGCGTCACAATTAGAAGTGTGTCTGGCATCATGAACCAACTGAAGTCGAAGAACAGATTAATCTCTTCTTTGAGCAGTTTTTTTGAAGAATGCTGCCCCAAATTTGGGACCTCATGTGAATTAGCCCGTACTTAGGCAGGGAGATGAATGTCAAAAAGCTGACTTCCAATATAGGTGCGGAAGAAATCCAGAAGACTATGTTTGACATGGCTCCCGATCAAACTGACAATTTCAAATGGTTTCTTAACTATATTTTTCAGAACCTGGTTTCTCAGTAGGGCCGGTAATTTTAGATATGACACGAGAACTCGATACGAACAGGACACGGAAAAGCACTGTTCATTTGGCCGTGTTGGTGAACGGCTACACAAGAAAAAACTGTTTCATGTTCAGGTGAAGCTCAAACATGACACTGTGATGACCCGGTCTTATGAGTCCATTACCATAGTTTGGCAGTTACCTTAAAGTTTAAAAGTACTAAGCCACAGTGATAATTAAATGGAACGCATTTAAAGTTGGTCAGACCGGTAAATGTCCTTATGTTGCATTCTCCCTTTAATGTCTTTCAAGCTATTTATCATTTGAGAAGTTTAACAAAAAAAAAGTATGATGTGGTTTCTCAAATTTTACACTTTTGACCCTCGATTTCTTAACAGTTATTAGAGAGGCACAAGTTTTTCACTATTGATCAATTAAAAATTTAATAGGTAACAACATTAGTTGTTGCATACTTATTGTAAAACCTTATTTGGGGCATGCGGTTTCAATCATTAATCAAATAGGTAAATTATAGCTAATGAATTAGTATTTGCATATGTGTAAAATCTTATGTTTCTATCTGATTAATAATATAAACCTCATGCTCGTAATTGGTTATTGTTTTCGTATTCTTGTTACAAAATGTTTCAAAGGTAAAAACGAGAGAAAAGGGCTCACCATTTTCCTCTCTCTCTCTCTCTCTCTCTCTCTCTCTCTCTCTCTCTCTCTGTCAAATCTCAACCTTGTTGACTGCGTGAGTGCCGGTCCTCGCAAGAGATTTTCAAATTTAGGGTGAGGCTGTCATGAATAGGTCTGCTATTGCGATCAACTCGAGGCTCTTGGCAAGTTTCTGAAAGCTGGTTCCTTGAATTTCACTATACTGACCGTTCCATTATTTTCTTTTTCTTCTGTCCTTTGGTGCATTATTTTCACTTTTCTATAAGTTAGATCATTCTTTATTGTTTTCTATCAATACTTCAATTTTCACCATCTACTTCCTTATAGCTTATTATAAGAGCTTGGTTGATTTTTATATATTCAAACTATCTTAAATGATTTTTCCTCATTTTAGCATCTATTGATACCACTCCCAATTTATTTTTAATAACTTCATTATGTATATCATATTTTCTTGTGTGATCACTAATCTGTTTATGCATCTTTATTTATCTTACAAAAATCTTTTATACATATTAATGATTAACTAACTGCTCAACACAGATAACCATACAACATAGCGGATTTAATTGTTGCTCTATAATATTTAACTTTCAACTTTAATGATATCTTCTTGTTATATAGGATACTTGATGTACCTATTTATTTTAACTAAAGTGACCTAAGTATTTAAAACTTTCCTTATGATGGATGCAGTACATGTCAATCTTATTTATGTATTACTTTAAGTAACCAAATGATTACTTACATTCTACATATTTTGTTTTTATTCTACTAAGTTGAAAGCCTTTACTTTTTAATGTTTCTCTATATAATTTCAATTTCTTATTAACTTTTTCTTTATGCTCATCTACTAAAACAATATCATATGCAAATAACATACACTAAGGTACTTTCTCCTAAATATGTTTATTAACTAGTCAATGACCAATATAAATAAATATAAGGTTATGATCCAGTCAAAAGTTAAATGATCTAATTAATTTAAACGTTCAAGGGTTAGCAAGAAGTGCACCTACTTTTTGAAGCATTTGATTTGATAAAAGGCTCCATTTTGTTTGGTTTCCTTGGTTTGAAGTACGAATCTTGGGTTGTCTCATTGGTTTGACATTCCTATCGTAGTTTAATAAGAAGAAGACATCACCGTAATAGTTGGCATTCACTAGCATCATTAATACTTTTTCAAAACTAAGGAGATCTTTTTGTCAACTTAGTAGTTTTTAAAACTTTAGTTAAAACTTTTGCATGAAAACACACATAAAATTTCTAGAGTAGTTAAGCAAAACTCTGATATTAAAGCCATAGCTAATCTTTATTTCCATGCATCTATTTTCTTGTATTTGTAACGACAGTAGCATTGTTAATCCCTCTTTTTTATGCGTCTTATAATATTATATATATAGATAGAGTGATAAATGTATAGTACCTTTTGGTGTTTAATCTTAATGTACTATAACCATTAAATATTTTTTGTTTTATTATTTCAACCGTTCATTTCAAAGATTGAGGAGTGAATGTTTATGCAAAATTTTGGACGAACCTCTCTTTCTTTCTCTCTCTATATATTAAATCTAATATACTTTGCCACTTTATTTCAGTATCCTTTAAAACCTTAATAATCTATCTTAAAAAATGATGATTGAGTCGAAAAATAAGAAATACACGTCAAACAAGTAGACATGAAGAATTACATATTGACTATTACCTTGCATCTCTTATTCAATCGATACGGGACTATAGCACAAGCTGAATAAGATCCATTGCTTCTCAATCTACTCACTTGACATCAAACGTGTCCGTTGAATGCATCACACTTGTCAGTGCACTGCCTCCCAGATCCATGAGTAAGCAAAAGAGGAACCATAACGGTTTATTCCTTAGTCAAACCCAAACATGAAAGATGACCCTACCAATGATCCCCATGTCCAAGACCTATGCAAGTGTATAACTTGTTATATATCTTTCAAGTAGTTATATATACATGTTTTACCCTGGTATGAAGATTCCCATGTACAATCTTTTCTTCTTTGTAGTAATTCTTCTGTAATGCCAGCACATCTTCTTTGGCAATGCAGTTTGGGCCAAGACGGAGCCTTCTTTCACATCCAAATGAGCCACTTGTTTTTGAGGTACAACTGTTGAAGGTTTTCTGAATCAGAATATCTAATACTGTGAATTTATTTGAATTCCTTTTGGTAAAGGATTACTTGATCTGTCAACTAGTATCATTGAGTTGGTCTTTCTTTGTTCAATGTTTTATAGCGATTCTCATTTAGGCTTCAGCTTCCCGACCGTACAAAAAAATGTTTTAATATACCATGTGGTTCATGTCCGCCTCATGACCTGACTTCCAAATATAAGTGATACACCCAATGGCACTTCTAGGATACTTTTCCTCTCTTTCTGAGTAAGGTTAAGAACTTAACCTTATGTTTCAGGTTCTCTCTATTAGATGACATTCAATCTCTGTGGCAAAACCAATGCTCCAATGTCGTGCATAAGTACTAATAATTTACTATAGTCCGCTCATTGCAAGGAGGAATCTATCAATCTATTAAAAAGAAAATGTGGAATCAATCATGTGACTGGAGATCCTGCAATTAGACATTGACTGTAGATCTACTCGAGTGTGCTGAGTAGAAATTTAAACAATGGTGATAAAAGAGAAACCGAAAAAATATGGACCAGCCAACTCTGATGAGATAATGCTTTATAAACCATCCTGTCATCACAAGCTCTGACGCAGGTCAAGACTCGAGAGAGGGGCCTTTACATTAGGTAAGGTCAGGTACACGTGGATTCTTAGTTCCCATTCATATATCTCTTGTATCATACTCGCATTTGAATTTAAAATACCACATTCTTTGGGTACATGGATTCTTAGTACTCTTGTTGGCTATACATAAATTCTTAGTACTCTTGAATCTACTATACTGAACTTCTGCTTCAAATTAATAAAAGTAAATGAAACCAAGATATATATGAATGGTGCCTAAAAGCCCATGTAGCACACCTTACCTAGTGTAAAGAACCACTTAAAATTGTGGTCTTGGTGTCAGTTGGCACTCTACTGTTACGACGTCAAACTTTCTTCTGCAACAACTTTCAATTGAAACCATATAAATTTCGAAAAACAACCATGTGAGAAAGTGCTGCATCTGTGACATTCCACAACAATAAGTACCAGAAAGCGAAAATGATAATGCCAAAAACAAAGATTCGCTTGAATACATGTATTATCTCAGTTCAGAATTTGATCTCAATCTGTAAAAGGGAATCGTGATTAACTTCAATATTTTAGAAGTAATGATAACACCAGTAGGAGAGACTTTTCTGCAACCACTTCTACCGTGACTTCTCAAACTGAGCTTCATGGCAATGTGGGTCGAGCCAATCACGGGGAGAGGACTTTGGCATATTCACTGATACCTTGTCACCCACAAGCTCTCGCAGATTATCGACCTTATTTTCCCGCCCAGTGCCCGAGAACTTCTTGTCTGCGTCTTTCAGTTTATGTTTCAGTTTCTGTTTGCGGCCAATAAGGTTCACCTGTTGCTGCTTGACGTGAGGAGGTGCTCCGTGAGGTCCCAAGTAAATCTTTTCTTCTACTATTTCCTGCACATGACAGACTAGGAATTTCTTTAACCATTCTCTATATTGTTAGGCAGAAAACTTTTCTCCAAGAACAATTCTATAATTAGAACAAGCAAAAGATCCAGATGCACTGAGTCTGTCACCCCACTTGATGTTATGACCATAATGAAATGATGGTATTAACTTACCTTGGGTGATGACTCCTGTTTCCGCAACGCTGGTTCATCAAGTTTGGCAAGACCAGCCTGTCCCACAGTCAAGCTAGGGATCACAAATCCGTCAGCATCTGAGAAGTGGGACAAATCCTTCAATATCTACCCCTTGTACATAACATATAATTTGCAAAAAAGAGATCCTAAATATGGGTACGTCTTTAATATTCAGTGATCATAAAAGACCATCTTAGTCAATTTATAAGGTATGATTGTCCAGGTCAACATGCGAGCAAGCATTCTGATTGTTTACAAGGACATCCTACACAGGTCAGACATTCTTGTCTTCACATACATAATAATCCAAACAGGTATATGAGAGAAAGAGAGAATGAACAAATATCATATAACAGTCCTGATTCTTGGACACTGTCGTACAGGCACTACAAGAATATGTATCAACAAAATATTCAAACTATGACTAATATAAGATATTTGTCAAAGAGTTTCAAAACAAATCCCCAGCGCAAAGAGACGCTGCCTATTATTATACAACTGCTAGCCCGTGAAACTCTTTAGTGATATTTAGGGAACTATTCTTCAAACCGCATAGGAAAATTTCTCGTGTAACATCTTTAAATAGGGACTCTTCAAGAGATGCCTTTCTAGGCAGTTATAAGATTTTGAGGAGAAACTCCTATGCACAAGAGCGAACCAACCCTATTCACTATTGAAAGGACACTTTCTCAACAAGCATGGAAGAGTTTTTAAGCAACTCAGAAAGCAACCTTACAAGTTCACAAGCAAGCCACTTGAAAGAAAGAACTCCCTATGGTAGCATGTACCCCATATCACACAAGCAATGGAAAACATTACTGAATCTAGATCCACGATTCCGTGTTCATGTGTTTGTGTGTGTATATATATGAATACTTAATTATATAGATATATGTATAAAGGAGTACCCTGAATTCTTCTTATTTTTCTCTTACTTTTCCTCAATTTAAAGAAAGATTGAGAACCCCATGGAAAACATCACCGGATCTGAGATCCACGGGACCATGAAAAATCTTGACCTAGAAACGGAACTTATTATAGGTATACAGGCCTGTCATAATACATGATCATGTACCATAGATTACTCTTCTTATTTCTTTTTCTTTTTCCAATCTCTAAATTCCCAGCAAGATAAGTAACCCCATGCAGAAAATTATTGAATCTGAACCCCTGGGACCATGAAAAATCTTGACCTAGAAACGGAAATTATTATAGGTATACAGGCCTGTCATAATACATGATCAGTGCCATAGATTGCTCTGCTTGTTTCTTTTTCTTTTCCCATTCTCTAAATTCCCAGCAAGATAAGTAACCCCTGTGCAAAAAATTATTGAATCTGAACCCATGGGACCTGACAAAATCTCAACCAAATGGATCTTATCATGGCTGCTATGCTTCCCATTGATCTACTTCAACTTTTAGGCACCTCCAAAGGCATCAGCTCAGGTAACCAGATGCAATTAAATCATGTGTTTATGGCTCAAAAAGTTGCACCTACATGACACTGGAGAAAAGTGTAGATGCACATGCAATAAAATCAAATGCATGACCCATAAAGCATTTTACTATCTCGTACTCCAACAATCTCAACAAAGAAAGGTGTGGATAATGAAAATATGATTATGAGATGAGAGCACATATGACAATCCACAATAATAGGTATCCAAGACGAAATTGGTTATGACGACTTTCTCGATGTGGAAGCTGAATGCTTCCGTCTCCTCCAAAAGCAATGAGTTCATGAGGAAGTTCTTTCACTAAATGTAAATTTCTTTATTCCAGCAGTGCAGTGATAAAAGGGTAAAGAGACAAATGAAGAAGAAAGATTTACATCAACAAGCTACTATGTACTCGATTGGGAAAGATGATATTTGCCTTCCAAAGGGAGGATTGCTACTAGTCCCACATGGCATTACCAAAGCTAAACAAAAAGTGAACAACAATAGTTGTTCATAAAGAATGAAACGTTGAAAGCTTTTAGGAGACCTCCAAAGTTCAACAAGGAAAGACTTATCGGCATCCACATCTTAAACAAGGACTCAAAACCAATATCAGCGTCGTTCACAACTAAACTAATCCCACAATTTCAAATCCTACCACCCTTGTTTTGTTTTAGTACCTAAAACCAAAAGATCAAGCATCTTGAAGTCGCCAATTAGTAAATCTCACATCACCAAACAGACTAGCAACATAAATTGCTCATGCTCTGTTCACGTTTCCTGATACATATGGACTCAAAACATGCCCTTATGAGACACTATAATAATCAAGATCCCCAAGGAAAACCTACTAGTCCCACATGGCATTACCAAAGCTAAACAAAAAGTGAACAACAATAGTTGTTCATAAAGAATGAAACGTTGAAAGCTTTTAGGAGACCCCCAAAGTTCAACAAGGAAAGACTTATCGGCATCCACATCTTAAACAAGGACTCAAAACCAATAACAGCGTCGTTCACAACTAAACTAATCCCACAATTTCAAATCCTACCACCCTTGTTTTGTTTTAGTACCTAAAACCAAAAGATCAAGCATCTTGAAGTCGCCAATTAGTAAATCTCACATCACCAAACAGACTAGCAACATAAATTGCTCATGCTCTGTTCACGTTTCCTGATACATATGGACTCAAAACATGCCATTATGAGACACTATAATAATCAAGATCCCCAAGGAAAACCTACTCATCATATGTCCGATCCCTATTTACAGGATAAGAAGGTCTCCATTCCTCTATCAATCGCATAAAATCCGAAAGATAAATAGAAACCATTAAATCAATCTACAAAACTTGTAGAATAACATCGAAAATAACTCTTGATCACTACAATCTCATGAGCCCCAAAACGAAACCATCGTATGAAAAGAGCAGAAGAATTCCAAGCTCGAACAAAAATGGCACCAAATATTGAGATAAAAAAGATGGCAGAAAAATGCAGATTCTGAAACATCTAGGGAAGGCGGGTGGTGGGTTTTACCCCATTCGTCATCATCGTCAATGGTAGAAGCTGGATGGATCGAAGAAGTGTCCATGTGAGCGCGGTGCAGAAGCTCATGGATTTCCACGGAGATGGGGCGCAGGCCCGGCACGCATGAGTCACCCGTGTGATCCTTTTCCCCGCTATGATTCTCTGGTTAGGGCAGGCGAGAGAGAGAGAGAGAGAGAGAGAGAGAGGCTCTCGCAAACGACAAATTTATTAGCGAAAAATATCGGTGGCAACACCTTTGCACCAAACGGTCCAAACCTATACTCGATACCCTTCTTTTCTTTGATATACAAAATTTAATTCCATTTTTATTTTGACTATAATTTGAGACCGTTTTCTTCTTTCTTTCTTTTTTTCTTCGTCTTTTTGAACGTAAATATAACCATTTTTTAATCGATCCAGCGATTCCAATCGAAACCGAACTACAAACAGACAGTGAAACAAATCTGGAAACCACCAGATTCAGTTTCAGTTTCACCTTTAATCAAATCAAAAGTTCCAAACTATTGATATTTTTTTCTATTTTTTAATAAAAATACTGATTTCAAATGATTTCATACACAAACTGAAACCGTTCCAAAACCGGAACCGATCCTGAGTTGATTCGATTGCCTTCTAGATTCCGAACTAACTGGAGACACCGATTTCAAACAGCCGGTTCCGATTTACCTGAAAACATGTTTATGTGAAGGCAACTTGCTGAATTGCCTGCGCGTTAAGAGTGGGTTCGATGACAGCTAAAAATCTGCCCACTTTTATTGAGTTCGAGACGATCTCAACTCGAACTTGACATGTGAACGAGTCCAGCTCGGGCTAACTAATACTTGGAGCGAGTTGCTCTGGAGCCCAACTCGAATAATATGAAAGAGGGTTGATGGAAGAACCAAGGGAAAAACACAAATAAAAGGAGACGAGTGGCTAGGAAAGAAGACCCATTGTGATAATCTTCACCTCTTTCGCTTACAATGAGATACAACAACAACTGAGCCTTTTCCCATACAAGACGGAGTCAGCTATATGGATTCTTTGTTTCCACAAAGCCTTATCATGTGTCATGTTAGCAGTTAACCCTACAATAAGCTAGATCATTATTTATTGTTTCTTTCCAACACTTTTGTACTCGTCCTCTACCTCTTTTAATACTTTCCAAATTTAGTTTTTCATATCTTCTTACATGTTCTTCTTCTGATCTTCTTTCTATATGTTCAAACCATCTTAAACGATATTCTCTCATTTTATCCTCTATTGTGTCACTCCTAATTTGTTTCTAATAACCTCATTATGTATATGGTCTTTTCTTTTATGACCACTCATCCATCTCAACATCTTCATTTTTGTCACGGACATCTTTTGTACATGTTGATGATTAACTGTCCAACACTCAAAACTATAAAACATGACAGGTCTAAATTGGTGCTCTATAATATTTACCTTTTAATCTTAATGGTATCTTCTTATCACAAAGAATACCTGATGCTCCTCTCCATTTTAACCAACCAGCATTAATTCTATGCGTAAAATCTCTATCAATTCTTTGATCACTCTCAAAAATTGACCTTAGGTATTTAAAACTTTTCTTTTGGAGGATGCAATGTGTGCCAATTTTAATTTTTATATCCTTTGAAGTAACCAAATGATCAAACTTACATTCCATATATTATGCCTTCGCTCTACTAAGTTGGAGGTCTTTGCTTTCTAATGTTTCTCTCCATAGTTCCAATTTTCTATTAACTTTTTCCTTAGACTCCTCCACTAATACAATGTCATATGCAAATAACATACACCAAGGTACTTCATCTTGAATATGTTTTGTTAACTCATCAATCACCATTATAAATAAGTCTGGACTTAAAGTTATCCTTGATGTAACCCAATATTAACTTCAAAGAAGTATGTCATTCCTTCAATAGTCCTTACACATGTTTTTGCACTATCGTACATATATCTTATAAGGTTAATGTATGTAAATGGGATACCTCTTTTTTCCAAGGCTTTCCAAAGAACCTCTCTTGATACCCTATTGTAAGTTTTTTCTAAATCAATAAATATCATGTGAAGGTCTTTCTTTTTTGTTCTAAAATGTTCCATAAGACGTCTCAAAAGGTAAATCGCTTTAACACTAGATCTGTCTGGCATGAATCCAAATTAGTTCTCTGTTGTACTTGATATTTGTCTTAACCAACGTTCAATAATTCTTTTCCACAATTTCATAGTACGGCTCATTAACTTGATACCTACAGCACAATGAGATCATATTAAATTTGTTTTATTTTTCTGTAATTTTTTTTCTTTACAATGGGAGGCTGAGTATAAGCACATGCACACAAAAATGCATCCCTCGAGAATCGAACTCGCCACTTGCTCTACCAAATTGGGTTTGCCTATGAGTAGAGAATCTCCAGATGTTCATCTTCAAGTTTTATTTATTTTATCTTTCAGTGGTACCAAACAAACTTTTTCTCTAATAAGGGTAGATATGATCGGTTCGAAACTGTTTCGATAGTTCAAACTGGAACCGACGGGTTTTAAACCGTTGATATCTTTGGTTTTAACCGGAATCGACTAGCTTTGCTCACGTAAGGAGCCAAGCTCATGTACAGACAAGGCGCAAGTGAGAGGAGCAGATTACAAATACTTCCTCATTCAAGCCGAAAATAATCTTTTTAATACATCTGTTCCATTGAGGCATGTCGCCCATCCAACTAAATGGCTGCATGTAAGTCGACAGTTCGGTAACTTCAGTTCATCGTTTGAAGGTTATATATATATATATATATATTATCTGTTGCCATCCTAGCAAACAACAAATGAATTTCAAAACAGAAACCAAAACCAAGCCACACACTAAATCTAGAACAACCTAGTTCACATTAGAGGACTGGTTAACCTAATTTAGGCAACACGGAAAAGGATGAACACGAGCTACACTGTACAACACAAACCTAAACTCAAACTCTAAATCATTACAACAATGCAGACAATCTCAAGTAATTGACTCCCTCATGACTCTCGTTAGCTTCCACCATAAAATTGCTTCAAAATGCCTCACCATCACTTAGTTTTATCCTTTCTCCTTCCAAAACTTGTGCTCCTGTCTTCATCAGTCCCCATAGGCATCATCATTATTATCATGTCTTCTCTGTCAAACACCATCTCTTAACCATCACGATGACTGCCAACACGTCCACCACAACCACTGCTGCCACCGCCTTCATATATAGATGCCCTCTCTCGTTCAGAATCGCTACTACCTTGGCTACAAAAAATTACGGCTCGGGCACAGAAGATCTCTCTAAGCAACAATCTGGAGCCCACAGGTTCAGCTCTCTTCCCTTCAGCCTTGGAAGTCCAAAGGTTCTCCTTCTGGAAAACAGAGAAAGCATTCTCACCTGCAATTGGTACCATGTTTAGTTGTTTACACTAAAAAAGGTGACTTTATCAAATAAAGATATAACAAGGATAGCGTTGTTGGTCACTGAACTCTTTTACATCGTCATATTAAACCCAGTGTTCTAGCACGAAGCCAGGGCTGCTGCCGAAGAAACTCTCTCCCAAAATACCATAAAAAGGTCTTAAATAGGAAAGCATTAAAGATCGTTTTCAGATATTGCACATGTAACACAAGGTAGAAAGCAACTTATGATGCTTATGGTTGAAAACAGGCCTTGGGATTAAGTGGTACTAAGTGACACAAGTTAGGTCTTCTACCCTGTATACTAACATCCACCTATGACTCCAAGAAAGCAATCTTTCAACCGGCCAAATGCTTTGAGGATCACAATAGACGCTAGAGCCTGATTTAGTTTGCGTAAAAGAACTATTGGACAATCACGTTTCTATGGAATAAAACCAAGTGTTTTCTAAAATGAGATACTTTGTAGGCATGGAACACTATTGAAGTCTGTTATTCTACAGGCAAGGTAACGTGCCATCGAGATAGAGAACCAAACAGGGCAGTAAACCTGCACATTGTCACAACTCCTTCCCACCATGCATCAACCGCCACCACGGTTTCAAACTCTGGGAGAGATGAGCTATTTGTTTGAGGCCAAGGTCTAATGGTAAAGCGCTCCGGGAACCTGATTCCCAACTTATCTATCAGGAGCAGCAAGTCTGAAGACTGGGGGGAACCATTCCTATATGAAGCCAAGAGAGACAAGTATATGAACAGGTGATTTTGATATGCATACAGGTTTATCAAGTCCTTCAAAACTTAAAAGCCTACATTACACAAAATATCTTAGACTCAGAAAACGCATTTTAAGTTCAGAAGACATGAACAAATAACTGACCTCAGCAAATAAACATGTTGAAATGCACCTGTTGGCTAGGCAAGCGCATGACAGATACAGATTAGACCTATGTCCACCTAATACATGCATCTTTGCAGTTACTTTTATGAACACATACAGAAAACTTAGAGTTCAAGTACATTATTCTTGAGTTTGTACATGTATATACACAGTATATACATGTACATATAACATGTACCTACATATAAGTATAAGTACATACGTACGTAGATAGATAGATAAGCAATCTTTAGATCTGACCATATATGTGCGCTTAGTACATTTTTTTCAGCTGTGACTGCATCTTGGCTCAGGTTTTTCCCACTTAAAGTTTGACATTCTGAATCATGAGACTTTTTTTTTTCTTTTGGTAGGACTGAATCATGTCAGTTTAGTTCATTGTGAGCTGCTTTGAACTCCTTGAAAAGCCTACTTACACACCACAAAGATATGATTTGATATACATTACCTACTAAACAAACCGTGTAGATCATATATATAAGGTGTAACCTATCGCAGCACGATCTTTTGTGGGTAGCAACATCTTTTCGACAGAAAGACAGCATAAAAGAGAAATCAGCAATGACTTTAGACATTCTATTATTTCCACTTGGGGCGCTTTAATGGAAACCTTTCACAGGTAAGAAGCTGCAACTATTTTACTTCAACCTAAGGGTTCCTCCGCTGCCATTGTTGCAAATATCATATCTAACTGCATGGTATAATGTGATAAATACTGTACATCGGTGCCTGGATCAATACGATCTCGGCACCTGTATCACTCTCGCCCATTTATCCTTGCTTTTGCACCATAAATATCGTATCATATCAATATATTATTGTAGCATATAGCACAATATCAATTGTTTTCATATTTTTTTGCTTTTCTGTTTTGGAAATTAATTTTCCACTATCACAACATATGGAGCGGCATAATACATTATTCATGTATTAGTACCCTGTAGCCATACGGATCTGATATGATACTTGTAACTTTGGTTAGTACTAATTGAATGGCTTCCATAATCCTCAGAATTTTCTACAAGAAAATTGCAACCACACCAGGTAGTGGATATTGTAAAACCAACAATTCCTACTATTATCATATGACCTAATTTGCTTTTTCCAAAAGAGATTCCATTAGCAGCTACCATTTCTAAGTAGTAAGTAATAGCCAAACCATGATGCTTGACTTGTTCTCAGAAGGTAGATATTACTCATAGTACAAATCAGAGGTCCTTCTCATGCTTCAAAACAAACATATTTCGTTAATTCACATTTATGAAGATCACAAACACACAAATAACTAGAGATACACTTCAGGATCTGTTCTACACTAACTTAAAGGATTTGATTACCTGTTGGAGTCTTCATGTGAGAAACATGAAACCATTCCCTCGACTATAACCAAGAGTTTCAGTTACGCGAGAATTATGCCTAAGAGTGGATTCACACAAACCCAGAATCATGCAAAAGATCAACCGAGTTATCTTTGATTGTCCTAAGCTACCAACTAGGAAAAGAAAATTGTCATGAAGAACAAAGGAAAATCCAAGGTATTTAATGAAACATGTGTGTGTGTATAGCTAGCATATGATTTTCACTAGAAATGCAAACAATATAACCGTTGAAACGAAATGTATATACTCAACCATGTAATGCAATCAATAACAAAACCATAGCATGTAATGTAATACATACTAAAAGCATTACATGTAATATAAACAAATACAAATAAATAATGATAATAAGCTCAGCACCTAATTCAACAAGTAATAAGAACAGACAATGGATTTAAAATTTTAAACAGTACATACCCATTTCAGTGGCGGGCAGCACAGAGTTTACGACGCAACCATATTATCCTATTTTCCGCTGGATAAGTGATGAAGCATTTAGCTAGATTTTCTGACTCAAATATTTCTAATGCATCGTTGACCTCATCTTCATTGATTACTCTAGAGTCACAATACATCTTCAATAGCTTTGAGCATTCTTTCCTTATATTGATTGTAGAATTTGTGAAGTTATCCATGGCCTTAATAAACCTCTCGAGCCCTTCTGTCATAATTTCAACGCAAGTGCTTTTCCGCCTTTTAGAATTAGTCATAAGGGGGCCTCTTGAGGGTGAACCATTCCTACTTGGTGGGGCGCTATCCTTAGGAGTGTCATCATCTAACTCCACATCTACAGGTGGGACCTGAGATCGTGGCATTTGAGATGAGCCAGCTTCATCCTGAAAGCCTTCTAAACGTTCGTAAGAGCCTGAAATTTGCCTTGTAGCAGCAGAGTCACCAAAGATTTCACTAAGCACTTCATAGTGCTTCCAATGTTTTGAAGATCTGAAACCCTTATGTTTGGGATTGCAATTAATATGTTTGGTCCATGTATCAGCATCAACAACCAAACACTTACGTACATTGTCAAAACTGAATCCACTTTTTGAAAGTAATGTTTTGCAAATCACTAGATTTGCCTTTAATTTCTTTAGTTTGTTTCTGATTTTGTCCCTGTTAAACTGAGGGCCAAACTTTTCGCACATCTTATTTTCTACTATTTTCATTGCACTTGGCTTTAAGATTCCCTTGGCTTTCATCCCTGGGATGTGGGATTGTTCAAGCATACACTCCAGCAGAAATTTGACATTTCCTTCTTCCCAAACCAGAGGGTCCTTGCCGTCTTCACTGCTTTTCATGTTTGCAGCCTTTATTTCTAAAAAGCACAAATAATGTATGCAAAATTAGCTCTCGAAAAGCAAGTAGAAAAGTTCCTATGAAACAAGTATATGATGCCAAACATGCAGCAACCGAACATGAAATATGCAGATGATGTCAAACACATAGCGCCCAACAAAAGAGCAAAAAACTTGCAACAAAAGAAAGGAAACTGTAGATTCAGTGGAATGTTTTAGGTTAATAATAGGTTTTTTCTTTATACAACACTCTTTTACAGTACCAAGGCTTTTTTTCATGTAAGAAAGTGGATCAGATTAGTTAAACAAAACACAAACTTAACACATACAGAACAGAATGATCAAGACAAAAAGCAAGATAACACCGTTACCAAACAGTATGAAGCCAACCAAAATCTACATAGAACTTTTACAAGTACACTAGACAAGTACGAAATTAACAAATATCAAGCGAAAGCACAACACTGCTAATATCTAAAACAACTAGACTATGGCAAGGAACAAACAACTGCACCCAATAGAATCAACAAAAACAGGAAAGACGACAGAATTTGTACAAAACTGAACACAAACATGCAAGACTTATATAAATAGTAAAACAGAAAAAGAATCAATATGAATCTTAATCGAGGGCAGATGTTAAACTAACCAGAAAATAGTTATGCACATAACCTAACCAGACACAAGACAGAAACATATTGACTTGCCAAACAGATGAGTGAATATTACCAAAAGTAAATAGTTAGATACTAACAGTGGTGACAGAGACTAAGAAAAAAATAATATACAAATACGGGATAGCAACTAAACGCAGCATAGAGCAGTGGCTACATATGGCATAGGATAATGACTGCATTGCAGTATATAACACCACCTAAAAGCAACTTATGTGAGCAACTAAACGCATCCTGTCTGAATCTAATTGCAAACAACACTATGCAGACACAACAAGCATGACTACTTATATAACTACATCTAAATGCAACAGAGATGAAATCCAGGTAACTGTATTAGTGATAGTGTGATACTCTCACATAAGGGTGAGCATTATTCAGTTTAAACCAAATAACAGAACTGACCCGAACCAAATTTGATCTGGTTCTATGAAATATTAGTTCGGCTTCAGTTCAAGATTTCCTGAAATTTCAGGTCTTGGACCAGTTTCCGTTAACCAAACTGACTGAAATTATGAGATTAAGATGTATTTTAATGCTGCCATAGTCAAGTAGCATATCGGAACAAACTGGTGCTGTTGACGTTGTGCATGTTCAAAGGACCAAGAGTGAAATTGCATACCAGCAGGGTGCTTAGGTAGCCAAGGCTTCAAAGACGCATGAAAATAGTGCAGAAATAGTTTAATTAGAATAATGCAGCTATTTCACTTAGGACTGTACATCTAAGGGAAATATTACCTGTAAACTCTATTCAACATCCTAATCAGCATTATCTTTATCGCCTTGTATCGTACAATATGAGGTGTACAATGTATTGTATCATTTAGTGGAAAAAACCAAAACGATAAGAGACATGTATTACAACATGCTTGTTATCGGTTTGTATCGTGTGATAGAGCATGGTGCAATCCGTAATTTCAGTGTAACCTTCTACAAGTCCTGCAACCATTTTTGGCGAACGAGGGAGAAGAAACTCTGGCATTTCAGTGTGAGCTTTTACGATTTGACTCGCTACGCTTTATGGTTCCTACAAAATGAGATTATTAGAAACAAATTGGGAGTGGCACCAATAGATGATAAAATGAGAAAAAATCATTTAAGATGTTAGAAAAATGACCAAAGGAAGCTCAGCTAAGAAAGTATGAGAAACTAAATTATGAAAATGTTAAAAGAGGAAGAGGAAGATCACAAAAATGTTGGAAGGAAACAATAAATAATGATCTAGCTTATGTTGAGTTAAATGTTAGCATGGCACATGATCGAGTTATATGGAAAAGACTTAGTTGTTATATAAAGTTCTTGTTGTTCTCCATATTGATTTTGTATATGCTTGTGTTTCTCTCATGTTCATATTTGTGTACCATTCAAGTTATCACTTGATTTTGCTTTTCTATTGGATCAAATAAGTCTTTTTTTTCTTTATTGTTTTTTGTCACTAGAAATTGTTGCAATCTATAAACCGCATTTAGGGTTTCACTTTCAGCTAAGATGGTAGGAGTCTACAACTTTCCCATGATCAAATAAGTCTTTCTAACATACTGCTAGTCTCTTTCATTCATTGTCAGCAAATGGTTGTGATGAGATGCTGAACTCTCTCTTTTGAATAACAATTTATGAAGTGGGTGAATCTATTTCTATCAATTTTGTGACGATTTATGAAGTAGACGAATCTGTGGCGATTCATGAAGTGTTTTGTTGTTTTATTTGATTGCTATTTGTTTTTATTTTCATGTTTATTTAAGAGGCTAGATCAAGATGTCATGAAGAGGTTCGTAATATGGGGCATGTTATGATAAACTGACATGACAACGGTGTACTTTAGTTGAGGATAGCAGACTGAGTGTAATTGAGAGTGAGATGTAACTTTTGCGAGAAAGAAGTGGTGAATTTCTCGATTGAAGCATAATCTAGCAGGAACTAGGAAGGAGATTCTGCTTTGTACAAGCAAAATTAGAAATGTATCAAAAGCTAGTAAATGACAATGTTTGCAAATGATTAAGGGTATGGTTAAAAATAAGCAAGAAATAGAAGATAAAAGGATGTTTGATGAAGAGTTGGAGGATACAGATAATCATAGCATTCCTTCTAATGCCAAGACAAAGAATGGCAATAGTAGTTCTAGACCGAGCAAGAGAAAGATATTATGGAAGAGGATGCAAGTCGTAGAGGAAGAGGAAGATCATCTTATTCTATACCTCGTGGCATTCAATCATTTTTTCCCTCTTACTACTACACCTAGTTTTGATCTTGAAAATCAGGGTACTATAGCTTCTAAGCAATTATGTAATTACATAGGAAGAATGGTTTTGCATCTCTTTTAATATTGCAAATTCATTTCATTTTCAAGCAATGACAAATAGCATTACTAACATTCGACCAGGATATAAGATGTCCTTTTATAATAAGAAAAATTATTAGATAAGACCATGGTTGAAGTCCAAGAATATCGTTTGACTTTAAGAGAGTCATGAGAGGAGACAGAGTGTACCGTCACCGCATATGGATTGACAAATAGGCAAGGAAAGACTTTATTGAACTTTCTCGTCTATGTCGGACTTATGTGTTTAAGATCTCTTGACCTATCATATGAATATTATATTGCACATGTTTTAAAGCAAGAATTTGATAAGGTGATACTGAAAGTTGGATACGAAAAAATAGTCCAATTCATTAATAGATAATACAACTAATTATAAAGCAACTACAAAAGAGTTAGGTGACAATTATGGTACTTTTTATTGGACACCATGTGAACTCTTGATGAGTTAAACACAACACCTGAGTGTTGTAAGGATATCACTAAATCCATTTATAACCATGCATTTTCATAAGGAGATATACTAATAGCACTAAACTTCAACGTAATGCTACTACTCGGTTTTCTATTAAGTTTTTGTTTGTGAGTATTCTGAAATAAAAGGAAGCCTTGAAGCAAATGGTTATTTTTATTAAGAGGTTATAGTTTGTTGATTTGCCTCAAAGTAGGAGGAATAGAAAACTAAATGAAATTTCAAAAACGATCTTTGAGAGTATGTTTTAGATTTCTTGTATTAGATTATTAAAGATCATATGCCAATGGCGAAGGTTTTGAGATTGTTGATAGTGAGAATAAGTCATTTATGAGCCATCTTTATGAAGTCCTGAATAGGCTAAAAAGGCTATCAAGAGCAATGTTCATGGTAGAAAGAATGATTATGTGCCTAGATGGAGAATTATCGATAATAGATAGCACAAACAATTAGCATAAGGCTATTCATGTAACAACCTACTACCTAAAT
This sequence comes from Brasenia schreberi, assembly GCA_036023115.1. Classification (NCBI taxonomy): domain Eukaryota; kingdom Viridiplantae; phylum Streptophyta; class Magnoliopsida; order Nymphaeales; family Cabombaceae; genus Brasenia; species Brasenia schreberi. The sequence continues at coordinate 5,269,324 of JAYKKT010000090.1, read as the reverse complement.
CCAATATTTAGGATTTCTATAACATTTAAGAGGGACAATGAGATTAATTGAGGTATCATTCATTATATAAATATATTGGTCCCTCATGAGAGTAGAGCATATGCTATATATCAGGAGATGGAGATACACAATAATTCTCTTCACCTAATGAGCTTACCAATAGTCATCTAAAACCGTACTAATATGCCCCCAAGTAAATATATCAATTACTTATCTTTATATTTGGTTCAATTAAGTGTCTTATATATAATATATATTGTTAGATGTACGGTGAAATAGGTTTGGAAGTGATTTCCGAAACCTGAGAGACTTTAATGTAAAGGTTCTCAACCAAATTTGTAGTAAAACTGGTTGCAAAAGAATCTAGAGTATTTTTGAACACATCCATACATAAAAACACAACAGATTGGAGCGTAAACATCTTAAAGATCTAGTATTTATCCATTGCAACATGTGGCATCAAGGCTTTAAAATTAGGTAATTCATTTCATGAATGTCAGCCATAAATCAATCAACTGATGACATGAATCATAGACATGAAGATTGCAAGTCTATGATTAATCAGCTAACTGACTAAACGAACTCAACCCAACCAATTTTTTTTTTGGTACAGGTCAGTTTAGTTACCCCTATAAATCAGTTTCATTTCAGTTTGACATTCCAGTCAAATTATGGTTTTCAGTTTCTTCAATCTAGTTCGGTTATTGAACCGAAGTTACCAATGTTGAGGCCTACTTTCACATACCGTATATTCAAAATTACTAGATCAGTGATGATTTAAGTTTCAAAATGATATCGGGAAGTTACATAATGTATATTGCTTAAATTAATTCATACTCAAAATATTTTGTACTGAAACGTATTTTAATTATCAGAAATTGATCATTAATGGTAATAGACTCATATGTCATATATTTCAAATCTTGGCACACTGCTAAGTCCGAATATGCAATGCTTATGTAGTCTTAGTCGTATACCGACATTAGATGTTCTTGACAATTAACATAGACCTAATTTTCACAGATGATATTGATAACACCGATTAAATATCTAAGGACAACAAATTTTTGAGAAAGCTAATACTGCATCAAGAACAACTACAGCTTGAAGAAGAGGGGATTCCATGAAAGAGAGGGTACATAACTTTTTCAAATGTTTGATAATTCCATATACTTGGAAACTAACTCAGTTATCCAGACAATGGTACTTTACTTCTTGATATAGCTGTATCATGAACTTCATGCACTGCACCATTTTTTAAGTGAATATGCTGCAATACTGCCTTATGCAGCCATATTCATTATTGATCTGAATGTGATACGACAGTTTTATCAATTATTAATTTTTTATGTACTATAGTATGGACTGTTGAAATTGGAATCTCAAAACATAAAAGCACTTCTACATTGTGACTGGGCCATCTATCACGTGATTGTCCAACCAAACTAAATGAATCATATTTCTAGCAGTTAATCTGCCAACAAGTTCTGAAAAAGAAAAAATGAACATACTTGGTATTTTTGCGCATGAGTGTACTCCCCTATTTCTTTTGGTTCAAAGAAATGTTTCAGTAAACAAGGATGGACATTTATACTATTCCTTTTTTCCTTAGGAACACCTACACCTATTTATTATTTATTTACATGCTCACTTGCATCGTTCAGTCCCCTTGAATCATATGGCTTTCTAACAACCACAAGGCGTATCTTGGAAACCACACTTCAGCTCATGCAATAGTTATATTCCCGGCGAGTGATGTTCAATTAAACATCAATCCATAAACTCAATGGATGTTCCCATTTTAAACGAAGCCACAAAACCTTAAATCTTACGGGGGAAGACAGCATTGCTATCACAACGAAGCATTGAAAGGCATGAAAATCAAGTAGAATAAACCATAGATTTGACAGCAAATCATTTAGACAATATCAAACACCACCATCTAATCAAAACAGCGCAATTGTTTTCCAAGAAGGAACAAAGAAGACGATTCCATCGGCCTGTGTGCGGTACATAAATAAATGCATATATAATATTCCTAAAGAGGCTCCTGATAACACAGACAGACAGAAGGAGTCTAGATATTCGAACTCGGGGAAGCCGAATAAATAAATTAATTAGAAAAAGACGGAAGGCAAAACAAAGTCACTGTGAAGTATCGATGGTTCTCGGAAGTCGAATGGAAGGATCGAAAGGAAGAAGAAGTTTTACTTGAGAGGTGTCCCGATAGCGAGGGTTGCTGCTTCGCTACCAAGCTCGTCAACCAATCAACGACATCCCTCCTAGAATTCCACTTGAAGCCAGAAGGCGTCGATTTCTCCGTCCCACAAACACCCAAAAATTCGTCGGAGACGACGTAGACGATATGGTGATGGCTCCGCTCGGTTCCAACAATGGCCAACAACGACTCGCCCGCGGAATCCTTCACCAAGTAATGCACGACCCTATTTCCTTTCTCCTCAGAGACGAACTTCTCCTTCCACTCCACGAATAGACGGTCCATCTCGCGCTTACGGATCGAACTTACTGCACCATCGTGATTTTTGGGGGAGATCTGCAAGTGGGGAGTCGAAATTCATGACTGGTGTCGTCTCCTTCCACTCCACGAATAGAAGGTCCATCTCGCGCTTACGGATCGAACTTACTGCACCATCGTGATTTTTGGGGGAGATCTGCAAGTGGGGAGTCGAAATTCATGACTGGTGTCGTCTCCTTCCACTCCACGAATAGAAGGTCCATCTCGCGCTTACGGATCGAACTTACTGCACCATCGTGATTTTTGGGGGAGATCTGCAAGTGGGGAGTAAATTCATGGCTGGTGTCGTTCAGATCGTTGAAGAAACCGTCGATTTCTATGAAGCAAGGAGGAAAACTAGGATTTTCTTCGTGGGGGCTCAAGCTCAAGTGGTTAATCCTACCTGTTGAAGAGGGAGCGATATCAACGGAGGCACAAAGAATGGAGAGAAAAGAGATGAAGAGTTGGTAGACGCCCTTAGGAGAGAACTAATCGAGCTCTAGCTGCAGAGGAACAATAAGAACAAGCACAGGAGAGACGCTCTCTCTCACTCGAGGTTTTTTTTTTGAACTCTCTCTAGGGTTTCTGAAGGAGATCCTCTCTCTCCCTCTCTCTCTCCCCCAGTGATCACAGTCAACACAGTTTCAATTCTATAACAGTAAGTATGAAGTTGCGTTAGCTTGCAGGAGAAATCAGTTGTTTACAGATGACGTCTACCACACTTCATTAACCTCTGCAATCCCAACCCATCCGATCAGGTTTGAGCTCGGGTATTTGAATGAGCTGTCCCGACCCATATCCCCATCAGTTAACCCCCATATCTCTCTCTCTCTCTCTCTCTCTCTCTCTCTCTCTATATATATATATATATATATATATATATATATATATATATCATGCTCATTCAGTTACCTATTGTAAAAAACAACCTACACTTATATCTTGTCGTTGTTGAGGTTTAGATTCAAATTACGTACAAGCATACCCCAGATATGGTCGGTTCAAACCTGGAACGGGGATTTGAATTGGAACCAGACCGAACCCCAAATCAGTCGGACTTAGAACACCAACCAAAACCGGTCACCCTTTAATTCGGTTACAGTTCTATGATTTTGTGAGTCTAATTTCAGTCCAGTTCAAACTAGTTTATACTGAGTTTGCATGGTAAAATATTGAACTTTATTGAAGTAAAGAGTTTTATATAGCCAACCCAATTCTCAAACCCAAACTCAAACTTAGACTCGGTCCAGCAGGTCCAGCGCATGTGTACACGTGTATGGTCTTGTCCTCCTCAAGGTATTTGAACTAAGATTCATGAGATACTAATTATATAAAAAGACAAGTAAATTTATTCTATTGAAACTAAATTTTTTCTCTTAGTTTTTACGTACACAAATCCTTCACATATAACTTTTACATTTTAGGACTTTATATTGATATCAATTATATATCAATTGAATATCAAGAGATACTAAATATGAATTAAATGTTATTAATGTACATAAATTTAAATAACCTAATCTTAATTAACATTAAACCCAATAAGGGGGACACTCAAGATTTTGTTGGCCTGCAAAAGTGGCTTCTATATTTTTTGCATTGCACTGCGGTGCATGAGGGTATTGGTGGCTTTAGAGAGAGAGTTCTATCTCACAGAAATGGAGGGGAGGACAGTTCCGATTACTTGTGTCAAAAAACCAAAATCAGCATGCAGGGGAGAGAGAAAAAAAGAATAGATCGCTTTTGAGCTATTGAGCAAACGCAATGGATTTGAGAGAGAGAAGCATGGACTCCTTTCATGGGTTATTTTACCGCAGTCAATCAGGGAGTGAGTCACAATCATACAATCATGTACTTTCGTATTTAAGAAAAGTGGTGCAGCAGACAGTTCTCGAAGGCGACGGATCCAATCTTTCTCTCTCTCTCTCTATATATATATATATATTGATATGAGAGAAGATTGTTAGGCTCTTCTTTATCCTAGATTATCTAGGATTTTCTTTATATAAGCGAAATCTGCAATTAATGTAGGGTACAATTAATGAGATCTCCTAAATGCATCTTACTAGTTGAGCTAACGCTTTGCATGTCAAATCATTTGATTTTAGAGATGATAACCTACATGCCATCGTATGCCTTTCTTATCTTTTGTCTCATTAATGAGATCTCCTAAATGCAAGACATATATTTACAAGAGCATTTTTATTTTTCATAAGATAATGCATTTTTTTTGTTACAAGAAGAGGCTAAAACCTAACACACAACCTCTACGAGTTGAACTCTCCACCCCCAACAATAACGTTAAAGCGTTCTACCGTTGAGCTAACGCCATTGGAAGTGCATTTGATGAAGGGTGATCCCTTTTGTGGGGCACGATTAATATAAGATCGGAGTTAACAAAAGTATGGACAATTTTCTAAATGAGGTTCCCAATGAAATAATAAAACTTATCGATGTTGGTACGTAAACACCCAAATTTAAAGTACCCTATGGTTTTACAACTTTCCAATTTGGTCACTATGCCTTCTTTGTTCATCACATACACATGAGTGCAATTCGAGTAACGTTACTTCGAGTCTGATGTGGATCCCAGTCATCTCAAGATGAAAATGATGTGGCAACTAAGTTACCTACGTGGCGTACAGAATCTTGACGTGGATTAGTTAGTTAATAAATAATAATGTTGTAAATTAAATATCATTGTACTAAATTATTTAGTATCATTAATTTAATGAGTTATAATATTAAGTATTACTATTTGATAATGTTAATATTATTAGACAACATCGCTGATTAAATTTTGTATTATTAGATTATTTAGTATTACTATTACGAATTTTATAGTACTATTATTAAGTTAATGTTATTGACTAAGCATTATATCAATCTAATTTTATTAGCTTAATATTAAGTTAATAACCAATATTAACTTATATTAGTACTAAATAAGTTAATATTTTACATTAAATTAATATTTCTTAATGTTAATGTTAATATTAATAACAGTAATATTTATATAATACTATTTTAATGTGTCATTATTAATTTAACGCAAGAAGAGAAAATACATGTTATCAAAACGCAGGGAAACGTTTCCTATCTAATTCATCCCTTCAATGTCAAGGTCATCCTGGGGTAAGGCCACTAAAGCAAACACCTTAGGTCTGCGAAGTTTAAACTGATTATAGTATCAAATATCAATTATGTAGGCCCTGAATAATTTTAAAAATTTATAATCTATAATGTTTAGGCCCCAAAATTTTAGGGGCATACTTGTAATACTCAATTTTGTAGGCCCCAAAATTTTCTTAGAACTTATATCCAACAGTATTTAGGCCCCAAATTTTTTGGTCACACTTGTAATGTTCAATTCAACAGACCCCCAAACTTTTAGTCTCTTAGAATTTTGGGCTTCAAAGTAAAAAAAATAGCTTTGGGCCTCAACTTGTGTTCAGTCACACTTGTATACAAACACAAAACCCCTCTTCCTCATGATTTCCTAACAAAATATTTGGACATAGACATGGCCGATTCGAACCAGAATCAAATCGGTTCTAGAATCATAACCGAAATCAAGGATCCCTCGGTTTGGTTATGGTTCATGATTTTCAAAAACTGACCCGGAACCGAAACTGACGATTTTAAACTATCGATATTATGTTTATATAAATTTTTAGAAATCCACCATTGTTTTGGTGGAGAATGAGAGCCACAGAGTATGCCTACACCCTCTTAAAAAAAATCCAACTAGTTCCATTGCGGTTCCGATGTTGGAACCGAAACCACTCAAGAACCGGAACTGAATCGGCTCCTGACCGATTCAATTACAGTTTCTGGTTTGATTCGATTACAGTTCTTGATTTTGGGTGCTGGTTCCCGAACCGGACAGATGTCTATGAAAATGCAATCTTGTCAAATTAGAAGCTGGTTTTGGCTTGATTGCTGTTCATCACCGCAGTTCTAAAGGTTTCATGGCCATTGCCTGCTGTTTTCTCGAGGGATTTTAGTGACAGCTTTTATATGTTATTGAAATTTTTTGTCACTAAAGCCCATTTTCTTGTAGTAATCGTGCGTTCTTATTCTTTGTATACATTCTCAGCCTTGACCTAACGACACAACCACAGAAACACACATACTGCAACTACGTACAAGAAGGCGCTGCAGACATGATCATCTTATCGTTGCAAACGCTGTTTTCGCAGAGAAGCTCTATTTTTGTCTTGGATCATGGAGCTAGTAACATAAGTTACCTTATATATCCAAAGAAAATAGTCATTTCTTCAATATCTTGGCATGAAAGACCGATAAACTCTAATTTCTTGGTTTCTGTATGGTGTGTGTGTGTGTGTGAGAGAGAGAGAGAGAGAGGGAGAGAGAGAAAGAGATGTGTGAATGTGCGATATACTTATCGTATTTTAGAACATGCAACCAGTCTGAAGCTTAGTTCTAATTGACTTCGACTCCAAAAATGCACTGCTGCCAATACACACACACACACACATATATATATATATACATGTATATAAAATTCTAACTTTGACAAAAAAAAATTCTGAAACACATACCTGATTTTTTATCTGTAAATCAGGTCCATATCTATGAAGTTTTCAGTCCATATCTATGAAGCTTTCAGTCGATATAGATTGGTTTGTCGTGAGTGATCAAAATAGATACTTCTGATATGTAGCACTCCTCTTAACTGTAGCTCTTCTGTTTACGAAATAAACATGGTAGATTTATGCTTGTACCAGCTGCTCTAAAGCTCCGACCCTTGGTCTCAAGATCTGTACTAAACTTCCGGTTATGCATGGACATGATGCTCTTGTGCCTATATATATATATATATATATATATATATATATATATATGCATTTTTACCATGTTCATGTTTTAGGACTATGAGTGTAATTTAAAAAATTATACGAGTATTTGAAAAAAATATACCAGAACAAGCAATGAGTGAACACTTAGTATCCAACGTCGGCGGTGTGCAACATTCTCCCTTTCTCCCTCCATATAGTGTGTGTATATATATACATAATTCGTTGTTGCTAAGCAATGCCCAACGTCGGACGACATACATTCATCGAATAGTCGGCATGCCGGCTGATCATTTCAACCGAGCAGTCTTGGAGGTTCAGCATGTTGGCTGGGGCTTGGTTTGATGATCCTTCTTATCAGTGACGGATTTAGACGTTCGTATCGGGTGGGGCGAATAGCTCATGAAACTGTGTGTTAGAACCATGGTTCGACTGGTAGCTATAGTTTTTCCTATAAATACAAGAAATTAAGGAAGGGTTAGTCTCATATGGAGAGATTGAATCAAGGAACGAAACATAAACCAAAAGGCTTCTATTTTATAAAAATTCATTAGAACGGAAATGTGAGAGATTCTTTTTGTGAATCTAAACAAATAATCAAAAGGAAAAGCATGAAATCCATCGAGAAATCATCTACACAGTTCGCTATAAGCACGAAGATCTTCGATTGAGTTATGCTCTTTGTAAGTAGTGGATGGCCACTCTTGGCCCTATTGCTAATAACGACCATAAAATGCGGGAAGAAGGGCCCACTTCTTGGATTTCATGAGATCATTTTTTCAAAAGTTAAAACGTTCATAAAATGATTTCTGTTTTCTAAAAGTAAAACTCACGCATCTCCTGAATAAAAGTAAGATATGACTATTAAAAAGGGAAAGCTCAGAGCGGTAAACATGAAAGACATAAAGTCATAAATAAATCAGAGTTTACATAGCTCGTACAAAGAGTGATAAGAAATTCGAATGTTTTATAAGTCTTTTGAGAAAACTCTATGTGAGTAACCCAAAATAATATACACTTCCATTACACTTACTATAGGAAAGTAAAGGAAGCAAGAAGAAAAACCATAGAGTCAGTCAACTTCCGTTGTGCACAACTGAACCGGATAAGTCAAACGGGTTCAGAGATTGATGACTGCCCCAACATTCTTATCCACCCTTTTAAATCTTGCCTACTTAAAAACAAAATATAGAACATGCGAAAATAAAAAAGGAGCACAAGACAAATAAGAAAAACATGTAGATATATTCTATGTTTATATGCAAAAGACAAAGAGGGAACAGGAGAAGATTAAGTGAGAAAACGTAAGAAAAAACTAGTTAAGAGACTCTATTGAGTTTATGTTTCTAAGCATGGAGGAGACAACCGAGAGTTGTCAAAGTAGTTCTGGTTTGGCAACATGAATTGTTGTCTGAGCAAGAGGACGAAGGCAGTTCGCCTTCTCCCCCTCTCTCTCCCAACATCTCTTCTCTTTCTCCACCAGAGCAAAAAACACTGCTATCTCGGTTCCCTATCTCTTTCCTTCTTATCTTCTTCCCTCTGGTATCACAAAAAGCGAGAAACTAGCCGTGGTTTTGGGAAAACCAAGGGCAGCAAAACTGCCCCTATTGTGTTTTGCCCCTAATAGAAAATAATATTACCGTATGATTATATTTTAGTTCACATATTTTAATGTCAAATGTTTGTAATACTCTTATGCGTTGTATTTTACAATTTTGTCCTTTGGTATTTAGTTTAAATGATAGGAATACTTATTTTATCAAATTACTATTTTAACCATGTATATCTCAAGAATTATAATGTTATTTACATTATGTCCTTGATTCTGTTTTTAAATTCATAGAAATGCTACCTAACAAAAATACATGTGTACCCCATGAATATTTTGTAGAATTAAAAAAATGACATAAGCTACATTTATTGTTTTACCCAAAACTATTTATTCAATTTACTAAATAATCAGGAACGTGATTTTATTGTTTTGTCCCTAAGATACTGTTTAAATTACAAAAACGGATAAATAGATAAAATTATATGCCTGCCCACTAGCTGTATAAAAAATTACAAAAGCATACGCAAAGGAAATTTTATAGTTTTAACCCCAGGCTTGTGTTATATTTAATGAATATGTTTGTTTCCAAACTAGTACTTGCAAGTTATTTGAAGATACATATTAATGCTTGGAAATATTTATAGATTAGTATGTAGATATTTTGGATATTACAGTTTAGTTCCTGGCTAAGTTATATTAGTTGTTGATTGAAAAATGTTGTATTTTCTCTTATGTGTTGCTTGGTTAATGTTTCCTACTTGAAATGTTTAAACTCTCTTTGTGTTATCTTTGGCAAATACTTAAAAATAACTATCAAAATCTATGTTTATAAATTGGCAAAGACCGAAATGCTAAATAGCCGAAATTTCGAGAAAAGGAGAATCTTGTTGGCCTTAACACTAGAAGGTGTTGATTATGTGCTAAGGCAAATAGTTTTACTCTTTATAGCAAATGCAACAGATGAAGAAAAAGAAAAATATAGAACTTTACAAAGGATATACTATAATAAAGACTATTATGCTTATGTATATAGAGGATGACATGATTAGGGTTTTTAAGTAATTTGAGACCACTAAAGAGTTGTTTGATTTAATTACAGTTAAATACGACATTAAAGCTAAACTTCATGTTCAACTTTTACTTCAAAATTATAATTCTTATAAAATAAAAGAAGGGAACATCATGGAACATGGTGTCTACAACCCTCATACTTGGGTCTCATTTTATCCTTTTCGAACTACCTCTAAAACTAACAATTGAAAAAATATATGAAATAAAAGAGAAATTGCTAGTTGCTTAAGATGATTTAGGTCTAACTCTAAGGTCAACCACAATAAAAAAAACTAAATAAAAAGTTTGACAAAAATAAAAAGATTGATGGTTATTTTTTCAAGAAATAGCAAGATTCCATTTCTCGAGTCAAGTGCTTCAATTGTAGCAAGATAAAACACTACAAACGGGATTGCTGCAACAATAAAAATAACGATAGTAATGCCCAACGACATGTCCAAGTAGAGAAGTATGACATAATTTGTGTCATTTCTAAGTACTTATAATTGTATTGCCCTATCACTGGTTGGTGGATCGATTCTAGAGTGAATTGACATATCTTGAAGAGAAAAAGAGTGAACTTGAAGAAATATAAACATAAGAAACATCGTGTCTATATTGAAAATAATTCGTTTTCTAATGTTCTGGGGGTTGGGTCGTTTAGGGTTTTTGTACAAAGCATATAAATTGTATTTATGTATTGATTTTGTCTTTATTAGGCTTAATATTATGTCAATTCTTATCTTGATATTAAAAGGGTTTGAGATCATGTTTACCCCTAGGAAAGTCATTGTGGGTAAACATGGAAGGATATTGTTTTTGGTTTCTTTGACTTTGAGAATGGTTTGTTTAAATTAAACAATGTTGTCGATTGTACATTTGATATTGATGTGATATATTGATGTGAATATATTGACATAAATACTTATAACATATAAGTTTAAATAAGTTGAGAAAATTAGCTAGTTTTAACTTATTACCTGAGTTTTGAAAAACTCACTTTTAATATGTGTAAAACATGTATATAAGAGAAAATGACTATTTTTTTCTAAAAAATAATTATGGCAACAACCCTATTAAAAATCATTTACATAGATATATATGTGAATCTTTTAAGGTAAGATCTTATTGTGGGAAGGTTTATTTTATAACTTTTACTGATATTTATTCGAGATATGCATACTTATATATCTGAACACATAAATCTAAGGTATTTTAAATATTTAAAGAATATAAGGAAAAAGTTGAAAACCAATTACATCAAAAAATAAAGTCTTAAGATCTAGCAAAGGTAGATAATACATTATTATAGAATTTCTTGAATATTGTAAAGACTTTGATATCTCTAAAAGAATATCATGTCTAAGATACCTCAACAAAATGGTGTAATAGAAAGATATAACAGAATCTTGTTAAATATGACTAGGTCTATGTTAATAGATAATCTCTTTCGAAGGAATTTTGAGGAGAAGTAGTGACTACATTCATGTATACATTAAATAGAGTACCTCGTAAGGTTGTTTCTCAGTATCATATTAGATGTGGTTTGGAGGAAAATGATAACTTAATAATATAAGAAAGTAGGGATCTATTGCACATATTAAGATCCTTAATTATTCTAGAAATAAGCTAAACAATAGATCATTGATATGTGTTTTTATTTAATACCCAAAAGGTTCTAAGAGTTATATATTTTATTACAAGTTTCGTAGTTTAATGGAAAGTAAGATTGTTGAATTATTAAAAGATAATAAAAATGACATCTTGAAAAATGATAATGAGTTCATTTAAATGATTATCACACTTACCATGTAGAAGAAGTGTGTAATTCAATGAATTTACATGAGTTAATTGATAACATGACATATCAACGTACTATTAACTCATTTGAATCAACAATCTGGAAAAAAGCAATGGATGAGAAAATTAAATCTATTTAAAAAATCAAGTTTAAGAATTGACATATTTGATAAGATAAAGGAAAGTCATTGGATACAAATGGGTTCTTAAAAAGAAATATAAAATCGATACAATAATCGATAAATTTAAGGCGAAGTTTGTTGCAAAGAGATTTTTGCCAAAGGAGGAAACAAATTATGTAAAAACATATTCTCCTATAATGAAATTTGCATCCATTAGTATTATTCTAGCTTTTCTATATTTTTTAATTTATATTTACATCAGTAGATGTAAAAATCATTTTTTTAAACAATGATTTACATGAAATCATTTATATATAATAGCTAGAAGGGTATGTTGTTCAAGGCTATAAAGATAAAGTATATAAGTTGAAGAAATCCATATATGACCTTAAACAATTACCTCATTAGTGATATTTGACTTTTTAAAATGCTATTTTAGACTTGGTTTGTACTAATAAACTTAATCATTGTGCATATATTTCAAATAGTGAGAGTCGCTTTGTTATTTTATTTTTATATATAGGTAACATATTGTTGACTAAGACTAACAATAAGATAATTGTCAAAGCAAAGTCATTGTTAAACTCTATGTTTGAGATAAAGGATATGGGAGAGGCATCATATATTCTTGATATAAAGATTTTTTGTGATAGTGAATATAAGCTTTTATGTTTAAGTTAAGAGAGATATATTAACTATATCATATTTAGAAAGGTTAATTGAAACCTGCAAATATACTCATTGCTAAAGTAGTAAATTGAGTAAAATTGATTATCCCAATAAAAGAAAAAATAAGTCTAATGTTCCTTATGCAAGGTATGGGTAGCTTGATATATGTTGTGTTATGTATAAAACTAGATATCGATTTTGTTGTTAGTCTTATAAGTAGATATCAAAGTAATATTGGATAGCTATGAAAAGGATTTTGAGATATTTTAAAATAACAAAAGATTTAAAACTCTGTTTTTTAAGAAGAACTAAAAATGATATATTACTTAGATGTTGACTTTATTGGGAGCAAATATGATAACAGGTCAACCTCTAATCAAATATTCTTATTTGAAGGTGATGTTGTTTCTTCACCCATTACTAAAGGGATCAAATTGAGTAAAGTTGATGTTTCGATAAGAGAAAAAATATGCATAATATTCCTTATGCTGAAGCTATGAATAACTTTATGTAAGCTATGTTGTGTACAAGAGTAAATATCTACTTTGTTATTAGTCTTGTGGGTAGATATCACAGTAATCTTAGTTGACAACATTAGATAGTTGTGAAAAAGATTTTGAGATATCTTAAAGGAACAAAAGATTTAAAACTTTGTTTTCATCTATTTACTAAGATCCTAACTTTGTTGGAGTAAAGATGATAACAAGTCAACCTCTAATTAAATATTATTATTTAGAAGTGGTGTTGTTTCTTGAGTTTGCAAGAAACATTATTGTGTAGCATTGCATATAAAAGAAACTAAGTATGTTGGTTGCAGTATGACTACAATGAGTATTGTTTGAATAAGTTGCTTTATACATGACTTGAAGCTAGACATAGTTAATGAGTCCGTTGTTATCTATCATGATAACAGTGCAACAATTACTCTTATTAAGAGTGGAGTGGATAGCTCCAAAAATAAGCATATAATAGTTAAATACCATTGTGTTCATGATATGCTATAATGACGTGAGAATTGTAAATTATTGGTGGCCACTTTTGCCCCCAATAACCACATCCATGAAATGTGAGAGGAAGTGTCCTCTTTCAAGATTTCATGAGATATTTTATTTTTAAAAAGATAAACCTTTAAACAAAATTGTTTAGCTTTTAGCTTTATTAAAGAGTTACAAAAATCTCTCACAATCGTTCATTGCTTTAAAGGAAAGCTCAAAGAAGAAAGCAACAGGGAAGAAAGCCAACTATATAAGTACATGAGTTTGTTTATGTATGATACAAAAATATACAACTTCCCTGTTTTGAAATCCTGTGCCGATAACAGTCCAAATTGAGTCTTCTTCTTTTCTTCTTCTTGAAGTTTGGTTCTTCACTTGGGCGCTGCATTAGGATGACAGAGGTACATAGCAACTCTTCATATATATACACTAGATCGCAAGCTGTGGGGATCAAAGAAATTGACGGGGGGCAATAGCTCATGGGACTATTAAGGCGAGGCAAACCTTATATTACACATGGCCAATATATGTATGGTTCAGCATATGGAGCTAAGCCTAACTATGTATGGCTCCTCTCCGTCGCTCGTCAACCCCATTTGATCGGGCTTGAGGCTCCTATTCACCCATGGCCGGTTTGGAACCAGTTCATTTCGGCTGTTTCAATCAGAACCAAATGGAAACTGCTCAAACCGGATGAAAAGTAAAACTGAGAGTCACTCGGTTTGATTATGGTTTCACCTTTCATAAATTTTTATTTTTATTTATTTTATTTTTTAAATATTTTCTGAATCTAAATGATTTAAAACTCAAACTGGAACCGAATCTGAAACGTGAGTAAAACTCAAATGAGAGAAGAAGAATATGGTCCTTGAGTTCCTTTTATTGGAACTATAATCCTATTCTTGTTTGTAACTCGTCATGAGCCCTCATGAAACTGGCCATCTAGTCTCACAATTACAAAGCAAAAAAAACTTCTTCGTTGATGACCACGATTTGCTGCTAATGACAGGCGCAATCAGGTCTCCAAGGAGCAATTGGACATAGATATTTCTGGTTTCAATTAGCCCAAAACCTAGAATCATAACCAAATTGGTTCAGGATCGGTTTCTGTTTCCATTTGAGTTTGAGTTTGAAACCTGTATTTTTATAAAATACAATTGAAATTTAAAAAAAATACCAAAACCAGTGGTTTGAAACCACCGGTTTCGGTTTGATTCAAGTTCGGTTTTATAAGAGATGAAACCGAACCCGATGGTCTCTGGTTTGGGGCCAGATTTCAGTTCGATTTGTTTCGGATTCAACCGGTTTCTGACCCGGTTCGGTTCAGATTGAAACAGGTACGAACGTCTGATTACGGCGAACCAGTCGACCACCTACGCTGACGTGGCACCCCGTCCACTCCTGTTGGGAGGGCGCGGAAAGAGTATTTAAGGAGTGGTTCTGACCTCGCATTCTTTCCTTGTTCCTCGCCGTTACTGCCTTCTCCGGCGAGACGCGACGAGACAAAACGGGACGGGGGTAGAGCGGAGGAGATGACTTTGAAGTCTTCGTCAGAGGAGGAGACCGAAGACGGCATCCAGATGCGGGGTCAGGGACGGAAGCCATCGTCATCGACACGCATGAGGGAGAACGGGGTCTGGCCCGAGCCTTTTCTCGAATCTCTCGCCGTGCGGGTCGCTTCAGATGCGGTTCGGTTCGGTGGTTGCCTAGCCGCAGGCTGTGCCCTCGTCAACGTCTTCCAGGTCAGTGCTCTCTCTCTCTGTCACACACAGTGTTACAGCAGACGCTTGCTTTCCGCGATGAGAGTCATAAGGACGTTACCTGTTAATAAAATATGATTCAAAATGTTAAACATGATTTCTTTTCTTATGTATTTCTCGTTCTTGGACGTAGCAATAGAGAAGAGGATAGACCATCGTGCTGGAACCTTGATGCCATGCCATGCAAGCGGATTATGCTTGTGGCAAACCGGTACAAAACGAGAGAAGAGGGAGGGAGACTACGGAGACAATTCCAGCACAACATAATCCGCTTGCATGGCATCAAAGCCATCCAGTGATCGAAATCAAGGTCTTCCACGATTCCAAAAGAGAAGACCTAAGGTGTCATGGCTTCTGATAGTTTCATATGATAGACCATCATAGTCAAACGGAAAAAGTTTAGGTTCTTGTTTGATGCCACGTCGTCGATGGGTCTTCTCGTTCAAGCGTTCTTACTTAAAAGAAAACGCTTTCCATTTCCATATTAGCTATTTTGTTCTCGGAGTGTTTATTGCATGTACCTTTCTGCGTTGCGTTTTGGCGAATACTCGTTCATTAAGAAGCCAGATATGTAATATTTGCCCGCTTTTCCTTTTTTATCTCCTTGTCGAGAAGACGAGTTTCTGTTTTGGTCGTGTTCATGCTTTCAGTGAGTCGTCAAAATCTGACCTTCTTTCCGTCTGCACATGGAGAAAGGATAAATGCTAAAGATATCAAGAAGTTTCTGCTTCTTCCTAAAATCAAAATTTTCTCTTTCGTCTGAGTAAGGTTTATTCCTTTTTAGTACTAATACTTCTTCTTTGTTAGGATCGAGTATGGATTCTTTCCAGTCCCTTTCTCTGGCTACTGGCTTCTGAATTCGTCCTTTGAGAAAGAAAATACCACCACTTTAGAAAGAGAGACACCTTCTGCCTTTTATTGAAAGCAACCAACCAGAGATTTTGGACAGAGAACCCCTCTCTGTCTCTCTCGGTTGAAGTGATTTTTGTGCAAGTTCTGACAGTCTGAGTCGAAGCGTTTTAAAGCTGTAGTCTGTAACTCCCTCTCAGTTCTCGTATCTTACTCTGTGTGTGTGTACCTGTGTGTAGGTACCGTCTTCTTAATGTGATCATCTTTTCGCGGGACTCTTCCATGTTTCCCTAGTTTATTTGACGTAGGTTTAAAAATTCGAACGGTGTTAACGTTCAGCAACGATAGATACCATTATCATTATGAATCACCATTTTGCCTATTTTCACCCTCTCTGTTTACTTGTTCTACTATATTAATTAAGAATTATTATCCTCTTTGTGAAATTAAATATGTTTTCTCCATAACCTAATGAACGAAGGTAAAGATTAATTTTCCGTATACAATTAGTTTTATAACTTTGACTTCATTTTTGTCAGCTAGGCATATATTCTCAGAATTGACTTCATACATTTTCTCCGACGTTTAAATAAGATTTTAAGAAAAAAAGCATCGGCTGATCTTACCGGACTTTTTTCCGGCAAAGCTCATCTTATAGCATTTTATCAAACGTGTTGGTGAGTCTAGTTGAGAGGTTTTAATTTCTCATGATTTTTGTTCGGCATGCATTTAGTCATTGTGCTGCTGGGCACATGAAATCGACAATGGAGGATCACATTCACCTCCAGATCGACGGCCCAATTTTATCAGAGATGCACACTAATGTATGATGGTATCTTTTATTTTATCATAGGATTCTAGAGGTATTCATCCGAACGGCTAAGATAGTTGAAGTCCTGACCGTCAAGATGCATTCAGATGGACGACTAGGACCTAACGTGAAATGCCAACCTTAATATATGACATGACACAACCCTCTTGATGAAGATCTCATTCTGCAATGTGGCCAACTGCAGACTATTATCCTATTTTCTTTTATTTATTTCTTTTGTTAGATTGGACGGGACCGAAGTTAGGCCTGGGTTCCTGTCATAGACTCACATGCTTGATCAGTCTATCATTGTTGGCTCTTGTTTGGCACGATCTAATAGTGGAACTGCCAACTTCAAAATTAGTCTCAAACTGTACTTGTTCTTCTATTTTGAAGAACTGTTGAAAAAAAATATGGAAATTTCATAACTTACTAGAACTTTGAATAAAATAAACTTACTGGAACTTGGAAAATCATGACAAGTTCAAGAACTCGACAGATTTCATGAAGTTTTCTCAACAAGTGCCTAATCTCTATGCAAATATTGGAGATCACGAACCCCGGGTACGTTTCCAATGATACCTTTTGTGCCTTCTATCCTTGTTGGCTTTAATTTCGTAACAAGGAAAAAGCTTCATGGCTACTGTGAGGTTGGTCATGGCGGTGTAGTCAGTACGACAAATAGCTTGAGGGGACTGGCAGTTGGCGTCAGTCACTAGCCAACATGGGTCTCTGATCGATTTGATTTAAGTCTTAGTCCGGTCTTTCTCTCTTGGTCTCATACTTTGTGGATGACTACTAGATCATAGGATGCAGCATATTTGAGTAGAGAAATCTCCTTTTCATCTTTATTTCTGAACACTTTTTGATATTTTCCCGTGTAGTGCTGTTTGCCTGAACTTTTTATTGGTTTATGCTAAACACACACACACACACACACTATATATATATATATATATATATATATATATATATATATATATATATATATATATATATATATATATATATATATATATATAGAGAGAGAGAGAGAGAGAGAGAGAGAGAGAGAGAGAGAGAGAGAGAGAATAGTTCATGGACAGTTGAAACTTTTAAAGCAAAAAAAAGAGTATCAAGTGTACCTGTAATCAAGACAAAAAAGTATAAAGTATTTTTTTGGAGGGTTTAAATCTTTGAAAATGTTTAAAGATGAACGTGTGCATGGACTAATATATATATTGTTAAGCTGGTAGTTTTGAAAGCATAACTCTTAATTGTGTTAGAGGCCACGTGATGAATGCTTTAGTTTAGTCCCACTCACATTTTCATCGCGTTGACTTCTCAACAAACTGAGCTCAAAGAATTGCTTTGAAGAGAGAGAATACAGTAAACGCACAGACAGTCTGCTGGTTTCATGTTAGAAAAGGCATTCTCTCTATATATATATAATAAAAGCACGGATAGTTTGCTGGTTTCATGTTGGAAAAAGGCTTTCTCTCTCTCCCTCTTAATTAAATATGTACCTGCCTGCAGTTTTAATTCCTCCTCAGCAAGACGACTACTTTTCTCTGATCTTCCTTCTGTGGTTCTGATCCAACCTTTTAGCTTTTCATATTTCTTTTGTTTCTGATGTTGCTTTCAGCCTTCGCCTATAGATAGGTTTTTCTGACTTTCACAGTTTTGGTTCGTGTTCTCGTACAAAATAGCGCTTATGTGTAGAAGGAGGCAACTATAATGTCGTACCAAAGCATGAGTTGACATCTTCTGTCTCTTGCTCCTGTGTTACAAGACAATTCAGTTCAACTCGGGAGAATCCCTATGATGGGGATTCTGCCTATGATGGGGATTCTGATTTTTCTTTTCCATAAACAAACTAATTTGTTTCTAATGAAATGACAGTTTATGAGTTTACCCAGAGCGTAAGCTCAACCAGCATGGTTTTCTGATGCCCTTGGAGTTATGGAGTTTGATTCCCCGGGGGTGCGCATGTGTGTGGCTTCGCTCCCTTCGTCACCAAAAGAAGAAAACTTTATGAATAATTTGTATATGGACCATCTTGCTTTAATCATATCCTGCATTTATTGTATTATTACAGCTTCAAGCTGATTATTTTGCAAATATCTCTGTTTGCAAAAGCAGGCATTTAGAATATTCTCACTGTGAGAAACGATAACACGTTAGTAGCACTTAACGAGGAAACTGATACATGCTTTTATGGGATCGGATGCTCCATGAATAAGTTGGGTCGATCGTGTATGAGGTGATTATGATCCAAGAGGATTCCTCAATGACTTTTCTTCGTCTGCATTCTGCTAAATTTTTAAGTGACAATGTTACTATTTTCATATAATAAATTTATCCTATCCACGTTCGAGATTCAGTTTTTGGGAACCAGTATTGTTTCTCTTTGTTCAAGAAATGCATCACAGTCCAGAATTGCACACT
The DNA here is from genome assembly GCA_036023115.1 of Brasenia schreberi. Taxonomy (NCBI): domain Eukaryota; kingdom Viridiplantae; phylum Streptophyta; class Magnoliopsida; order Nymphaeales; family Cabombaceae; genus Brasenia; species Brasenia schreberi. The sequence goes on along the minus strand of JAYKKT010000090.1, from coordinate 5,249,954 downwards.
CTTTGACAATATAACCCCAGCATGTGGCCAAATTGTTCTTCCTCTTGTAGAAATTTTGTCAACTTTCATGATTTTCATGACTTCAAGGATTTCATCATCACGTATAGCACATAAAGGGAAGGAAAACGACATATTATGCGTGCAATTTCATATGTTTATGAATATTTAGATTTTTTCTTTAAACAAATGTAATCTGGTAACTGTAAGTATGAAGATTCCAATGAATGTGCTCCATTGTTGTGAACATCAAAGTTCACACTAGATACCAGTCTCTCTATTCTTGACATACAGCTATATGTAAGTTGAAGTGGCATTCTGTGTTCGCGTATACCGATTTTCACTAGCATGTCCGATTTACTCCTGGAACCGGTGGTTTCGGGTTGTCTAGAACCTGGAACTGAAACTGAACCATTTGAGTGTGCGGTTTCGGTTTCGGAACCATCAGTTTTGGGGTGGTTCTGATTCCAGTTACTAAGCCACTTTAAAACTAGTAAAAAAAACTTGAAAGAGAAAGGAGGAAATGCCTCCTCTGGGAGTCGAGCTCCCCATGGTTGAGCCAGCATTCAACTTTCATAGTAAAACAGATGTATATTATTCGGTAAGGTTCGGTTTAGAACCGTCGGTTTTGGTTTTTGTTCCAGTTTTTAAAATTCATCAGGTTTACGGTTTGGGAACTAGTTTGTTTGGTTTTGGTTTCATGATCGGTTTGATTCTGGTTGGAGTCACCCGAGTCGGTTTCGAACAGGTCGTTCTGACATACTTTGGCTCATGAAACTTGACACGGACATGATGACCTTTGTACTGTAGGTAAAATAGGTTTTAACTGGCTCCTATTGTGTTCCATATATCATCCATTGTTGCAAATTTAATTATTCAATAGGAATATTGATTAATGTATTACGTAGTAACTTTGTAGTTCTTATTGCTTATGCAGGTATGTTCTACATGGCGAGCCATATCTGAATCCGAACTACTGTGGCAAGCCCTTGACCGTCGGATATGGGGTGTTTCCCAGCGATCTCGTGTCACATGGCATGAAGATTACGTGTACCATCATAGGACTGCTCTCAATTTTCGAGTTGGCCATGCAACATATGCCTCTTTGGAGTACGTAGACACGGAAAATGGCGGGGGAACGTGTCTTCGTGTCGCACTCACTGATGCTTACTTGGCCTGCGGATTTCTGGATGGTTCGGTCCGGGTGTTCGAGATAGGCTCGAGCCATGGCGTGAGTGTGTTCAGAACCTCTAACCCAGACAGACTAGGCCCCTTCTCTCTCAGCATCTCAGGTATTGTTCTACAAGGCACCAGTGTCATCTTTGCATCCCTTGATGGCAATGTATACGTAGGTCTGATTCCTGGCCGGAATTCAAGGCTTGCAGTTGTGGGGAATGTGTACGCCGATGGCCCTGTGATTGATTTTACCGGTTCTAATAGATATTGGATAGGTTTGTTTGCCGGCGTGCCCGGCCGTGCCTTCCACATATGGAATAGTGTGACTGAAGAGATCATTTTCATAGGTGGTGGAATCACAGACCCAGAAGCAGTTCTCGGCTGGAGATTACTAACAGAACCTCATGATAATTATCGCCTGGGTCGTGTTAGGGTGACTGATGAACAATTAGCCATTGCTGTCACGAAATCAACGACCTTAGTTTTAGATCTGCAAAATGGAGGACTTGTATTGAACGAACAAGAACATGAACATGGCATTATTGTGGGTTCCGTAGATGTACATAAGGATCTGTGCTTGTTGGTGTACAACACTGGACTGGCCAAGGTGACAAGGGTGAGAGATTTGGAAGAGATCAGTAGGTTTCACATAGGGAATATAGATCTCACCCATGTGAACGTGTTGTGTGGTTTGAATGGAGGCTACGTTTTCACGTCAATTGATGGATCAGTGAGTGTATGGGATGCTGTGGGAGGTGAGTTTTTGTATGATCTTCATATTGGGATTGATGATATCATAGATCTCGTTGCTGACGATGAGCATGTAGCAGGCTGCTCTGGCAATACAAGAGTACATTTATGGGATTTCAGAGCCTTGCTTTAGGTGTATTTTTATTAATTGTCACCTCCTGCTGATTGTGTTTCCAAGATTGAAGAAATCAGTAGTGGGAAAGCATTTAAGTATTTATTTTGCTTATGTTTTTGCCAATGATTATGCTTCATATATCAAGTTGGTCTCTCTTTTGTGGATTTTTGAAGGCATTAGAGATGTCATATACTCAAATAGTATGGAACTTGATTCTATACGATATCCTTTTCTTCCCCTTTCATGCTTGTAGATTGACGTTAGAGATCACTGCACGTTTTTGTTGTTCTTGACCAAGATCTGGATTAAAGCCATCAAAGGGTCAGTATTGGCCCCGTTGTTGACTCACGACAATCTGCCGTTCCTTCGTGTGATTTCTTTGTAAGAAGTTACTGCACGATTCTCAGAAAGAAGCGTGGACTCGGGCAAACTGAAGTGAAATCGATCATAGCCAAATCATCAAAAGCAACCAAATTCAAGTGGACCTCTACTGGGAGGTGGATTCCTCCCCTGGGGGTTGGCTGAAGCTCTCCGTTGAGAGTAGATGTGGGGTTGATGACCATAACATACAATTTTTTGATAGATTCAGCTCGTTCTTCTGTCAATGGGTGCCCAAAGATCTCAACCACATTCATATAATGTTGGGCAGCATGGGTACTCTGAGTCTTTCTTCTTGTTGGAGCGACAAACCACCTGAATGGCTGCGTTTGTATAGTTTACAGATCAAAGCTCAGTTATTGTATCCGGTCATCTGCCTGATCCTATCTTGGTTATCAAAAAAGAAGAAAAGGAATAAACGTGGGTTTGTAATTTTGTGACGGGAAAGGTCTGAGAAGCAAACAGTGAAAGAGCTGTCTGGAGTACTCCGCCAAAGATACTGAGTTTCAAAACTATATTATGTAATATATACGAAAATACTGTTCAAGATTGCACCCAAGCATTAGCTCGACTGACTGTGCTCTGACGCTCTTGCTTTTGGTGGGGGGTTTGACACGGGAGAAATGTGTTAAGCTTTCGTCTTTCTTTGTAAAAGAAAAAAAGGAAAAAAATTGATCAATATTGTGTTCTCAGTGAAGGCAGTCTTGCATCCTTTTGCCAGCTTTAATTAAATTGATGTGTCATTATTCTAATGTTGGCACGGGAGTTGTGCTTCCGGAGTAGGGGTGTTGATTGAATAATTACTAAACAAATTAAACCAATATATATACACATATATTAGGAGTGCTAAGGTATTTTAGGAATACATACTTTCAAATTAATGACTTATTGGATGAAGATGAGTAAGAAAAGCAATGCACTTTCTATACACATGACAATGGTATACCGGGCTTGATTCAATGGTTGGGATTGAAGAATAGGTTATATATATATATATATATATATGAAGTCTTAGTTACATAATACTTTTGGTGCATAATCTTATATAAACATTTTCATAGTTAGATCTTTGAGATCAATAGTAGAAGTTTCAATTAAAAGTACCATTATATTTTTATTCTTTATATTTAATGTACCACATACATTAGACTTTAACTGAAATCGAATGATAAAAATATTTGTGGAAGATTATGCAACAAAAAATATTATACAGCTGAAACACCATTACAATTATCGATAGGGCACTCTCATGCCCACCTGCAGTTGCAGGTGGTGAGTTAGTCTCCCGGGGATGCATGCATTTGAGTCAGACTTGGACCTCCCCTATAACAAAAAAAGAAAAATCTTTGTGCATATACGTATAGGATTTGATATATATATATATATATATATAGGAGTGACTCAACTCAAGTTGAAGCCTAAAGCAAAATAGGTCACCATACACAACTAAAAAAATTGTAGACTACAGAATTGATATTATAAGAAGTTCAAAGTTGGGGTCAGTGGTTGTCTGAGGCTGTGTTTGATACCAGGTTCCAGAGGAACTGGTCCTTAATTTTCACTACTCTCGGTTCTGAGTTTTGTTATGCATCAAACAAGGAACTTATCAGTTCCACGTGCTCAACTTCAGTCAAGAACTTTGGCACTAAGGCGAAGTAGGCTATAAAAACTGGACTCAAAGGTTTCACACGAAAACTCAAGTGCCTCCTTCTCTCTCGTGTTGTTTTCGTTTATGAAAACTCAAATGTCGGTATCACTGGTGAATCAAACATAAAATCATGATTCCTCAAAACCATAATTAGAAGTCCATGTGAGTTTAAGCTGCAGTTCTAGTACCAGAAGCCCCATACTACGAACCAAATACACGATTGGTGGCCTTCCTCACAAGCCAACCTAGTCTGTAGATTAAGAGTGAGAGCGTAGGTGCCAGAAAAGGGTGAAGTGGTGGCAAGTTGATGTTTCAAAATGGATGGAGGGGGTCGGGTGAAGGTGGTTGAGGGTGGCAGAATGCAGTTCTAGTGGTGGAAAAGGGTGGTACACACCAAACGCACATGAAACTCAGTGCACGTATTCCACACACACACTCTCCTTATTCTTCAATATAATTACCAAAGATTGGATTCAACTGCACCCACATGTGCATAATTGGACCAATGAAGAAGAGATTTGATTCATAGGTTAGCTAAAATATCCGCAGTTGATGATTCATGAAGAAAACTATACTGTTAAAATGGTTCAAGAATCATGTTGTTTAACCTATATATATATATATATATATATATATATATATATATATATATATATATATATATATATATAGAGAGAGAGAGAGAGAGAGAGAGAGAGAGAGAGAGAGAGAGAGAGAGAGAGAGAGAGAGAGAGAGAGAGAGAGAGAGAGAGAGAGAGGGAGAGGGAGAGGGAGAGAGAGAGAGAGAGATGTTACACCCAATCGAGTGGCAAATACTTTTTACATAAAGATACCTGATGATGAATTCCATGATTCAGTGAAAACCATGGATCTTGGCAAAATGTTTAAAAGAGGGTGCTCAACTTGGTCCACTCTTATCAATAAAGTGTCACGTTTCTCGACTGTACTACGATGATATCTAAGAGGCGAACCATTCTTAGCAAATACGGCAAACTGAAGCCCGTTGGTACAACTTTAAAATATGAAAATAGTAATGTTGTCACTTGAACAGGCAGCATGCACATCGACAAATGTCATCGTTGAATCCAATTGCATCATATCTGTACCAACCAATTTCCCAAATTAGCTTGATTTCTCGTTTTCCATGCTTAAATCTTATTTATATATATATATATATATATAGAGAGAGAGAGAGAGAGAGATTTTGGTTTAGTGCATTGGATCAGTGTATTAAAGATCTCATCATAGTTATCTAGTTGAAAAAATTTATATATATATATATATAAAATTCATGTGAATCATATAATTCATGTAATGAGAAAATGGTTATCTTTAACATGATTAATATTTTTACATATGATTATTCTTATGTTGTCTAGCTAATATAATCAAACAATTTTAGAGTTCATATCTAAGTATCACACCAAGTCAACATTATATATAGAGAGAGACAGACAACATAGTTCATGCATGCTCTAATTCATGCTTAAATCTGCTTAAATATTTTATCATTTGATTGACATGATCAACGGTGAAAATTTGAATTTAAATATAGAGAGAAAAAGAAAAAGAGAGCATAGTCTAGACATGTTTCTATGGATACTTAAATTTGCTTAAACATCTCTATCGTAAAATTTAAATTTAAAAATAGTTAATGCACTTTGTTATTAAATGTAAATCACAGAAAGTACGGTGATACTGTTAACTTTTTTAATTCAAATATCTACAAGTCTTTAAGTAGATAATCAAATGATAGAAATGTTTATGCACATAAGCACCTTTTATAATAGAATCACGTTTAGGAGGAGGTTCCATAGTCAGTCGGGACTCCGCATAAGAGAGAGAACTGAGTTTTCTGGTACGACAGATTCGGGTTACCTGTTCTCGTGTAATGACCGTAAGATTCACATTTGAGGATCTAAGTCAGAAACAAGTCTGTCGTGAAGTATACTGAGACACGAACTGGCATCTTTTCATTTTAGTTGTGTTCTTCATATATTATGTTTTTACCATATGTATTTTGTTGGGCATGCTAATTAACAATACAACAACAACAACAACTAAGCCTTTTCCCATACTAAACGGGGTCGGCTATATGGATTCTTTGTTTCCACCGAGTCCTATCATGTGTCATGTTAAACTCACAATAAGCTAGATCATTCTTTAATGTTTCTTTCCAACACTTTCGTGGTTGTCCTCTACCTCTTTTAATACTTTCAAAATCTAGTTTTTCATACCTTCTTAGAGGTTCTTCTTTTGATCTTCTTTCTATATGTCCAAACTACCTTAAATGATATTATCTCGTTTTATCCTCTATTGGTACCACACATAATTTATTTCTAATAACCTCATTATGTATACGGTTTTTTCGTGTATGACTACTCATCCATCTTTACATCTTCATTTCTGTCGCAGACATCTTTTGTACATGTTGATGATTAATTGCCCAACATTCAGAACCATAAAACATGGCAGGTCTAATTGTTGCTCTATAATTTACCTTTTAACTGGGCATGCTAATTAACAATCTAAAGATATTTTTTGATGATGGCATATGCTCTTGATCTCTTCTCGATCTTCATCATCTTGAAATATCTAATAATAATTTGATATATTAATATGATCACTAACATCCTCCATTTATTATTATTCATCAAGATGTAATCGTCTGAACTTCAGACGGTTTAGATTAGCCAAAAAATCTCGAATATCCAAATGTATTAAGATAGATGGCTAAGATTGTTCGTGATATACAACAATCACATGTGACATGATGCAAACTCTTTCATGTACATTGGTGGATTTACCTATGTAAGATGTGATAGCGCATTGATACCGGCCCACTCGTTCCAACTAGAACCCGAACTGGTGATACCAAACCCAGAACTGGGTACCACCTTATTCAATTCCGGTCGAAGGTGGAACCGGCAGTTCCAGAAATTCTTTATTTTTTATTTGAAATTGTAATGTAATGTCTTCTACTGGTTCTGGGCAGTTTAGGTCTCAAACTCGAACCTTCTCAGAACCGGCAATTCTAGAACGGGCCTTATGCTAATTCAGTTCCACTTTCAGGTAAGGGTAACAGGACCAGGCCATGTCTATGCATTGCAATTGCAATATGAGGACTCTGGCCTTCTCATAAATTTGTTCTAAAGTTCTATTGCTTCAAACAATCTACGTAGCCGGTTCCATCCAGTTCGGGAAAAGGTTGGTTGTTGTTGCTGTTTGACTCCTTGGATCCACTTTAAATCCTCACACAATAGTAAGAAGGCTTTTAAATTACGGCTTTGAAACCACATAAAAATATTAAAAAATGAAAGAAATAGTAAACAATGAGTTAAACTGGTAGTTGGAAGTGCAGGTTCTGATTCTGGTTTCACAGAAGGTGGAACCAAAACCGAACAGGGGGTCTCAAGTTCCAGTCCCAGTTCTGGTTAGTGCTCAGCTCAGTTCAGTTTTGGTTGGAACTGTCTATCCAGCTTCGAACCCACCCCCCACCCCGTGTTTGTAGTTAACCCCATTTGAGAAAAGGGTTGGCTGTTGTTATATGCTTCGAGAACCGCATAAAACATTTAAAAATTGGAAAAAAATAATAAACAATGAGTCGAATGGACAGTCGGAACTGCAGGTTCCGATCTCCGATTTGGTTACGGTTTTGAACTGTCTATCTGGTTTTGTGTGTGTGCGTGCGTGCGTGTGTCGCCATGACCCAATTTGGGAGAGTCCTGACCTCCCTGGGACAAAAATCCTTGCTGCACCCTTGGGGATGACAATATGAAATACATAATATTCCAATCTAGGAAGAAAAATGAAGTTGGCAAAATAGAATAAGTTGTTCAAGTACCCCTATAGACTATAGTAGTATAATTTTCTGTTAAGAGGAATTTGGAAACTACATGGAACAGGAGAGGTTTAATTTTCAAAGATTGGCTCCGTTCTAATGGTTCGGTTCCCGCCTTCAAATACAAACCAAGCCAATCCACAGGTTTGGATCAATTAAATCGGTTCGATCAATTTGGGTTGGCTCCTTAAACAGCCTTACTACTGCCATAGAATGAGTAGATTTGAAAGTAGAATGTTAAGACTAAACATGGTTCTCATAAATGCCTTTACAAGTTTATGAATGGTTTATGCTCTAAACAAACAAGATTTTGCATCACGCAATTTTCCAAGTTATATCGCAATGCTCATTAAATAACAGCCTATGTTGTTTATCTTCATCTCTTATGTGTATGCGTGTTGCGTTTGTGCATGGGCAAATGTGTTTTCTTGCAAGAACAATCCGGCATGTTTAACTAAAGCAGCTGTTTGGAATCCCATTCTTTGTTTGCTTAAATGTTTTACAAGATTATATTTCTATTGATTCTTTTGGCTTTTGTTTCTAAAAATATTAACCCCTACAGGTTCATATTAATTGGATCTGGTCCATAATCCAAAAGAAGAAATTAAATTATGAGCTTGGACCTCAAGTTTGGGACATTTTCAAGAGTTGCCAATGGTTTCTAAGATTATGCTATTCACTTTCTAATCGATATCTACAGCCCTTTTGTTTTATAGCACCAGAAGTATTAGGAGAGAGGTGTTTCCGTGTGTAGCCTGGATAAACCGGCTGAGGTTCCATGGAGGAAAAGCTCTGAACTGCAATAAAAGCAGGATTGATACCAGCAAAGGAGAATATATCAGTTTTTGTGGTTGAGGTGATAGAATATCTTAGTCCTTGCCGTTCTGTTCTGTTTGCGTCATTAGTTGATCTTTTCTCTTATAGTTTCTATTTTTGTATTGTTTTTTGTTTTTTTTCTGAAGTCTTCAACTTCTTAGAGTAGTGTAATAGAGACCTGTGATGGTGGTGGTGGTGGTGGTGATGGTTGATCTATAACACACCTGACTAGGTTATATCGAGTTGTTTGGGATGTCTTTTCCTTTCTTTCAATGAGCTTACTATTCTGTATCTAGTTTCCAGTTGGGTTTCTGTACCTTCAGAAAGAAAGATTTGGTGGAATTATTGTGTGGTTGTCGCTGTGTTTCCTGCTCTCTCTCTCTCTCTCTCTCTCAGCTGGTGTAGTTTGAACTTGTTCCAATTAGATGGTTGAAATCAAGATCTTAACTCAGTTCAATGAATTCGGTTCTTGGTGACAAACTGGATTCTGTAACGAATTAATGGTTTTATTACCATATCGAGTACTCGAAGAAACCAATTCATGAGTTGCTTCTTTTGTTTACTGAAGTCAGATCTAGCATTCCGAACAGTAAAGGATTATGCATATGCTTGTTATGTTGAAAATCTGCGTACGCATAAGATTTGATTGGTCTATGTTCATGCCTAATCTTGAAATATCCATCTGTATCAATTTTTTACAGGGAACTTGTCTTTGGATCCGCATGGGTCTCTTTCCTGAATTCTACGACCCTGTCCATAATCAAATGCGCTAGAGTTTGCTCTCCGGTGACTCACCTGATACTTTCACTGCATGGTTTGCCCCAAAGAAGGCGGGCTTGCAATGTTGTATAACTTAGTCTGAAGTATGGTTGGGTTTGACCTGAACCTGATCCGCTAAAGAACCAATTTTTCTTATCAGGATTGGATCTGTTATCTTTGGGTCGGACTGACAAGATCCGGTCAATATACAAATATATATATATATATATATATATATATATATATATATATATATATATATATATATATATTAGAGGTTGCTGAAGTATTAGGAGAAGTTGTTGATAAGCAGAGTTGCTGAAGTTCCATTGAGGAAAAAGCTCTGAATTGCAATAAGCAGGATTAAAACCAGCAAAGAAGAATATATCAGTTTTGTGGTTGAGGTGATAGAATATCTGTCCTTGCCTTTCAGTTCTATTTGCATCATTAGTTGACCTTTTCTCTCAGTTTCTAATTTTTGTAGTGTTTGTTGTCTTTTGCCCCGGAAGTGTTCAACTTCTTAGAGTAGTGTAATAGAGACTTGTGGTGGTGGTGATGGTTGATCTACAAGACCAAGACCTGACTAGGTTATATTGAGTGGTTTGGGGTGTCTTTGAGTTTATTTTTCTTTTTATTCTGTATCTAGTTTCCAGTGAGTTTCTGTACCTTTAGAAAGAAAATGGGTGGAATTATTGCATGGTTGTCGCCGATTTTCCTGCATTTGGTTCTCTCTCTCTCTCTCACACACACATATATCATTTCATTTCTCTATCAAAGTGTACAATGTGGTGTAAGAACCATCAAAGTGTATCAAGGTGATGCAAGGAAACAGTGAAATCAACAGTAGCAGCTAAATGATAGTACGGGGCCTGATTCGAGCACATTGCTGACACAGAACACAATTAGCTCCTTGACAAACAGTTGTATAGATCCTAGACAAAAACGTAAACAATACCAGAATGAAATACTGTATTTTGTTCTTTTACGTTGAAGCTCGTATCCTAATGGAAGCTCGGTACTGATCTGGATTTAATATGAGATATGATAGATGATCTAGGATACGAGCTTCCATTAGGATGATCTATCATATCTCATATTAAATCCAGATCAGTACCGAGCTTCCATTAGGATACGAGCTTCAACGTAAAAGAACAAAATACAGTATTTCATTCTGGTATTGTTTACGTTTTTGTCTAGGATCTATACAACTGTTTGTCAAGGAGCTAATTGTGTTCTGTGTCAGCAATGTGCTCGAATCAGGCCCCGTACTATCATTTAGCTGCTACTGTTGATTTCACTGTTTCCTTGCATCACCTTGATACACTTTGATGGTTCTTACACCACATTGTACACTTTGATAGAGAAATGAAATGATATATGTGTGTGTGAGAGAGAGAGAGAGAACCAAATGCAGGAAAATCGGCGACAACCATGCAATAATTCCACCCATTTTCTTTCTAAAGGTACAGAAACTCACTGGAAACTAGATACAGAATAAAAAGAAAAATAAACTCAAAGACACCCCAAACCACTCAATATAACCTAGTCAGGTCTTGGTCTTGTAGATCAACCATCACCACCACCACAAGTCTCTATTACACTACTCTAAGAAGTTGAACACTTCCGGGGCAAAAGACAACAAACACTACAAAAATTAGAAACTGAGAGAAAAGGTCAACTAATGATGCAAATAGAACTGAAAGGCAAGGACAGATATTCTATCACCTCAACCACAAAACTGATATATTCTTCTTTGCTGGTTTTAATCCTGCTTATTGCAATTCAGAGCTTTTTCCTCAATGGAACTTCAGCAACTCTGCTTATCAACAACTTCTCCTAATACTTCTGGTGCTACAGAACAAAGGGGCTGCAGATATCGATTAGAAAGTGAATAGCATAATCCTAGAAACCATTGGCAACTCCATTGGGCACCTTCTCCATAGCCGGTTTTGTACCATTGGCAACGCCTACCGCTTCTACAACCAAGCTATTCTAAATTGTTCATAAACACAAACAGGAGATAGCTTGGATAAGAAATAAGCTAAACAACACATCTAGTTTGGGCCAACTCGGCAATAACACCACACCACTGTCTAGTTTGGGTCTTGGGTCAAGCTCCCTTCTGCCTCTGCACCAGAGGCCAATCTCCATCCTGCCCAAGGAATCATACCCTACTTTTTCAGTTAAGTACGATGACTGTCCATGTCAGGAAGACCCTTTGCTCTTCAAGAAGAATGCTTGAGTTGCAAGTTCTCAAACGAAAACATAGTTGTCGATTTAATGTATTTTGAGCAGGAAATACAATTGAAAAAACAGAAACTGAGATGAAAATTAAAGTATGAAAGCAAGTCATGATTGAAAACAACTAGAATATAGAGAATAATAAAACCATAAGTAAATGGTACTTTTAAGTAATGGAAACCTATCATCTTGACTATCTTCTGATATAAAGTTTTAAAATATATATCAGGACTCGAGTTGGAATCATCTCTCTCTCTCTCTCTCTCTCTCTCTGAAGAACCACGAAATTCTACCTCCGGTGATGATTGCAAATGAGCCCAAACTCGGGGCTTTCTAGATCGAATATGCAAACTATAGCAACATGAACGACTTTCAATGTCTGCAATATCAAGTGCTTAAGTTAGTTTGATAATCAAAAGATAGATGGCTGACACCATTCACCCCACAAGGAACATTCAAACCAATCCACAATCTCCAACATTTTCTTGTGCTCAAATGCATATTAATTTCTTCATATCACATACTAGTTTTATCATCTGAACAGCAGCAGAAGGTAATCTTGAGAGAGAGAGAGAGAGATGCTAACAAATAGGTGAAGTTTTGAGTCAGAAATTGAAGCGCTGTACAGAGAGAACACGGGAACATCTTGCTTGTGTTTTAGTTTTTAACCCCTTTATATTATATTATGCCCAATGTAATTCTTACAGCAAGAGGACCATGATTTCAGCCCAACTACTTGGACAATCACATAAATACAACAATCCCAACTAACCAATGGTAAGAATAACCAATCTCATGACCTATGATTTGGTCAGGAAAGATTAAGTATATTATTCAAGAATATCAATTCCACAGGAACCTCTTGGTGCACATTTTCAATCTGCATCTGAATGGAAACATGCGGTACGTACCAATTTGATGACTTGCCTTCCATAGCAAATCCGAACATCAAACAAGAGGTATAATGCAACAGGCTTTAATACGACTCATAGTCCCCAAAAGGTGGATCCCGCTCTAGTAAATCGAATAAATCAAATACATGCATTAAGATATGACAGCTTCTTGTTCCACAAAATGAAAGCATGACTTTTTCGTATTATTCCATCATCAGATTTCAACAGCAAATATGAATCGCCAAAAGAGGTACCATGCGCCAGGCTTCCATGCACAACTTGTTTTCATGATCTGAGTTCAACAGCAAATTTGAGGGCCGAACAGTGGTATAGTGAGTTGGCCTCAATGCATGAATTTTTTCTTTCATTTCATGGTCGTTAAGTCAATTGCATATGCGTATAATTTCATTGTCTGAATTCAATAGCAAATTTGACTGCCCAACAGAGATATCATGCATTAGGCTTCAAAGAATCAGTTGCCTCCTCTTTGCCTCCAGCCATGGCATGAAGCAATTCCAGCGGGGTGGCTGCAGTGTCTAGATCACGACAACCATTGGGTAAATTTTTAGCTTCTTCAGTAAGTTTCCAAGATGGAACCTGGTGCGAAAATCGTAACATCTCATTTCTCTGTATCCACAGAACAACCATTGGGTTCATATCTCTTTTATATACGGTCCTGAAACCAGTGACTTTTATGAGAGGAGTCACACAAGCTCCTTCCGTTTCTGTGTAGTCTTCAAGAACTTCCACCATCTCATATTTGTGTCTTACCTCAGCAGGTGTTGATGAACTCCAATCAGAGGACCAGTTTTTATAGATAGCCCAAGTATCACCCTTCTTGGGAAATATTTGTACCGGTTTTCTCTTACTGATGCCGCCATATTGAACAATGTGAGAGAATACATTGACTTTATCGATCATCTCTGACTTACGTCTTATCTTAAAACTGCCACATGCTTTGGCAAGTCCATGGTCAACACGAGCAACTGGTTCAATCTCATCATTTATTCTGGCACTCAGATAGCAAATTTCTACTTTGAATGGGCTTATAGTTACGACTTTATGAATTGCGGCATAGATTCGTGGCATCCCATCATCACTATCATACAATGCCCACACTTGATTTGGCAGGAAACAATTCTCAGACCGATTCTTATCAAAATCATGAAAATCTGGATCAGGAACCTTTAACAGATCGAGCACGTCTCCAGAAGTTACCTCTGAATCATCACTTTCTGGTACTTGGTCTTTATGAAAATGTGCAAATTCAACAACTTTGAATTGAAGGCAAGCTGTTTCTTTTGACTTTACTTCAGTCGACTGTGCTGCTGCCTCAAGTTCCATTGCTTCTAAGCGCTTTCGTATTTCTATCCTTGCCTTGTCAATTAATAACTTTCGAATGTCAATGGAAGGTTCAGTACCACATCTTTTAACAGGAAGACAGAGACCATCTTTTAGTTTTGAAGGATCTCCATTAGAGGAACTACTATGCTGCATTATTCTCGATCCACAGCTCTCAGAACCAGCTTCTCCAGATTCAATTTTCCCTGAGTTGACAGTCTTATTCCCTACCACTTTCCCTGTTTGTACTGATCCATTTTCAACAGCAAAGACTTGTGATTCTTCAACAGAACCGATGCCTTTCTCTGTTTTCCTTTTCTTTCCCGACTTTTCTTTTTTATGCACTGTTTCATCCAGAGTAGTACCAAGACTTGAAAAGGTCATATCAAAGTCGTTCATTGTGCAATTCTTTCGAATGTTCTTCTTTGCAGAATTACTTGTGTCTTGAATCTCTCTATCCTTCGCACTTGAGTGACTACTCTTAGATAGAAATGACAAGTTGAAGGGTGAACCAGAACCATTTGCTGTGATCATGGCGAGCTCCACAGCAACAAAGGTTCGGCTGCAATTTCGACAAATGAGCCTATAGTTGAGGTAGATCCTAAGATATTCATACTGCATTTTGCAGGAAGTGCACTCTGTCCAAAAGGTAAGTGATTTCAGTTGGTGCTGAGAGGTCTTCTGGGGTAGGTCTGCATTACGAGCTACCTCAGAATTTGGCATATGAGCTCTTTCACCAGCCAGTCGATTTACACAATCACCTGCAGAAACATGACTTGATGCCTTGTGACGAGCGGCCTTCTTCAGCGATCTAACAGATGGTTGGTTGTTCCTTTGCCGATCATACACAGATCGTTTTGCTCTATCGGACAGAACATTCCACGCTTCCAAGACGTACTTAAATGCCCCATCTGCCCCAAAAGATCTATTTTTGTCAGGGTGAAGCACCACGGCCAATGTCTTGTACTGTTTCTTGATAATGCCTCTGTCGGCCCATGGATCCAACTGAAGAATTGCATAAAAATCTCTTACCCCATTGACCTCAATACCAGCAGCAATGTGAACATCCAATACCGTCAACAACTGAGAGACTCCATCTAATTCAGGATTTAATTCATGAGCCTTCATGGCATATTGTTTAGCACCCAACAAGTCATTATCAGAAAACTTTCTCTCAGCAATTCCCTTAGCCTTAGCAGCCTCATCCCTCTCACACCCCATTTTCAACTTATCTATGCATACATCCTCCACTTTTACCTTAAAAATCCAAAACCCATCAACCTAGCTTCACAAGGAAACCCTGAAACCATTTAAGCCAAGGGAATTCTCAGTCTCTCATCTAATCGAGAGCATACGAGCAATCATGTAAAAGTAATAAATAAAATAAAACTCAAGTTCGAAATTACCGTCAACAAGTATTATTTTCCTACGGATAACAGAGGCATCATCAAGAAAAATTCAACAAGAATTCACCATGAAGTGGCGAGAACAGAAGGTGCAGTATACTCAAATCCGAGCAAGATCACAATATGTTGACTTTTCCACCAAATAAGAAATTCACACATCAACAAGGAAAGGATGGGAAAACAACAATTTTTGAACAAAATAAGAAAGACAGTCTCCCAAAAAATGAACACAAATTTCAACAAGAATTCACCAAGAAGTCAACGAAAATCTTTCACTGGAGACCCTAAAATGAAGCCCAATCTAAGAAAGGAAAAGAAGCTTCTCACTCGATCAAGACGAATGGATCTCCCAGTGATCAAATTCGAGATGAACGACGCAGGGGGGCAAGCTGGAATTTGGGGATCAAGGCCTCCGTGCACGGAAAGAACGGATCAGCCACTGATGAAGGAGACAAAAATCACGATCTTGGCTGCTGTTATTCCCTCCCCCTTCAATGCCATTTCCCTCTTCTCGCGAGGAAGAAGACCAAGATGATGGTTCCTCTCTGTTTCCTCGTCAAAGTGTCTACCGAACAGGTCTCTCTCTCACCTTTCTGACTTGCGTGTGCTTTGTAAGATAACCGTAGATTCCTCTCCGTCTTAGCGACACCTTTTTCCTGTGTCGTGTCCGACCCGACCCGACCTACCATCATGTTCGATTCTGGTATGGAACCAGAATTAGGCCGAAACCAAAACCGGCTGTTCTAAAGCACCGGTTCCATGTATTCTTTAGACGGTTTAAGACCCGAACTTGAACCAAAACTAGCCCAATCTCAGTTCGATTTTGGTTCCTAGTTTTGGATAAACGAGAACTGACTGTTTTAGTTTACCTGAATCCGGCCATGTCTATTTTAATGTTGAGTTTAAAACTGAACCAAACCTAACCACGAGCACATTCATAGGCAAGTTTGACTCATCTATCCATATCTAATTTTAATGCCTTGAGGATCCTTAGTGGTGCATACTATGAAGTTTTGTTTTAACAGTTTTTCATAATTTTCTTAATTTTTTTTATTTATTCAGATAAAAAAAAAACCCTACTTATGTAAAGGCATGACCACTTTCAAACCAAGATAAAGGAGGAGGATTGCGTAGGTAACCAATTGCTAGTGTGAACCTTTTTCAAGTCTAACGCGTGTAACTTTCTCGGTATCAATGCACGCGATCTCATCTAAACTCCGAAATTAAGCTTGCCTGAGCAAGAATAATATTAGGATAATTGACCTCCTAAGCACCCTCAAGCTGCCCCTCATCTAGTATGAGAAAAGACTAAGGTAAATAAAAAAGCATGTACTTTTACTACATAAAAAAAAAAGTAAAATGTATGTTGTACTAAAAAAATATAATTCGTTGGAAATTATGTTCCAAAAGAAAGTCATATATGTGCTTTCTCATAACTTGCCCTACTAGACACGTAAAAGAGATGCCCTTCCTATCAAACTCGAACTGGAGGTTCTTAAAGTTGGTCTAACTTCTAAGCCATGGTTCCTTCCACCAAAGAGAGTAAATTCATATATACGTACACACTATATATATATATAGAGAGAGAGAGAAAGAGAGTGAATGGTATATGTTCAATCTTAATTCATGCTTGAATCTATTTAAACATCTTCACCATTGGCTCAATGATGTTGGTTTGAATATAAAAAGCAATTTGTATGATTGTATGTTAAATGTGAGTACACAAAATACAATAATACAAATTACCTTTTAGATTCAAATCTCCATTGTTAATCATATTAATCATACGGTGAAGATGTTTGAGAAGATTTAAGTATAGAAGTAGATTGAATACAACCTCCCCCTCTCTCTCTCTCTCTCTATGTATGTATGTATAGTCCAATCCATACCATGTTAACCAAATAATTCATCGATTGGTTCTTTCGGTCAGACCCACATGAGTATAGATCAACCAGTCATTTTGATCAGGCCCACCCAAGTGAGGGTTTGGTAACAAAAGAATTATAGCCCGTCTCACAGTCCAATATCAGAGGTTACCTTGTATTAGACTTGGCTGGTTTGAAACCAGCCCAGAGGTTTCAGCCAGGAGTTGACGGAGTTAGGAATCGACTGGCTATGGAACCGGTCAAACCACATCTAGAACCAAGAACCATCTGATTCGGTTCTGATTCTACCTTTCATGGAAACCAAACTGGGTTGGAACTGAAACTGATTGTTTCAACTCCATGTTTTTTACTTTTTATGGTTCTGACCTGAAACGTGAACTTGCCCAACCCGGTTCAGTTTTGGTTTCGGTTCCTAATTTCAAGAAAACCGAAATTACTATTTGAAACCGTCTTTTCCTCTTTATCCTGAACCGTCTATGTCAATATCGATTTGTGTTCTTTACCAGTGAACCGAGTTAAAGGTATTCACAGTAGCACTTACACAAGGAACCTCTTTAAAGGTTTGAAAGTACTCGTGTTGCAACCTTCTCTAACAAGCTCGTATCGAAAAAAAAAAATGGTAGAGAGGTGCTTATCTACCACCAATCATTCTAAAATCGATGGTTTTACCCTATTTTTTTCTTTCGGTTAGAGGAGGCTGATATGCAACCCCCAGGAGTCGAACTCGTGATCAACCATCATACGAGTCGAGAGCCCCATCGGGTGAGCTAGAGCACTAGGCACACCTTCTTCTTTTTTGTTTAATTAATCATATTACTCATTATTGAAAAGACTGTTTTGCTATGAAAAATAAATAAATAAATAAATGTATGGACACAAGGGTGAGGAGCCCCTTTGAGCCCAACCACACATTTTTTCCACGGAAATTACTAATTAGATGGTGGCATCTACTGGCGGATATTATTGCCTATATATGATAGCCCATGAATTCAATGGATAGAGTGAATAACCCACGGTTATCTTCTGCACTCTACATTATAGCCAACGGATTGAATGATGAGCTAAATAATTTTGAACGAGGTCTGATCAATGAATCGGATTCATTTGATGTCTGATCCAACTAAAATCTGACCACCACTCAAATTTCAAATTATTATTATTTTTTTTGGTTAGAGATGGTGGCCAAAGCTAACTGCACATACCCATGCGTCCCCCTAGGAATCGAACTCCACACCAGCAGCATGTGTGTAAGTACCCTGCCAGTTGAGCCAACACTGGCTGCAACCTGCCGATTTCTTTGTTGAACTTCTTGGCATTAGGGAATACTCGATCGAGTTCATGTATATATATCAAGTAAGCCTTTTTGGGGTCAGTTTTATGAATTCTTTGTTTCCACAAAATCTTATTATGTGTCATGTTAGCAGTTAACTCAACATAAGTTATATCATTTTTATTGTTTTCTTCCAACACTTTTGTGGTCGTCCTCCTACCTCTTTTAATACTTTCAAAATTTAGTTTTTTTTTACATTCTTAGTGATGCTTCTTTTGATCTTCTTTTTATATGTCCAAACCATCTTAAATAATATTCTCTCATTTTATCCATTATTGGTGTCACTCCTAAATTGTTTCTAATAACCTCACTATGTATACGGGTCTTTCTTTGTATGACCATCATCCATCTCAACATCTATATATACAAACTCTATTCAAACTTATCTCAACCATTCAAAGATCATGAGTGATTCATATTAAAAATAAAAAATAATTTTACTTTTCATAGGGTAGTTGATTGCTGATATTTATATTTATATATATAGTGTTTAGTCGGTGGTAGCCACCTCAAGTAGGTCTTTCAAAAGTGACTCGACGAAAAATCAGGTCTCGTGAGGGTCGAATACTTATATTTATAAACATGTCTATTTTACATCTATCTATCTATATTTATATACATAAACTTTTGTATATACACATTTTTTTTATATGAGTTGTGCCAGGTCAACCTGGACCTGAAACATGAACCCGACACAGATTGTGTCCAGGTCTCTGGTCCGGTCAGGTCCAACTGTTTTTGACCTGAACCCGAAGTGGCCTGGCTCGCCCATGACTCGTCACAACCCCTGGGTAGTGTGAGTGGATCCAAGCCTCTTGGCTTTATGGAGCAGGTACCATGCAAGTTGGACCCCAACTGCCCGTCTCACAGCCAGAGCCTTTTTCCATGAACCTAAAGAAGTGCTATCAATTCCCCCAGCATATTTGGTTCTAGACATGTTCGGGGTTTCAATCTGTCGGTTCCAGTTTGCCCAGAACCAGAGCCGGAACCGGAACCAAACTGCCCTGAGCCGGTTTTGGTTCTGGTTTCGAGACTGCTCCGAAACCTCTGGTGCATTTTTTTTTTTAAAGCAGGAGCAGTATGTCCTCTGGGAGTCTAACTCCCTACCAACTGCAATAGCAGGGAGTGCCCCGCCATTGAGCTACCAATTGGTTTGTAATATTTAAACTATATTTAGCAGCGATTTGGAACTGCTAGTTCTGGTTTGAGGCCGGTTTTCAAATACCATGAACCATAATCAAACCAAGGGAGTCTCCGGTTCAAGGACCGGTTGACCAGTTCCAATTACCGCCGGTTCTAGGGTGGTGTGGCTCCGATTTGAACCGCTTGACCAGTTCTGAATTGACCATGTCTACTTGGTTCGTTTAGGTTAGGTTGTTCTCTTGAACCCTATCTAGACCGCCATGATCATGTGCCTTACATTGCCCAGCACCTAAAGCTTGGCAAACCCGCACCATTGTATCCGCTGTCAACACCTTTGCTCACACCACCGGTGCCGGCGCCGGCTACCACCATCAGTGGTGGTTTGGTATATACCTTTCGTAGCATTAACAGTGTCATTGACTAGCACAAACAGTTGATGCTTTATATAACTTAAAGTGTTTGATTATTTGATATGGAGGTCAGCTGGCTAGGGTAAATTAAGAAGAAGCGTGGATCGAATTAAGCAGGCATGTGCAGGTCTCTCTAAAATATTGTTATATGACATTTACAGAGAAATCAGCTTACCTTTATCTCGACTCGAAATATTTGGTCAATGGGATTAGATGTGAATGGTTTGCGTACTCTGAACCCACCTAGACTGGATGTTTTGGTTTCGGGTTAAGTGAGATTAGACATGGCCGGTTCCTAACCGGGCCGGCAGTTCCGACCGGGCCAAGAACCAGTTGAATCCATAACTAGAATCGGGGACAACTTGGTTCGGTTTTGGTCTGTTTAAAATTTTTCCTATATTTTAAAATTTTTTAATAAAATTATTGGTTCCAGACAGTTCTAAACTCAAACTAGAACCGCCCTTAAAACGACAGTCTTGGAACCGAAACTGGGGCGATTTGGTTATAGTTCTAGATTATGGGTTAACTGAAGCCGAAGGTTTAAAACCACCCGTTCCAATTTACTAGAAATTAGACATGTTTAAAAAGTGAGATGGATGAATTGGGTCTTTAGGTTGTTTTTAATCCAAGACAGACCTTGATCTTTTAAATGAGAAGGGATTTTTTTTCCTTTAAGAAAAAATAAATTTTGTATTTCCATGGAAGGAGCCTCTTGGATTTGACTTGATATATTTCAAGTGATATTAATTTTGGTTAAAAATATGATAGTCTTCACATGCTTCTTTAATATGAAAATAAATTAATAAATATCTTCCTTGAGAACCTACCTACCACAACTACCCCACTATGTACACGTGGTCACTCAAATCATCCGCACGCTACATCTAACCATATCCAAATAAATCTAAAAAAAAAACATATAATATTTAAATTTGAAAAATAAAATCTACACATTACTTTTTCTAATTGTACTTAATTTCACAGTATTTTTTTCTTTTTGAATTCAAATTTCAACTATTTATCTTTTATACGATAATTAATATTGTTTGCATATAAGATAATATATATATATGAAAATTAGGAGTTGTACTGTAGACATTCTCAGTCATACGTATGATCATACAAACAAAACAAATTGAGTCCGTCAACATTAGTACAAGAATAAATGTTATTTAATAATGCATTAAATGCGACACAAAATGAGTACCTTAATTACCACTATAAAATTGATGACATAAAGTATAGTGATGATTTGAGGAAAGTTGTCCAACCGCTTTCACTATCTCTATATAGATCACACCCGAATGATCGTGATGATTTTAGGGAAGCTGTCCAACTGCTTTCACTCTCTCTCTCTCTCTCTCTCTCTTTATATATATATATATATAAATTACTACTAAGTCAAAGATAGCGTTGGGAAAGAAACTGAGCATAGATTAGCCTAGCGTGAGCCAAGCAAACAGCTAATCTTATTTGAATGCTGAAGTTGCGTACAATTAAGATTTTCTCGTATTAAGTACAATTAAGTTTTCTCGCAGTGGATATATAGATGTGAATTTTTTTCATCAAATATATGAAGTTCATTAATGCAGTGAATCTCTACAACAATTATAACTGGGTGCAGAAGCCAGCATCAAACATTTTAGCAGGAAAATCCCAGATGAATGAATCTTCATAAGACTTGATAATACACACAGAAACCACAAGCAGGCATCATCCCCATTCTCCATCTCTCAGTTGAAGCTGGTGTACCATAAGTCATCCTACTTAACCCATTGAATGCTACTTTCTTGTTTATTTCCTCCCATCAAAGTTTCTGCATCATAATATGTAATTCATCAAGGAGACAGTTTGGCAATTTAATATATGCCATTGTATAAATTGGAAGAACCGTGCCTACAACTTTCATTAAAATTTCTCTAAGGACTGTAGAAAACAAATCTCTTTTCTAGAATTGAAGTTTGGAGTTTACCTTGTCCATGGAGAATACAGCAAATCCCTTTTCCAGTTTGGCAATATGTTGAATTGGCAAAACCCTTGCTAGTTGGCTCTGAACCTCAGCAATCGTGTCCCTATCGGAAAATGCAGCAGATTTGATTAAGTTTATTTGCTGCACACTCACCTTTTTGTATCTTTTTCAACACCTCTAGAAGATTTCAGCAATTACTGCTAGTCGCTTTACAAAAGAGAATTGCATCATCTGAAAACAAACAAGTGTGTAATTGTTAGACATCTTCTTTTCAGTCTAATCCCTTGAACTTCCTTTCTGCATTTAGCTTTATGCAACAAAAAGGACATGCTTTCCATGTAGAACAGAAATAAAAAGGGTGATAAATGGATCACCTTGGAAAGGCCTCTTCAAAAAGGAAGACAATGAGCACCGAGAGAATTAGCTCAATAGAGCCTTTGCTGCTGGTGGGGAGTTGGACTCCCCAGAGGATACATGTGTGTGTTAGGCTTCGGCCTCCTCTTGTAACAAAAAAAAAAAGGAAGACAATGAACCAGTTGACTAATCTCTTCCTCCCTCTTCTTCAACTCGTGAGGTAATTGCAGTAAAGTCTCCACAGCTACTAAAATATACGGCCACCACCGTTCAAGACTCTAATTCCTGCATCAAACACAGAAAACATGGATGAAAACATTTCCTTGTCTGATAACATTCACCAAGACTTTATCTCTCCATCCCACTGCAATTCCCCCTTGCTATTCCAATTGGATCTGCTATAAAAGACTTATTTTAATTATTCTGTCTCTACCAAAAAAAATCATTTCCCGGAAGTGGGTCTTTCTTAACCCCGAAGATTATGAACTGTCAGGGTAGACACGGAAGGTTCCTGTTTTGAGGCATATATATATAGTTCCGATTGCATTTATATTGTGTTTGTCTTATTAATATTTTATTAGTATCATATATATATAGTTCCGATTGCATTTATATTGTGTGTTTGTCTTATTAATATTTTATTAGTATCACACTAACTTTTTTATTAATATCATTACAGAACCAAAGATTTTCATCATCTTTTTGGGGTTTGGGCTCACTTCTACATTTTCTTAAGCAAAATCAGTTATTATTTAAAAATTACAAATACAAATTATTTTGATTAAGTTCGGCTGTTCCATTTTGGGGATAGATTTTAGTCAAAATAGGTTATTTTTGTTAGTTTCAATTTTGGAGGCTCAAAAATGAAGAATAACTGAACCGGTCAAATTATCAATGTTCATCGTAGAAAAAAAGGTCTAGCTGATTTCGGTTCAGTTCTACTAGGTGGACACTAATTTCCGTGTTACTAGGTAAACAAAGTATTGATTATTATCATCAATTGCATTCATCTATTTTGATCAAGTTGTGTTTCATAGCCTAAAATTCACTTGGCTTTGAACCTTGACAAGGAGTTGAAAGAAATTTGGTTATAACAAAAGATTGGATTGATGGATCGAGTTTTTCTTATTCGGTTTGATTCGATTTTTTCTTTATGATTTGGTTTAGTTTAGTTTTTTAAATTCTCCTTTAATTTGGTTTTCGATTATTTGGGTTTGATTTAGTTATTGAACCAAACTAACCAATGTATGACCTAATTACAAATGCAATCGCCCTTTATATAACCATGCGTCCACCAAAACATTTCCATTTCCGCCGTTTAGAATTAGTGACACTTGATGATCCCGCACTTTAGCAAACTCTATTATGTTGTTCTGTCTTATTGAAATACTGATTTTAATTATTTAAAATTTATATTTTATGTACTTTGGACTAGACATGACCCGTTTCAAACAGTCGGTTCTAGTTTGCCTGGAACCAAGAATCAGAACAGAATGGGATCCAGCCGGTTTTAGTTCTAGTTTGGAACCGTTAGCTCCGGTTTCAATTTAGGTCTTAAACCACTCATAATCGAAAAAATATTAATTTTTTTGAATTTTAACAAAAAATATTAATTCTTTTTAGAACCAGCAATTCCAAACCGCCGGTTCAGGTTCTGACACGATTATGGTTTTGCAGAAACTGGAAGCAGAACCAAACCGGATCTTTCTCAGTTCTCTATCAAATTCTAGCGGGTTCTTGGTCCCGTTTAGTTCTGATTGAAACTACCAAGTGGGTTCGAAACCTGCCGACCAATTTTAACTTTGATATCATATATTTATTTTTATGTTTCACGTATTATCTTTGTTTTACCAAGTTAAATACGTGCCAGAATTCCAGTACTTTTTGCTGATGGTTCATCATTGAGTCACGAAAGAATGCCGGACTGAATCGAATGCTAAGACTTTGCAAAAGCAAAGATTTACACGATGAGAAAGTTGACTCACAAGTTGATAATCGAGAGTTCGAGAGCGAGAGCGAAAAAAAATCTGGCTTCAGCCCCACTTAGTCGAGAAAACGATACTTCTATTTTCGATTAAAGGTAACGTTAGAAAAGTCAATGCGGTTTCTTTGAATATCACTTAGTCGACCTCTGTCTGTCTGTCTCTCTCAGTTTACCCACTTGGTCTCGGTTTCCTCTTCGGAAATTTTTCCTCTTTGTTACTTGAATCGTTGTCTGCGTTTTCGAAGAAGGAAAGAATGGTAATTTCCTGATTTCTTCATTTCTTCTTCCCTCAATTTCTGGATATACACGGATCATGTATTCGTTGCTGTAGATTGTTTTCGGTTTTCTTCGAACATGATTTTTTCTTCTGTATGATATGCGTTTTCTTTCTCATATTCGATCTGCCCTCTTAGCTGAACAACTTATCGGCATGGATTTCGTTCATAATGGTATCATAGTATTTTATTCATTTGCTAGAGTCTTTATTAGGGTTCGGTTGTGAGGTTCTTCTTCCTGTCGTTTGATCGATTTGGGAAATTTGCTGATCATGGACTGAACGGTCTAGGATTTTCTTGTTTCCTGATAAAGAAGATAGCTTTTCGGGGATTTTGTAGTTCTCGTTCTAATTTTTGCATGTGTCTTTATGTAATCGTTTATCTGGAAATTTGTCTTTCCTGATTTTTTCCTGATCTCTTTGCTGACTGTGGTGCATCGCATACCTCTTTGTGTAACCTTTGATACCCGAGAAAACAATTACCGGTTATCGCCATGAAATGAGGACACCTACCTGCTGAATGGGCCTCACCAACAGTGCAGTACCAGTTAACCTTTACCTTAAAATCAAACCTTATTATTTGCCCGCCTTGTGTTAACGGTAACCTCATATCGCCTGTTATATTCCTGCTATCTGCCATATCGGACGAGCACCGGTATAGCCTATGAAGATACGATTTTCATGATGCATAGGCAGCAAATATAATTCATCCATTTGGGTGAGCCACAAGTCTAAACCCACTAGGGTACTGGTACCATGGTATGGATGTGGGAGTCTTCAAGAACTTAGAGAAATAACAAGCAAACATTGAAAAAGAACTGAAAAAAGTATTAAGAAAAAATAGAGAAACTAAAAACAGGGGTTATTGGTGCAGGTTGTGAGTTTAATATAGATCTGACTTGGAAGTGACCCGCAATAGAACCCTCACTTATCTGCACGGTACTGGTATCTGGGCGGGTTCATGCTGCGTTTGGTAATGTAGTTGTGAACATACTAAGCTTTTGTTAATTTTAGTTCTGGTCTGTTAGAGATGGTTGGAATCATAGTTTAGCACTTCAGTGAGTACTGCGTGGATTAAAATCTTTGTTGATCCTCTTAGATAATCTCTTTGAAGTCTGTGTTGATTACTGAAACTTAAACTGGGCTCCTTGAGTGCGTACTGAGTTGCATTTCTCATTTGGCCCGTGGACATTGGAACTTGGATGAACCTACCAGCTTGGCATGACCTTGGAAGACGTCAATCATGACAGTCGGGGGAGACAAATTTTGTGTCCATGTGCATATGCTCGTATGTACAAACAATTACCATGTTAGTTGATGGACTTTAAAGTTCAAAGCCAATATTTTGAGTGATAAGTAGGATGATGCCAAAAGGCCGTTGGTTATGTGAACATGTGCCATTTGTAAGGCAAAGTTTCCAAACATGTTCTCATTGTTGTGTATATTATCATTGCATGTTCTGTGTAAAGTCTTTATTTATGAGTGCTAGAGATGATTTTGAATGTTCTGTACCTGATTTTGAGTGCTAGACATGTGAACGTTGCATGCCAAAAGGCATCATGGACTTCTCCACCTGATTATGTTCTCAGTGATGGTACCTAGCAGTGGTGGGCCTAAATTTTTTTTAGCATGGGGCCTATAGCCCATACTTGTGCGGCATGCCTACAGATTCACCCGATGGCCAGAAAGTATTTTAGGTTAGGTACGTACTGTAGCTCATGCATTCAACCTTGGGCGATACATTTTTCCACTAACTTCCAAATATGGGGTTGGGTGAATGCAGCTTCTCTTCTCTATGCAGATTCCGCAATGTACCTATCTGTTTGAAACATAATATGCTCATGATCGCCATTGTCTCCTCATTTTCCACAGACAACCTCGAGGAGGGTTGCTGATAGGAAGGTAGCAAAGTTTCAAAAGAAGATCACCGCAAGAGGTTCAGTTCCTGAATCTGCTGCCAAGAAGGGATATGACTATCCTGTGGGCCCCATTGTGCTTGGCTTCTTTGTGTTCGTTGTCATTGGATCATGTATGCTTTCTCTTCCTCCAGTCATGTGGTTATAATTGCAATGAATTTTGGTAATGTTCTTTAGATACTGAATTAAGTTGGCCTTTGAGGCAGAACATGAAAAAAAATGAAAGAGACAGTTATGAAGAAAATAATATGGAGAACAAGCACATAATTTAAGATGGCAGAGCAGAATTTTTTTTTGATTATCTGTTTAGGGAAGACCTTTTGAATCTGACGGCCTTTTCATGCTCTGTTGGCAAGAGTGAACATTTTTTTGATTATTTGTTTAGGAAAAGATGCACTTTTCTTACAACACCTTGTTTTGGTCCAGACAATGAAATTAAGACTCCTGTGATGGGCAACAGAAAAACATTGATATACATACATATGTACGCACGTATTTGCATACATATTTATAAGCCAAATTAATATATGTATGTATGTATAAAACTGTTATGAAAAAATATGAGGAGTTCTAATATTGTGTCACAATTAGTAATGGTATCTGACAACATTATGAAAGTTGCTCTTTCTAGGAATTTGACAGCATTGACAATATCTCAATGAGTTCCCGGTAGTTGCAGAAGCACACTATTGTTGCTTACATGATTCCTATCTGGCCATTACAATTATTAAAGTTATAGGAATTAAATAAAAGAAAGTTTTGAAGCAAAGATGATTCCATAGTTATCTGAATCAGATCATGCTCTGTTTTTATTTCCAATTGTTAAGCACTCGGTATTTCCTTTAATAGATTTGTTATCCTCCTGCTGCAAATGATGTATATGCCTTGACATGTCTTGCAGAATTCCTTATTATCTTGGCCCATGTCTCCTTGTTTCCCAATGGACTTCATTGTATTTTAAGACAAAGTCAATGATTACCTCAAAAGAAACGGACAAAGTTAATGATGGAATAGAGAATACACTGCTGAACTGCTTAGGTTTGTTCACAAGGGGATGATACATGATTGCCCGCCTTTGGCCCTCCGTTACGCCATCCCTACATGCGCCTAAAAATGTTTGGTATACTGAACTGCTGCAACACTGTGGATTTGAATAAATCTGATCGACGGATGTCTTTAATGTCTTGTTATCTGAAAAAAAAATATGTGTTATGACATTGTTGAGCTGCAGTCACATTCCAGGAAACCATGCCTACTGTATAATGAACTTTCAACGTTTTAGCTAGATTGAAAGACATTCCTTGCAAGAAATAAAGTATAGTTTGCAATGTGACTTGTTACCGAGAAAGATAAGGATTAGAATTGAGAAGAAAATTGAAGAAAATGAAGAGAGAAAGTGGTTAAAAAAGACTGATTATTAGGGGCTAAATGGGTTTTGAGTGAAGAAAAGCCAATCAATGAACCAGTGGTATTTGATTGGTCAAATGACACATAAAAGCCGTTTCATTCAAATTTTTCGAATGATTAATAAGGAAATTAAATCTTTTTGTTGAAGAAAAAGAAAAATTAATGAGAACTTTAATTCATTTATTTTTAAGGAAAAAAAAGAAAAAGAAAAAGAGAATTTTTATGTCAACATAAGTCGTATTTCATGTCATGACTATTTCCTTATTTCTATGCACTGCCTCACAAATGCATATTGCATTTTTCAACCTTGAATTTCTGAAATAAGACTTACGTCCCAACATCTTCAGTTGCATTTGTCACACAACATATATTTCATAGTACCATTTAATTTCGTACAACCATGCCTCGCAGACACAGACTTTTTGAGACGGCCCCGCTATCTTAAATTAGTTTTGAAGCTCGATCTTGCTCGTTCATGTAGTATTAATTTAATTATTTATAGACGGGCTCTCAGTTTTTAATCATTTACGTAATTTTACTCAAATTAATCGAGCGCATCGCCCCCTCGCGTCTCTTTAATTCCTTTATTTTACTTTTGAGCGCATCGCTCCTCGTCTATTATATTCCTATCTTATTGACTTTTTCAATCATTTAAGACGGGCTCCCCGTTTATTTAATTTTCGTTTTTTAACATTTCGTTTTTAGTTTTCTAGCGCACGCTCCCGTTTTTACTTTTTGAGCGCATCGCTCATAAATCTTTCTAAATTAATGTCTTTCTTAAATTTTTGATAACTTTAGTTGTCTTTATCTTATTAACTTCCTCGTTAATTTACTAGCGCTAACATATATGTCCTTGTCATTTATCATCTCCTCGTTTTTACTGGACCATACAATTATATTATTGGCTCCCCGTCTTCTAATTCCGATTTTTCACAAAAAAGACACAATGTGACGAGCCCCTATCATTTTATTCATGTCTTAAACTTTCGAGCGCACGCTCCTTGTCTTTTAGGAATTTGACGCGTGAGACCAGGTTGCCTGATCGATCTGAGTGTTTTACTTTTTGGAGCGATTATCGGGCCCCCTCGTCTTTGAATTCCTCGTTTTACTTTTGAGCGTATCAGCTCCCCGTTTTTGCTTACTGAGCTGCACGACCCTCGTCTTTCTAAGCCACACGGAGAGCGTCAACGTTTTTCAGACTAGCTATGTTTTGCAACTCGAACAAAATTGAATCTTATGTCTTGACTCAGCTTCCTCACCACTTAGTTTCTAGTGGAAAACTACTGACTGATTCAAAGATATCTAAGAAGAAACAAGTAAAGAGGGAGACAAGAACTCCCATAGAGCGGACCAATAAGTAATCCGTCTCTATGGTGAGGAAGTTGGCGCCTCAGATGGAGAAGATGAAAAAATCTGCACAACCGAAGAGTAGAACCCAATCTTTCAACCCATTTGAACCCATGTATCCATTAACTACAAACCGGGTCCGTTGAGACCACAGGCACATGTGAGATTGACGGATCATAACCCACAAGCATTATCCTTGATCCTTTTCTAACCTCAATTTTAGCATTATCCTAATTAAATTTATTAAAAGACTCCATGTGCTTATCTTACATTGTCTTTATAAACACTTATCCTAACTATATTAAATTCATACTCTATCCTAAACTAACTCAAACTCATCCTACCACAAACTTATCCTAATTTTATAAACCCATCTTATCTCAAACTCACTCCTAAATAAACTTATCCTAAGCCTCCCGTCACTTATCCTAAACCTACTTACTTTATAATCACAACATTCTAACTCAAACATCCTCAAATTGTTATATCCTCTCCTATATGAGTACTTAACCCACACACAAAAAAGGAGAACATCGTAACATACAATGCAGATTATAAACGCCTAATCGCTGAAAGTTAATATAATTATACTGTCCTGACGCAAAATAAAGTTCGAAGTTAAGACCCACTTTCATCTTCTCTCCCATAATCGAGTCAACCTGAGTTAATATCACCTTTCTCACCATTCCATCTTCCATCCAACCTTCACCCACACCAAGTCGTAATCACCTAATCATTTTTCCACCTTTTATCATATACAAACACCACTAATTCCTCTTTACTAAACACCCCCTCACTTTTTTCTTTCATTGTAAAATCCGTGATATACTCATAGCCACATTTTTACCGTTCAACCTATCCACCACCCAACCGAGTGCAAAGCCACCATCACGGACGTTATTCAGCCGAACCACCATTCCCATACCGCGTAATAGCCACTGAGTTTTTTTACGGCTGCCACTTTACCCTCCGCAATCGCGCTTATATCACCCAGCCGGACTCCGCGTATTTTAAAATGAAAATAAAAGCACCGTCAATATAATTGTACCGATCCGAGCCGCCGGCTCTGGCCAAGTTTAATTCACCTAAATAATTTAAAGTGCCACCCGCATATTTTTATTTGCACGCCCCGCTTTCTCGGCCACGTACGCCGCCCATACCGAGCTCCCCGGCCGTGTCACGGCTACGGCGAGGGCCTACCGTACCACCCGCATCCGCTCACACCGGGCCTGCGTTTCGTTCGTAGTGCCAAATTGTTTTACTTAGAAGCTTGTCCAACACAATTCTAAGGGTGTCTTTCTCTTTTAAAATATCACAGAGAGGACTCAATTAAATCTTTCCCCTCGCCTAGATTTGCCGAACCGTGAGTTGTTTTCTTTTGGGTATTTCATTGCAGTTTTTTTTATCTTTTACGAGTATATTTCATTTTGTTTAAAGGGGAGGGGCTTAAGGTATAAGATGTTGGGCCGATGAATGTTAAAAGGGTAAAAATAAAGCTATTAGGAAAAGATATAATTTTAAAACATTTAAGAATACTAAAATATTAGAATAATTATAATAATAAGTATGTGGGTCTAACTGCATGATAAATTACGGTTTACATTTAATTATTTATTATTATTATTATTATTAGTTTAGAATTGAGTTATTTTGAATTATTATATTGTAATTAAAAAATAAATTTTACAGTTTGAATCATTAATGGATCATGCAATTAAACTGCAGTTCAATTGTAACTAAATGTTTTCTAAGTTGGACACCTCGTGTTCAAATTTTTTCTAACTATGAATAGCAAATCAAAAGAGCATCCCACAAGTTTAACCATCTTAGTGCATACTAGACCAATTACAATAATCGTACACATACCATTGATTAATAAGCAGTTCCCAATTCGAATCTATGGAGTTTTATCATAGGAATAAGAGGATCAATCAACCCACAAATATTTTCTAATGAGATACTCACGTTGATAGAGGCATGCTCAATTCAATCACATCTATTGAGAGATAAATTTAACAATGAAGAAAAATGATATAATTTCTATTCTAAGAAAGTGAACCTGACAAAAATTAGAATTTTCATAATCTTATTTGGAACATCTGACATTTCATTTAGTTACAAAATGGTCAAAATAAATATTTTCAATGATTATTAATTTATATGTGACAATTAATGGTGTAGCTTGCGAGCCGCTCCAGTTGTTGTGCCATTAAAAGCACAAGATTTTACTTTGAATGTTGAAACTATATTCCAGTCCTTCCCTACACATACCGATGCTCTAGATTTAATATTATGCTTTCAAAGACTATCTTTTCGCTTTCCATTTTTTTCTTATTTTTTCTATTTTTTACATTTCATGAGGACACTCTTAATTACATTTTTGTAATTTAATGTTACTATTTCAATCGCGACAAGATCTGTTTCACACACAATGCATCCAATGTGTAGAGAGTTTAGGTGCTCTTTCATGGAGCATTCTTAGATTTCTCTTTGAAACCGACGATGATGCCAATCAATTAACTCTCAAAATAGGCTCCATCAAAACATGTTTGACAGATGTCCATATAATATGTGCTATTTAAAATTTAACGCATCAGATATATATGTATAACAACATATCCACGTTGGCCAGTAATGAAATGCTAAAAGTCAAGACCTCCCGCTTACTAAACGGGTGCTCTAACCAACTGAGCTATAACTCCGTAAGCCCTTCTTCTTCTTACCTTTTGATTTATTTCTTCTTTTCTCTGCTTTCTTGATTCGTTGCAGTGGTCTAAAATCGAATTATGAGTCTCTGGCGGTTGAATTTCTGTTTCCTTGGTCCTTCTCTTACTCATTAGCTTCACCGGACGGTTTTCCAGTCTTCCCGCCAAATCTTGTCCGTGCAATATAAATTCGTCAACTTTTTTGGTGTCAAAGTTACTAATGATATGAGACGAACGTAGCGAATGTTGACCACTTATGTTGTCAGGAAGGCAATCATTATATGTTTCAGAGCCTCCAGAATTAGCTTAGAATTGTCTGCGATGGATATAGGCATTCCTTTCTAATTACCTATAGGAATCCCCTGTCGTTTCCCATGCAGTTATGTTTATTTCATGCCTGCCAGGGGATCAAATGATGCTTCTTTGTTCAAAGTTATACTTATGTCTGTATTAATCAAAGTCAAAACCTCGTTTCCTGGCTTTTAATATTAGAATTTCGTAAAACTATATAAAGGTGATAGATATGTTTTAGTTACTTGAGAATGGCAGCTCTATGCAGTTAATCTTCTATTTCACCTCCTGCTTTCGTTCATATTTCATTTTCGTCCAAACCTATTCTATTTCTTCTTCATTCTACTTCGAATTTGATTTTCGACTTTTATTTGTTTTGGCTTCTGAAATACGTTGGTCCATTAATGTTTGATGAACAGTTCTGCTTTCAGGAAGTTTCCACTTATATTAGTGAGAGATATTGTTTCCTAATTCACTTTCAGTTTTGATCGTGGTCCTTCTATAGGTGTTGGAACATGCGGATGTACAGACCGTAAATTCACCTAGATGGTTTTCCGGATTCACTAGTATCAGTGGAAATGGGGATATTTGCAAGCAAAGAGCTGCATCCTTGTCGCCTGTTTCTATTTCTAATTTAAGTGCGAGAAAGGGCTCTCTTGGAAACGTGCGTTATGAGTCATCTGCAGTTGCTTCTGATTCTCCGCAGGGGCCGGTGGAGAAGTTTGAATATCAAGCTGAGGTGTGCTGCTTATATCAAAATATTAATTTGATGTTTAGTACATTTCATACTTTTGGATGAAGTGTTTTTGGATGCTCACACTTTTCTTTTCAATAAGTGGTTTGTGAACTCCCATTTCGACCTACTGAGTACTGTGACAATCCAGTTTGTTACTGTAAATTCTCTGATTTTGGATCTTGTATGTTGCAGGTTAGTCGCCTCATGGATCTCATAGTTCACAGCCTGTACAGCAACAAGGAAGTCTTTCTCCGTGAGCTAATTAGGTAGTTTTCTTCTTTTGTTCATGTGCCATTTATCCCGATGTCTAGCTTTAAAAACCCATTTCATACTTCATGTGGCAGAGGAATGACTCACAACCAACAACAACAAGCCTTCTCCCGTACTAGATGGGTCGGCTAGATGGATTCCTTGTTTTCACATAGCAACCCTATCATAGGGCCAGTATAACTCAACATGAGCGATCATTCTTTATAATTTCTTTTCAACACTTTTGTGGTTTTCTTGTATGGTCTTCTTCTTCTTTTAACATTTTCACAATGTAGTTTTTCATACCTTGTTACTCAAGCCTCTTTTTGGGCGTGCTCAAACCATCTTAAATGGTTTTCTCTTGTTTTATCCTCAATTGGTGTCACTCCTAATTTGTTTCTAACCTTATTACATATGCTGTGTTTACTTGTGTGATTACTCATCCATCCCAATATTTTCGTTTCATTTCTGCCACAAACATATTTTGTATTAGTGTGACTCACAACAACCAATATTAAATTTATTCTTCCTTTACTGCTTTTGTATTTCATTACTGTTTTTGAAAACCAACGCACCAATATGGTCCAATGCTTGGTGCCCTATTTTTTTACTGTAGGAAAGTGTCATATCCGTGATACTTCACGTAATTGGTCTTTCAATCACCCGAATCAATTTTGCATTTAGTGAGACTGTTCTGCTTTGTTTTTTTTTTGCTTTGCTAGAAGATATTTTGCTGTTTTCATCTCCTTTTGGTGTGACAATTTATATATTTTAATTTCTTATGGATGTTGTTGCCTCTGTTGCTTGACGTATGTTCAACTGGTTTTGCAGCAATGCTAGTGATGCGCTGGACAAACTGCGTTTTCTGAGTGTCACGGAGCCACAGCTTCACCAAGCTGGCGTTGATTTGGACATACGCATCCAGTCAGATAAGGAGAGTGGGATAATTACAATAACGTAAGCTCTTGTCTATCACTTGCATGCATATCCTCGATGTCTGCATTGGATGTCTGAGAAATTCTCATTGCTTCTGGTGCTGATGCAGGGATTCTGGAATCGGGATGACCAGAACAGAATTGGTTGAATGTCTTGGAACTATTGCGCAAAGTGGAACAGCCAAGTTCTTGAAGGCTCTAAAGGTATTTAATGATTGCAGAATCCCTTTGTGGCCTGGACAGTTTGTGCCTCTTGCTCTATTTTGTTTCATTTTTTATGTTTTATGTTGCTTAGTTTTAGAGTATGCGTATTTCTCAGGATAGCAAAGAAGCTGGTGCAGATAACAACCTGATTGGACAGTTTGGTGTTGGATTCTACTCAGCGTTCCTTGTATCAGATAAGGTGTGCTTTCCAAGCAAGTACATTTTGGCTTCAGGATTCAATAGAAAGGAAATTTCTAAGTGCAAATTTTACTGTGTCATGTAGGAATGAAACGTCATACGTCATATTTGAATCCGCCGAGGATCACTTTCAAGTGAAGTCTTGTTAGTGGGTCCTTTTACGTTTCAACTCCTATCTTCCTTGTTTATAGGTTCAGCAATTTAGGTCTTCTCCTCTTCTGTGTTTTTTTCTTGGTTTGTATATTACAAAATATTGATTCTTTTTCCATGCTTTTTTTCTGTGAGAGGTCTACAGGTCTTAGTAAAAGAACCTCATTTTAACAACGCTTAACATTAATCATCTGATTCAGTGTCTATATTTGGCTCCTTGTTTCATCAATTAAAATGTTGAAATGCACGTAATCATTCAAATTAATTTTCCTTTCAACGACTCACTTCATGGAAGAACTGCTGGATTGAGATTTGGCAGTGAACGGACGATTGATTGGTTGGGTAGTTTCTTCTTCTTGCATTTGCATTCTTTGGAGTCTATGTGCATCTCGTAGGTTCTTGGGGATGCATCTTCGTTGCCTGATTCTGAAATCAAGGATCACCTGTCTCTTTACATGTAGTGAATGGTTTAGCCTCTTGAAGATGGTTTTATTTGTCAAAAGACAACAACAACAGCAACAACCAAGTCTTTTCCCATACTACGTAGGGTCGGCTACATGGATTCTTTGTTTCCACAGAGTTTTATTTGTCAAAAGAGTCTAAATAAAATTCAGAAATTTCTTTTAAGGGAGTAAGCACTCTTGTTCATGATGTCCAATCATTTGGGACCGTTGATCTGCATGATGTTTTGAGATGAAACAAAGAATCTTTTACAGAAGATATATTTTTCTGACATTAAATGCTATTAATCGGTTTCCTCCAAACCTGCTTATGTCTCTCATCTTTCAGCTTTTTATCATTCTGTTGCTAATGCAAGTCCTTTTGAGTTTGTGAACAATTTCCAATAGTTGCTTCTTAAGAAGTAACTGTATGCTGCTTTTTTTGTGGATGCTATGAAGCTTACTATTGCTGCCTCGTAGTGAATCTCACCTTTTCACTGTTCTTTTCTAGAAATGTGACATTTTAAGTCCTTTTTACTTGCACTACAGGTGGTTGTCTCCACAAAAAGCCCAAAATCTGACAAGCAGTACGCTTGGGAAGGAGAGGCTAATGCAAACTCCTTCACCATCCGTGAAGAGACAGATCCAGGAAAACTCATTCCAAGAGGCACTCGTCTCACCCTTTACTTGAAGGTACACTATGCAACCCTGTATTGGCATGTCTTAGTATTCTGCATAGCTCTTTGTTGGCATGATGAGGATATGACGCAAATGGTATATCTTCCATCCTTCTCCAGCGAGATGATAAGGACTTTGCACACCCTGAAAGGATTCAGAGGCTTGTGAAGAACTACTCACAGTTTGTCTCATTCCCAATATACACCTGGCAGGAAAAGGGATATACAAAAGAGGTATGCAGAATGCTCCAATAAAACGGTCTCTAAACGTGAATGAACTCTGTCTGTACTGATTCATTGCTGGTTACATTTCAAGTTTGGACTGTCTTAATACATTGCAGAAACACATAAGTAGAGGTAGAAAGTATATTACATGATGAGATTCAGTTCATCCATGAAATTTAGTTAAGCTGGATTACTTTGACATGCTTATATTAGCCCAATGTCACACGGGTGCGTGTGCGGGTGCGAGATACAGCAAATTTCAAAAATTTTGGGTGTGGTGACACGGCTAGGGTATATAATATTATATATTATATATAATATTCAAGCTACAACAAGTGAGACATCAATTAACATAAGTATATAACAATAGCAAGTACACAACTTTATATTAAAGCAAAACACATAAACTGTAAACAACTATTAATTTCATCATAATACACAAATCAATCTTCACTATTCGGGCCCATTTATCCAAAAAGACCTGAACTTCAAAAATCGATACCAGATTTTGAGCGTGTAATATCCATACAAAAAGAAGTGAAGAAGGTCCACGTTGAGATATTTTTCTACGTTCATCAGCGGAGTTTCATGGGAGATTATGAAAGACTAGTTGAAGGGACATTTTGGAAACTATGGTGAGGTAACTCATGTGGTCATAAGAGATATGGTCACGAGTCGACTAAGAGGCTTCGGTTTCGTCGTCTTCACGGATTACCCTCTCTTTGATCGGGTTCTCCTGGATAAATATATCATAGACGGCAGAACCGTGAGTTACAAAAAAAATTGCATTTTTTTTTTGCCATGTGCACCGACAAAGTGTAGGTGTCGCACCTGTGTTGAGGTTGACACTCCACCTCTTAGAAGTGTCTGTGACTTAGTATTAGCCTTTATCCAGCATATTTTGTGTTAGAGAGATTCTTTTACTAACAATGCTCCATGTCACGAATTGTGCAGGTCGAGGTTGATGAAGATCCTGCAGATGCCAAAAAGGATGGTGAAGACGAGAAGACTGAGGTGATTTTGAGCAGCTGTATTTATTATGACACTCGTAGATTTCTGTGACGTCACCATACCCATTAATATTTTCATATGGAAATGTTGTTTGGTTACAGAAAAAGAAAAAGACCAAGACTGTGGTTGAGAGATATTGGGATTGGGAACTTACAAATGAAACCAAGCCAATATGGGTAATATGCTGTTTTTTTAGTATATGTTGGTTCTTTCTTTGACATATGTACCATGAAGGTTTAGGTTCGTTACTTTTAATGAAGTTAAAAGTAGAATTCACCTTTACTCTTGAATGTAACTGCTAGTAGCAACACAAGGTGTTAGTAGAAGAATGCTAAATGACTTGCCTGGTTTTTCATTGCAGCTACGGAATCCAAAAGATGTGACTACGGAAGATTATAATGAGTTTTACAAGAAAACTTTCAACGAATATTTGGATCCCCTAGCGTCGTCACACTTTATAACAGAGGTAACAAGACAGACCTTTTTTTATAGTTCTTTTGATGCTCTTTTGCTTTTTCCCCCCATAACAGCCTTTCTATGTTTTTGTTGCTTGTTTCCAGGGAGAAGTGGAGTTCAGGTCCGTCCTTTTTGTGCCTGCTATTGCTCCTTCAGGAAGAGATGACATGCTCAACCGTAAGACAAAGAACATCAGACTCTATGTGAAGCGTGTGTTCATATCAGATGACTTTGATGGAGAACTAGTATGTGAATGGAAATATTGGTAATTTTATTTTTGTGCTTCATGGAGTTGTATTGTGATAACAATGTTCTCATGCTTTAATTGTTAGTTTCCACGGTATCTGAGTTTTATCAAAGGTGTTGTGGACTCCAATGATCTTCCTCTCAATGTCTCTCGAGAAATTCTTCAGGAGAGTCGCATCGTAAGTCATTTTGCATTCGACTCCTGGTTCTTGTGCTTCCGGCTATATTTCAGGCATCTGAATCATGCTTTCTCGTCTTGTACTCAGGTTCGAATCATGAAAAAGAGGCTGGTCAGGAAGGCATTTGAAATGATATTGGGGATTGCTCAGAGTGAGAACAGAGATGTATGTTCATCCTGTGCCTAAGCTTCTCTTCATTTTCACGCTTGTAGTAGTGGACCTGCAAGGGGGCCAACATATGTTAATTATTGGCCATGCAAAGTTGCATGCAGTTGCCTTGCCAGGCATTGATACAAGAATCAGATTTTTTTTGCCAATTCAACTGCTTATTTATCATTCATCTTTGTATATTTCTCATTTGTTACAGGACTATGATAAGTTCTGGGAGAATTTTGGCAAGAATCTAAAATTAGGATGCATAGAGGATCATCCAAATCACAAGCGAATTGCACCACTTCTTCGATTCTTCTCCTCTCAAAGCGAGGAGGAACTTATCAGTCTGGATGAGTATGTGGAGAACATGAAGGCAGATCAGAAGGATATTTACTATATAGCTGCAGACAGTGTCACAAGTGCAAGGAACACGCCCTTCCTTGAAAAACTTGCTGAGAAAGATTTTGAGGTGAGTCTTCGATTCTTCGATTCTTCTGACATCCTTTTTTCTGATTGCTTGTTTCTACAAATATCAGGTGTTGTTTTTAATTGATCCCATTGATGAAGTTGCGATCACAAACCTTAAAAGCTACAGGGAGAAGAATTTTGTTGATATCAGCAAGGAGGACCTCGATTTAGGTACTTTTGTATGTAATTTAGTCTTATTTTAGTTGTATATGATGAATGAAATTTCTCCGATCCTTGTGACTTCCTATAGGTGACAAGAATGAGGAAAAGGAGAAAGAATTCAAACAGGAATTCGGGAAAACATGTGATTGGATCAAAAAGAGACTAGGTGAAAAGGTCGCCAGTGTGCAAATCTCCAACCGCCTAAGCACCTCGCCCTGTGTTCTTGTTTCTGGTAAATTTGGATGGTCTGCAAACATGGAGAGGTGATCCTTTCTCCGTCATGCTTTTATACATACATGTGAAAGTGATCTCTGTGGTTGAGCTATTATTAGTTTTTCTAAGGGGAGATATACCTCACGATGCTGAATGATGCACATTTTGTGCATGTAAATAAGATAACCAATAATAATTCTATTCTTTGCATGATTGATTTTATTGTGCTAGTCTCAATGATTATATGAATTATTTCTCAATGCTGAATGATGCATATGTTCTTATATGTAGATATGATTTAAATAGAAAGATACTCATCAATATTGTTGAATGTCAGTATCTACCTACTGATTTGAAGAATATCTGCAGATTGATGAAGGCGCAAACACTTGGGGATACATCTAGCTTGGAGTTCATGCGCAGTAGGAGAGTTTTTGAGATAAATCCTGAACATCCAATCATCAAGGATCTGAACGTAAGCTGAGATACTCTGCCAATGTTTTATTAACAGCCATGCCATCGGGTTTGATGCTTGAAACATTTCCTTGACCTTCTTGTGAGTGCTGCAGGTTGCTTGTAGAAGCTCTCCAGACAACCCGGACGCACTAAGAGCAATCGATCTTTTGTATGATACTGCATTGATATCTAGCGGATTCACGGTGAGTCATCTCATGATCTTTGATGCATCCTATATATATCTCATGTTGTTACTTCTCTTTATTGTTCTTGTTGCACCTTTGTGTGAACAAGAGAATCTTTTTCTTTGCTGGCCATAAGATTGTCTTCAGCTTCTGTCTTGATGATTCTGATGTATTCTGGCATTTGGCGTGCCCTGTACGTAATTTGCAGCCGGAGAATCCATCCGATCTAGGCTCGAAGATATAC
The DNA here is from genome assembly GCA_036023115.1 of Brasenia schreberi. Classification (NCBI taxonomy): domain Eukaryota; kingdom Viridiplantae; phylum Streptophyta; class Magnoliopsida; order Nymphaeales; family Cabombaceae; genus Brasenia; species Brasenia schreberi. The sequence goes on along the minus strand of JAYKKT010000090.1, from coordinate 5,209,990 downwards.
GATATGATGAGCATGGCGCTTGCCGGGAAATGGACAGCTTCGAGTGCCGAGGTTCAGCAGCCATTGGATCGTTCTCAAAGATTGGAGAGCCCAGAGATTGTGGAGGCCGAGGTTGTGCCAATGAGGGCCGGTGGCCAGCAATGAGGGACTTGCTTTTCCATTAATAGAAAGATAGTGAGGGCGTGGTTCCAGGGTAAAGGTTATCTTATACGAAGGATTGTCTCATATGATGGAATCTGGGGAGCAAGGAATTTCCAAAAGCCTGCAGAGTTTTGGTCTATTGCGGATACCAGTTAAAGATTCAACTGCTTAGTCTGCGTTATCCTGGTTCGCTTCAGAAAAACACAGGAAGTTTTGAGATGTTTACATTCCCGTCGGTCTCTCTCTCTCTCTCGTTCATGGAATTGAATTTCGAAGGCGTGGACTCTTTTGAAAGTGAAACTCAGCCATTCTTGGTCCTTGGGATAAGACAGATTATTCAGAAAAAGCATCTTGTTGTGTTGCAAGGACAAGGGATGGTACATGGGGGCCTACCATTCATTGATACTATGGATTGTCCGTACATTGAAATTCAAAGATGGTGGCGGAAGATTTGAGATGTTTACATTCCGGTCGGTCTCTCTCTCTCTCTCGTTCATGGAATTGAATTTCAAAGGCGTGGACTCTTTTTAAAGTGAAACTCAGCCATTCTTGGTCCTCGCATATAGAAAAAGGGAGACCTCATGGTGTTGCATTGGTAAAGAGGCTCTATGGCAAACAAACTTGAGTGTTGGCTATGTGGAGGTAAACACAAATACGTTGAGCATAAGGACTTAGTTGAGTCGGAGATGGAAGCTTTACAACGAATGAATGCTATGAATAATGTTAAGGCACCGATTTTGACAATATTTTTACACAAAACTTAATACACTTAGATGTTTTCATCAACTGTACAGTCACGAAAGCAATGGTAGACACGGAGACAACACACAATTTCATCACGCCAGCGGAGGCAGATTGTTTGTGTATAAAGTATGTGGAACAAAAGGGTCTAATGAAAGCAGTAAATTCGATGCTCATGAAGACGGTGGGTGAGGCAGAGGAAGTGTCAATCCGAATTGAGAGGAGAAGGTGTGACCAACTTCTATGTTTTTTCGATGGGCGATTATCGATTGGTTCTGGAGCTAGAGTCCTTGCGGAGTGTGACGTAGATATGGACTTTGTAGCTTTGCTAGGAGGAGGCTCACCATACATGGCCAAAGTGGAAACGATTTTAGTAGGGTCGGGAGAAGGCTCGACTCGTGTCATATCTATGCTTCAACTTAAATAGGTTTGAAGAGGAGTCATGAGACCTACCTCGTGGCTATTCAAACCGAAGAGGAGCATGGAACACCCGACGTGGGGTACCCTCGGAACTTGACAGGGTGTTAAGGGAATTTGACGATGTTATGCTCAGTGAACTCCCAAGGCAACTTCTACTTCAGAGAAAAATTGACCATCAGATTCAGTTGCAGTATGGAGTGAGACTACCGGCCATGGCACCTTATTGCATGGCATCGGTGGAGCTAAAAGAACTAGGGAAAAAACGTGACGAAATGTTGGTGGCCGATATCATAAGACCCTGAAAACGACTTTGTGTGGGCTATCATGCTCTAAACAAGTTAACAGTGAAGAACAAGTATCACATTCCTTCGATTGTTGACTTCTTTGACCAACTTGGACAAACACAAATATTCTCGAAGTTAGATCTACATTAGGGGTACTAATATGTGCGAATCGCTGAGGGAGATGAGAAGAAGACGATGTGCGTAACTTATTACGGTGTCTATGAGTTCTTGGTGATGTTATTCAGACTAACGAATGCTCCAACTACATTTTCAACTTTGATCAATAAGATCTTTTATCCATTCCTTGACTAATTTATCGTTTACCTGTACGACATATTGATGTATAGTGCTTCCATGAACCAATATGTTCACCACTTGTGGACAATCTTCAAGCTATTGCAAGAGAACTGTCTCTATGTTTAACGGAAAGTGTCTATTTGGATAGACGAAAATCGACTTTTTGGGTCATGTGATTGGTAACTGGAAAATGCGAATGGACTGGAGGAAGATCGAATCTATTAACGAATGATAACCTCCAACCAATCTGACTGGCTTAGGTCTTTTCTCGATTTGGCTAACTATCGCTCTCGCAACCCCCTTGACAGATATGTTGTCGAAGAAGGGGTAGACTTGAGAGTAGATGAAATTGTACTAGGAAACTTTCGACAAGTTGAAGAAGTTGGTGACGAGAAAACCTGTGTTGATGCTATCGAATCACAATCAACCATTCGAAGTACAAACAGATGCTTTAGACTTTGCCTTAGGCGGGATGTTGATGCAAAATGAATATTCTATTGCCTTTGAGAGTCAGAAGCTCAAAGATGTAGAAAGACGAGATTCAGTTCATGAGAAAGAGATGATGGTGGTGGTAAACTGTCTTCGGTTATGGAGACACTACCTCTTGGAGAATCATTTTACGTGTGTGGACGAACAATGTGATTGCGAGTTACTTTCATACCCAAAAGAAGTTGACTGCGAAAAAGACATGTTAGCAATGATTCCTGACCGAATTTGATTTTACGTTGCTTTAGTCGGGTAAGGCTAACTCAGTGGCAGACACACTAAGTAGATGGGTAGAGTTGGCTGCTCTTCAAGCAAACGATTAAACTTCAATTATGCATATTCAAAGTGGCTTAATCGATTGTATCCGTGTTGACTAGGAGGTAGATGAGACTGCGAAATATCTAAAAACATTAGTCGATGATGATAAGACTAGATGATTTTGGGTTGAGGATGTTTGTTGTTGACAAGAGCGGATAAGCTATATGTGAATGATAGGGAACCAATGAAGAGGAGTGCCATGATTCACTTTAGGCGGACACACGTGTATGGAACGAATACGAGCTTTATTGGAGAGAGTCTATTCCTTTTCCAACATGGAAGACGATGTAGCTGCCTATGTGAGGACTTTTCTCATTTGCCAACAAGACAAAGTTGATAACCAAAGGTTAATAGGACTCTTGGAACCATTACTGATTCCAAGCACATCACGAGAGAGTGTATCCATAAACTTATCTTGAATTTGCTTAAGTCTAACGTTGTCAATCTATCTTGGTGGTAGTGGACAAGTTTTAAAAGTATTGGATGTTTGTAGTAACTCCGCTAAAGTGCACGACTAAGTGTACAACAAAGCTCATCATCAAACATGTGGTAAAGTATTGGGAAGTCCATTCCAACATAGTCAATGATCGTGTTGCCCAATTCACAAGCAACTTTTGGTGGAAGGTCTTTTGGTTGATGGGAATTGAGTTATTATTCTCAACAAGCTGTTACCTACAAACGGATAGTCAAATGAAAAAAATCAATGCTTTAGTGGAATGCTACTTTCGACACTATGTACCAACTAGAAAGATTAGACTCTATACTCTCAATTTTTTTGTGGACAACACGTGACGTTGATCCTCATGTATAAGAAAACCTATAAAATCATTAAAAAGGTAGGAAACTAGGCATATAAGTTAGATATGCCGGACCACATTCGGACACACCCTATCTTTCATGTGAGCAACATTAAGGCTTACATCGCGAACACGAAAGATCAATGATGCAACAATTTAACACGAGCATTAGCTTACTTGGGGACCATGGGAAATAAAGAGGTAGAGTTGATCCTGAACCATATACCTGACACCATCGCTGGATGATGGACCCGTTATCTTGTCAAATAAAAAGGACTTGATGAAGACTAAGCCACTTGAAAAATAAATATGAGACAATTTCTTGAGACACTTTCGGAGTATCACCAACACACTTCAATGTTATCGTGGATGTCAACGACTTTGGTTGGAAAGAATGTGACCCTCTATCCATCGTGAAATCAACTATGACTGTGTATCTGACCCCCTCGTGAGATCCTCTGACAGTTACTATTGAAAGTTTTGAGCCCTCCTCATGGAGACAACTACTTTTGCTTGTAACGTTGTAAAGCTACCTCAACAAAGTTATAGCGTGTAAGGTAGACACGCAACACTCATCTTATTCAATAAAGTGATCTTTTACACTCTTTGCCTTTGTCCCTTTGCGAATTCATACAAATTTAAGCGAAGAATGACCTATTTTGGTTAAGCGTCAGTCACAAGTCAAACCCTTTGGTTGTGACAACTTTGGTATCAAAGCAAAATTTGTTTCATCCAATTTATTTTAAGTTTTTACAAAAAAATTCACATTTTTTTCTAAGAGTTCCTTTCACGAAGATTTCTTTTAAAATTAAAAAAAACAGAAACCTCTTCAAAAGTGAGAAATAGGTAGGATTGACTCTTCAAATATATTATTCAACCGTGCTTGAAATATTTTAAACAGGAGCAAGGAAACGAACAATCATGATATATCATTTATCACGTGTGTCAAAATCTTGGTTTTGGAAACAAGCCTCTTTATACGAAGAAACTGAAATGTTGAGTTGGAAATCGTTTTGCATTGCCTTAAACAATCAACATTGCACCATTTGCTAAATTGTTGCTCTCAAACAACAAAAGTTTTTTGTAAACACAAGTTATCGCTAGAAAATAGCTTTTTTTATCCGTTGTTCTTAAACAAATATAAAGTATGCCATGCAAACATATCTTTTAGTTAAACCAATATTTTTGATCGATAAGTTTCCATCTCTCTCAATGTCGGAAATACTTTGTGGACATGCATACATAAGAGAAATATGAACATGAACACTAGAGAATGACTTCCGAAAATAATTAAGAATAAATATGAGCATTGGGGTGGTGCATACCACAAGGGCTAGTTGACATTTGAAACTTGTGGAGAAATGTAATGTATGACCGGCACATATATCAAATCACGTTACAATTATTTTCTCTTTCTTTTTTCTTAAGAAAAAAGGAGAAATGCACCCCATGATAATTAGCCTTCGCATGGAGCAAGATAAGAATGACAATAGTGCAGATACATATACGTGCATTAGCATGCACAACTTTAAGTAAATCAAGTCATCTAAATGAATTTCAAAAACGCAAAAGGCCTTTTTACAAACCAAGTTTTGTTTTGACGAAATCTATGGTGCGTAAGGGGCAATTTCTACCATTTGCCTAAATCTACTTAGTTTGTATGTGCACTTGTACTTTTTTTTTCTTTTGAACTCAACAAAATAGATGGTTGATATTTTCAAGGACTGTGTAAATGTATGTGCATGTGCCTCGTGTTCATACATATTCTAACACACACTTGTGTACTTGTACTTTTTTTTCTTTTGAACTCAACGAAATAGATGGTTGAGATTTTTAAGGACCTTGTATATGTGAGTGTCAACATTTATGTGCATGTGCCTCAAGTCCATACATATTCTAACATTCAATGCACATTTAAGGCTGAGTATGGTTGCCTATATTCCTTATAAATAAGTGTTCTATCTTAGAATTGTCAATTATTCAAAATTTGGTTTTTAATATTTTGATCCAAGTGACTTATCTGCAAGAAAGGCAGGTAAATTTGTATCTCATGCATGAATAATCAACATAGCATGCCTCCTCCATGCACAATTCTTTGTTATTTGAATTGGAGAGCATCTCGTCAATGGTGGATCGACATTGAGCCAAGGTGGGGCGTTCGTCCCACCAAATTTTTGAAAATCAACTTAAAGTCTATAGCCCACGGTGAAATTCATGAGCTATAATACATAGTTCCTTCCACCCAAAACCATTAAGAGGCTATTCGCCCAACCCCAAAAGAGTTTCTAGATGCCACTGCATCCAGTAGCAGGTGAAGCTTGATTGATCGGGTGGGTTTCCGTCTGTCCTTGCGGTTAATACTTTCTAACTCGATCCATCCTTCTTGATGCCCTGGTCTTCTGTGGCTCCTTCCGGTGAAGTTGCTTAAATGGGATTAACCAAATCAGCTCATGAAGTTTCCAATATCACTCAATTGGTCGGAGTGTGTTGCCGGAGAATATTTTTCCGATCGCCGAATCTTGGTCTTGTAGTTTCTGGGTCTCTGGATCTGTAATTTGACCATGAAGGACCAATTGTTCATAACATTTCCTTTCCTATAACTTCTATGTAATGTTATGGATAAGGAAAAATGATCTAAAAATATTATCTCAACCTTCATAAAAGAAACCATTATTAAATGTTGGAAAATTTCTCACAAGCACTGGCAACCTAGCGGACCCATTAGACCCACCTTGAGCTCACTTGGCTCACTATTGAGTCAACTTGATCAAGTTTGATTTGCTTTTAAGTGTGTTCACTTAAGTTCTAAAACATGCTAAATTCGGTAAATTTGGATAAAACCTTTGCCTTTGCAAAAGATGACCTTGAGAGACTCAAAGTAACAAAGTATGCTCATATTTAGCCAGGCTAAATCCATAGTTTGGCTAAATCAGCTTGATTTAGGCTTATCGGCTAACTTTATGTCAAACTTTGATCAACTCATTTGACCAAAATGATCTCATGATACAAAATTCACTTTCCTTCACTGATTATTTTAAAATTTCTTTTTATCCAAAATTGGCTCATTTTTCATAACAAATTTTGTTTCATCCGATTTATTTTGAGTTTTTCACCAATAATCCACTTTTTTTTTTCTAAGATTTTCTTTCATGAAGATTTCTTTTAAAATTTTAGAAAAACAAAAACCTCTTCAAAAGTGAGAAATGGGTAAGATTGACTCTTCAAAATTGAGACTTGATCCAAAATAATTTTTCTTGAGCTTTAGAATTTTGTTTGCCTTGGAACTTTGTTACATAATGCAAGATTTTTTTGAGATAGTTACAATGCACACAACTATGCATTCATGCCTCCTTACTTATTATTAGAAATTCAAAAGAGTGTTTTAAAAAATAACAATATTATCATACTATATACTACACGCACACGTGCACACACACTTGTTCAACTATTACCTTTAGGTGACATAAGTATAATTTTAAAAATATTAAGAAATTTTTAAAAAAGTAAAAGATTTTTTAATTACACTCGTATGAAGGCGTGAAAATCAAATACAAAGTGAAAAAAAAAGTTCAAACCACTAATTTGCATCTAGACCTATGCGTTCTGGCCCCAATGAGACTAAACCATCGGTTTGGCACGGATGGGGTTGGTTCTGTTTTGACGGCTGATTTGTTTGCCTTGACAAACACGGTCTTCTTGACTAACATGAAACCGTACCATTTCAGCAAGTCAGCAACACATGAAGCACCGCTTATGTAAAAGCCTTTTCATATGCATCCATCCATGCACCCACCCACTCACAAACACACACACACACACACATATATATAAGAGGAAGGACTAATCTTCTTCCTCACGGTCATGGCTTCTGGTCTGATACTTGACCTATGGAATGACGACGTTATTGTGGCGTTGAGAATCTTTAAAACTGGAGCACCAAACCATGGCAAATCTTATTATATAAATAATAGTCAATGCGGATAAGCAGAGGAAAAAAGTACCAAGCTATAACAAATCTTATTATTATAAAGATAGAAATATGTACAAAACAAAAGGAAGCACATATTGTCCGGTAAACCGGAACCGGTGATTGGAAACCACCGGACTTGTTAGAACTGAGAACCACCGAAAAAAACAAAAGATACATGAAAAATTTGGAGATAATAACTGAAAATAGTGATCAACTGTCGGTTTAGATTTTGATTCCATGGAATGAAGAACCGTTACCCAATGAGGGACCCTCACCGGGTTACGGTTCTGGGTTTGGATTTACTGATTCGAGTTACGGGTCATTTTGGGAATCGATCCAGATCCGATTAAAATCGTTGGTTCGGTTTTGAAGGACCTCATTATTATAATTAAATATTAATAATAATTGTGGAGAAGTGAAGGAAGTGGTAGGAAGCCACCGAATTTTAATGCAAAGAAAAATGTAAAATAAGAAAAAGAGGGTGTGCTGCGTCCTTGTGGCTGACGAGGCGTGTGGGTTTGCCTGTGTTACGAAAATGCCCTTAACCGACTAAGATGCTGTCGAGAATGCCACTTTTGCAAAGGACCCGGACGGCCTATAAGCCAACAGACCGGACCTAGTTCGGGTTTACGTGATCCAGGTCCGTCTCACAATGTACCCGGTCTAGTTTGTCTGACAATGACCTGTTCCAGGTAAATTAGAACCTGCAGTCCCAAATCATTAGGAACCAAAAAATCATTAAGAATTAAATCAGGATTGGGCTTGTTTCAGTTTGCCATATACCACTAAGAACAGACAAATCATTAAAAATCATGGAACTAGGAGTTAAGGGGAGGTTGCAACATGTAATTCTTAGTTTTTTCTGGAACCAGGAACTGAACCTGGATTGGACCAGTTCCAGTTTGAGTCCTAAACAATTAGCAAAAAAATCATTAAAAATTTTAAAATTAAAAGAGTATATAGGATTGGCTGTTTGAAACAGTTTCAGTTCCATAGAAGGTAGAGTCAAAACCTAACATGGTTCTAATCTTAGGTCTGGTTTAACTGGTTTTAGTTCTCGATTAGTTTGGTTCTGGTTGAAATCGTCAGGCCGGTTCCATACATATCATGTATACCTCTTAATTTGCATTATCTAATTTCTCGCAATTTATCATGAATGCTCTAACTTATCTCAAAAGAGGTACAATTCTCGGGGGTTGGCTCACTCATAAAATTTCAAGAGTTCAATTCTCGGGTATGCATCTGATTAGTAGTATTTATTTATTTAAAATTAAATTCTAACCATCTATCACTTAAAATAGATGATTGAGATTTGTTTGAATATAGTGTTACAAAAAAAATAGTATATTCTAAATTCTCTCTCTATATTACATAGTTGAGGCTTAGTCCTACTAAATGATATGTTGTAAAAGATATATTTTCAAGTTGGGACACCCAGGATACACCTCCGGACACGAGGAGCTTTACCAAAATATTTTGGTGTGCTCCGTATTGTTCTTGTTCGTGTCCGTGTTCCCACGAGCTCCCAAACGATCTAGTGGCATAACGGGAATGATTCCCAAGAGTATGGGCGAATCATAAAAAATGCAAAACAAGGGGTTGGAGATATTGTTGAGGAGCGGTTTCTTTCTTTTGGTCGGTCGTTTATTTAAACTCTCGATGCGACCGTACTAATGGTTTCCAATCTGCCGAGAGAGAGGAAGGCGGCTTGCATTTTCCTCTCCGTGTATTTCTTACAAATCCGTCCTCTGACATACACACAGATAGATAGATAGAGAGCATCGGTTCTTCTGTTACAAAAAGACTGCGTGGTTCTTTGCTTCCTTTGAGTACCAACATCCTTTTCTCTCCTCTCCTCCTCCTCCTCCTCCTGATTCAGGCTTTTTTCCTCCGCAGGTTAGCGAGTTTGGTCTTCATCTTTGCTTAATTCTGCCTTATTGGGTTTTCTCATGCATTTGTTTGTGTTAAATCTATGTAAATAGTAATTTTGTGAGATCAGATTGGGTTTTTGTGTTATGGATTTTCAAATGTGGTGTTTGATTCTTATAGAGTGAAATTCATGAGGGAGAAGTTTAGGTATGTGTCAAAGAATCTGTTTGTGTGAATTGTGAGATCGAACCTGGCTTCTGCGTTACAGGTCTTGGAAAGTGGTTTACATTCATTTGAAGTGGATTTCATGAATACACAAGTTAATATATATGTCTATATGCAACTTCCTTTTGTGCGTGTCAAATGTCAAATCTATGTTTTTGAGCAGTAATTTTCTAAGACTGAGTTTCTAGATTTTGAGAGGTGGTATTTGGTTGATTTAAAGTGAAACTCATGATAGGCTAGATTAAGTGTGTGTATGTGTGTGTTGATTTTGTTTGTGTTTAATATATGTTTGTAGTCGATACCTTTGTGAGATTGGATGAATGATAGACTTTCAAAAGTGGTGCTTGATTCATTTGAAGTTGTAATTCATGATAGGGAAATGTATTTTAGTCCATTTTTTGGGACTATGATTGCTGTTTTCTGTTATTTGTGCTTGATCTTTATCTAGATACTTAGAGGATGACTTAAACATGACCGGTTTGGAACCGGACCGGTGGTTTGAGCTGGAACGGAACCAGCCCTAAAATCCTCGATTCGGTTACGGTTCATTTTCAGAGAAATCGACTTGGAACACTTTCTACAGTTGAGCCAGGCGGACGAACTCCCGCGAGAGTCTTTCTTACAAAAGAAAAAAGCCTGTTTTTTAATCGGTTTCAGCGGTGGAATCGGAATTGTAACCACCCCTGAGATGATTCAGTTCCGGTTCCAGGTTCCAAGTAACCCAGAGCTGGACATGTCTAGGATAACTTGTGAATGGTTCTCTTACATGAATCTCCAAAGAGAATATCTTAACGACTCTTTTGGTCAGTGTTGCCGTCAAAATACTATCTGCCGTAGAGTTGAATCTTCATTCATAAATCGTCTCCTCTTTCAACAAACCCAAAGTTCCCAAACCATTATTTGCGTTTTTTGAGAAGTCTTGATCCCTTCTTTTCATCTTTCCCTCTTTCCCCTCTTTGAATTACGACCTCTACCAATACTGTTTGCATTAACAGACGTCTCCTTTAGCTTTGCCTTCTCTGCTGTAAATATTAAATAAATTTTTTAGTGTTTCTACAATAGATACTCTCTTTAGCACAGGTATGCAAAACAATTATATGTTTATTTATATTGTATCTGTTATTGATGTGAGGTTCTGAAATAAGAAACTCCCAAATATAAACAAGGAATAATCTTGGAGCTGCTTTAAATGTATGCAGATTGGATGAAATGCATCTATTCTGCCATTAAGTGGGAATCAACCATTTAAAGAAGCCCTAAATAGTAAATACAGATTTCCCTGTATATTCATAATGCCAAATAATGCACATTTTAGTGGAAAGTTAGGTTCTTGTGGACTGGGTTGTGTGTTCTTTCTGTGAAACTTGTGTAAATAATATGAAGAATAAAGGAAATCCGATGCACCTACTTTTGTCTTCATGTTGTTGCTGATCAGCTTGTATCTCATATTTGGAAATAGAGCTTTCTTGGTTTTGCTAAGAAACAACATGGTTGTTTTTGCCTATCTTTGCTTGACCAGTCTACGTCGTGGGGTCTGGTTATAGCTTTGCATGCAGAAAAGGCATCTGAAAAATACGTAACTGTTTGAAGGACTTTCATGTCGTTGTTAAAGATTTTCCTTTCATGACCATGATTAAACAAACTGTGATGCTTCATGAATGTACTCCTAATGGATTGAGTACCATATCAAGGGTTTGAATCCCCCCCTCTCCTGCTCAATTGAATTCGTTCATGAGAATGTGCACTTGGACCAACAAGATGGAAGTTTACAGCAACATCTGAAGTATGGAAATGAAGTTTCTGGGCTGCTTCACCATTTGCAAATCAGCAACACCATGATCAAAAGAAGTACGGAAACGGTAGAATGCTGCCTTAGGATGGACAGCAATAATTTGATGTGGGCAGTGACATCTAGGCAGTAGCTTGCTACCGTAGATTATCTGAATGTGGACAACAATAAATTCCTGCTTTTGTAGTGGGGTGTGAATTTTTTAAGCCTGTGGACTGTTTGTACGAGTTGTTTTACATTTGAAATGTTTCTTTTTCCAGGTATTATGATGCTAGTGACATACCTGATGCTAATACCTTTATTACCATTTTACGTGCAGTGCACGGGCTTGATAACTATAGGTAACCATGAAACAGTGAACCAATGTTTTTGAGAAAAGGCATCTCCTGGAGAATGGCAACGATCTCTTATGGTTACTGATTTCAAGATATGTTTGCCCTTAAAACCATAAGGAGAGCAACTAATATCCAAGTTGGATGTCGGTAAAGCTTATTGTACGAGAGGGTTTGTAGTATTTTCTGGATATTTTGAGAAATAAAAAATGGAACCTTGATTCACTAGTATAGAGTTTCAGACTTTCAGTTGCCGCTAGAGAATGGTACCTTAAGGATGAACGGCAAGCGTCTCCTTGTCTCTTGTGAGAACTACCTAACTAATTATTCAACAATTCAGCCTTCTATGGTTCATGGAAGTTCACAAAACCATTACCAGCAAGACATCACCGCAGAAGATGCCAATTCATCTTGCGTGCCTCATGGTTCCCCTGGTCCACTCTACTCTGAAGATTTCCAAGGCGGTAATTTCTCCGCTGTTACCTCTCAACCGCCATACTGCACTTTTGAGTCGCCACTGTGTGCTGCAGGACAGTCTTTCTACAGTTCTTCATCCACGCACAGCTTTTCTTCAACTGGGAGTCAACACTCTCAGACATACCCACCTGACCTCCTCCATCATTCCCCTCAGAACACCTATGCTTCTACTTGCTCAATGGAAGATGAAAATGAATGGAAACACAAACTAAGAGAACTCGAAAAAGTGATGCTTGCACCTGATTTTGGGTATGGAGATAGCTCTGCAGTTGCCCTTCAGAGCCAAGTGTTTAGACCTGAGACATGGAATCAGATGTTGGAAATTAGAAAAGGAGGTGTGAAGCAGGTTCTAATCGACAGTGCAAAAGCTGTGGCTGATAACAACCTGAAACTGGCCAAGTGGTTCATGGATGAACTGCAGCAGATGGTATCGGTTTCTGGTGAACCGATTGAGCGATTAAGTGCCTATATGTTGGAGGGGCTAATAGCAAGGTTGAATTCGTCAGGCAGTAACATCTACAAGGCTTTGAAATGCAAGGAACCAACAAGTTCTGATCTCCTCTCTTATATGCACACCCTATATGAGATATGCCCCTATTTCAAATTTGGTTACATGTCGGCAAACGGTGCTATCGCCGAAGCATTAAAAAGTGAAGACAGGGTTCACATCATTGATTTCCAGATTGCACAAGGAAGCCAATGGGTTACCATGATCAGGGCTCTTGCTGAAAGGCCAGGTGGGCCTCCGTACGTTCGAATCACGGGTGTTGATGATGCAGAGTCATTTTATGCCAGAGGTGGAGGCCTGCAATTAGTTGGCCAGAGACTATTGAAGATTGCTGAGTCCTGTGGCGTCCCCTTTGAGTTCAATGCCGTGGCCATGTCAGGTTCTGATGTTGAGCTCCACATGCTGAAGATTCATCCCGGTGAAGCTCTGGCTGTGAACTTTCCTTTCCAACTGCATCACATGCCCGATGAGAGTGTGAGCACTGCCAATCATAGAGACCGGCTCCTCCGCTTAGTCAAAAGTTTATCCCCTAAAGTGGTTACTCTTGTGGAGCAAGAATGCAATACCAATACTGCACCTTTCTTCCCCAGGTTCATGGAGACCCTAAACTACTACACTGCCATGTTCGAATCGATTGATGTGAGTCTCCCAAGAGATGACAATAAGCGGATCAACACCGAGCAGCAATGTGTGGCTCGTGACATAGTTAACATAATTGCATGTGAGGGTGCTGAAAGAGTAGAAAGGCATGAACTTCTTGATAAGTGGAGGTCGCGCTTTATGATGGCTGGGTTCAGGCCTTACCCACTGAGTTCTTTGGTTAATTCTACCATAAAAAGTTTATTACAGAGTTACTGTGAACACTACACACTTGAAGAAAGAGATGGGGCATTATATCTTGGCTGGAAAACTAGGGCCTTAGTTGCTTCTTGTGCCTGGTGTTAATATAGCAGATGCATACATGATTGTTGTTATATTAGACTTTCTTAGTTAATTGCTTGGTAATCTGGGATCCTTCGGCCTACTAGGAGGTTTTGGCACATATAGAAATGTGGGCATCATTTAAGACATCCTTGGGCACTTTAGGCAACAGATGGGGTTTTGTTCCGATGCATGCAGCATGAACTCTTTGTATACAACAATAACTAAGCTTTTTTCAATACTAGATGGAGTCGGCTAAATGGATTTTTGTCTTCATATAGCCCTATCATAATTTAGAATCCATGATAAATAAGTTCGATAAAATTTTACGTTGGTTGTTGGAAGCCTAATACAATCCTCCTCTTTTATCCGGGTTTGGGAGTGATCATGCAAGGGTGATCTCTTATATGGGTTGAGTTATGAACTTTTCGTATAACTAAGATCTAAATTTGATCAGTCTCAGTTATGTGTATTTGTTCTTTTCTTCTTCAAGATAGTGTGCGGTACTCTCAATCTCTAGATGATACAATGCCAAAGCCATATGATATTCAGCCACATTCAATCATTTTGAATATAGTTGAATATGCTATTATTTGATTGGGAGAAGGTTGGCCATAGTTGGGGAATTTCATAACTACAACCGATGAGTAAGTCATATGAGCAAAGCGAACTATGAAAAAAAATGCTTCGTTTTAATTTGTTCATCTAGCTCTGGAATATTAACTGATAAAATGGCACGAGATTGAGCTCTATGGCTCTTCCATGTGACAGACTTCAGTTAGTGTGAGAAAAGCCTTGTTATAATTGTCTTCTAAATCAAGAATATTGTGTCTGCTAATGTATATGCAAGTTCAGATTACATCCATCACATGAATCCATGCATAAGAATGCCGCCAAAGAATCCATGAAGCAAAAGTTACGTAGTGTGGGAAACGCTTGGTTGTTGTGCATCTGTTCATATACAAATCTTCGTCTTCAAAGAGTACCGCTCATTATTGCAGACGGTTCTCTTGGATTGCTATACAATGGATGCTTATTCTGCATTAATTTAGTGAACTTGCCTTCTTTTGGATCCTGCAGTTGATTAACAAGGTCTTTTCACTAGGGCTGGTAAACAAGCCAAACGACCTACAACCGGTTGTCTGGCCTCTAACAGATTTGCTCGTCTGAGCTGAACCCGAACTCAAGCCCAACACAGGCTTTCTTGCTTTCGAGGAAACTAATTGCTCATATAAGCTTGGTTATGAGTATGAATCAATTAGATGCACTATTGTTCACTTTATGTGAAAAGTCAAAAATCTATACACAAGTTCCATTCTGAATGATGAACATTTTTCTCAAGCGAAGGTGCAACAGTTGCACTGCACACAAACTTACCTAGGAGCTTAATGAGCTGAACCAATGCAAAAACTAGTTTTGGTAGCTAAGATGAATCGACCGCGAACAGCGGGGGTGACCGAAATCAGAAGAGGGAGGGTGTTCAAGAATGCTCCAGACCTATAACCTACTTGTAATAAGATTCTGGTGGAAGAAAACAACCTTCTCCTGAATCTTACATTAATTCATTCCCAAAGCAACAACAACAACAACAAGTAAGCCTTTTTCCATACTAGACGGGGTCGGCTACATGGATTCTTTGTTTCCACATATCCGTATCGTGTGCCATGTTAGCAGTTAACTCCCAATAAGCTAGATCATTCTTTATTGTTTCTTTCCAACACTTTTGTGGTCGTCCTCTACCTCTTTTAATACTTTCCAAATTTAGTTTTTCTAACCTTCTTTAAGGTTCTTCTTTTGATCTTCTTTCTATATGTCCAAACCATCTTAAACGACGTTCTCCCATTTTATCCTCTATTGTTGTCACTCTTAATTTGTTTCTAATAACCTCATTATGTATACGGTCTTTTCTTGTATGACCACTAATCCATCTCAACATCTTCATTTCTGTCAGAAACATCTTTTGTACATGTTGATGATTAACTGCCCAACACTCTGAACCATAAAATATGGCAGGCCTAATTGCTGCTCTATAATATTTACCTTTTAATTTTAATGGTATCTTCTTATCACAAAGAATACATGATGCTCCTCTCCATTTTAATCAACCATCATTAATTTTATGCGTAACATCCCCATCAATTCTTTCATAACTCTGAAAAATTGACCCTAGGTATTTAAAACTTTTCTTTTGGGGGATGCAATGTGTGCTAATTTTAATTTCTATGTCCTCTGAGGTAACCAAATGATCAAACTTACACTCCATATATTTTGTCTTTGTTCTACTAAGCTAAAGGCCTTTGCTTTCTAATGTTTCTCTCTATAGTTCCAATTTTCTATTAACTTTTTTCTTAGACTCCTCCACTAATACAATGTCATCTGCAAATAACATACACCAAGGTACTTCATCTTGAATATGTTTTGTTAACTCATCCATCACCATTATAAATAAGTATAGACTTAAAGTTGATCCTTGATGTAACCCAATATTAACTTCACAGAAGTTTGTCGTTCCTTCATGAGTCCTCACACATGTTTTTGCACCATCATACATGTCTCTTATAAGGTTAATATATGTCAATGGGATACCTCTTTTTTCCAAAGTTCTTCAAAGAACCTCCCTCGATACCCTATCATAAGTTTTTTCTAGATCAGTAAATATCATGTGAAGGTCTTTCTTTTTTGCTCTAAAATGTTTCATAAGACGTCTCAAAAGGTGAATCTCTTCAATAGTAGATCTGCCTGGTATGAATCCAAATTGGTTCTCTGTTGTACTTGATACTTGTCGTAACCTACGTTCGATAATTCTTTCCCATAATTTCATAGTATGACTCATTAACTTGATACCTCAATAATTCACACAATTTTGAATGTCTCCCTTGTTGTTATATATGGGTATAAGTGTACTTGCTCTCCATTCCTCGGGCATCTTTTGGTTTTTCCATATTTCATTAAATAGTCTTGTGAGCCAAGTGATTCCTATTTCTCCTAGTATTTTCCAAACTTCTATAGAAATGTTATCGGGTCCTACCGATTTACCACCTTTCATATGTTTAATAGCCTCTTTGACTTCATTCTTTTGAATACGTCGGTAGAAATTGTGGTTTATATACTAATACTAACATCTTTATTTTCATTAAAAAGATTATAAAAATAGTTTTTCCATCTATTTCTTATATCATTATTTGCCACTAGAATTTTTTCATCCTCGTCTTTTATGCATCTAACATAATTAACATCTTTAGTTTTCTTATCTCTAGTCCTAGCTATCCTAAAAATATCTCTTTCACCCTCTTTTGAGTTGAGTTTTTTTATATAAGTCCTCCCAAATCTTAGCTTTTGCTTCACTAACGGCCGTTTTCGCTTCCTTCTTTGCTTTCTTATAAGCTTCTAAAGTTTCACTAGTTTTCCTAGCATAATGTAATTGTAACATGCCCTCTTTGCCTTGATTTTATTTTGTACTACTTTACTCCACCACCAAGCTTCTTTTTGTGCCAGTACACCTCCCTTACATACCCCTAACACATCTTTCACCACTTTCCTAATATGTATAGCCATATTGTTCCACATATCACAGGATGTGCCAACATAATTTCAAACATCTCCTTGAAGGACTTTCTGTTTAAATATATCTTCTTTCTCGCTTTTGAGGTTCCACCATTTAGTCCGAATAGCTCGATGCACCCTTTTTTTCTTTGTCCATTTTTTTATTTGTAAATCCATAACTAAAAGTCGATGTTGGGTGGTTAAGCTTTCTCCTGGAATTACCTTGCAATCTTTACAACACGTTCTATCTTTTTTTCTACAAATAAAGTAATCAATTTGTGTTTGTGATAAGCCACTCTTATAAGTAATTAAATATTCATCTCATTTTTTGAAGATTGTATTGACTATAAAGAGATCAAATGCTATAGCAAAATTTAAAATCTCTCTACCTTCCTCGTTTATATCTCCAAAACCAAAGTTTCCATGAATCCCTTGATATCCTAATGCCTCTTTACCAACATGTCCATTTAAATCTCCTCCTAAACAAATCATCTCCCTTTGTGGAATCTTTTGAAACACCTTATCTAACTCTTCCCAAAAAACTGTCTTTATACTATCTTCTAGTCCTACTTGGGGTGAATAAGCATAAACTGTATTCAAAACCTCTACTCTTAACACTAATTTCAACGTCATGATTCGGTCACCATATCGTTGTATGTTTACTACACTCTCCTTTAAATCTTTATTTATGATAACACCAACTCCGTTTCGAGCTTTTTCTTTACCTGAGTACCATAATTTAAAACCTGTATCTTCTATCTCCTTTGCTTTTTCTCCAACCCATTTTGTCTCTTGCAAATATAGAATATGAATCTTTCTCCGAATCATAGTATCTACCACCTCCATTAGCTTACCCGATAATGTTCCGATATTCCAAGAACCAATATGAATCTTATTATCTAGGACTAGCTTCCTTACCTCCTGCATCCGTTCATAATCAAAATACAGAGACCCTCTCTGAAAAATGTTCACTACATTCGGGCGGCAATGTAGCGGGACTAACTTCTTTACCCACACCCGTCTATAGTGTGGAAACCTTCTCTGCAATTGATTCACTACATTCAGACGAAAATGTAGTGGCCCTTGCTTACTTCTTATTGCATTCGGGCTCTGCAGCACGTCGCTAGGCGAGGACGCTCCAAAGCAATGCTCATAACTTTTGTAATCCATGTTATAAAAATCCGACGAAGTTTTACACTGGCTGTCAGAAGCCTAACACAATCGTCCTCCTTTATCCGGGCTTGGGACCGGCAATGCAAGGGTGATCCCTTACATGGGCGGAGTTAATTCATTCCCAAAGCAACCCCCATTATTAATTCTTTACCTTTATGGAGACAGTTCTCATATGGGTAGTTTAAAGGATGTAATTTATAAGGTCACTGAAAACAATTTCTTTCGTTTTGAAGGCCATGCATACGAAGAAATGCCATGGAACAAAGGTATTATACAGACAAGGGCCACGACTGCAAACTGATACATACTTGACCGCATGTGTACACAAACACGGGTAGGAACAACTGCAAATTGTGAAAGGAATACAACTTTATTGTTTAGTCATTGTGCTAGTTTACAATGATCATAGGGCTGGATCTGCATGATCTACAGAATCCCCCCAAAAGGGACATAACCTGCTCACTCCACTGTTTTATCTTCTACATCTCGTTTCATAATTTCAGAAATACACATCTTCACGAAAAGAATGTTTATCTGTATACATTTCAAATATTAAAACACTACTGCCAAGCTTTCTGTTGTTAAATGACCTCAACCTGTGAAGAACCTTTTCCATGATTGCCATGGGAGAAATCCACCTGCAATAGGGAAAGTAGATGAAAGTTATTGAATACATTACTACAACAAATCAAATAAGGCAAATCCAACTTAGGAAACAAATTGGAACTCAAGCCGGATGTAGATCCTGAGGTCAAACAGAAAGGTCCTTACGTATAGTAGCTATACCAAAAAGGGGTTGCTGAAGCTGATTTCAATGTGCCCACAACCATTCAGGTCATGTAGTGCACTGAAAATCAGCCTATAGGTATTCACAAGAATTTCACACTAATTAGTAAATAAAGCAAGTTTACCGCAACCAGGGCAGCGAAAATAATTCTTATCCTTTAGAACAAGTCCTGAGCCCCCACAAACACCACATTTTTTCTGTGCAATCTGCAAGAGAATCAAGAGCTACAATTTTCACATGAAGCTTCGAAACTTCCACTTGGTTTGCAGGTTACATGACGTCAGACCAGATTATCATCATGATTTCATGAGTAAAGATAGAATCATTCCACATGCAATAGTTGCTTTGTATGAGAAACTTTTTCCTATTGGGGTAAGAGGAAAGAAACATGTAGAATTTTCAAAATGATGACATATTTCACCATATGATAGAATCACTCCACATGCAATAGTCGATTCACTGCTAACTACTGTTGCTGTTGTTGTTATTATTATTATCATTATATTTGTTGTTATTATCTTATTGTCAATAGAAATAGTAGTCGCAGCATTTGTAGTTTCACTTTTCTCGTTAGGGCTATACTAAAAGCTTCACTTTGTTTTTGTGAAAGAAGAGGAACGATCTTACTAAAAGGAAACAAAGAACATACAACCCAGACAAATGATCAGTGAATAGAGAACGAAACATATGGAAATAACTTACGATACGCTTGCCGAATTCAATACCCGCGACCACGAAGGGAGTAACACCAGCTGCACCGCAAAACACAGCTCTTCAGATACCTGAACGTCCACAGCCACAGAAAAACCAAACAGTATACCCCCAAGAAAAAGGGAAAGCAAAATAGGAAGTAAATAATTCCGCGATAGATACTCATATAAAGGTAAATTGTAATTCCGCGATAGATACTCATATAAAGGAAAATTGTAAATCATTTACCCGCTATAATCAGTAGAACGTATTGTAAACGAACAAAAAGTAGAACTGCAAAACAAGAATGACAGACTTCGAACTAATTTTCGTTGAGAAACTAGGTTTCGAAATCCTAATTCCAGATATAGAGAGAAAGAGAGAACCTAGGGACCCGACGACTATCTGCCATGTGATCTCCGCCCTCACAGGGTCCGTATCCGCCCCGACGACCTCGCCGATTGCCGGAATTCTCGCAGGACTCCAGCCGCTCCGCGAAGAATTCCCATTCCTATTTGGGAATTGAACAAAATCGAGTCTTCTGGACAAATTTCTAGAGCCATTGGCAACGAACGTAGGGGAGGAGGAGATGGTGAAGGAGTTCATTCTGCTTGTGCTTGTGTCCGCGCGCGCGTGTGAACCATGAAGTAAATGAAGAGGGAGCAAAGCAACGGGCGGTGCTTTTCGTCTCAAAAAATTGTGTGGATAATACTAATGTGGTAAACATTGTATCGTATCCTACGGTCTTATACGTATACCGTATGGCAACGTACAATGCTATTTTTATTTAATAAAAACTTAATTTAAATGAAAAAGGTGTTACAATGAAATGGCTATTATCGGCTCGGGTAACGGCTTTCCTCCATTCTCATTTTTGAAAGAGAGAGAAGTCAGCGATCGACAGTAGGATAGGAAAGCCAGAGGCAAGTCGGAGGAAAGCCTCAAAGGCAAAACCAGAGGGAAGCCGACGGAAAGCCCCAAAGGCAAAACCAGAGACAAGCCAGCGAAAAGCCTCAAAAGGTAAAACAAGAGGCAAGCCGGCGGAAAGCCCCAAAGCAAAACCACAGGCAAGCCGACGGAAAGCCCTAAAGGCAAAACCAAAGGAAAGCCCCAAAAAGACAAAACAACGGCAAGTCAGAAAAAACCTGAAGGCGAGACAGAAACAGCAAGCGACGAAAAGCAACTGATTGGAGTGCCTAGAAGAAGAACCCGACAGCCGATGCCGACTGTCGGCCATCGACCGAACCCCTCCCTCTCTCCCTCTCTCTCTCTCTCTGTGGAAAAATCCAGAACTGTAAAGTTTTTTATTTTTTCGCTTTTATACGATATAAATAAAATAAAATTTAAAAAAAACCACGGTTTTCAAAACCTCCGTCGGTTTCTCGAAAACCATCAGCGGTTTTGAGAGAGAAAGACAGAACTGCCCCCTGTCGTTTTCTGATTATAACGAAATTACCACGATAAAAGTATAGGTTTACTCCTTGGACGTTTTTGAAAATTACAAAAATTACCGGGGGCTGTTAATTTATGGTATTATCCAACCCGGTTTGAAAAATATTATTTCTGCCATTCAGTCAAAAGACAGGTTTACCCTTATTTCTTTTGGAAAATTACAGATTCGTCTTGAGAGTTAAAATTACGATTTTAACCCCAATCAATTGCGAATTTTATAAGAATACCAAATAGTGATTTTACGAGTTTATCCTTGTGATTTTACAAAAATACAAAAAGGGACATATAAGTAAAATTACATATTTATCTTTTGGTATTCGTTTAAGGGTTTAGAGGCAAAAAAACCCTTAGGAAAATTATTAGTTTTTCAATTCTGCATCAAGTTAACGTGTTTCTTGCTTTGTGCTTTTTCTTTGTTTCCTTTAGAAAGAAAAAGATTGCTTGATTAATATTTTTGCCAAACAAAAATAAGTTCTAGGATACGTGTATCCGAACTGGCAAAAACAGAGAAACTAAACGGTCTAAACTTCCAAACATGAAAGAGAAGAATCCCGTTAGCTCTAACACTAGAAGGTATAGAGTATGTGTTAAAGGAAACAGTGCGTCCTCCACCACCAGACGCAAATCAACAACAATTAGAAATGTATAAAACATTTCTAAAAGACGATGAACTGTAATATTAACTTATATGGAAGATGACCTAATTAGAGTCTTTGAAGAATTTGAGACTGCAAAAGAGCAGTTTGACTCGTTAACAGCTAAGTATGATACAACTGCAAAGTTGCATGTGCAGTTACTACTACAAAAATACAACTCCTTTAGAATGAAAGAAGGAGAAAATGTAGTAGAACATATAAATCATATGCTGGTAATGGCTAGGGATTTAGTCGTAGCAAAATCAGTCATCCCCGAACCAATGCAGATATCAACTATACTCAACAGTCTACCTCCATCATGGAATATGGTCATCACTGCCTTAAGGTTAGGGCCTGAAATCAACCTTTCGAAATTACTCCTAAAGCTAGCAATTGAGCAAGAACACATGCTCAAAAACAAAAAGAAAAAACTTCTAGTAGTCCAGGATGAATTGGTATCTAGCTCTAAATCCAACCAGAAAAAGAAACCAAATAAAAAGTTTGGCAAGAATATCAAGAAAGGCGGTCAAGCTTTTAAGAAATCACGGGAAACCGCTTCTCGGATCAAGTGCTTCAACTGTGAAAAGATGGGACACTACAAGAGAGACTGTCGCAACAAGAAAGGTGGAG
Organism: Brasenia schreberi; assembly: GCA_036023115.1. Taxonomy (NCBI): domain Eukaryota; kingdom Viridiplantae; phylum Streptophyta; class Magnoliopsida; order Nymphaeales; family Cabombaceae; genus Brasenia; species Brasenia schreberi. The sequence goes on along the minus strand of JAYKKT010000090.1, from coordinate 5,187,505 downwards.
GAAACAACCCACAACGCGGACAATCAGAAAAGCAGGACATAATCTGTGTAATTTCAGAATGCCTATACTTGGATCGCCTAGTTACAGGTTGGTGGATAGACTCTGGAGCTACAAGATATATCTCAAAAACCAAGGAATGAGCAATTGATCTAAAGGAATATCAACTCGGAGAATATCGTGTGTACATGAAAAACAATACTTTTTCAGATGTTTTGGGTATTGGATCATTTAGGATATTTATACAAGGCAAAGCAATTATACTAACCGATGTGTTAATTGTGTCATCTATAAGGCGCAATCTGGTCTCAGTCCCTGCCTTAGTAAAGAAAGGTTTTGAAGTTAGGTTTGTACCTAACAAGGTGATTGTGGGAAAATATGGGAGAATCTTGTTCTCAGGAGAACTTGATGTAGAACATGGACTGTTCAAGTTATCCGATAATGAAAGTCATCAATCTTCTATTTATATTGAAAATATCTTTTCTGTTGATGTGAATATGTGGCATAAACGCTTAGGGCATATAAGTCTAGAAAAGTTGAGAAAATTATCCAACTTTGACTTATTACCCGGATTTGAGGAAAAGACTTTCAACAAATGTGAAGCTTGCATACAAGGAAAAATGACAAGGAAAGTCTTTCCGAAGGAAACAAAAAGGGCAACAACCTTTTTAGAGATTATTCATATAGATTTATGTGGACCTTTCGGAGTAAAGATACATCGAGGAAACGATTACTTTATAATCTTTATCGATGATTACTCTAGATATATATATATATATATATCTTTTAGCACATAAATTAGAGGCACTTGAAGCATTTAAAGAATATAAACAAGAAGTGAAAAATCAATTGGGGCATACTATCAAAGTCTTGAGATCAGACAAAGGAGGTGAGTATACCTCAGCAGAATTTTTAGAATTCTGTAAAGACTTTGGTGTTACTAAACAAAATACAATACCTAGAACACCTCAACAAAATGGTGTAGCTAAAAGATACAATAGAATCTTGTTGAATATGACAAGGTCTATGATTATTGATGTCTCTCTACCAAGGGTCTTTTGGGGAGAAGCGGTAAGTACAACTGTTTTCGTGATCAATAGAGTACCATGTAAAGCTGTGTTCACTACACCATATGAGATGTGGTTTGGGAGAAAATCCAACCTAGGTCATCTCAGGAGATGGGGATCAATTGCATATGTCAAGATCCTTGAACAATTTAGAGATAAACTAGACAATAGGTCCTTGAGGTGTATATTTATTGGATATCCAAAAGGTTCAAAAGGATATCAGTTCTATCATAAGGACCAAGGACTCATTGAAAGCAGAGATGTTGAATTCTTAGAAGATTCTAAAAATGACATTCTGAAAAACAATGAAGAATGTGTTGATGATTTGGTAGATTTTGACCAATCATCTTTTAAGCCTATAGAAGAATTTTCTGAAACTATCGATACCTTAATTGGACATAAGAGGCCAAGAGCCACTCCATCCTATTTAAAGGATTATCACACTTATCTCTCAAAAGAAGTGTGTAATTCGGTAAATTTAGATGAATTGACTGATAACTTGACTTATCAGCAAGCAATGAATTCATCAGAAGCAACAGACTCGGAGAAAGCCATGGATGAGGAAATTGAATCCATTAAGAAAAACCAAGTCTGTGAATTAACTGATTTGCCAAAAGTAAGAAAAGTTATAGGTTGTAAATGGGTTTTGAAAAAGAAATATAAGGTCGATGGTACAATTGATAAGTTTAAAGTGAGGTTGGTTGCAAAAGGTTTTTCGCAAAAGGAAGGGATAGATTATGTTGAGACATATTCCCTAGTTGCGAAATTTGCATCCATACGTATAATCTTGGCAGTATCTGCATACTATAATTTAAATTTACATCAGTTAGATGTAAAGACCGCCTTTCTATGGCGACTTAAAAGAAATCATATACATGCAGCAACCCGAAGGATTTGTGATTGAAGGCCAAGAAGATAAAGTGTATAGGTTGAAAAAATCCCTATATGGCCTAAAACAGTCACCTCGCCAATGGTATTTGACTTTTCAAAATGCTATTATAGAACTTGGGTTTGTGGCTAACAAACTTGATCACTGTATTTATATTTGGAACAGTGGAAGCCATTTTGTCATCTTATCATTATATGTTGATGACATATTATTGATTGGAAATGACAATGAAATGATTGTTAAAACCAAGTCATGGTTGAACTCCAAGTTCGAAATGAAGGATATGGGAGAAGCATCCTATATCCTAGGTATAAAGATCTCTTGAGATAGAGGATCTAGAATCTTATGCCTGAGTCAAGATAGATATATAGACTATATCCTCAAGAAGTTCAAAATGGGTGAATGCAAGTCTGCAGATACACCTGTTGCAAAAGGGGTGAAACTAAGTAAGGTTGATTGTTCCTGTGAAGGAGACGATAAGCCTAATGTTTCTTATGCTCAAGATGTTGGTAGCTTGATGTATGCTATGTTGTGTACAAGACCTGATATCAGCTTTGCTATTGGTCTTATTAGTAGATATCAAGGTAATCTAGGTTGGCAGCATTAGATAGCTGTAAAAAGGATTCTAAGATATCTGAAATGAACAAAGGACTTGAAACTATATTTTCAAGCAAATGAACCAGAAGTGGTAAGATACTCAGATACTGACTTTGCTGGGAGCAAAGATGACAGCAAATCAACCTTAGGACAAATATTCTTATTTGGAGGTGGTGGTGTTTCTTGGGCATGTAAGAAACAGGGTTGTGTAGCATTGCATACACAGGAAGCTGAGTATATTGCTTGTTGTATGGCTGCAATAAGTGCTGTCTGGATAAGTCGCTTCATATATGATTTAAAGCTGGAAATTACAAATGAGTCGGTGGTTATTTATTGCGATAACAATGAAGCAATTACTCTTATTAAGAGTGGAGCAGATTGCTCAAAAAGCAAGCATATAATGGTAAAATACCATACCACTATGTTCATGATATGGTTATGAGAAAGGAAATATCCATCTCATACATGCCAACAAAAGTCATGTTGACATACCCCTTAACCAAAGGCATAACGAAAGAACTCTTCTCAAAACATGTTAGAAACATGGGTTTGAGATATGTTGTTGTATAGGTAAATAACCATACAACGGGTGATTTGTTGTGTAGGGAAATAACCACATAACAGGTTCTCATTGTAATAGTAATCAGGAATCGACATAACTAGTGAAAACACCGGGAAAGTGGGAGGAAAACCAGTATGTCGATACACTTGGCTCGAATGGCCAAGTGGGAGATGTTACAATGAAATAGCCATTCTCGGCTCGGGTAACGGCTGGACTGGCCATCCAGCTGTTACCTGAGGAGAGGCCGGATAAGTAACGGACAGTTGTTACCGGAAAATCTGGTAACGGCCATCCGTTATCACTCCCAGACGAGGGAAGCCACGAGAGGAAAAAGCCAGACGACGGGGGAGCGGGTGCCTATAAAAAGGCAACCATTTACAAGAAGAAATACACAGATTCAGAGATATACACAGATCCACAGTGATATAGAAAAATACAGTCGTATGAGAAAACCCTGGTGTGGAAACCTCGCGACATCTTCAACATCCGTTGTGCTCACTGAGTCTCCAGCGACCGAGAAGACCGAAAGGTAAACGCCAAAATCCCTTCAAAAGGTTGAAAATCAAGATAAATAAAAAAATGGAACTAATATTATGCAATATGATAGTATGAATGGTATAAGCCGCTAGGCAATGAGATCAAATCCTATCGATCGAACAGATATGCGATGACATTGCATTGGAGCTATCAGAATGGGCTTAGCCCACGGGACTGACCCAACCCAGCCTTTTAAAAATAAGAAGCCCGACATAAATCGTGGCCTATATGGCCTGAACCATATAGCCTTCAGGGCAGGGTTGAGCCAAGGCCAGGTGGGGCTAGATAAGGTAGCACATTAAGGTTAAAACACACACACACACACACACACACACACATATATATATATATATATATATATATATATATATATATATATATATATATATATATATATATATATATATATATATATATATAAAGAGAGAGAGAAAGAGATATATATCCAACAAGTCTTGATCATATATTTTGAAAGATAGATGGTTGAAAATTGAATAAAAAAAATATGTTATTTTTTAATTATAATTTTATTTTCAAAATTTAAATCTCAAGCATCGATAGAAAGATATTATACAAATTCAAATGTTCATTATTAATCATGTCAAACAAACAACGAAAATATCTATACAAAATTACTCAACGAAATATATTATGTATTTATTATTATTTAATATATTTATCTCTCTACAAAATATATATATACATATATATATACATGTATATATATATACATGTATATATATATATATTTTGTAGAGAGATAAATTAATCATGTCAAACAAACAACGAAAATATCTATACAAAATTACTCAACGAAATATATTATGTATTTATTATTATTTAATATATTTATCTCTCTACAAAAAATATATATATATATACATATATATATATATATATAGAGGGAGAGAGAGAGAGAGAAGGGGGGGGACTTAGAATCGGATTCACCCATTTGACATATTTCTTCGTGCACCATCTGATTCTCTTTCACGAACTATCATGAATGAATATAATACTGTCAGAGTCATCGTTCTCTCTCTTTGATGGGTCAGACCCTATCTGAAAAAGGACGAGAGTTTAATAAAAGGAAGGTTAAAACAAGCGGACGGACCTCGTGTCTAATCACGGTAAATTCCTCCAACCGTTACTTACATGGGTGGTTGAAGGCAGATACAAATACCTTTCTTCTTCCCCAGACACCAACGATGTTGCCTGAATCTGTGTCCTCTTTGGCCGCCGGAGTCTCACCGAGTCATAATTTCGTCAACGCTTTGTTGTTGGTCCTCCTAAAAGCAAGCAATCAATCAATGAAATAAATAGGAAACCTTCCAATGAATCCAACGTTTCACGAGAAGCGATTTGGACTCCGATTCTTTCGTACATGCATCTTCTTGAAAGATAGCGACTCTCCACGCTGAGTTACGCAAAAAAGTTATCATTTCATATCAAACTCTGGTGTTCAACTTCTTTTTCTGAAGAAGAAAGGAAGAAATCAAAGGTTTATAGACGATGGTGGGATCTCCCGGAGTTGGGCTCATGGCCGTCGTTGCCGTTTCTTGTAGCGTTCTCTACGTTGCTCTCAAGGCTCATCAACTACTCGTCTCGGATTTCATGAAAAGGATCGAATACGAATTAGGTACAGAGGTTTCTGATGATCCTTTCTCTGTTCTAGTTTGATCCCTCAGTCTTGATCTTCATGGTTTTCTTCATTTGTGGTTCGTTTAGCGTTGTGGTGATTAATGGTTTCGATGCATTTTCAGGACACAGCGGCAGGGATCACGTGAAGAAGAGAGTAACGTTCGCGGACGACGTTGTGGAGCCTTCTTCGGATAATAAGGCCTATAGGAAGGGCAGGTCGAGAAAGTCGAGGCAGGGTGGCCGGAGCCCGGCGGCTGACGGAGAGGAATCCGGCGAGCGTCTAATGGAGATTTCGTCAGACATGCCACCCAACAGGGCGGCGTTGTACAGAGGGATGAGGGTAGACCGACTCATGAGAGGGATCAGGCATTAATACCAGTTGCAGAACTCGGGGTGGGAAGAACCTCACGGTTAAATCTGTGGTATATGTATCATATATCACCAAAGCAACCGTGAGGCTAAAGTTTTTTTTTAAATCTCGGACGAGACAAGACGTTCATCTCCGTAGCTCATACAATATTATGTTACTGCATTCATCCTGCGTCTCTCTCTCTCTCTCTCTCTCTCTCTCTCTCTCTCTCTCTCTCTCTCTCTCTCTCTCTCTCTCTCTCTCTCTCTCTCTCTCTCTCTCTCTCTCTCTCTCTCTCTCTCTCTCTGTTTTCATGATCAGAGTTGGTTTGATCTAAACATATCTGATCTGGAACCGGCTCGATTGTTCCAACCAGAACCACACCGGACAAGGAACTAACTAGAACCCGAACCGGTCAAACTGGACCTAGAATCAAGAACCACCCAGTTTAGTTCTGGTTCCACCTGCGACAAAACGGGAACATGTTGGAACTGGAACTGTTGGTTCCATAATTTTTTTAAATGATTTTTCAGTTTTAGGTTGTTTACGACTCAAACTTCCAGAGAAGCTTAAACAGGTTCTGATGCCATGTCTAGTTTGATCCACTTTGGCTCATTGTCATTGGATTCCAGTACCTTCTTCCGTGAAAGCTTAACCAGCAGTTCGAAACTGCTGGTTCCGGTGCCATGTCTAGTTTTATCTACTTTGACTGTACAGTTCGATTTAATGTCATTGGTTTCATAAATCCAGTCTTCCAATTAGAACATTTCTGAGAGAGAAAAAAAGTATATTTAAATGATGGATTTGATTCCAGCCTTTGATTTTTAAAAATATTCATGGTAGAACACCAATTTGATTCGGTTCTCGCAGCACTCACCATAATCGACTGCATCATCTTTGAGTCAAAATGAAGGTCTTTTCTTACTTGGGCCTGAATTTGCATGAAGAAGCCAGTGTCAATCTGAAACTTCAACCAAAATGCTGCATGCTTTCAAAGAAATACAGAATATAATGTGGGCGCCGACTCGAACCCAACCAATTTCTTCTTTGGATCGTCATTTTAAAGACCATACTGACCTGATTGAAACGATTGAAAGTGTTTTCTTCCCTGAAGGCTCAATGAACATAAATATCAATTTTGTAATAAAAATAGCAAAATGGTAAAATATGAAGTTGAGCTTTTAATGAGAATGCAAAATCACATGACACGAATATTATCTGAAACCAGAAATTCGACAGCAATGTCGTACCTAACATGACATGATAACCAGACCCTAGGAAAGTCTGTTATGTAGAAAGTACCACAAAAGAGAAAGGAATTCGTGGGCTGACCTATTTCTCGAACAAACACGAAATGGCATGATGGAAACACGAACTTGATAATGAAAAACTCACCCGTGAAAAGCAATTGTATGATAGATGGGGGCTGGTAACCAAGTCGAACCGTGTGAGAGGTAGATGTTTAAGCTTGGCTAGTTTTGCCCTTTTTGTTTTAATAAAGAACACACTTGAAGGTGAAGCCCAACCTCTGAGGGGCATCACCCCGGCTTGATCATTGCGTCAAGTGCAATGCCAGTCTGCCGCATCTTAAGGGATATTTGATTACGAGACCTGGGCGTATGGAATTGAAATTAGAAGTTCATTTCACCTCATAATCAAAAGCAGGTCTTGGCACACTCGGTTACAAGGCCTACCGGCGGCCCATTCCTCAACTGAAATTGGTGACAGTTTTGCAAGACAAAGCAGAAAGTCCAGAGTCCAGTAGATTCAAAATAATACCATCCTCAACTGAAATTGGTGGCGTCATAACCCTAGAAAGAGGATGCCATGTTTGGCAGCTACGCACATTTTCTTGGAAAACCTCGGGTTTCCATGACAAGTACGCTCTTTTTTTTGCTTTCCCAGTTCACATTAGTGACCTCCATGGCTGCATTTGACATCATTCAAATATCAGGTTTCTGTGGAAAACCTTGGGTTTCCATGACAAGTACGCTCTTTTTTTTTGCTTTCCCAGTCACATTAGTGACCTCCATGGCTGCATTTAACATCATTCAAATATCAGGTTTCTGTGGAAAACCTTGGGTTTCCATGACAAGTACGCTCTTTTTTTTTTGCTTTCCCAGTTACATTAGTGACCTCCATGGCTGCATTTGACATCATTCAAATATCAGGTTTCTGTGGAAAACCTCGGGTTTCCAAACATTTAGAGAAGATTCCCAATATGCTTTCATCTGTTAAAATAACTCAAAATCGCAAGCTTGGCAAGCTCAAAAACTAAAGGGTGCATTCGGATAAATTCTCAAGAATCGTACTGTACTGAGGACTCATGATTCCAAGAATTCTCAGAAAATGAATTATCGGTTCTCTTAAAATGTTGAGCACTTTTACACCCTAAAAATGTTCCGATGAAACTCTAACAAGCTCCAAAGAATCTCCCATAAGGATCCAGCAAACTCTGATGATGATCCCGTCAACCCAAATGAGGGTCAGGTGGATTCCAGCAAGAACTTGACAAACTCCGGCAGAAGTCCACCAAAGTCAGGATCTTGAAGGTTAAAGAAGAATAAAAGAAAAACTAGTTCTCTAAAATTGCCATCTATCTGAAAGGAACTCGAATTTAGGATCTTAAAGGTTCGAGACATCACTTTTCACTTACCACAAACTATTATTTGGAAATGATTATCCAATTCCATTCCAAACAAGTGTCAAGTTTCCCAAAAATAATAATAAAAACTCTCTAATTAGGCGATGAAGGAAAAAACTAGGCCACATTTTATATCAACAGGTTCTGTAATAAACCATGTAGGCTCGATGCATGATTGACCTGTATCAAACCCAATCCTTGCTCAGACTCAGATAAATAAACATAACAAACAGATATATAACATGCCTCCATATTACATTCAGCTTGTGAAGCATATTTTACACGCCTAACGACAATACGATGAAGCTAGCCGAAGCCAAACCAAGCTCCATGCTCAAGTCTGGATGATTTAGCAGAGAGACCAAAAAAGATACTAAGACGAGCTATTCATACACCCAAGATCTATAAGAAATCGTTGATTTTCAGGTTTTGCAAGTGATATGTGATGCAGACACAGAGAAACAAGCAAGAAAAGGACGTGGGAATGAAATCAATACTAGTCGCAGTACATGATGTCAAAGTAGGATGTGAGTTGTCATATAGGCGAAAAAAGCTTCTTGGCCTCCACCCTCCAAGATCCATTACAAAAAAGGACTCACATTCAGCATTCAGTCCAATTACATACATAAGCATTTCCTAAAGCAATAGTTCCAAACACACCAGTCTGAAATGGCATTGACCATCTTCACCTGTGGTTTTAGCGTAGATACATAGATCCCATGCCCAAAGGAAGATCACACACAGACGCATACGCACATCCACACCCACTGTAGAGAGAGAGAGAGAGTACATTGAGCATAGAGAAGCAAACTATAACTTTATGTTTTCATAAAAATATGGTCTTCATAAAGTAGTGAATAAGAAAACAGAACATGATATATATAAACAATAGGCAGCATTTTGTGAGAAAAGGGGGGAGCACTGCATGCGTTAAGACAACAACCAAGATTTTCAAATAGAATACAGTACCCATATGTACCAACTTTTCTCCATATCAAGGCTCTTGCTTCAAAGAGACAACACGAGACTGCCGATTGTGCTTCGCCACCTTGACAAAGACGGCCGATAGGCAGGAGGGTGCCCACCATGGGTGATGCACATGCTCCTCTCCTTTCAGCAGAGCCACTGCAAATCAACATGGCTATGAGTTGCAAACAAATTATCAAGGTGATAAATCCAGAGATTGGTATATTACCCTTGATGCGTCTAAGCTCCTTACACAAAGTGATGAAGTCTCCCCATTTCATATGGCACCGCCTAATAAACCGAAGTATCTGTTCAGTTGTAAACGTAGACAAACTATCCAAGTACTCACCATTGACACCATTCTCTTTGAATATCTGCCTATAACCTCCCAAATTAATTACTTCTAGCCATAAACTTACATCCTGAAACAAATGCAGTCACTGGATCAGTAGATCAGAATATGAACATCATCAACAGATTCACACAAAGCCTCCTAGAAGCACAAGCTTAAAATCATAATATATATATATATATATAGAGAGAGAGAGAGAGAACACGCTTTGGTATCTTATTGAACAAAAATGCTGACATCATTTCTCCATTGGTCAAGAATTTCAATCTTTGGGAAGTATCATGATCATCCAATAAGAAAGAAAGGTGGCGTGGCACTTGTCTTAATTGAGTCAGAGTAGGGGCTGATGTAGCCAAGTCGATTAAGGTAGTGGATTCTGGATCCACCATGTTACAAGGGTCAAAGAAAAGGAAAGAAAAGAAACTGTAACATATAAAGGAGGGCCCTTGTAGACCCCATGGGAAGTGCTTTCTAAGATAACACCTAGCTTCAGCATCCTTTACATTTCTTTCAGTTTTCATGAGCCATAGAATGCTCAAGGTTATAAAGGTTGTTTTATTAAGATGATAAATTTCACTTATCTTTTTCACATTCTTGTGCACTTCATGGTATCCAGTCCCTTAGTTTGAACATCCACCTCGCAATGGGTACAGTTGACCTGTTATAGTTAGCATATCATGTGGTGCAGCCAACTGTATATGTAATTATTGTTCCTAACAAATAATAAAACAGGCTGGATAAAGGCCTATCGGGGAACTCATTTTTGGAACAACTCGGCTAACTCATCCCCATAGTTTTACATAAGAATGTATACCTCATACAAGACAACTGGATAGATTTTTCAACTTAGGTACACACTACATACTTGGATTTTTCCTCTTAAGCAGAATCTACAGTTGGCTATCAATTGAATCCCGTCAGTCTGATATTATATCTGAGAAAGTCCACTGGAAGGGGTTGTGTTTGCAAGAACAGATATCCACTAAGATATGATCCGAGTTAGTCCTACAAGATTATTTCAATCCAAATAACTTCTTGTCCTGCTAGACAGGAAAGCTGCAACCAGGAGGTGAGACTTAGCCATATTCCCATGTAACGTAAGACTCTGAGGGATCACACTCACATCCACATGGCCGATGCAGAGCATCAGCTAGAAGAATGAGCCTCCTAATAACAGCAAATGCCATCTCCCAATTTGCCAATCCCTTTAGGCCTAACACGAGTTCATATATGATAGACAGATTATGCCACAGTAATGCACACCATTTGGGAGCATGTCCTTAGGACATAAACCACTTGGAGAAAACACAGATGTTAGCTAAAGTTTAACATGTTATGAATTTCTATTTAGTATATAATAAATTATTAATTTTGGACGAGTAATTGCACCAAGATATCACCTCATTCATCCTATCGAGCTAACCTACATGATCAACTTGGTCTGACAATATCTTAGCTTAGTAAAGCTGAAAGTTTTTTCTAGGGCCCACCTAAAAGGTCACATAAGTCCAAGTTCGACAGTTAGGAGCAAGTAGCAACTTCACGCGATATTATATAATTGTCTTTTACAACGTGTTTAGAAAGTGTTGATGCACATCTCGCCAGTATCCAACTAAATCTTCCCAGTTGAACCCTTGGTTGGACGAGGTTGCCCCTTTATTCTACAACTATCTCATTATAAATTTCAACTTTTCTCTATTTTTTTATCATGACATGGACAACTAGACCTCTACTAAGCATTGAATAGGCTCTTTAGTTTAGGGAGAAAGACTTTTGAGAAACACCTCTATTAAGCATTGTAGTTTGTAAGGACAAACGAAGAAAGAAAAGATAAATGGATAAATTTTGACAAGATGTTTTGTTCCATCTCGTGTAAAAAAGATGGAACTGGTGTAACAAAGAAACAGACCATGACAATAAGCTGAAGCATCCAGTCATGAAGTTCACACTCAACCTGATCAAATGAGACCAAGTAAAACACTTTTATAAATAACACACAGAGAGATGTACAACCCCTGGAAATGTTATTTGTCAATGTCTAAGAATATGACACAGAACATGCATACTTTCTCAAGCTGATAAGACCACTGCAAATTGGTGTCCATCATTGGAATTCTCTTGTGATATTCATTGATGTCATCATGTGCAAGCATAAGAGTTACAATAACGATGATCACAAAAAGCAAGTCCTAAGCTCCCAGTGAATGAGTGGAGCTATAAATAAATGGCTACAATAAATAAGTAAACATAGAACATCTGGTGTGACATAGACAATGAGTAAGTAGAATATACACATGCAATTGTATTTAGAACGATAGATATATCTGGGAATCCAAACCTGAAACTACCACAGCCTACCTAATCATCGAGCTATCTCGTTCAACGTGACCACACTTAAATACAATTCTAACAGTCAATAGCAAAGTTGTCTAAGGAATATAGTGAAAACAATGAAAGAAGGAGTAGAAAAAGCCTACAGGCGCTAGAGGAGGCTTCAAAAACGGTGGAAACAAGTGAAGGACAAAGGTGCTGTGAACAAACTAGAATTGCAATAAAAAAATAACGGCTGAAACCTCACTTCAATCTTAAATGCAGACAAATTGTAGGTCCCAAAGTGTAAAATCGGAGAAACCACAAGGTACTTTTGTGAAATTTTCTCAAAAAAATATTGAGTCGAAGAATCAGTGAAAATTGGTGAATATCTTTTAAAACATTGAACATCTTAAAGATATCACTTAGATATATTTCCCTTATCACTTCACATCATCCAGATCGACGCTAGACGCCCTCTAAGACAACTATCATCTTTCTCTTTTCTTTTCTTTCCACATTTGGAATAGGAAAAGCAAAAGCATGCTTCACGATAGATACATGATAAATTATCCAGTCAAAACACGCATTTCCAAATATTCTTACTTTTCTATAAGTTCACAAAAAAGAGATAAAAGCATCAAGTGATCGACTGGAGAGACACATCAGAAAAATCAAACCATCCAATACAATCATACAGAGAATATACAATACAAGTATACAACTAACAATGAAGGAGAAACGAATGATATCAATGGATTCTACAGTAGACACGAAAGAAGAATTGCATCTCACAAACATAACGAACGGAAACAACAAAGAAGGAAAAGGTTTTGCAAGATCTCGTGACTCAAACATACCTCAACCGTCCAGATAAAGAAATCCAACGGTTCAGGAGGTCGGCTCTTACTCATCTGGACTGATGTACCGTCCTTTGAAATCCGAATTTGAGCCTCCGAGGTTACGAAACTAAAAAATACAAAAACAATTCCAACTCAAAACTGCCAATCATATTGGAAACGCAAACAAGACCAAGAAGAAGAAAAAGATGATGATGATGATGATGATAATGACAGAGGTTACTAGATTTACCGTGAAAAGAGGCAAACTAGCAATCAACAAAAACAGTAGCGATTACATTAAAGGAGAGATGAAACAGCCGATAAATTAGATAAACAAGAAAAGGGAGACAATTCCCTCAAACCCAACCAAGCTCTCTCCGGCAAAGGATCAGAAGAAACAGGCTGAAAACAACGTTAGAGATGTCCGGCGAAATAACAACCCAATTTGGGGAATCGCAACGAGGGGAGTCGGGAAAGGGTCTCACCGTCTGCTACACCTGCCGAAATTTGCCAGCAAACCATTGGAAGAAGAGAAAGGTGAAGAGGAAAGGGCTTCTTCGTCGTCGTCACCCGTCGCTAAGAGCAATGACACTCTCTCTCTCTCTCTCGCACACACACACACACACACACACAAGTAACGAAGGGGTAAAAAGAGCTCCGAGAAACGATGGCATACGTCACATCTACAGTACCCAGAGGAGTTCCAAACTCCTCTCTCTCTCTCTCTCTCTCTCTCTAAGGCGCGCACATAAACACTATGCTCCTTCTCGGGGCCGTGAAGATTCTTGCCGATATTTTTGACCAATACGATGCCTTTGAATTTAATAAAATCATCGTATACTACTGACAAATAGAAAGCTTAAAACTCAAAATATCTGTTTTGAAAGCATTTTAAAACATGAGAATATCTGAAAATATTGTATCTAAAGAGAGAGAAAGAAATCATAAATACAATGTGATGAAAATACTTGTAGCTTTTTATCTTAATCATCTCGAGCAGTTAAGATCACTTAAGACTATTTAACACTCTTGTGTGGATCTTTCACATCATATCTATATATAGGAAAGTGGTAAATGCATAATATTTATCGGTATATAAATTTGAATAAATATTTTTATTATTTAATTTTTGAAATCAATAGTAGAAATTTGATTTAAATACATCGTTATAATTTTATACTTTCATTTAATAAATGATTCATGTACATTGAATGTAAAATAATTCAATGGTATAATCTTATAGTTTAATTTTTGAAAATATTTTAATAAGGTCATGCATTATGGAGAGAGAAAGAGAAAAAATGACCTGTACTCAATAAATGTAGTGAATAAATATCAAGCTTCACTTTAATAAATGCAATGTGGCACACCATTTTCTTATATATATATATATATATATATATATATATATATATATATATATATATATATATATGTGTAGAGAGAGAGAGAGAGAGAGAGAGAGCCTTGATGGGTCAGATTCACATTAAGATCCTCCTGAGCACCATCTGCTTCGTCTCCAAACAGCAATTTAATGATCGAACTGGATGATTGAACACTAGAATTCTCAACAATCATTTAACATGCTAATGTTCTGCTTTGGTGTAACCAGGGCTGGTAGATGAGCTTAGCTACTAATGGACGAGCTCGACTCTACTTACAAACACTGTGTGTTCGGCTCAACTCGGCTCGTGAAGAACAAAGAAAGATGAGATGTTCATGAGCTTCTTATTATCTATTGCTTGATTCTTCAGCGCTTACGTACATCATTTAGAACTAAGCTGCTACATCATGATATTGTCTTGCAATGAGCTTAAATGAATACAAACACAAGTTCAAACGAGCACAAACAAGTCGAGCTCCAGCTCGGCTTGCTACGTATGTTCGAGCTCAGCTAGTTATGAAGTAATCAATAGCTCACAAACACGTTTAAAGACAAGCCGAACGCAAGCAGCCTAGGTTTGGTTGCTTTGGCCTGTTCACCAGCCACGGCCGTTGCTATGCTGTCCTGTTAGGTTAGAATGTCGCTTCTCTCCACTAATTTCTCCTTCAATTTTGATATATATATATATATATAAGAAAATTGAATCATGCTCGACACTACCATGTTCACTCATGTTTACTCGTTATTTTTTTATGTTATTAATATAATTTAAAAGTTGAAAAGATTTTTAAAAAATGTGTATGGAGTGCCCATCTTTGTATATGTGTATGGAGTGCCCATCTTTGTTAATACAGGAAGAAGTTAACCTGATAAGATTGCTGCCGGTCCACATCTCTAAGGATGGTCCACTGCTCCTACAGGAGGAGGCCCAAGCCTAACACACACTCACACATGTACCCCTTGAAAGTCGAACTCCCCACCATCGGCAATGGCACTATAGAGCCCTGCATTGAGCTAACATTCTCGGTAGGAAGCATTTTGCGAAACTTCATGCATGAAATTAAACCTTGAAAGATCTAGAGCCATATATACTCATTGCCGAGCCAGAAGAAACAAGTTTTCTCTGGCATATCATCTACTTCGTTTTGCCACAGAGATTGGGCGTTACCTTGGTTCTCTCTTGTTAAGGGCAGATCAACAAGATTACGGTTTCAAAGTATCACGGATAAGCTAGCAGATAGGCTTGCGGGATGGAAAGACAAACGCCTCAACAGGTAAGGGAGATTGTGCTTAGCAAAATCCGCTTTGAACTCCACAATCAATCTGTTCAACACAAGGTCGATAGTTACCTCAGGAAGTTTGTGATGAAATAGACAGGAAAACAAGAGGTTTTATATGGTCAGGCAACTGTTCCTTAAGAAGACTCCACCTTGTTAACCGAAACACTCTCATCACTCCTAAGAAGCAAGGTGGACTGGGAATAAGGGGGAGCTCGACGGTCGAGCTTAGATCTTTTGGGGAAGCTGGTACGGAATTTGATTGGTAATAGTTCAAACTTTTCGGTGAAATTCATGCAGATTAAGTACCTCAAAAACAAGGAAGAACCTGTACCAAGGAATAACAATGGAAATGATCGTTGAAAAGATATAAAATCACATTCAAACCAGAGAATATTGTGTTGGATAAATTTTTAAAATAATGATTTTTCAGCATTTATCCAATAGTTGTAACTCTTTAAGATGACACAAACATCGAAGTGTATATAGATATTGAGAAGATGATACATACAATAAAGAGTCATTAGCACACTTAACAAGGTACGATTAACAAGTGTGATGGCTCTTGAGAAGGACCTTTTCACCATCTATAAGTAAATGAGTGCAACCAATATCTTGGATAATGAGATAAATAGATGATACTAAAGATGAAGCATACAAGTCAAGTTCCTTCGTATCCATGTAAGCCTAAGTTCATTTTTATTATTTTTATGCATAGAAAGAACAGTACACGATTATTATATTTATTAACATGATCAATATTTAAGGCTTGATTATGTTCGTACAAGACTAGTTCAGTGGGGTTCAATGTATCAAAATAATTCCTTAAGAACTGCTTGTATCCGAAAAGTTGAATCTACGGTGACAAATTAAGGTTAAAAGAAAGTATGAAATATCACATTTTCACAATTCATTTGCTTGTTTGTTGTTTTGTGTCGTATATACAGAATTATTCGGCTCCATCATCTCTGTGTGTGTGTGTGCGTGGCTCCAACCTACACTGCCGCCAGTGCATATAAATTTATGCTATAAAGAACATCCCTTGCAAGTTGGTGCGAACACAATCAGATGGGTTTCGAAATTGAAGCTACCACAAAAGGTTAAGCTTTTTTTGTGTTTGGTTCGGCTAGAAGTCCTTCGGACAAATCTGTTTAAATATAGAAGATTACTAACCCAATCGTCTAGATGAAATGTATGCCAGAAAGAGGAAAGGATACTTCAGTGCTTAAGGGGATGTGTTACGGCTCTGCATGTGTTGGAGCAAACGGGAACCAAATTCATAGCGTCTGCAACCTGCCATTGAAGAGATAGATTAGCTACTTCCTACTAAGGCCAAACTTCCTGTTGTTCGCGACATGGTTGTGGTCGATTTGGAGATGGAGAAATAATCTCGCCATGGAGGAGGACGGGTGGCCGATGGAAATGAAGGTGAATCGTATATTTGAGGATGTCTAAGAATGGAGGAAGGTATAGTCCGTGCAACAGAACATACTTCATGGTATTCTTAAGCTTACCGAATACAAATTGGACATACGGCAGTCTTGAGCGTGAGTGTGCATGGGAACTTCACAACAGGAGCAGTTGGGGTGGGTGGTCTTTTACAGAACAATGAGAGCAGATGAATACTTGGCTTTTCTCGAATTGTTCACACCGCATACACAGGCAGGAGGGTCTTCTCTTCACATCGCTTGGGAAAAGGGTTGCAGAAAAGTCAGCTGCACCGCCAGCTCTGGTGCAGAGATTCAGAGTGTTACGAAGAACATTATCAATGGAACGAGTGTTACAGATTTCTTATTTTTTATAGTATTCAACAAGTTCATAGTGATCTCTGGACGTCTCGTACTAGTATTTTTGCTCTTGTAGATATCTTATTCTCTTATTTAGTCCTTTCTCACACTAAATGGAGCCGGTGGAGGGTGAACACGTCACTCATCGTATTCTCGCCTAAGAATGCTTCACATTGGAGTTGAGATATGATCCGATGCATTCATAATAGAAACCTCGCACTTTTTAAGACTGCAGTCCTCTCTTTTTTTCAGGCTTGAAATCGATCTATCGAGCTTGAGATTGGTCATGCAAGGGTGATCCATTAGACACCAAAAAAAACATTCACTCTCATATACAAACAGATACT
Source organism: Brasenia schreberi (assembly GCA_036023115.1). Classification (NCBI taxonomy): domain Eukaryota; kingdom Viridiplantae; phylum Streptophyta; class Magnoliopsida; order Nymphaeales; family Cabombaceae; genus Brasenia; species Brasenia schreberi. The sequence goes on along the minus strand of JAYKKT010000090.1, from coordinate 5,169,960 downwards.
GATAGTGTCGTGGCCTAATTTCCAGTGAAAGCGAAGCCGCATATCAGCTGCCCTATTAGGATTTTCTTCCTTGTTTGCTTCACAGAAGTTGTGAAGAAGAGGATGTGAAAAGAATTATTTCGGTGGTTATACAGGTTCAGTTCATTAAGTTAATCTAGCAAGGGTAGCATGTGGTTTGCTAGGTCAATTTCGTAACAACCAGTGATCTCTGGTTGTGACTGTGAATCAGTGCAGAAAACGATGTGAGCCTAAAATGACTGAATTATTCCAGTAAAAGATAAAATATGCCAACACAGGATGTTAAATGCAATCCCATATCTTGTTCTGTCATTTTGATATCTGATTGGTGTAAATCAAGCATTATACCATCGGAAATATGCTACCACTCTCACATTGTTAGCTTCTACTAACTAGACAGTCATATGAACTCTTCGTTAGTATAAGCTAACCTTGGTACAACTTTTTTTTTCTTTTGAATCTCAATTATTCATCTTTTTAAACAAATGGTTGAGATTTGTATGAATATGCTAACATATAAAGTTGGTAGACTAAACTAATCACTATATATAGACGTGTCTGGTTCTGATTAACCCAGAACCTGAAACCGTAACTGGACTGGCCTTGGGCCATTTTCAGTCATGATGCTGGTTCGAGTCCAAAACCAATACTTTTATTTTAAAAATTGAAAAATATAAGAAAAATTTAAAAGATTTTGCTTCTGATTTTATAAAAGGTGAAACTGTAGCCAAGCAGATTTGAAAAAGGATCTTAGAATGAAGTAAATCATCACACCTATGATCCAACCAATTGGGAGAGAATCAAAAGATTTTTTGTCCTCTTCCTGCCATCAACTAATTTGGTTGTTGGATCTTAGTGATGATATTGAAATAGATCAACCATTCCGGTCGAAACCGTCCAACAGGTTAAAAACATGCCCCATATGTACATATATATATCATAAAATCTTTGAATGATGGAAACCATGTATTGTAGCATCTACATCACTAATTGAAGTATTATATATGTCATTAGTCCAATGCTTTGTAACAAAGAGATTTCTTGTTCTTGACCCTGTTTCACTTTAGTTGTTATTTGAAAAATCTCAAAACAAGTTGGCTCAGCTCTGCTTTTCGCTCTCACACCTGCGGCACGAGAGAGAGAGAGAGAGCAGCTAGAAACTTGGGCTGAATTCAATGAAAATGGGATGGAAAAGTTATTAGGAATTAGAAGGATAACTTGTTTATAGACATTCTATAAGAATTAAAACTGTTTGATGACCATTTCTGAAATATTCAAGCCTTTGATCTTGCAAGAAATTACAGACCATTACATTATACTCACATTGAAATGGTGGCAAGCTTTGATCGATATCAGGCTCGTCTGCTAGGTCCGTGTACGCAAGAGGCCAAGGCCAAGTGTCTAGAGATTCTTGAACCACAAAAGGAATAAATATCAACCATCAAAAGCAATCCAATGTTTTGTCTATTTCTCTTTCAATAATGCGATGTATAGGTGGGAGAAAATATACAATCCTATTTAGAATCGACATGTGTGCTCTTTAAAGGAAGCTCTAGAAGAGGAGCTCTCTCTCTCTCTCTCTCTCTCTCTCTCTCTCTCTCTCTGGCGTCTTAGTTGCATAATGTCTTTTGATACATAATATTACACAAGCATTTTTATTGTTTGATCTTTAAGATTAATAGTGAAGAATTGATAAAGATAAAGTATAATGATACTTTTATTTCAAATTTTTGTAACTAATCTCAAATATCAAATGATACAAATACTTGTGTAATATTATGTACTAAAAACATTATGCAACTAAGACTCCCTATATATATACATGTATATACATATACATATACATATATATATATATATGTAAATGATAGCTACTTATTTAAGTTAATTCAAATTATTAGATTGAAGAAATAGATGATTAAGATAAAAAAGCAAAAGGTAAAAGTTGCTTTTTTAAAAGTTATAAATACAAAGTGTAACACATATTTTTCACTTATTTTATTAAGGCCTTCTATCTCTTTAATCAATTAGTCTACATGAATTGCAACCCTACAAATTCCACAACTGGTTGGACTCAAAAACCAATAAACTAGACCATAGTCATAGCCAAATAAAAGGGATCCTCGATTCAGTAATAATTCCTCCTTTTATGAAATCGAAACTAAAACCAATCTACAGCATTTCTTTTGTCCAATTCTATAAGGGGTTTACCAAACCTTTGTTTTTTTGTTTTTTCTTGCTTGGTTATGAACCATAACTGAAATTGGGTGAAATCTGGTTTGGTTGCGAGTTGTGGTTTTCAACGAACCAGCCTCGAATAGCCGGTTCTGGTTTACTCGGTCTCTGAGCTAGTCATGTGGTTCCAAGTGAGCTGAAATCAATGGCTTCAAACTGCCAGTTCCACCAAGAAGTTTTGGTTTAATTCAAAAATTAAACACAAACACACACATACGCACTCATATATATACATACGTGTATGTGTAGTGTTGTCAAGGACGGGCTGACTCAACTCCTATAGCTATTTCAAGTTGATAACATATGAGGCATGATGGAGAATATTGACCTCCCTTCTTAAAGAGTTTGAATACTGTTTTAGTATCGTGGCCTTTTAGGGATCCACATATGCATATCTCAAAGAGGATTGGTCATATTGAAGGCATTGCCAACTTTCTAGATCTCTTCTTGAACTGTCTCTGAGTTTTTTCGATCTCCGGCTAGGTTTCCAGTCAAAATCGAGTAAACAACCTTCCAATTTCAGGTCACTTCAAAATGAAAATTGAGTTGACCTCGAATAACTTGATAGTGTCACAGTGGTTTGATCGTGTCTCTTTGATACAGCTTTGATTCAACTCCAACTGATGGAATTTTTATTAAGCTGGAAAGTAAACATAAAGAGCTATACAATGAACAAAACATTGATCAATTCCTCTAAGAATTTGAATTTTAGTGATTTTTTATATCTTATCATAAACCAATTGATAGCTAGGCGATTTGCATGATTCTTGATTCTTTGAACACAAAAACCCTTTTAAAGAATAAAATATTTCTTGATTCTAACAAGAATATGTTTCATTGATCGAGACCTTGAGTATCTATAAGGTCCTTCGTATCTTAGTCATTCGACTTTGAATTCTAGTGATTCTTGATGGTTGTAAAGTAGAAGATATTTGATACATTTAAGAATCAAGAAAATTTTGTTTGCAAATAGGTTTTTGACAAATTTAAGAATTTAAGATAGATTGTGATAGGTTGACAATTATAGATTTGATTATGACGGAATATAAAAAGATCAAACTTGGAAGAAAGGGAAAGGAAACCAAAAGAGGCTATCATCACTAAGGATTAGAATAGTAAAAGAAAATTAACAAAAGTAAAGGAGAGGAAATGGATGAGTGAACTACCTATGTCTTATTGATGTGAGGCAGCCACCTCCTTTTTATAATTGAGGGTAAGTTGATTTTACATTTCTTCACTTCTCTCAACTTAATAATACTCATACCTCTTATGCTTAATATTTTAGGTTTTATATTAAGAGAAGAGCAATTTCTCTGAAAGTTGATTCATTCAGTCTAATGTAATTTTTGACCTTTAAACACACACAGACATATATATAACATTTTTTAATCTATTTTCTTTTTTAAATGAACAAGAAAAATCCTATTTCCCTTATCTTAGAAAGTGGTTCAAACCACCTGAAAATTTAATCGTACGTAATTGGAGGTAAGTCCTAACAACTTTTGTTTAGTTCACTAGATTCGTCAACCAGTCTGGTTTTCTCTTTTCAATTTTTAATCATGTCCATCAAGGACTAATAATAATCATATACTTTTAATATAATACATGTACATGCAACTGAAACGTCATTTTCTTAAATTTTTATGACAATTACCTTTCGGAACCTTTATTCTGCAATAAGACCAGAGGGAGAGGTGATAGTGACACAAATAAAGTTCATTTTCTGCACGCTTTTAGGTATTTCCTCTACATGTTAAATTGCAATAACGACAAGGCCAACCTGTAAATTTTGCAGGATTTGGAAGTTATGGAAAATTGGGTTGACAGGTGACTTGGTTTCTGAAATTATTCGGTAATTATTTAGTGATACAAACACATGTTGGCATTTATCTGACTGATTTGAACTCTACAACTTTCTCTCTTTATAGGCAAACCCTATCTGTCGTTTATCTTTTCTTTGATGGTGTTTGTTGTTGCAGAGGAAATATGGGTAGGAAACTAATGATGGAGATTCAAGACTTTCAAGTGTTGGGTTGGTGCATCTGAGTTCTTCTACCTGAGATTCTTGGTAAGGCCTTCATAAGAACCTAGATCTGTGTGGTACACTGAGAAAGGGGCAGATAAAGATTTTCTTTTTCTGTTCTCTTGCCTTCGGTTTCCTCTCGGTGAGAAGAAAAAGAGGAAATGAGGAAAAAGAACTTTTCTTTTCTGGTTTGGTGTTGTGGGTTTTGTTCATAGATGTGAGAACTGGATTTTGAAGCACTAAAATGGAAGATGGTCCTCTTTAGATTAGTAAGTAATGGTGAGGTTTTTAGCTTTTTGGGCTGCTCTCTCTCTCTGTGTATGTGTGCGCGCACCTTTTGTCTCCTTCAGTCTATGGGTTTTCTATGAGTTTTTTTCTTGATAAGTTGTCGACCTTTAAGGATAATCATAAGAAGAAATGGAAACTATAGCACAAGATTTTTGCTTTTTTGCCGTTTCCGTTTATTGTTTTTATGTTAGCACCCGAAAATGATACGATGAAGACTCGTTACTCTCTCTCTCTCTCTCTCTCTCTCTCTCTCTCTCTCTCTCTCTCTCCAGTCATGCTTGTTGACATGCACTTGATGCTTTTCTTTTAAACTATTTTCCCTTTGCATGCTCAAAGAGTAGATGCTATCTGTGGTTTATGCAAGTGTTTGAATTGATTTTTGATGCATGCAGGGAGTATTATTGAAATGGATGTTCGTGAAGCTACCAGGATTGTGTATAGTAGAATTCAGAAATTAGAGCCAGAAAACGTTTCCAAGTTCATTGGGTACTTACTCTTACAGGACCATGGTGATAGAGAGATGATTAGATTAGCATTCAGCCCTGACAGTTCAATACGTTCTTTGATCAACAAAGCAAAATTACATCTCGGCTTGTCTGCTAAATCTCCGACAGCTAGCCATTCTTCGTCTGGACCTTACAGTTCATCACCTAGTTCTGAACTATCTCTGCACTTCACCCCATATTCGCCGGCGGCATCTCGACCTTTTTCCTCTCCGCCGACTTTTCCTCCGGTTTCTCCATATTGGGAGAGTCAGCATTTAGGTGAGCAGCATCACAATTTGGACTATGGTCCTTCAGCATATGCAGAATCCCTTGGAGATGAATATGCCTTGAATAACCAGCATCATTTTCTTGGTTTGGATAATACAATGAATCCCTTAGATGTTGCCGGAGGCGATGATCTGTTCCTTCCGGATTCTACCTTTGGCAGCCTGTCCGCAAGGACGAGTCCTCGAACGCCTAGCCTGCCAGAATTCCCTTTAAAACCATGTCTATACTATGCCAGGGGCTACTGTAAACATGGTAACAACTGCCGTTTTTTCCACAGCCATTCCATGACTGAAAGCCTTGTAGAGATCTTGAAGGGCAATCAGATTGATCTCAGTGATGAAGTTCACGTTTTCTCTCCGGGCGCGCTGGAGAGGATTGACTTTGATCTTGCACAGCTACTGCGAGCAAAACGGTCCCCGGTTTCAATTGCTTCGCTGCCTCAGCTTTACTATGAGAGGCATGGTAGGACCCTACAAGCAGAGGGCTACCTCACAGAGAGTCAGAGACATGGAAAATCCGGTCACAGTCTAACCAAATTGCTTGCTCGGCTGAAGTCTGTTGTGGTTATTGAGCGGTAGGCCATATGAACTTGTATCTTTGAGTCTTGTGTTTTGGTCATATGCAAATCATCAACTTCTTGATCTGCAAAATTTATGTTACAGACCTCACGGGCAGCATGTGGTTGTCTTAGCTGAGGATGCACCAAGATATTCTGACTATAGAAGTGAAAGCAGTGATCCAGGTAACATTGTTGCAAATTCTCGACAGATTTATCTAACTTTTCCAGCCGAAAGCACCTTCACAGAAGAAGATGTGGCCAACTATTTCAGGTATCTAAATCTCCACACTCTATCCAACAAAGGGCACATTGTCAGGGTGGTCCTCTAATTTCTTTTTTACTGTTCTCTACCAGAAATTATGGGCCAGTTCAGGATGTGAGAATCCCATGTCAGCAGAAAAGGATGTTTGGATTTGTTAGCTTTATGTACCCTGAGACTGTGAGATTAGTCCTATCTAAAGGAAATCCTCACTTCATTTGTGGCTGTCGAGTTCTTGTCAAACCTTACAAGGAGAAGGCAAGAACTGATAGGTAAGAGTTTTTTCCTTTTTTCTGCTTTAAAGCAATCTATTGCGAGGTTCAAGATCTTTATCAGTTTTGTTTAAGGAATTACTTTGTTCTGCAGGAAGTATCCAGACAAGCTCGAGTTGCCAATGTATAATCCTTCACAAATGCTGGAACTAGATCCTGCATATCATTCAGGTGAATAGGATCTGTTCCTTTCTGTCATAGGCAAACAAATATTTAGATGATGGCATTTCACAATTCACATGCTTAGTAATTGTGTCACGGCTCAGTTGCAGGAATATGTGATAATTCCCAGCTGCTCAAGAAACATCTTACAGAAGGGCATGAGCAGGTTCTGGAGATGGGAAGAATGCGCCTTATGGAGTTGCACATTTCTCCCAAGCCAGTGGCTCGTCGCAATTTCAATGATGCTGTAGATGAAACAGAACGACCCAAAGGTCTCGTTTTCTTCTGATCTTTCTGTGATTCATCTTATTATTGCATTCCTGCAATGCCAAGTCTGAGAATCCTTTTCCCTGCAGATCGTTTTAACTATTCGTTTGATGTGTTCAATGGTGGTTCGACTACTGAGGATAGAAACGGGCATACTAGCAACACATACAATGATATGGTAGGGTAAGTTCTTGAAACATTTTATTTTTAATAAGCAAACTCGGCTTAAGCAGAACCCCAACGGATGCACACCCTGGGTAACGAACTGATAACCTTCAACTTGACTTCCCAGCCAGGAAGACCGTGGCTCCTTGTGATGTGTTTGGAAACTTGTCCTATTGCATATTCTAATCTAACTGCTAAATGTTAACCATTTTCTTGTTCTTGGTTTTTCCTGCTTGCAGTAACCAGTCTTAATCTTCCGGAGAATCCATTCGCATCTCCGATTAAGAGCCGCATTCCCACAGCCATATAGGAAGATACATTGCAAAGAATTTCAAGACGTATAACCGAAGCTTTAGTCATCTAATCTTTACCGATACAGCAGCTTTTACACGTTACTGAGAAAGCTGGTCAGCTTCACAGATTTCATACTGAACCAAGACAACCAAAGGATTCTCCTTGCAATTTTGAGAGAATTTTCTTAGACAATATGGAGTGAATGATGTAGCTAATATAGTCTAGTATGAATTAGTTTTCTCCGAAAGGAAACGTAGAGGAAAAAGAAATGTGTGTTATAGTTTATAAATCATTAGAGGCACAGTGCAGGGAGCACAAGGAGAAGACGACTTGCCTCTCTGCTAGTCAGCCAGGAAACAGAGGAGAGTGATTATTGAAGAGTAAATTATATACCAAAGTTCCGAAAATTTCATGGTGTCCTTCAGTGCTGCATGTGCATCTGATATTGTCATTGCAAATGAATGAGAAAGTTAATTTAATAAGAAAGGTTTATCTTTTTTTGTTTGTTAAAATGAGGAAGCTAACTCTGCTTACTGCTAATGTAAAGGGATCACCCTTGCATGATTGGTCCCAAGCCTTGATAGAGGAAGGTTACATTAGGCTTTCAACTTAGTGATAGCGGTTAGTGGGATAGCGGATTTAGGGGTTAAAATTTTACATATATATATATATATATATATATAATGGGTTCTTTAATTTCCAAGTAATATCAAGAAACACAACTACAACCGAAGCAAAAGATAATTATTTTATTATTTTAAGTGACATAAAAATTGGATATCATGGAAATAAAGGACTTCAATTCCAAGAGTATAGGAGATCTATTCATTCAACATGTAATGTAAATGTCATAGCTCATGAATCAAATGCACTATCACTTACAAGTTTGTTTCCCATGTGTACTCGTCCTCAGTAACCCTGAACAACAGAATGCAAGCACACATACATGGGAAAAAAAAAGCTTAAGAATACCTCTTGCAAATGCAACATGAAGGGGTATTGTATTGTGAGTATCCCTAATGTTTACATCAGCTCTAGTGTCCAGAATTATCTATTAAAATAAGGATTCCATCTAGAGAAAAAGAAAGTTTAAGATCGCATCAGACTCGTTCCATCCCATAATTCAAAGTGTTCTCTAGCCTGAAGACAGAGCATAATGTTAACAACACTATTTTATGTCACTTCCATATATATTAAGAGGAATTAGATACTAGTACGAAAAGATTGTTCCATCGAACTTGAAAGATTCACTAAGTAACCATTGACCTATGCATGAGAACTGTTCCGTCCTCAGAACCTGTGATTATTATGGGAAGCTTAGGATGAAAACAAACAACTGAGACATTTGTGTGTGTGACCTTTTATTGTTTGAACGCAACTTTTCGTTTGATAGTTTCACACCTGTTTCATAGAGTATTAGAAGAAAAGAGCAGAAAAACAGACTATGGAATGGATGTAAGAAAGCCATTTGTTCACCAGCACAGAAAATCATGTTTACATGAACCAGTGGGTTCAATATGTAGTCAAAATTTACCAAGTTTTTTTTTCTTAAAACAAGAAAAATTAGCAACTCAGGATCATGCCTTAGCTTTATGGTCATCAGACCCTGTAATTATATAAGGTTTATCTCCTCGGGTGAAATAATCAACACACTTAACCCCTTCAAGTGATCATCCCAAGTGAAATTTGGATCTGGTGAACCAAGTTTTCATATCTGCGAGTAGTTTTAGGTTTTAAAGGATAATAGTATGAGGAAAAATAAGTATATGAAACAAAATTTTTCAACACCACAGTAGCTGTATACCTTGATTGTGCGATCCAGTGAGGCACTAGCGAAAGTGTTGGTATCTTTTGGATTAAAGGTTACTGGCATGACATAGTGGGAGTGTCCCTCAAATATGTGTCCATATCCAACCTTTTTCCCTGTCCCAAAGCTTAAAGTAATTCACAAGAAACAAAAGAAAATGGCTGCAAGTTCATGGTTCATGAATATCAAGATAAATCTAAACACTACAAAGTAGAGATGGCAACTCTGGGATCGACCTGAAAATGTGAACTGAATTCGATATGGAAAGTCATTGCACAGAATCTGGCATGTGAAGTTCACGTACAACACAAAGATACTTACACATTACAACAGTCCAAATACAAAATAATAAAATGAAAGAAACAACAATTAATCACGTCAAGTCAAGGAGAGATACATTGAAAAAATCAAAATTAACCTGTGTGAGTGAAAGGTTTGAGCGAACACTCTGTCTTGTGGCTATAAACCAATGACCTCAACGTCTCAAAACACAATTTCCCAGTTCCCACTAAGACCCTAGGTAACATATAATAAAAGTAAATGCAAAACATGTCAAGAAGGCAGTGGAATTCATAAATTATTTGTTCTGTACTTCCACTGCCTTCTTGACATGTTTTGCATTCCACTGCCTTACATAACAAATAATTTATGCATAAACGTGTACTAAGCCAATGGTTAGCTGATCCACAACGTTATCAAACTTTTATTATTATTATCTTACTAATCTTTCCTTTTCTCCACTTTATTTATCTGATAATCCACATCCTTGAGTACCACAAAATGAATAACGGTTATACAAACAAAGAGGCCTTTGCTTTTAAAAGTGTAATTTAATCTTATATTTGTACTTAACATTAGAAACTACATGTGTGATACTTTCAAATGTTCCTACATAAGCAACACCTTGATTGTCGATCCCATTTTACAAAAATTAATGCACCCTATACTAGCACCCAGAAACAAAAACCCTCAAAAGTTGCAGTGTGGCAACTTCTCAAAAATTAATGCACCCTATACCTGCCGAGCCGTTCAAGACAGGGGGAGCCGTTCAAGACAGGGGGAGGCAGGTCATGGCTTGAAGAGAGTCTCTTTAATGCCACTGCAATCAATAAAACAGTTAAAGCTCAAAATCTTGATTCTTGAATCTTGATGCATTAGATTTAGACAGAAGAATGAGTTACATAACATCCATCAAAATTCAATTACAATCACAATCTTCAACTGATGCCAACATGATAGAGTCAAAAATTGCTCTCTTAGCTTTCCTCTTTTCGTACCTTCTTCTTAGTTTTTTGTTATATTGCACAAAAGCTAACTCATTAAGCTTTTGATGTAATAATCTATTCCATTTTTTCATATCAATCTAAGATAAGAGAAAGAATTTAGATAAGTCATTAACTCACTAAAAATTTTAATTTAATTATAGTGTAAATAAAAAAATATAATTCTTATCATTTCAAAGGTACTCCAGTTGCGTTCACATGGTGTGACACTAAAAGTAAGACTCAAAACTCGTATAACAAAATTTTGTAATTCAGAGCATTCATAGCCAAAGGTCATCCACCATTCAACTATTACAGAAACCATGTGCAAACAATAAATTAAACATACTAAAAAACCCTAAATCATATCTTAATAATAAAAAAGCAAAGTTGTTTGAATTAATTACCTGGTGCATATGCTTTCCTCGAACTTATAGCTAATTATAGTCCAAAACCACTCGCAGTACTTTGATAACTCATAAGTTGCTAAGCAATTTGTTGTTATTGTTTCTTATTTCGTACAAGTATAGCAATAACTTAAAACAAATCACATTTAATCTTAGCAACTTATGAGTTATCATGTCCAAATTAAAGCATATTGCTCTTCTTTGTTCCTTACGATAACTTATAAAACAAGATAAATTTTATTATAAGATTAAGAAGTAAAGATTAACAAATAACAACACATAAATTTGAAATATTTATGTACCTTTATTTTCTTTTTTACACAATCCATCTTCTCATAGATATAGCCCATGGTTGGTTTTCATCACTATCCACCATACGTAAAACATCTATCAAATGACTCATTGCTCTAAGTTAAAAACTAATGCCCTTCCAAAATCTGAGTTGTAAAATTATTGCCTTGCATTGATTTCCTTCAACACTATCCACCACAAGTCGTAGGTCTCGTAGGTGAACCGAGCCGCTTGTGGATGGGCTTGGTTCCGGCGGACCTGGTTTGTTCATGTTCGGTGATTTGAACATGATAATTCTTCTGTACTTCTTAGTTCTTAGTGTGTAACCGAGTTGTTGGTGAACTGTTTGTCTCAAGAGAAACTCTTAAACAGTGATATAAATCTCTTTGGACTTCTTGGTTATGCAATGGTTAGTGAATCATTTTCAGGTAAGTACACATCCTCCTCTCAGGGAAACCTGTTTTGAGCATGAGCTAAAACGAAAACAACACGAATTTAAATGAGCTTAAATGCAAGAATTTACGAGCTCGATTTTTATCCATCACGAATTCGCAAACATCTTCGAACACAAATTGTTTGTGAATATACAAACTCTGGTATAGGAATTTAAGTAAAAGCCCAATCGGCTCGTGTTCAGTTCATTTACCAGCCCTACCAAGTTGAAGCGTCCCCTTTTACATAGCCTTGGACATGATTTCCATCGACACAAGTATCATCAAACCAAACCTTAAGAGTGTTAAGAAGCCCATCCTTTTGTTGTGCTGCTTGTAAGATTGAAAATAGTGACTGGAGCAAGATAATATACAGTTTTACCAAATCTCTCTAATCTGGATACTGGATTCAAAAGGCAAAAAGTGGTGCAAGAGGACTTTTGCATGATCAGATTATATATCCCAATACCACTCTCGTCCAAATACGCTTAACTTTGGAGTTATGATGAAATCCAATGCATTAGTATTATTATAATTGCACTTATCATTGTTTGCACATAATATTCTTTTATTTGCTTCCGGTTAAGCATTGCTTACTTGGCGTCCTTACCTGCTCCGCAAAGTGCTAACCACAATTACCAAAACGATTTGGTCTCTAATGCTTTTCACCGGCCCTCCATTTAAAGGAATATGAGTAAAAAACTGATATTAAAGCAAAAGACAAAAATTGTAGAGGATTTGCCGTACTAGTATTACTCTGGCTTAAGCATGCTTAACTTTAGAGTTTTGATGAGATCCGATATATTTATATTGATATAATGGTACCATTATTATTTGAGGTTGGATATAAAAGACCTATACTATATTTGAGATTTGACAAAAGTGGTCAGAATTTTTCTGCAAAAGGGCAAAACTATCAGATTCTGATATTGATTACTTATGTATCTGAACATGAGTGCGATTCGTTATCCAAAATCAATTAAATGCCAAATCCAAATAATTTTATGGGAGAAAATTTGGATCTGATGACAACAGTCTATTCTCATGGAATCCATTGTTCGTGTCCACCAAGCACGCACATGCATAGAGTCCAGAACATTTGATTTATGACATGCGGAGGGATGGGGCGGTTAATGTCTGACCCGATCAGGTTTGGGTTTGGGTATGGATAAAGTGTCTCAATCCATAGCAGATATATATATATATATATATATATATATATATATATATATGTGTATATATGTGTGTGTGTGTGTGTGTGTGTGTGTCATAACCTCCCCATTTAAGCAATGGGGAAACGAGAAACCTTATTCTTGCTTGCCCAGTTAAGGTTCAGGTTGGGGCTGGATATAGGTATACCCGTTCCTGACCTGCCCAATTGCCATTCCCATAGACAAAAATAATCTAATGTAATAATCTAATATAATGCACCAAAATAAATCTTATATGAGATCTATAATATTGTAGATTGATAATTAAATAGATGGTAACCAGTTACGATTCAATTTCGTGGTCTTTGCAATTGTTTTATGGGTTGGACAAGATTCTCGTGTCAACTTGCTGAATCAAACTAAATAATTGGTAATTAAATTTGGATTAATTTAGCATGTCCAAATCCAATGAATTAAATGTAATCCAATCCTTACTACCCAAAGAGTCTCAGTTGTTAATTGGATCCAATGAACTAAAGTCGAGCTGACCGTGGATTCGGAAGAGTTGAGCACGAGATACGATAAAAGAAAAAAAATTCACAAAAGTACCCAATGGTTCGAGGCAAAAAAACTTTGTATCGTGTGAGTTGATGTTTATAACTTTAGTACCTTGTGGTTTGCCAAATTGTCACTTTAACCCAATTGAGTAATACCATTTTACTCATTTCCGATGAGACTAATTAGCCTGTGTCGCTTTCAAATGGCTCAAAAAAAATGATTATGCGGTAAAATATTATCCACATTAGCAAAAAAATATTTTAATTACATGAAATAATTTTATATCATTAACTAAGAAATTAATGAATATATCAATAATTAGTTATATTCCAAAACTAATCAATAATTTATATTATTTGATTATATAGATTATATATTTTTAATTAATTACAAAAAATGTCAATTAAGCATTTTAATTTTGCATTTCTAAACTAATTTCAATATAGATTTAGATTTTTAATTAATTTAATGTCGAATTATGTAAAATTATTTAAAGTGCCTCGCAGAAACGTTGTATTTCTTAATATAATTAATTGTATCAAATGTTGATTTTAATTTTAATTTTTATTCAGAATTTGAAATTTGATTTTAAGATAAATTAGTAATCAATCAATTAATTAAAAAATATGTATTTCTTAATATTATGAAATTAAATAGTAAGCTAAATATTTAATTAAAATAAATAATATATAAATATAATTGTTGATTGTTTAATTAAAATATATTGTTTGTTTATCTTATCATTAATTAAATATGAAATATATTTCTTAAATAATTACTACATTAAGTTAATTAATTATTTTAATTTAATGTTGACTACATTAATTAAATTTATGTATGTTAATTAACTAACTTATAAGTTAATAACTATTTCATATTAAATTATCTTTTAAACTAATTTTAATACTTAATAATTAATTTAACAACCAATAAGGTTTTCTTATATGGTCTTGAAGATTCTGTATACGCCCATAATGAGGTCCATTTTTTTTTTATCGTAATCAGGTGAAAAGTGGAGAGCAGAAACGAGAAACCCAAGATTTACGCTAACCGGAGTCAATTCCAACTTGGGTTAGAATCCTAACTCTGAATCAAGAACCCTCGCCTATAAATAGAACCCTTCGCCTTTCAAGAATGCTTCCTGTGGTTCATCTCGTCTGCGCGCTCCGGTTCACTCGAGAAGCATCTCTCCGGCCGATCCGAACCTCCTTTTTCCGTCGACGCGATGTCTTCCATTCCATATCTCAAAGAAGCGCTTACGTCGTATTTCCTCGTGATCTGTTCTGCGTCGGTCTTTATTTAGCCGATTTCTTTTTTCTTCCCGTCGTTTTCCTCTGTGGAAAACCCTAGGGTTTCCCTGATCTCGGGAAATTACAGGCAATTTTCGGATCTTCAAAGATGCCGTGCTTCCGATCAGATCCGTCCGATAGGGATGCAGAGCCCTTCCTTGAGATCGATCCAACGGGGCGATATGGACGATATAGTGACCTCCTGGGCTCCGGCGCTGTCAAGAAGGTGTACCGAGCGTTCGATCAGGAGGACGGAATCGAGGTCGCGTGGAATCAAGTGCAGCTACGCAACTTCACGGATGATAGGGCGATGCTGGATCGTCTGTTCGGCGAAGTCCAGCTCCTACGGACGCTCCGGAGCGAGAATATCATAATGCTGTACGCTGTTTGGGTGGACGATGTACGAAACACGCTCAATTTCATAACGGAGGTTTGTACGTCAGGGACTCTGCGGGAGTATCGCAAGAAGCATCGCCACGTCTCGCTCAACGCGCTCAAGAAGTGGGCGAAGCAGATTTTGCAGGGACTCGAGTATCTGCACAATCATGAGCCCTGCATCATCCACAGAGATCTGAATTGCAGCAACGTATTCATCAACGGAAACGTCGGCAAGGTGATCCTTCTCTCTAGCTTGGAATTAGCGCTTAATTTCTTCCGTTCTTGTTGGTGCCTCTATTCTCCAGCGCTACCGCGTTGCCAAGGTGTTAGGGTTCTTTATTATATTCTTCTAAATTATTTTATTCTATTTATTTTGACTGGGTAATCTTTCTAATTTCGTTGTGGAAAATGAGAAATGCACGTTAGGTTTCCTTCCTGGTGACTTGGTTTACAATACACGCGTCATGCTGTTGCGCCAAATGTTTTTAGAAGTGATTATCGGAGTGGACCGATGTTAGGGTTTGATTAAAGTAGTCTCGTCAGAGAGCCTCTCTCTCTCTCATGTTTCCAAAAAATTGGTAATTGGGTTCGACGGTTGTTAGGGTTTTATTTTAAAGCTCTCTCGGTCTCTCAGCGTATACATGCACCGAGATCCACGAAACAGATGCTCGCTTCTAGCCGGGCGTCTTCTTTACCTAGTTTTGCCTTCATGTGACGGCTAGGCGGCGATCTTCTGAGGCACCCTTTTCAGCAAAACCGTGAGGTGTGGTGGTTCTACTGAAAAGCACTATCCGCGCTCTTGTTAATTCTCCAACTACCCCCCCTCCCCCCAAAAAAAAGCAATCGACAAAGACACCTGGCGCGGTGGCTTCTCTAGATTCTACATCTGTCACGAGATCCAGCCTTTCTTCTTCTTTAACACGAACTTGAGTCTTACGTTTCGTATCTGGGGTCTATACGGCATCTTACCTATGTGTCTTTTTCGGAATTACCAAGCATAGGGAAGAGGCCGAAGTAATGTGGGCGCCAGTTTTGAGAGTGAAGCTTTCTCAAATGTTTATTTTCATTGCAGCGCTGTTTTCGCATTATTACATAGCCTTTTGTTGGCAACTTGTCACAGACCCACCTTTCATTTTTCCCTTTCGTTGGTTTGCCGTTTTCTTTCTGCCGTCTCGCGATCCCCATAATGCCGTTCCCTCTCTTTCATGGAACCCCGATACTCCGTCCTCGTCTTCGTGCATGATGGGTGTTATTAGCGTTTGATTTGTGCATATCTGGATGGCTATGATAAGTCATGAATCTTAGATCTTCGAATTGTATTCAGTGGGATGGCTATGATCTTATGTAGGATTCCACCGGTCATCTGTCGCAGAAATGCAAACCTTCTTTCCAACTGCGGTTGCTATTCTCAACTATTGCTTGGCTATTTACTTTGTGACCAAGTTGGAATGCACTCAGAAAAGTAATTGCAGTCGGTTATGCAAAGTCATTCATGCACACAACACACACACACACAGAGAGGTGGTCATCACGCAACCTTTCCTCTGTTATGGGCGATTGAGGCTTGCAAATGCTAGCGTACTTCTCCCGAGCATTTTCTTAATGCTTGAGTAGGTAAATTTTGCAGGTGAAGATTGGCGACCTGGGTCTTGCGGCCATAGTCGGGAGCGACCGCGCCGCGCATTCGATACTCGGTACGCCAGAGTTCATGGCTCCCGAGCTCTACGAGGAGGACTACAACGAGATGGTGGACATATATTCTTTCGGAATGTGCGTACTGGAGATAGTCACCTTGGAGATCCCTTACATGGAGTGCGACTCCGTCGCTAAGATCTACAGGAAGGTGACCTCTGGTATACGTCCGGCTGCCATGAACAAGGTGAAGGACTCGAGCGTGAAGGCGTTCATCGAGAAGTGCCTCGCAGGGCCCCGAAACAGGCCGTCCGCATCCGAGCTCCTGAAGGATCCTTTCTTTGCTGGGTTGGAGGATATCTGTTAGAAGCCTTGTTCCCGGCAACTTCAATAATAGCTTCAATGCTATTCGTAGTTTCAAGATTAGGACTCGAATGTTATTCGTAGTTTCAGGACTAGGACTCTATGGACTTATAATCATGGTTGTATGAAACTATAGTTTGGTATTTAATTTATGTATGAAACAATTGTAATAGAGGGATTCGTCTCATTGCCATTCGGTTGAAGTTCATCCTCTATGAAAAAGGAATAGAACCAAGAAACAAATTAGGTCGTCTAATTAAACATCATCCTACAACCTACTTGTTTGGGTGAGAAGAACTAAAACTTGATTCTAAATCTTATGGTCCACCTTTTGACATGTATCGTACTTTTGACCAAAAATCAGTTTCATGGAACTACATCCACAATAGTGTTAATTATCCACGCCATTCACCACGCTCCAACTGAAGACTTGCACCTGTTTGTCTTTATGAACCTTCTGATCCATTTTTTATCATTCATATAGTTAAACTTTTGTCCCTGAAATCCTAGCTGCTTTCATAGATACGTACATATATTATTATATATAGAGAGAGGACTTGGTAAATGCACATACATGTATGTTTACACATTCTTAAGGATTTCAATTATCTCAAGATCGATAGTTTATCTCAACGATAGTTGAAATTCAAATTTTTAAAACAAAAAATACTTTGATACTTTTTGCAAGTATAATAAATACTTCTTGTACTATTTATTTTTTTACTTAAAGATAAACATCAAACAACTGAGATCTTCAACAAAATTAGAGCATGAACTATACTCTCTTTATATATATACGCGTACATGTTTGTTGTATATGTATTACATGTACATAAGAGAAGCATGTGTGCGAGGACTCATGGGCTAGCACATTTTGACAACAATACCTCCGGTATGCTTCCATTGTGATAACAGAATTGGGGATCAAGAAGAAAATAAAGTTTCCTTCTGATGATAACTTTGATGGTCATGTAGTGTGTCAGGAGGAGTGTTATACACAATCAAACAGTTCTTTATTGATGATAACTAAATTTGGTTTGGAACCATAATTTTGGTTTTCTTGAAACTCGAACTAAATTAGGATTGAACCGGTTTTGGTTTAAAACCAATGGTTTAGGTTCTGTGTTGAGTCCTAAGTCGCTCCGAATTAGCCAAAATCATAGAAATTTAAAATTTTGAAAAAAATAAAAAATATGAAACCGATGGTTTAACCCCTCTGGTTCCTGGTTTCGGTTTCTAGAAGTACAACAGAACCGGGTGGTCTCTGGTTTCAGTTCCATCTGGTTCCTGAGTCGGTTCAATTCAGGTTCCATCTCTAGTCCATTGGTTGACGGTACTTGCAACGTTGGAGACAAAGATCAGTTGACGTTCATTCCCCCGTAGGGTAGAAGAATGCAAAAATGCATGTAAAACACATTACCCACTACCATCCAGGAGAATTGGCGAAGGTTTAGTTCTTACCGTCGACAAAGAACGAAAGAATGAGGGGAAGGAGACCAAGATGATAAAGAATCCCACCTTCATCGACACTCCCAGCTGCTGCTTCTATTTCTCGATTTCTTCCTCCTGTCGAGGATGACAGATTCTTGCGTACAAGAGAGAATGGACAACCATCACATACGACCGGAAAGGAAAAGAAATTGAAAAAACAAAAATTATTGCGCAATGGACAGACGAACAAGGTGGTTGATGGTACTTGCAATGTTAGCGAGAAAGATTGGTTGACTCTTATTTCCCGTTAGAGCAGAAGAATGCAAAATGAAATTCATGTAGAACACATTACCCACTATCATCAAGAAGAACTGAAGAAGGTTTCGTTCTTAATGTCGTCAAAGAACGGAAGAATGAGGGGAAGGAGACCAAGATGATAAAGAATCCCACCTTCATCGCCACTCCCAGCTGCTGCTTCTATTTCTTACCAATTTCTTGCTCCTGGAGAGGATTACAGATTATTGCGAGCACGAGAGAGAGAGAGAGAGAGATTATCAGCCATAAGGGCCGGTAAGCAATCGGGGGAACAAGTAGCAAAGGAAAGCGAAGATGCCGAGCCCCATTGCCAAAGGGAAGAGGATCAAAGAAACCTGCTCCATCACGTAGTACGTTTTGTTGTGCCTGTGTACGAGGAACGGGGCCACGAGACAAAAGGCGAACAGCAGAATACGAACGCTCGCCACCGAAGGCACCACGTACCACCGCTTGTTCGTCGGATCGAGCCTCTGGAAGAGACCCTTCTTCGGCACCTCGAACTCACGGCCAACCTCCATCGCGCCTACACAGATCAATCACCCTTTCTTGCTTCTCGTTTTCTTTATTTTTCTGAAAGATGGAATTAACACGACGATAATCGTTGACGGTCAAACCGGCAAAGAGTGAGATCAAGAGAGAGAGGGGGAGGGAGAGAGTTTCTGTTTCAATGATATGATATGATACTGACAGAACTGAAGAATCCAGGTTCCTCTTGTTCTTGGAATTCAGTTATCTGGTTTCTCTCACTTAATTAACAGACCAGTGCTGCCGTTGGATCGATGCACAAGATAGTCACACTTACGATATCAAATTAAAAACGATACATTTATTAATTGATCACACGAACTAAGCATTTTTTTGTGGGATGTAAAGATTGAGCTGAGGAATGATTAGTGCCTACCATCACTTGGGCACAGATCCTCCAAAAGATTTTAAAAGCATGCTGATTGATGATATGATGCTTCACGTAAAGTCTCCCCTTTCTATCATCGAGCAGTGTTACTTTTAGTGCTGAAATCATGATGGCCAAGTACACCACAAGTGATGGTAGCCACACCGCCCGTATTGAAGTCACTCTTCTGATCACCGGAATCAATGAGGCAAAATGCTGTCATCTGCCAACGCGAAAAAAAAGAAGTGTTGACAGTCGATCAGTTTGTCGGGGCCGTGAGTGATGTTGGGTTGCGGTTTTGTATTGCGGAAGCCGACTGTGCAACCCGTTTTTGTCTGTTTGCTTTCGTAATGTAGCAGTTCAAAGTCTCCTCTTATATTAATGTAAATAAGATGAGAGAGAAGACGGGAGATAAGAGATAGGTTCTATGTTACCCGCAAAAGTTTTTCTCAAAAAATTGTATGGCCTATTTTTTTATATATGATTCTTTTGTATTTATACAAGTATTTTTTCATCTTTTGAGTTTTTCTCCCTAAGTTTTTCTTTTTAATAGTCATTTTCATTTTATAAATAAAATGCATATGACCTTTTGAAAAACAAAACAGTTTTTTATAACATTTATATTTTCAAAAATACAACTCATAAAATCTGGGAAGAAGGTCCTTCTTCCCGTATTTCATGGTTGTTGTTAGCAATAGGGCCGATATCGACCACCCACTACTTACATCTTCCACTTTGCTACTAGAGCCAACTTTTGATACACTGGTTTTTTATCCTACTACTTTAGGGTTTACCAAGTTATATCATTTTTTGTTATTGCAAGTAAGTTGCAACTTTTATCCGTTATGCGTTTTTTATACAAAGTAGTTTTTCTACATAACTCACAATAAAGTGTATTTTCTAAACTTATACACTAGGCATATATCTCAACCCCATATTGGTTACATGTTTAGTGAACAATTCTTTTAAGATGCCTTTTGCTAAGGGGTCAGCCAACATATCAGTAGTTGGCATACAACATATAGTTATTTCATTTCTTTTGATATAGACACCCAAAAATTTTCTCAAAAGATTTGATCTTTCACAAATTTTGCCTTTTTAAGAAAAAAATTACGGTTTTGGGTCTTTTAAGGGTTTTCAAATAAAAACACCTTAAACAAACTCATTTCCGTACCAAAATTTTATGGAAGCCTCAAAATAAGGGAAAATTACACTCCTCTCAAAAAAATCTAATTTTAAAAAATACCTAAAAATGATTGTTTTACCCTCAAACCCAAATTGGCAGGATTTTACCTTTTAAAATGATTTCATTCAAGAATAGATGGTTTCAAAAAAGTTTTCTTAAAGACACAAATGAAAATGAGACATTGGAAACCAAACCCAAAAATGTTTGCAAAATGTCAAATTTGCAAAAACTTTTGAAATATAAATCAAATCCAAATCATGTCTCAAAAACTCGCCTAATTGAGGATAGTCCTACTTCGGGACCCTATATCCATCAAAGGGTTAAAGCGGTTTGAAACCCTACACCCAAGGGTTAAAGATATTCGAGACCATACACCCATCAAAAGGGTTAAAGTGATCTGACACCTTACACCCAACAAAGGGTTAAAGTAGTTGAAACGGTAAAGACTAACTCACGGAGCGAAAGCAGGTACCTGTGCAAACAAACACTAAGAATGGAACTCAGTTCTTTTCAAAAATATTTAAAAATTTTGATAGAACTCGTTGTTTTAAAATATATCTCAAATAAAATAGTTTTAAATCATCAAAAGAAATATTTGAAACCATAAATCTGAAATCAAACGCATGATTCAAGTCTGATTAAAGGACAAAGTTGAGAATCAAACCAAAACAAGATCAAATAAAGTTTTCCAATTCGATCACAAAACAAAAACAATGATGCATGGACCAAACTCATTCACCAAAGGTAGACCAAGACAAATGATCAAGTCTCAATGGGTAAAGGAAGTTGAAACCAAGATGGGCTAGGCTAAATCAAGAGCCTAAGATCAAGGGTAAGGACTCGATTGACAATCAAGTTAAACAAGTCGATGTATGAGACTTAAACGAAGACATGAACTAGCCTAAGACAATGGCTCAAGAGGACCCGGTCATAGACTAAAGGGTCAAGCCAAGCCACACTTAGCCGAGACTTCATCAAATATGACACCAAAGGGAACCAAGGACCGCACCTAGTCGGACCACATTTGGCTGCACCAAGCCGAATTGCACCGGATCGCATGGGGTTGCACCTAGCTGCATCAAGGCTAGACCGAACCCACCTTGGCTGACCTATGACCAAGGGGTACCATTACAAGTCCACGTGAAGCATGGTGGCCAACAAGACATCTTTGGAATTTGATCAAGTTTGGGCCCAAGGAAGACCTTGGCCCATATCCAAACCATGGAAGGTCCTATGCCCTTCCCTTGAGTCTTATAAATAGAGTCCTTGGGGCTGGGTTTCCAACATTGAGGGAGGAGAGGAAAGAGACTAAGAAAGAGAGGAAGAGAGAGAGAGAAAGGAGAGGAGAATGAAGGAGTCAATCCCTTCCTAACTCATCCACGTCCGGTGCCCAGTAAGGTCCGATTGCAAGGTTTAATTCTCATACTTTATTTACTTTGATCTCTCCTCATTCTCATTCAATTAAAAGGGGTTGTATTAATAGAGCAATTGTCTCTCCCCATAATGTAATAGTATAGTAATGTTGTCCATTTAATTCCTTTACATTCACGCCTATTACATGTTTGATTTCAAGTTCCTCTTATTTCTCTATATGATATACTGCCTTATATCTTCTAATCCCTTTATGATTAAACTATAAATATATTTCAATTCATTTCCTTCAGTCATTTACTTTAAATTTACTTTGATTAGTTATTTAATTTCGAATGGAATGCATTTATGTATGTTTTAAACGTGGAAATTTATTTTCTCCATCATATATACATCTGATGTTTTATTTTTCATTTCCGTCTCTCTACTCCAAATGATCTAAAATTTGGTACACAATCCTCACATACAAGCCCACATATGATAAATTTTTCAAGAATTTTAGGGTCATACAGCTACATAATTAAATTTGTGGAAAATCGAAAAAATCTATAGTCAAATCTGTTAAACCTATATTTTTGCAATAGTGATTAGGTATTTATCTCATCACTCTGTCTCTAGTGAACCAATTTCAGTAAAACTTATCTCATTAGAAAGCTGACATCCATAGATTTCAAACAAGACCTACTTCATAAATATCGGAGCTTTATACACCAAGATAAAGATATTTCTTTAAACCTATATATTTCTATAATAGATCAGTTCTGAATGCCTGAGCAGAGACATATTATTGATTTAATTATACACAATCACAACACAAAAGAATAGAATAAAATTAGTTACAGAATCTCCATAATCGTTTTTTACTTACTTTAAAAAATTTGGAAATTTTGGAGAATTCGAAATTGTTTAGAAAATTTTGAAAACAAGTTCGAACCAATTTATGTTTTTCAGAACTTTGAAAATTTTTCTTTCATAGGGTAAGTGCATGTTTTTGGTTGATTCAAGTTGATTCGAAAGTGAATTTTGAAAGCACATATTGTTCAAATCAATTCTCAAAGCGTGTATGCTAACCCTTGAGCGCCGATTCAAGAAGGCGTGAGACGAAAAGATCTCACTTCCCCACAATCGCTATACGAAGTTAAAAAATCAATATTTGCTAGTTTAAGCAAACTAGCTACCACGCTCACACAAATGACGTAGATTGAAAACTTATTTCATGTCTCTACTAGACTTTCGAGTAAAATTTTCACATCTACATTGAGCATATCATAAACATAGTGATATTTAACCATTTATGTTTGCTTTTTTATCTACCAACTCCACTCTTAATAAGAGTAATTATTGCATTGTTGTCACAATAAATAATAGTTGGCTCGTTGATTATATTTAGCATCAAATCACGTATGAAACTGCTTATGCAAATGACACTAGTAGCAGTCATACTGCAAGCAACATACTCAACCTCTTGTGTATGCAACGCTACACAACCTTGTTTCTTGCATGCCCAATAAACCGTACCACCTCCAAATAAAAATATTTGTCCTCAAGTTGATTGGTTGTCATGTTTGCTCCTATCAAAGTTAGCATCTAAGTATCCTGTCACTTTGAGTTCATCTTCTTGAAAACAAACTTTCAAGTCTTTTGTTCCTTTAAGATATCTTAAAATCCTTTTTATAGCTATCCAATGTTGTCAACCAGGATTATTTTGATATCTACTCACAATACTAACAACAAAATTGTTATCAGGTCATGTATACAATATAGCATACATCAAGCTACAATATAACATACATCAAGCTACCCACAACCTGTGAATAAGGAACATTTGGCTTATCGTCTCCTTCAGCGGGACAATCAACCTTACTCAATTTGACCCCTTTCACAACAGGTGTAGATGCGAACTTGCATTAACCCATTTTAAACTTATTAAGAATATAATCAATATATTTATCCTCACTTAGGCATAGAAGTTTAGATTCTCTATCTTGAGAAATCTTTATACTAAGGATATAGGATGTTTCTCCATATCTTTCATTTCAAACCTTGAGTTTAACCATAACTTGGTTTTGACAATCATCTTGTTGTCATTCCCAATCAACAATATGTCATCTACATATAATGATAAGATGATAAAGTGACTCCCATTGTTACAAATATATACACAATGATCTAAATCATTAGCTGCAAACTCAAGTTCAATAATGACATTTTGAAAAGTCAAAAACCATTAACGAGGTAACTGTTTAAGGTCATATAAGGATTTTTTCAACCTATATACCTTATCTTCTTGGGCTTCAACTATTTATCCTTGAGGCTGATGCTTATATATGATTTCATCTAAATCTCTATTTACAAAGACAGCTTTTACATCTAACTTATGTAAATCCAAATCATAATATGTTGATATTAACATGATCAAATTTTGCAACAAGAGAATATATCTCAACATAATTTATCCCCTCTTTTTGCGAGAAACCCTTTGCAATCAACTTTGCTTTAAACTTTTAAATTGTTTCATCGACCTTGTATTTCTTTTTGAGAATACATTTACAACCTATGACTTTCCTTCCTCTTAATAAATCAGTACACTACCAGACTTAGTTTTTCTCAATTGATTCAATTTCTTTATACATGACTTTTTTGCAGTCTACAAATTGAGATGAGTTAATAGTCTACTGATATGTTAAGTTATTAGTCAACTCATCTAAATCTATAGAATTACACACTTCCTCTGTAAGGTAAGTATGATAATCCTTCAAGTAGGACATTGTGACCCTAGATATTTTATGTTCACTTAAAGTTTCGGTTTGTTAAAAAAAATCATCTATGGATTGAAATGATGATTGATCTAGATCTACAAAATCATCAACATACTCATTATCATTCTCAAGGATGTCATTATTATATTCTTTTAAGAATTTAGCAATCATACTTTCTATCAGTTCATGATCCTTATTATAAAACTGATACCCTTTAGATCCTTTAGTATATCCAATGAATATACATTTTAAGGATTTACTATCTACATTGTCTATAGTTTAATTAAGGATTTTCACATGAACGATAAATCCCCACCTCTTGAGATGACCTAGGTTTTGTTTTCTCTTAAACCACATTTCATACGATATAGAGAATACAACTTTACATAGAACTCTATTGAGTATATATACAGTTATACTTATCGCTTCTCCCTAAAATACCCTTGGCAGAGAAGCATCTATTAACATAGACCTTGTCATATTCTATAGAATCATGTTATATCTCTTTGATACACCAATCTCGAGTAATTATCGATAAAGGTTATAAAATAAATTTTTCCCGATGTAACCTTACTCTAAAAGATCCACATAAATTAGTGAAAATAATCTCTACTGCTTTTGTTGCCCTAATCACTTCTTTGAGAAATAATTTTCTAGTCATTTTTCCTTCTTTACATGCTTCACATTTATTAAAAGTGTTTTCATGAAAGTTGGGCAATAAATTAGAATTGGTTAATTTTCTCAATTTCTTTAAACTTATATGACGCAATCTTTTATGTCATATATTCACATCAATCACATAGACACTGTCAATATAAGCAGAAGAAGAACATTTATTTTCATTTATATTGAGTTTAAACAATCAATGCTCAACATTAAACAAACCTTAAAAGTTATTCTCTCATGCTTTCCCAAAGTGACTTTGTTAGGAACAAATTTGACCTCCAATCCTTTCTTTACTAATGCAGGAATCAATACAAGATTGTGTCTCATAATGGGCATAAATAATACATTAGTAAGTACAATCGGTATGCCTTATACAAAAATTTTAAACGACCCAACCCAAGAACATTAGAGAAAATATTATTCTCCATATATACCCGATGCTCGCTAGGCTTGTATTCCTTCAGATTCATTGCTTTCTCTTTGCTCTTCGATATATATAAGGTTGCTCTAGAGTCAATCCATCAACCAGCCACCGAGCAGTCCAAATAGAGGCACTCAAAAATGACGCAGATTATGTCATGCTTCTCTGTTAGGCCACATCGTTGATTGTTTCCAACATTGGTGTTCTTGTTGTAGCAGTCTCTTTTATACTGCCCCATCTTACCCGCTTTATTTTTTATTCTTATCAAATTTCTTATTTGGTTTTCTTTTGCCCTAGTTGTTTTTAGACTTAGACCATAGATCATTTTGAGCAACTAGCAACCTTTTCCTTTTATTTTTGTTCATATGTTCTTTTTGACTGTTAGTTTCAGTGGAAGTTCAGAAAGGATAAATTCTGGTTTAAGTCAAAGTGTTGTAGTTACCATGTTATTGGAGGAGGGAGACTATTTAGAATCATGGGTATCTGCATTGGTTCAAGAATCATAGACTTTGCTACAACTAAATCTCTAGCCCTTATCAACATTTGGTTAACATGTTAAACTACCTTCTTTAATTTTATAAGAGTTGTACTTCTGAATGAGTAGTTGTAAATGCAACTTAGTTGTAGTATCATATTTAGTGGTCAAGAAATAGAATAACTCTTCTCAGTTTCAAATTTTTCAAAAATCCTAATCAAGTCATCTTCCATTTAGGTTATTATTATGATCTTGGCTATAATATCATTCGCTAAAAATGTCTTATATTTTTCTTTTTCTTCATGTGTTACAACAGGAGTAGGGGGCTGATATTGTTTCTCTAAGTATATGGTCAACTCCTTCTAAAGTTAAGGCCAGTGGAATTCTCTTTTTTGAAGTTTTAAAATTTAGGTCATTTAACTTTTTAGTCCTTGCCAATTCAGACACATAAATTATAAAAAAAATAAATTAAATTTTTGACAAAGAGTCTTTACATTTTAAGATAAAAAACATAAAACATGCATCAGATGGATTTACATAAGATATTTCATAAAAACCCAACAAAAAATAGGCAGACACCTAAATGGAATATCCACAAGTTTTAAGTACTAAATTATAAATATTTTTAGGCTTTGTACTACAGTTTATTTAACCTATAGTTACTTTTTTGGAAATACTTTAAAAATCGGGGAGTAAATATTTTTAGGCATTGTACTGTAGTTTATTTAACATACAGGTACTTTTTTTAAAATACAATAACAATCGATATTGTATTTGAAAAAATATTGTTCTCGATATTTCTTAGAAAGTACAAGGGTATACTAGTACTTTCCCCAACTGGAAAACTAATAGGGGTATATATGTAAAAACACTTAAATCCTAGGCTTTGTAGTTTCTTAAAAATGACCCGAGATAAATGAGTAAAACTACTCACTAGTTTTTTGTAGTTTCACAAACTGTCAGAGAGCAAAAAAGACTTTTTATACGCATAAGGATACAACAATCTTTTCACATCAAAATATTTAGACATTTCAGTAATTTTGTCTCTTTTTATTTCGCAATTAAATTTTTATATAGGGTTAAATGGTAATTTGTCATACAAAACCACTTCCCCGGGCGGTTTACCGATCGCGGTTTTGCTTAAACTTAAATACGTAGGAGAGAGAGTGAGAGAGAGAGAGACCGAAGAGAGAGAGGCAACCCGTCACCGACAAGTCTACCTCTGGCCGTCTAGGCTCTGCCTCTTTTCGTCTTGGGCTTTTGCCTTTCGTCATATAGGCTCCGCCTCTCTTCCTCTTTGGTTTCAGTATAGAGGGAGAAAAACATAAAGAGGAAACAAAGAGGAGGTCGTCAACGGTTCTTTTCCGTTGGCCTGGTCTTCTCTTTTTTCCTCTTTCTCTTTTTCTGATCTCTATGGCGTTCAAGCCGTTTGTTTACTCTAAGAAAAATGTAACCTACCTAAGGCCACCTTATAAGAGTGGTTTATGGTTGTCTATACATTCCTTTTCCCTTTCTCCTTTCGTTATATTATTTTTTATTATTATTTAAAACAAAAAATACTTACACCGAAAAAAATTATGTTTTCAACAAAATGCTCTCTCATTTTTTTCTTTACATAATCGGCGTAGCTTTTAGAATTGCCAAAGAGCTTCAACTCGCTCTGATACGAGATGTTGGACAGTCGATCAATTTATTGGAGCCGTCAGTAATGTTAGGTTGCGATTTTGTGTTGTGGAAGCTAACTGTGAGATCTCTGTTGATTCTTGTGTGTTTCTCTTTTGCTCTGTTTTTCTTTACTTTCGTAATCTATAGTTGTTCAAAGTCTTCTCTTGTATTCTTGTAAGTAAGATGAGAGATGAGAGATAGTTCTTAGGTTACCCGCAAAGGGTTTTCTCAAAAGATTGCATCGCGTATTTCTTTTTTGTATGATTCTTTTGTATTAATACATAGCTTTTTTCATTTTCCGAGTTTTCCTCTCTCAGCTTTCCTTTTTAACAACCATTTACATTTTATCCAGAAAATGCATGTGACCTTTTCAAAAACAAAACAGTTTTTTATAACGTTTATATTTTCAAAAATGCAACTCAAGAAATCCGGGAAGAGTACCCTTCTTCCCGATGGTTGTTGTTAGTAATGGGCCGATAGTGGCCACCCACTACTTACAAAAAGTAGGTAAAAAAGCAAAGACTATAAATGTTATATACTTGTTGTTTCTTAATATCTCAACCATTTATTTTATTTAATGCATAAATGGCTGAGTTTAAAAGTAAAATAGCAAAGAGTATATGTTACTTGAGCAATGAATATGACCAACCATAGGATGAGCAAATATAAAAAGTGGTAACAGCATATTAGATTCTCTCTCTCTCTCTCTCTCTCTCTCTCTCTCTCTCTCTCTCTCTCTATATATATATATATATATATATATATATATATATAAGTAATTGGGGGTGATTTCTCTCTCTTAAGAGCAGAAGATCCTTACCAGAAGCAAGAACAAATACACGAGCGCTGGGAGCAGCGATGGTGCTGGGATTGTTCTTTATCTTATCCCCCTTAGAGTTCTTCTTGGCATTCGTCACCATCGACCGCGAGCATGCAATCTTCATAGCCTTTGCCAACTTCTCTTTGTTTCCTTTGATGGTGGGTTTTGTGTTATAGATAGTTCCGGCTTTCTGAATGATCTGCTTCGTTTGTCTTCGATTCTATACAAGTTCTTGTATTATACCCAAAGATGTACACATTTTACACAAAAGGTAGCGTAGGGCATTTCCCATTCATATAGGAACTTTTGTACTAAAAACAATGGTATTTCCAATTATAGCTCCTCTAGTATGTAAAATATATATATTCTCACCATCTCAATAGTGTATGAAACAAATGTACATTCTTCCATTAGTGTTGTATTCTAATACATCTTTTTCATCCTGTCAAAATCAATTTTACTGTATAGATGCTTATGACCTTCGTTCTATGCCTTGTGGTGGTAATGATTCGTGACATTACAATCTTTGCCACAACAATGTTGTCCATAAATCAAATTTATTCGTGGATTAGATTTCACTTTATTGTTTAAAGCTCCTTTGAGTGTGCTAGGGGTAGAAGTTTTGTATAAATGTATGGCGATGTTATTAGGTTTTTTTTTATTTAAGTTATTTTCTCTATAAGAGGTGGAATAGAAAACTATTAGGTATTCAAATATTTTCTCTCACATTTTGGTGGCTTAGTTCTTGGTTTCTTCATGATCTGCATTTTCAATTGTATAATACAATCTCTTGCAATGTCTCAAAAGATGTAAATTTCAACATAAAAGAATGACAGTTGGGTTTTAGGCCAGTAGCTATTTATTCTCGATTGATCTCTGGTGAATTTCGCAATGATGCTTTTCATTATTGTGTTTTCTCACATGGAAATTGGGATGCTCTCTCGGTTTGTTGATCTTGCTCATGAATGGTGGGCTCAATGGTATATTGAGTACTCGTAATGTAAAATAGTAATTGAAATCGAGCTATCATTTTATATTGTGCCAAACTTTTTATATATAGAGAAGTCCTTTTTTATATTTTTACATAATTGTTATTATTATATTACAATCTTCTTCAAGCAGTGCATATAGCCTCCCACTAAAATCTCAAGAAATTACCTTTTGTTAATTTTTTCGTAGTTTTATTTCTACTCAGCTGGACCAAAATTAAGCATCATCATACGATTCACAAGAGAATCGAGAATGAAGAGCTATTTGCCCTGGAACCCAACCGCCATTGTTATATTTTGAACTTTAGATCTTTGGATACAACGCAAGAACTTGTATATAAGATGTAGATCATGAAGAAACTGTAACACCCAAGCGTTACTGCACAGGCTGTGCAGTAACGATTTCGTTTTGGAATATGAAAGGCCTTTAAAAGAGACCTTCATAGTGAACATTCTCCAGGAAGATTTTGTGAAAGAATCAGTCGGAATCCGGTGAGTTCACCTATTTTTCAGATTTTCGTTTTTTTTTCGATTCTTGATGAAAAACTTGTTGAAAATCATCGCTTTGGGCTTGGATCGAAGGTTTGAGAAAGAACTAAGTGTTTTAGCAGGTTGGGCAAGTCGAGGGTGTCGATTTGGCCGGGAAACGATTCTAATTCGTCGGATTCTTTTATTTTCTACAACTTTTTTCTTTTCACTTTTGTTTTCCTGTGAAATGCCACCGCCGGTGGTTGTTCTTGGCCTTGTTCGAAAGAGGGGAGGTAGAGGAAGAGGGGGGACACCTTTGCCGACCTTAATCATTGCCGAAAATCAGTGAAATTGATGCCGGAAAACCATGGGAACCGACCTTTTTGGGCGTGTCCCTCGTATACGTGTCGTGTCGTGTCTGAAATGTCATGAACTGACTCTGATTCTTGTCGTGTCCTCGTATCGCATGTTAAGAACCAGTTTTGTGTCAAAACAGGTTCCGTGTTAGGTTTTGTGTCAAAAACGGGTAAAATTTGGGTCGTATCTTGAAATGGGTTTCTAGGTTAGAAACAGGACCTATGTCAGTAGTTACAGGTTCTGTGTTCACACAGTGACACTGTCTATCTATTGTGTCACTCAATTTGGATCGGATATGGATCTAGGTATTAGTTTGGATCTCGAATAGCTTAAACGAATTTAGATTGTGTTTTGGGTGATTTTTGAGTCATTTGGGATCCGATTCGGATACGGTTTATTTTGTTAGATTCATAGTTAAATAAATTTTAATATTTTAATTATTTGTAATTGTTTGGACATTAAAATTGGAGGATTTGGTGGTAATTAGAGTGGCCCAACAGCTTAATGATTGATAAATGTTTTATTGATGTTTGTGAAATGTTATTCGTAATGATGGGTTATTTGATATGCTTTTCAAATAGAACATGTTTATGACATTGATTGATAAAGAGCATGTTTTGATATGCATGTGTTATATGAACATGGTATTTAAACATTGTTTAAATGTTGAACATGATTTGATTTTGGATATTCGTGGATCTAGATATGATTTATAAATGTGATGAACTGTAATTGGTTATGAAAATGTAATAATGTGTTAATATACGAGCCATACTTGTGTGGGTTATGTGGGGTCTCTAGAGACTTGCAAGTCCCTCGGGTGATCCGGCTTAGGGCGAATATAGGGTGTGTTCCCGAGCACTCTGCTGTGAGAGTCGGTGTGGTTACCATCATGGACGAGGTTACCGAGGTCACGTTAGGGAGGGTCGAACGACTCTCGTAGCCTTTGGGGCAGACAAAGTATGGGCGATAATTATCGTAACTAATGATGTGTGTGTGTTTGAGTGTGTCCGTATGAATTTGAGATCATGATTTAAAGGTAATTGTGCTTTGTTATGAAATGATTGTGAAACTATACATGCTTTTAGTATGATTTCTGTTTAAAGATGTTTAACCTCCCTACTGAGCTATGTATAGGAGCTCACCCCATTGTTTTACAGCTCATCCTGATGATAGCACCTCGAAAGCACACGAAGCAGAGTAAGAGTTGGATAGAGCTGCATTTTTGTTTTACATGGTATGATAAATATTAAATGATTTATAAAGTCTTCTTATTTGGGGTTATTGTTAGGTGGGCCCCGCACCATTTTGGACGTGTTGTTTAGAACTTCGATATGAATATTTATTTCAGATAGATATTTCATTGAGTTTAAATTAAATTAGTATTGTATTTGGTTACTGCTCACCATCACGCCCGCGCGAGAAGCGACCACTTGGCATCAGCTCGGGCCGAGTCGTGGTTGTGACGCGAGCGGGTGTGACAAAATCACCCAAAGTGTGAGAGAAAAGAATTGAAGACCTAACAGTTTATATTGTTTACATCTTTGGGTACAAAGCAAGAAATTGTACACAATCGAAAATAGGCGAAGGATCATTCAGAAAGCAAGAACTCAACCACTCACAGCGTGTGGAGAAAAAGATTTGGAAGAACACCTAATTCTTGGTATGCTTATTATTTTTGCATCCGAAGATGTAAACCTTCATATACTATATGCAGGTGTTCTTCCAAATCTCTTTCCCAACGTGTTAACATCGCACTCAGTATGAGTCCTACTTCGTGTAGGACACATAAAATCCAGCTGCATCACACATTCCACCATGAGTGGTAACAAACCATGACATTCATCAGAAAGATCAACAAACCGAGAGAGCATCTCACTTTCCATGCAAGAAAACACAATAATGCAACAGCATCATCAAGTTATCACAAGAGATAAATCGAGAATAAATAGCCACCGGTCTCAAACCCAACTGCCATTCTTATATGTTGAAATTTACATCTTTGGAAATATTGCAAGAGCTTGTATTGAAAATGCAGATCATGAAGAAACCACTAACTCAACCACCACGAAGTGAATCCGCCTAAAATGCACATTAACAGTCGCTAAGAGAAACCATTAGACATTGTTAAGGATTCCAATGCAGATTAATCTGGGTATGGATCTTGGCTCCAGACTCATTTTCATCAGGCTTAGGAGCCCGTTAACAATAAAATTCAAGTGCACCTGTATCTGAAAAATCCATATCCAATGGGGAATCTGAATCCATAATCTGCATTATTTTCATATAAATTACAATCCAATTAATTATTTGGATCCAATCCACTATTGAATTGTTTTACCAAAAGAACCTTCAATGGCACATTGCACATCAGCTAAGTGGTTTGCACGATCTGTGACAGTAGGTCAGGATGGCAACACTCGACTGGGCACCTTAGAGGGGTCGGCCTGACTTGCTCGGGTCATGAACCGAGCTTCTCATGGTTCAGCTTAGTTTGGCTCATGTTGAGCTCGCCCATGTTAGTCATGCAATATAAACGAACCAAACTCGAGCTGGCTTCTAATGATTTGCAAGATAAACAGAGTAATGCATGTACTTAGACATGGCCGATTCCAAACTAGTATGGTTTGGTTAACCACCCAATTTGGTTCCGGTATTTTTTTCTTTAAATTTTTACTGAGTCCAAGCAGTTCTGAACTCAACCCGGAACCACTCCAAAACCAGCGGTTCCAAGTTTTGGTTTACGGAGAACCGATCATATCTACATGTACTCTCCCCTTAGTATGTTTCTTAGATAAGTAATAAAATTATTCGATGTACATATGTGCTTGAAAATGATGTTGAACCCAACTAATTAGACAGTTATAATGTAATTAATCATCAATTTTTTTAATATTAACAAAACTATAATAAAATATAAATATTTATCTTGGTGTCCAATAAAAAAATTTAAGTTTTGACTGAATACTATTCATAAAATGTTGCATTTTTTTGTCAGCTCATCTAACTTGATCCCCGTTCGGCTCAGACGAGCTGATGAGTAGAACATACACAAGATTTTGAGTTGGCCAACAACTCATGAACGTCTCTTGCATGGCTTGTTTGCATCGTTTACCAACCTTATCTCAAATTGCCTGTATAAAAACATAACAATTTATGCTCAAACCTCAACATTAGGATGTTCAAGAAACCGCTGGAACCCAACGTAACCGCTACAAGTTTTAGATGTCGAGCGGTTTGGTTTGATTCGGTTCTAACAAAAAAATAATTGATAGTTTGGTTCATAGTTTCAGTGTTGGAACCAAACCAACACACACGTGTGTGTGTGTGCGCGCACTCTTATATAGATATAGATCTTATTAAGTTTATAAGTCATATATGAGTCTTATAACTATAACTATATATATATATATATATATATATATATATAAGTTTATCTATATGAGTTTTATAACCTCATATACATATTAAATTTGGACCAGATGACATATCTTAAATAATTAAAACTGTAGTTTAGAATCGAACCAAACTGGAACTGTCAGTTCGGTTCTGTTAATACTAGGAGTCTGGAACAGTGGTCTGATTTGAGGTTGAGGCTAAAACTAAATCGAACCATGAACACTCATGGTCAACATGATTAAGAGAACTTCTTGTGTGGTTCGCTTCTGTTTTCAGTTTCGCTCACACGAGGTAACCAGCGAAGAATGAACCGCAAGAGGTGAAGCCAGAGCATTTATCATGGAGGCCTTTAAATAACGGATGGAACTTCGATCGGTGTGAGAATTGCTTGGCAGCATCACTGTCAGATCCGATCTGTGAAAGCGTTGCTCGCGACTGTGAATAACCGGTCTAAAATGCACAGTGACGATCAAACAGACGTAGCCAATAATTCATCTCTGTGGTTTGACAAGAAAATTATAGAAATATTGTTTGATCTTAAAGAACGACATGTATCAACAGTCTCACTTTTGCAAACACACGGCAAGGGATCCCACAAGGCGAACCTCAATGCCGGTTGAAGGATTATGGATGGAGGAGGAAGACGATCAAGCCTCTGCCATCTTCTCCGCAACTCTCAAGCATAATGACGTGAATTCCTAATTGTTTCCTTATTCACCGGGGACAATCCTTTGGAGTTTGGAGTGTATTTGATTCGTGGTTCTGGATCTTGATTTTTTGAGCTTGTAGTTTCAAGTTTTGTTGTCTATTGAAACTTGTCTTCGATATGATTTCATAGTTTCAATAGTTAAAAAGTTAACACTATCAACAAAGTATGCCACAAGAATGAAAATCTACACACCTTCTCTCTCATATATCTGTTATTATAAAAATTCAATCATCAATATCACTTACAAATCAAACATCAAATTATGATTCCCAAGAAAAAGTGGGCCACAAGAACGAAAACCTAAACACATTCTCTCTCATATATTTGTTATTATAAAAATTCAACCATCAATCACTTGCAAATCAAATAAGAAATTATGATTATGAAGAATCACGATTACAAAGCTAATGTGAGTCTAAACATACCGTTCTAGTGTCAACATCCTGAAACTACGAATCAAACCCTAGAACGTTCCCCTCGCCTCCGTTCCAGTGAACTACTCTACTCGGGCTCTTTCGTCAACCATATCTCAGCTTGCTTGTAAAAGATTAACCAATCAAACTTGAACCTGGTCTAATTAGGAACTGATTAGGTGATTCAAGTCACAAACCATTGGCATCCTCAGATAGTGGTGCAAACCAAGTTGAAGGTTCGTGGACTGGCATCCAAATAGATCAGATTCCCTGCTTGCCGCACAACGAATTGATCCAATTACAAGATTACAGAAGCACCTATATGAGAGCACTGCTTTCCTGGAAGAAATTCTGCTTGGAATTGTTTAATGGTAAATAGAATAATGGTTGGGTAAGCAAGGATCCCTTTCCTCGATTTTGAAATGCGTAAGATCGCCAGCCTCTCCCTTTCCTCCAATTAGTCTCTCTCTCTCTCTCTCTCTCTCTCTCTCTCTCTCTCAATTACGCTAAACACAATGAGAGAGAAGAAGGATGCCCAGCTCATCCATCCACCCATCTGTCTCTACCTCTCCCTTCTTCTCTCTCCTCATCTCTCTCTCTCTCTCTCTCTCTCTCTCTCTCTCTCTCTCTCTCTCGTGGGCATCGCCGTTCTTTTCCCGATTCCCATTTTGTATATCAGCCTTGGCGAGAAAAAGCGAGGTAAGTGTTGTAGGAGGATGAGCACGCCCACCATTTCATTTTTGCTCATCCCAGATCTCGTTGATCCTTCGATGCATCTGGGCATCTTCTGATCTCCTCGACCGGTGAGTTAGATGGCATTTACGATGGAATTCTATGCAAAGGTTGGGTGTTTTGGCGCCGATTTATTGTTACCGGGTGTTGTGATCGTCGCCTCTGATATGAATAGTTGGATGTAAATATGCTTGTGTTTGTGGGTGTTTGATTTCTTATCTGAAGGTGGTTCCTGTGCAGACCTGTCTTATGCATGGATCAGATATTATTTCATTGAATTGGAACGAAACCAATTTAGCCCCGATCTATTGGGATTAATAATTGGTTTTCTACTGTCGACGTGAGATCTTGGTTTCTTCTGCACTTGGATTTGCTTAATTTTGTATTTAGATGGACTTTTTCAACATAATGGTTGTTCGATATAGCGAAATGATTTGTATTTGATTAGTTGCCGGGATTTGAGCTCCAATTATTGATGGATTGACCTTCAGAATCTTATTTTGCATAATTTGAACGAAATTCAGTCCTCTTGATCTCAAGATAACAACTGGATCAGTTTGATGAGACATTCTTATTTCAACGAGAAATTATACGGGCTTTGACATAATCTCTGCCGTATCGATGAAAGTTCCGCTTTTGCATTTACATAGGAACTTGGTAGTCATTGATCAGCACAATTACTTATTTATGTGTCTTGAATTGCATTGTCGTTTTGATTTCTGTCACATTATCTCTGTTTGGTTCTGATGGATTTTCTTCTCTTCTGTTATGTACGATGTCGGGCAATGTAGATGATGGAACCCGATCTAGGCAAATTGTTCATTGGTGGGATATCATGGGAGACAACTGAAGATCGTCTTGGGGAATACTTCAAGACTTTTGGTGAAGTTGTAGAGGCTGTCATCATGAAAGACAGGACTACTGGACGGGCTCGCGGATTTGGCTTTGTAGTGTTTGCAGACCCAGCAGTTGCAGATAGAGTTATTTCCGAAAAGCATATGATAGATGGTAGGATGGTATGTTGGTAGTACCCGAGTACTTGTTCCGTAATATATTTATGAAACCTAAACTCTTATCGTCTTTAGATGAGCAAACAATAAATTCAAATGTTCACTTTTGATATTCTTCTTGTTCTGTGATTTATTGTTGGCATGAAAGTCATTTAGCTTTCATCCATTGAAATCCGGTGAGTGATCTAACTAGAGAAATGAAAAAACAATCCTCTCAGGTTGAAGCAAAGAAGGCTGTGCCTAGAGATGATCAACACCTCTTAAACAGAAACATGAGCAACATTCATGGTTCAGGAAGTTTGGCACGGACAAAGAAGATTTTTGTAGGTGGTTTAGCTTCTACTGTTACAGAAACTGATTTCAAGAAGTACTTTGATCAGTTTGGGACTATCTCAGACGTTGTTGTAATGTATGACCACAATACACAGAGGCCTAGAGGATTTGGATTCATTACCTATGATTCAGAGGATGCAGTGGACAGTGTCCTGTTGAAGACTTTCCATGAACTAAACGGTAAGATGGTGGAGGTGAAGAGAGCTGTTCCAAAGGAACTGTCTCCTGGTCCAAATAGAACCCCACTTGGTACTCTTGGTTATGGTCTAAATAGGTTCAGCAATTTGCTTAATGGTTATTCTCAGGGATACATTTCAAACTTGCTTGGTGCATATCAAATGAGGATGGATGGAAGGTTTAGCCCACTGCCAGTTTCTCGCTCTGGATATTCTCCATTTGGTCCACTAACAAACACACAGGCACACACTAGACAAAAGACAGTACAAAGTGCATTTATGCTCACCATATGCAAAAATCTATGCATTGGCCATTTAGACAATCTGTGGCTAAGCAGATTATGTTTCATAAGGATTTAAATGTTAATGTTCTTAGCATTTTGGTTCACAAAATCCATTCCATGTGCAAATATTGAGTCCCTAGTTTTCTGCATATGGTGATTATGTATTTACATGCATAAGTATATATATTATTTGTTTGTTTGTTTGTTTGATTATATATGTACTATTTTTGCCGGAAGAACACTTCTTTTACATTGTCTTCTCCTAGTGTATCGTGCTCAACTTACTTGTGTCTGTGAATATGTCTGTTAGAAATTTTCATAAAAAGTGAAGCCATAGAGTATGATTACCATATTCAGTGAAGTGTTCTTTTCCCTTTCTTGTATCTTCTTTTCCTTCGGGAATAGATGCAAAACTTATCTTCTTACAAAAGTTTTCCTTTACTTTGAAATTGAGAAAATTGTTGTATCAAAGTCCTGAAAATGGTGAAACTGACTTGGTTGTTTCTAGAAATTAGGGTAAAAGCTGCAATTGCTATACCGTGCTTCAAGGCCTTAGTTGGTTCCGTCTATTTTCCCTCTGCCTTTGCTCAGATTGGAAAAGCAAGCAAGAATCAATGATTGATCTGTTGAAACTGTTGTCTGGAAAAGCAAGCAATAATCGATGATTAATGTCCTTATAACCACAAAAGTCTTCTGTGTTTGCTTCTATTAGCAAGAATCATCGCCTAATGTGAATCCTGTTCTTTCTTGCAGGCCAAGGAGATGTTGATCGAGGCATCAACGACATATGCTCTCTTTTCAGATGTAGCCGTCATGATCTAAACGTGGCGTGCTAAAGCTTCATTAGATTCTTTCCTTGAACTTGTGATATTCAGATTCATAAGAAACCCCATAAAATTACACCTAAAAGTTTTGATTGCAGACTGATTTTCAATGCTTGCAGTAGAGTAGGTTGTCTGTTTGTTGTCTGAAATTTTCGGTTTTAGCTCCTTGGTTCCTCCTGTTTGGAAAAACGATGAAGTCTCTGGTAATAATTCACTTGAATAGTGTGTGATATGATGAAGCACTATTATCTCATTCCAGAAAATGTTGAAGCAACAATCGATAAGCCACAGGAAACAATCATCATGATTCCAGTATTCTGGAGCACATATGCACACTCATGGACCTGCATGCGTGCATGCACACACACTTATAATGTTTTCCTTGAACCTTAAAGCACATGAATTTTTCACTTTTTTTTTCATTTTTGCAACTATTGTTTCAAGAAACAAAGTTGATGCAATACTTTCATTTCAATCATGAGAGATCCATATTGGTATTTGTCATGTCAGATTTATGAACCAAAAATCAGCACAAAACTTTAAAAGTTTATTTTGGATCATTGTCGTCTTCCGTAATCTTAATGATCTTGATTAGACATTTGCTTGTCATTTGCACATATTACACTAGCAGGATTGTGGTTGCATTTCCAAATCAAGCGATTTGACATGACAATCTCTTATTTTCTTTTGCAGGTCTCAGCAAGCAAAGGGTAAATATACTTCTGTCCACAGGACCGATTCTATTAATAATTGTTGAACTTACAAGCAATTTGATCTGTTATCTACAATTCTATATTAGTTTTCACAATATGCTATGTTGATAAATCATAAAGTGTCATTTTTGTACACTGTACTCGTTTATTAATGTGAAACATTCACTTTCTTATAATGATGCACAAATAGTAACAGGTTCATGCACGCAGATGTGTGTGAGTAGATACCTGTCAAATCCCCCTCCACCCACCTTCTAAACACACACATGAACATATTTATGTATACCTACGAACATAATTCAATCAATTGAAAGCTTCATAAAAAAGTCACTAAGTAGAACAGCATATAAAGATAATATGGTTATGATTTCTACAAATCCACTTCTAGCCTCGTAGCTTTAAAACTATAGATTAATCTTTGAAATAAAGCAGTGCTTTTCGGATTTCATATAGAACGTACCTTGTAATCTAGGACAAGGAATGCCCAACAAATTTCTAGTACTTCATTCGAAGTACTAAATCCTTTCAAGAGAAAGAAGCGGAAAGGAGAACTAGATGGGCACCAGGAGGAGGATTACTTTCAGTATCATCTATCTTACAGTTAATTAACTTGACAAGCAATCTATTCTTTTAGTTGATAAGCCTTATTTGGCTATGTTGAAGACTATTTACTTTTATTGTTAATTATCTACTTTGGGTCGCCTGGCTCCTATTAGATCATATTCCGATCCAATAGGAGTCATATGTCATCTCTTTTACTTGCTAGGGTAGATTAGTCTTTCAAGTTATAAACCATTATATATATTAACCCTAATTAAAATGAGTCTTTAAGTGAAATAAAGAGAGAGAGTGGATGGCTGCACATGTGGAGGCATCGGCCTTTGTTTCACTTTAGTGATAAAAATTTGTATGATTTGTGATGTGTTTATGTTTTGGGTTGTTTAACAACATGGTATCATAGCCTAATCTCTATTATTAGGTCATTTTTTCATGATTCTACTGCAGTTTCCAAAGAGAAAATGTGTGTAGGGCAGCGTGAACCAGGCATAGTCGCAAAAATTTGAATCAAGTCAGTTTTATCTTCAAGAATAGTCGTTACGAAAAAGAATTTCTAGAAAAAAGAATGTTAAAATATCTTCAGCCCTAAAAGAAAGGGGTTTTCTTTATATCTAACAAAGGTAAAATGGTAGACTGTGGAGAAAATGTTATTTCAAAGATAGGAGAATGATTTCAAATTACAAACATCAAATTACATGGTAGAAATTACCTACAATGGGTCAAATTGATTGAACTAATTTTTTGACAAGGGGGCGATGGGGTTATTTGACTGGAGACATTCCCACTCCCCACTTAACTTTGACTGGAGATATTATCACTCCCTACTTAACTAATTCTTCCTATTCTAAATGGCATAATTAAAACGCCCTAGTAAGTGCATGGCTCATTCAGTCCATGATATCATCCATTGCAAATACCTTTATGTTTGTAGAATCAACTAAAGATATTTGGGCGGTTGTTCATGATATTTATGCTCAGAGAAAGAATATTGTAAAGAAGTATGAGATTATAGAAAGAATCTGCAAATACAGACAAGGAGAAAGATCAATGAGTGACTACTATGCAGAACTTCATGGCTTATGGAAAGAATTACAATACTACTCAAAGACCAAATATCAAAGTTACATGAAGGAACAAACGAGTGATATTGAAGAACGAAAAGTGTTTGATCTTTTGTGGGATATCTCTTATAAATATGAGGCAATTAAGAATAATATCATAAGTAGAGAAGAACTTCCTTGGTTCAGTAGAGTATACTCCTTACTACTAGTAGAAGAGGATAAAATACGTTTAGAGAAAGAAGAGAAAATAAGCTAAGAAACGATTGCATTTGTGGGCAAAAATGTATCTAATTATTCAGGATCTCATGACAGAGAAGGTTATAGAGGTTGTGGTAGAGGTTAGTTCCAATCTACTCCAGATGAAAAGGATAAGTTTAGTTATTCACATTGTGGGAAAACTCGACATACAAAAGAAACTTATTGGGAACTAGTGGGCAGACCCAACTATAATTAGATCATACTGAATAAAGCATATTTCAATGATCAAGTTGAAAGACAAAATCTGGAAACTGGACTGAGTTCATTGGCTAATATAAAGAAGAAAGTCAAAGAACTTAAAGTGAGACTAATTGAATCACAAATTGCATCTATATCCCGTGGCATATCCTTTTTCGTTTATCGCTTCTAGTAATTCACTTGTTCCTAATTCAAGAATATGGATAGTCGACTCAAGCATAACATATCATATGGTTGACCGTCAAGAATATTTCTATGACTATCAGTTGATTCAGAATAGTGTTGGTATTAATTTGGTCGATGGGTCTAATACTCTTATTATGAGGAAAGGAAGTATAATCACTGCTTTTGGGACTCTTAAATATGTTCTGCATGTTTCCAATATTTCAATCAATCTCTTATCAATTTATGTTCTAACATAGGACTTGGATTATGTGGTAACCTTTAAATTCTATGTGTTGTACTTTTCATGAATTGAGGACCAAGAGGATCTTTGGTCAGGGTAACTTGAGGAGAGGACTTTATTTTTATGAGGAAATGACCAGGACAGCTATGCTGTCTACTCTAACTTCAAAAGGGGAGAAGAAAGAGTTGATATTATAGCATCGACGATTGGGCCATTTATCTATTTCTAAGATTAGTATTCTATTACCTGAATTTTCGAGATGTAGTGATTTGTTTTTACAATGTGACACTTGCAAAAAGGCCAAAAATCATCTTGCATCATTTCCTTTGAATGAAACTAAAGCTTCAAAAACATTTGAAATTGTTCATTCTGATGTTTGGGGCCCATGTTCTATTACTTTATTGTATGGTCATAAATACTTTATTTCTTTTATCAATGACTGCACTAGATTTACTATGATTTATCTCATGAAGACCAAAGATAAGGTGAAGAACATTTTGCCTACATACTGCAAATTTTATCCATACCCAATTTTAGGTGCTAATTCAAGTCATTCGTAGTGATAATGGAGGAGAGTATATATCTCAATCACTATGTTCATTTTTCCAAAGTTAAGGAATTCTACACCAAACATCTTGTTTTTATTCTCCACAATAAAAAGAAGTCTTTAAAAGAAAAAATAAACATATGTTAGAAGTTGCTAGAACATTGGTTATTGGGTATAATGTTCCTAAATTTTATCGGAGAGAAGTTGTTCTAACCGTATTAATTTTTATAAATCACATGCCCACTTGGGTCTTTAATGGTGATTCTCCTTTTCATGCTTTATGTCCTAAAAAAAGGAAATTTCAAGTACCTCTTAAAGTATTTGAATGCACCTATTTTGTTTATATTCACAATAATTCTAGAGATAAATTGGATGCTAGAGTTATTAAGTGTATTTTCTTGTGCTACTCTTCCACTCATATGTTACAATAGATGTTACTTTTCATGAAAACTTGTTGTTTTATGGTGTTAATGAAAATCAATCATCAAATTAGCCTGCTTCAATTGTACTACTGATTCCACCATTGGAAGAGTCTCACAAGGTTTAACAGGAAAAAGAGGCTGCAAAAGAAAGAAGATGTCAAACGTATTCAAGAGGCGAGAGAAAGATATTCCTCCTAAATCCTAATATTACCCTAGATCAAAATCCTTACCATGAATCAGCTCCTATTCCAACTTAGGTAACTCATTCAATCTTTTCTAATGATTGTGATAATTTACCTATTGTTCTTTGGAAGGGTAAACGTGAAGCTGCTAGATATCTTATACACAAGATGGTTTTATATACTAATTATCGAAAAAAGTATCATTTGTTTATGACGAATGCAAATAATATTTATATTCCCAAAGCATTTGAAGAGGCCGAACAAAATTGAGATTGGAGGACAACTATGAATGAAGAAATCATAGCATTAGAAAGAGAGACATTTATACCTGTTGCAAAAATGAGTATCATCATAATCCTCTTAAGTGTAGCCGTTAACCAAGATGGGAACTATGGCAATTGATGGTAGAAATGCATTTCTTCAGGGAGATCTTACTGAGGACATCTACATGGACTTACCTTTGGGATATTATCAAGCGAAGATGTCATCAAAAGTATGCAAACTAAAAAAATTATTTATGGTTTTAAGCAATCACGTAGAGCTTGCTTTCAAAAGTTTAGTAATGGTATTCTTGGTTTGGTTTTCACACGATGCATTAGTGATCACACTTTATTTATCAAGAGGGACAAGAAAAACTATTCTCTTGATTGTGTATGTTGATGATATTATTATTATTGGCGATAATGTGGAATGAATTACTTATTTGAAAAAACATCTACATGCTTTATTTGATCTGAAGACCTAGGAAGATTATACTATTTTTTAGGGATTGAAATTGTTCGAAGCAAGGGTTGTTTGTTTTTAAGTCAAAAAAGTATACTCTTAATTTATTAAAGGAGACAAAATAGAAGATTGTCGGGTATTCTCTATTCTCATTAAGATTCAAAAGGAAGCTGCTAGAAATTCTAATGAACCCTATGAAAATGTGGGGAGATATCAAAGATTAGTGGGAAAATTGATATATCTCACAATTACCAGACCCGATATCAGTTTTGCGGTCAGCTATGTTAGTAGATGGATGCATTCACCATCAAGACACCATATGAATATTGTATTTCATATCATCAGATATCTGAAATCATCTATCACCCACTCTTTACTATACTCCCCATATGGATCACTTGATATTGAAATTTTTTCACATGTTGATTGGGTAGGTTCCACATATGACAGAAGATCTACTTAAGGTATATAGTATGTCTGAGAGGTAATATTGTTTCATGAAAGAGCAAGAAACAATCTCTTGTGGTTAGATCAACTGCAGAGGCAGAATATCGTGTTATATCTCTTGGTATGTGCGAGGGTATATGGGTAATATCACTAATGAAGGAAATTAGTTTTGGAAGAAACTCTCTGATTAATTTCTTTACTGACAGCAAGGCAACTCTTCAAATAACATCTAATCCAGTCCTTCATGAAAAAACCAAGCATATTGAAGTAGATTGTCACTTCATTCGAGAGAAGGTGAACCATAAAATATTCAGTATCATCCATATTTGTTGAGAGAATCAGTTGGCAAATATTCTTACTAAACGAGTGACTGCAAATGAACTAAAGAAGGCTCTTTGAAAGTTGGGGATCTCTACTGTTCAAGACTCAACTTGAGGGGGTGTGTTGAAGACTATTTACTTTTATTGTTAATTATCTAGTTTGAGTCGTATGAGCCATATGTCATGTTTTTTACTTACTAGGGGTAGATTAGTCTTTTAAGTTATAAACCATTATATATACTAACCCTAATTGTAATGATTTTTTAAGTGAAATAAAGAGAGAGAGTGGATGGCTGCACATGTGGAGGCACCGGCC
Source organism: Brasenia schreberi (assembly GCA_036023115.1). Lineage (NCBI taxonomy): Eukaryota > Viridiplantae > Streptophyta > Magnoliopsida > Nymphaeales > Cabombaceae > Brasenia > Brasenia schreberi. Next base: position 5,125,230 of record JAYKKT010000090.1, on the reverse strand, counting down.
CTCATTTTACTTCAGTGATAAAGATTTATATGTTTTGTGATGTGTTTATGTTTTGGGTTGTTTAACAAGGATCTTCGCTTTGAAGAGAATTTATCTTATAGAGTTGGCTTTTCTAGCATGAAAATTTTGAGTCTAGTGCATTTCATGCCTAATGCGTGCTTTATATTTTTAGATTTCTTGTTCCTCCAAGTGATTTTTGTGTATTTGTATTTAATACCTTAATTTGTTTTTGCCTTGTAATTTCTATCAAGAATCAGTTCCGGACTATCATTTGTATAAGCTTGAAAGTTTTCCCTATGTTGTTTTTTAGCATGCCAGATATCTTTGTCTGTTACACTTGATTTGGGGGATTCAGCATATGGCATCTCTTATGCATATGACCTCCAGTATCTAATGTCACAGTTTAAATTTGTAAGGTAATAGCTTATGATGACTGAAATTCTTGCTAGAGTACTAGTGCATGTTCATGATAGACAAGTATTCTCTCAAATCAGAATTCCTTTTGATATGATTATGTGGCATTGTGGAGAAAATTTTAGAGCAACACGCTTCACCATGATCAACACATGAAGCTATATTTGCCATAACTCGATTTGCCAATCTTGTTCCAGGTTGGTGATGGGATGGCTGAAATTTTCAGTGTCTAGACAAAAGTTTGACTGTGTAACATATCCGAGCACTGTAAGCATTCCAATTGCACTTTAAGAGCGTATTATGAAGATAAGATCCTTAAATGGGGTGACACAAAATGCAGGGGTATCCTATTCCAGTGCAAGTTGAAAAAGTTGAAAGTATCCTTCTATACGTAGTATGAGAGCTTCTGTTTGTTATTCTCACATCAACATTTCCTGGAGAGTTGGAGTTCTTTGCCTCCTGAAATTACGTACTACCTTACTTAGAAATTGGAAATCATCAAATTTGATGTTTTTGTTTCATGATAATGCAAATTTTTATGGATTTCAATTGTTGCTCATTTTATAAATGATGATTTTACTACGAGCAATGTCAATCATAAAACTTGCATGTTATCTTGTGATCATAGGCTCGTAGCCCTGAAATATGACAAAATGTTCAGCTTATAGAGCTTTAACAATGTTTTCCGCAAGGAGCACTGATACAATCTTAATCTCCATATTTTATTATACTTAGATACAAGTATACCCATGGTAATATTTTTTTCTAAAAACAATCATATTTTGTGGAGATCACTAGTTTATGATGCTAGATGGAGCCCTATGGTTGTGTTGATGTGAAAAAAGTAATCAGTACTATGCCCTGAAACAGCTTGTTCAGACACAAGTTCTCTGGCAGAAACAATTGTGTACATCCTTAATCGAGATCATCTAGATATCATTAGTACTGCGAGGTACATATTGGTTGTTGAGAAGGAGACAAGTACATCTTTTTCTTGTTACTACGGAGTACGTTTCAATTGTTTTGCCATGTTGTCCTCTCTTTCAAATTTAATAAATTTTATCTTGTGTAGTGTTTCAGCGGTTAGCAGATGACAGATTTTGTGAATCAAATCGTTGTATAATTCTCACAGTGAGGAAACACTTTCTTTTTTCACTTACCAAACCGTAAAATATGACCATTTGTACAGATTTAAATTTTGTTTCAGGGAAGATGTTATCCTGATGTTTCCACGAGAAGGTATCATTTTGCATTTGCAGACTTCTCTGATTGTGTCGGTCCTCTTGTTCATCTCCATTAATATGATTATGGTGTTGTCAGATTTTTACGGCTTCTTATAGATGAACTCTGCTTGCCTGCCTACTGCTTGATTGACTGTGACCCCTATGGCTTTGACATACTGATGACATACAGATTTGGCTCAATGGTAAGGCATGCTAGATGGTGCTCCTAGGAACATATGTAATATGTATCAACCGATTTACTTACATTTATTTGCATTTTGCATTTTGCACTTTATATTCTTGTCTGCCGTTGGTGGTTCAATGCGTGAGGCTTGACCCCTGTACACACTTTGATCATCTCTATCCATTTATCTTTAAATACTAAGTGCTCAGCTATTGGTGATGCCACAATAGCTAACCTGAAAGTTGCAGCTAATTTTTGGCTTTTTATTGAAGATTACAAGCTTATGAATGTAATCTATTGTTGAAGCAAATGGCGTTCGATGCAAAGTCGCTTTGTGTACCCGGTTACGTGGTATGGGAGCTTTTCCTTCTGACCTTGAGGAATACCATCTTCCAGAACGTTGTCTAGTTCCACTTACGGCAAGAGGTGATCCAAGGAAATCTTATTGGTCATTTGATCTTAGCTTTTAAGGTAATTTTTATTTATATTAATAAATTGCATGTTATCTTACATTGTCCTCAGATAAGAAGAAAGCCAAAGCCATGCTGCAAAGATGTTATTTGCATCAACAGGCACCAGAGTGGAGGTTAGTTGAGTACAGTTTAATAGACTTAAAGCTCGACATTCTTCGCTAAGTTAATCTCTGTTTCGAAGAAAAGGAGGAAATTATATTGATAGATCGATTTTTTCAATTAACTAAAGCACCATTATCAATTTCCGTGATATTGGCTTGAATTCTTTAACTTGTGTACTTCCTTTCTCGAATTTCTATTGAAATGCGCTTGAACAGGTTAGAGCTTCAGGTTATGCTGCAAGGAGGAGTTAAATTTGAGATTGAAGCATTATCAGTAACTTCCTTCTCTACTTTCAACAACAACAACAACAACTAAGCCTTTTCCCATACTAGACGGGGTCGGCTACATGGATTCTTTGTTTCCACAGATCTCTATCGTGTGCCATGTTAGCAGTTAACTCCCAATAAGCTAGATCATTCTTTATTGTTTCTTTCCAACACTTTTGTGGTCGTCCTCTACCTCTTTTAATACTTTCCAAATTTAGTTTTTCTAACCTTCTTACAGGTTCTTCTTTTGATCTTCTTTCTATATGTCCAAACCATCTTAAACGATGTTCTCTCATTTTATCCTCTATTGGTGCCACTCCTAATTTGTTTCTAATAACCTCATTATGTATACGGTCTTTTCTTGTATGACCACTCATCCATCTCAACATCTTCATTTCTGTCACAGACATCTTTTGTACATGTTGATGATTAACTACCCAACACTCAGAACCATAAAACATGGCAGGCCTAACTGTTGCTCTATAATATTTACCTTTTAATTTTAATGGTATCTTCTTATCACAAAGAATACCTGATGCTCCTCTCCATTTTAACCAACCAGCATTAAGTCTATGTGTAACATCTCCATCAACTCTTCCATCACTTTGAAAAATTGACCCTAGGTATTTAAAAGTTTCCTTTTGGGAATGCAATGTGTGCCAATTTTAATTTCTATGTCCTCTGAAGTAGCCAAATGATCAAACTTACATTCCATATATTCTGTCTTTTGTTCTACTAAGTCGGAGGCCTTTGTTTTCTAATATTTCTCTCCATAGTTCCAATTTTCTATTAACTTTTTCCTTAGACTCCTCCACTAATACAATGTCATCTGCAAATAACATACACCAAGGTACTTCATCTTGAATATGTTTTGTTAACTCATCCATCACCATTATAAATAAGTATGGACTTAAAGTTGATCCTTGATGTAACCCAATATTAACTTCAAAGAAGTCTGTTGTTCCTTCATGAGTCCTCACACATGTTTTTGCACCATCATACATGTCTCTTATAAGGTTAATATATGTCAACGGGATACCTCTTTTTTCCAAAGTTCTCCAAAGAACCTCCCTCGGTACCCTATCATAAGCTTTTTCTAGATCAATAAATATCATGTGAAGGTCTTTCTTTTTTGCTCTAAAATGTTCCATAAGACGTCTCAAAAGGTGGATCGCTTCAATAGTAGATCTACCTGGCATAAATCCAAATTGGTTCTCTGTTGTACTTGATATTTGTCTTAACCTACGTTCGATAATTCTTTCCCATAATTTCATAGTATGACTCATTAACTTGATACCTCGATAATTTGAACAATTTTGAATGTCTCCCTTGTTCTTATATACAGGTATAAGTGTACTTGCTCTCCATTTCTCGGGCATCTTTTGGTTTTTCCATATTTCATTAAATAGTCTTGTGAGCCAAGTGATTCCTATTTCTCCTAGTATTTTCCAAACTTCTATAGGAATATTATCTGGTCCTACCGATTTACCACTCTTCATATGTTTAAGACCCTCTTTGACTTCATTCTTTTGAATACGTCGGTAGAAATTGTGGTTTATATACTTTTTTGACTTGGCTAAATCTCCTAAACTAAAACTAACATCCTTATTTTCATTAAAAAGATTATAAAAATAGTTTTTCCATCTATTTCTTATATCATCATTTGCCACTAGAATTTTTTCATCCTCGTCTTTTATGCATCTAACATAATTAAGATCTTTAGTTTTCTTATCTCTAGCTCTAGCTATCCTAAAAATATCTCTTTCACCCTCTTTTGAGTTGAGTTTTTTATATAAGTCCTCCCAAATCTTAGCTTTTGCTTCACTAACGGCCTTTTTTGCTTCCTTCTTTGCTTTCTTATAAGCTTCTAAAGTTTCACTAGTTTTCTTAGCATAATGTAATTTATAACATGCCCTCTTTGCCTTGATATTATTTTGTACTACTTCACTCCACCACCAAGCTTCTTTTTGTGCCGGTACACCTCCCTTAGATACCCCTAACACATCTTTCGCCACTTTCCTAATATGTATAGCCATATTGTTCCACATATCAGAGGGTGTGCCAACATAATTCCAAACATCTCCTTGAAGGACTTTCTGTTTAAATATATCTTCTTTTTCGCTTTTGAGGTTCCACCATTTAGTCCGAATAGCTCGATGCACTCTTTTCTTCTTTGTCCATTTTTTTATTTGTAAATCCATAACTAAAAGTCGATGTTGGGTGATTAAGCTTTCTCCTGGAATTACCTTACAATCTTTACAACACGCTCTATCTTTTTTTCTACAAATAAAGTAATCAATTTGTGTTTGTGATAAGCCACTCTTATAAGTAATTAAATGTTCATCTCGTTTTTTGAAGATTGTATTGACTATAAAGAGATCAAATGACATAGCAAAATTTAAAATCTCCCTACCTTCCTCATTTATATCCCCATAACCAAAGTTTCCATGAATCCCTTGATATCCTAATGCCTCTTTACCGACATGTCCATTTAAATCTCCTCCTAAACAAATCATCTCCCTTTGTGGAATCTTTTGAAACACCTTATCTAACTCTTCCCAAAAAACTGTCTTTATACTATCTTCTAGTCCTACTTGGGGTGCGTAAGCACAAACTATATTCAAAACCTCTACTCCTAACACTAATTTCAATGTCATGATTCGGTCACCATATCGTTGTATGTCTACTACACTCTCCTTTAAATCTTTATTTATGATAATACCAACTCCGTTTCGGACCTTTTCTTTACCTGAGTACCATAATTTAAAACCTGTATCCTCTATCTCCTTTGCTTTTTCTCCAACCCATTTTGTCTCTTGTAAACATAGAATATGAATATTTCTCCGAATCATAGTATCTACCACCTCCATTAGCTTACCCGATAATGTTCCAATATTCCAAGAACCATACGAATCTTATTATCTAGGACTAGCTTCCTTACCCCCCGCATCCGTCCATAATCAAAATGCGGAGACCCTCTCTGAAAATTTTTCACTACATTCGGGCGGCAATGTAGCGGGACTAACTTCTTTACCCACACCCGTCCATGATGTGGGAACCCTCTCTGCAATTGATTCACTACATTCGGGCGAAAATGTAGTGGCCCTTGCTTACTTCTTACTGCATTCGGGCTCTACAGCACGTCGCTAAGCGGGGACGCCCCAAAGAAACTTCCTTCTCTACTTTGTCACAAAAATATATTCCTTCTAAAATTGAATTCTCAATGTACATCTAACTTTTCAGTCAGTGTCCGCCATCTTTTTTTTGGTTCCTTAGTAAAGATTATAAACTGCTAAGATTATGTATCTTTTGTGCAAAATAGCTCAAATCATAAACCCCAATCAGCAATTCATGTGAGTTCACAAAGTCGAATCCTATCATTTCTTATCAATTGAAATACTTTATGTCTGCACACGCTCGTGCATGGTGTGTGTGTGTGTGTGTGTGTGAGTGAGAGGGAGAGGGAGACATCTATGTGTGTGTTTGTGTCATATGTATATGTAAAGCTTTATACTATGAGGAATGCTAGTTATTTATGACCACATTACTTGAGGACAATGAACTCCGCATTAGTGATTTTGTTAAGATAAACGAAGTTGCATATGGAAGCAAGGTGTGTTATGGAAGGAAAGTGGCATGTTCTCATTTGGTTATGGGAGGGTTCGTGACAATGGTGATCATTGAGGCGCTTGGTCATGAGTAAAGGCCGATGACCTACTTTATCAACTTTTAGGTGACAAGGGCAGGGGACCAACAATCTTATCCCCAATCTTTAAGAACCTATAATTGAGATTGAAAACTGTTTTTTTTTTTGTACAACAAGAGGCAGAAGCCCTGCTGGGTGAGCTGACGCCTTGAGTACGAAAACTATTTTCAAATAACCATGAATTATTTCCCACTCTTATATCTACCACGTTCCAAAGTACTTCAACCAGCAACTATCAGCATCCTGCCATCAACATTCTTGTGTATGCCACTTTGCCGAATGCCGCCCTCAGCCATTTGATAAGGGACCGCCGCCTCTGTTATTCTTCTCATATTCCGAAAAGGTTGAATGCCTATGTTTGGTATTCCTTTTGTGTTTTGAATAATGTTAATAAATCATAGGGTATTGTATTATATGATATAGTTTTATCACGTATTGGTACTTGAATCAATACAATTCATGCATCTGTATCATTATATACAATATATCGAACCGTATGATATGGTGTGAAACGGTTCTCATATCACTCCTGTATCGTATAATATGGTGTAGATTTTTCAGGTTTTTCAACTTTCGAAGCCCGAAGTTTTAAACTCTCCACGATTAACTTCATCCTTCCTACAGTTTCCTCTTTCCAAGATGCCCTCTCCTCTCTCCTTCAAGATGACCGGATGCACTTATTCCATCCTTTTCCTCACATTCACATTCAGCCTTTTCATACTTATGCCTGCATTGAGCGCCTTCTTTGCATTCGCCATCTGAACTTCCATTGTCGCGTGCTAGATTCGTTATTTTCCTTGCTTTTGGTATTTTTTATAATAAATGCCTACATGCCACATCTTGCTTGCATTTGGCATTCGACCTTCACACCGAATACCTAAATTCGACCTCTAATTGCATTCGACATTTGGTTATTTTGTACCAAATCATTCTCCTTGCTGTTTACCTTTCGGCCTTTTCACACATAATGACTAATTGAATGCTGAATGCTGGCATTCAATCTTGGTGTTAAAAAAAGCCGAGTACCAAATGCAAGAAAATTATTTGAGTGTATGTATCCAATCCACTATAATGATATATCATTTTCAGTACACTAATATTAATTATTTGTTTTAAAATTATTTGGTTTTGTATTGGGTCAGATAACAAATAAGCTCGGTAGACGTCAAGTTTGGGTTTGGTCGCCTTTCGAGGGTCTTTGGGCTTGGCTCTGTTCAGCTTTTGGGTTCCGCAAAACGACCCAGGGTCAAGCATGATTCAATTCGCGTTCCTTCTTTCTACATCTCATCGCCGAACTATTCTACATTCAAGAAGGACACTAGCACGCCCAACTTGAATCATGCTTTTAATTCACTCTCTTTCCATAGCTTAAGAGGGGAGGATGGTCGAGTATTATCCCTTTATGCTTAAGTTTTTGTAATTATGAAGTTTATATGCTTATGAAAAATTTAATTAGGAATTGAAAAACAAAAAAAATAAGAAAATATTCAACAAAGTTACATAATGAAATGCAGATTTATGGACCAAAGTGCACAAGAAGATTGAGAATTTAATCTTAAAGAGAGTCAAAAGCATTGCTTGTAATAAGTACAATTTGATGAATGTTATTCAAATTGACTTGAGTGCACCAAATAAGAGTTTTTTTCACAAGACCTTATAAGGAACGGTGGTGTGTGATAAATCAAGACAGATGGAAACAAATTCACAAAATTATGAAACATTACACTTGATTAATGGTGAGCCTTGGTGTAGAAGGAACCATGACTCTATTAGCTCATGGGTCGGCTCGAAAGAACCTTCAAATCAAAAGGTCATGAGTTTGATACCCAAAGGCATGTCTGCATATGTCCAGCTTGCCTGTAACTGATGGTTAAGGTCAGTGGTGGATCTAGAAATTTTCTCGAGATGGGTCAAGTTATATATATATATATATATATATATATATATATATATATATATATATATATATATATATATATATATATATATATATATATATATATATAAAGTTAAGGTATTGAGCTTTGATAAAGTAGTATGGATCACATATTTCTGCTTGAATGAAGGATTGATTGAGAATGGTGTAAGGCGACTTTACAATAGTGGGGGTGACAATTTCCATCGTTCCTCATGCTAACTTATATCGGTTCAATTTATATGCATTAAAGTTCCATAAATTTTCATAATTTATATCTTATGGCCAATAAAAAATTATGTAAGTTTCAATTAAAAGAAGCAATTAGTCGCTCAATAAGATGGTGAAAACCTGAAAACTTGATACTTCTGGATCTTATTGGATCCTACTTTTAAGTCCAATTCAATGCTTGCTTGTGTAAACACCACAAGTCGGTTTCCTAAAGTGATGAACTCCTTCCCGTTGCATATCCAGCATCAAGCCCAGATAATTGTGAACTGAGGCACTTGTAGTTCGTCTCAGTTTGATGCAAATTCTTGAGATGAATCCAAATTTTTTTAATAAACATTTAGACAACAAAAGGATAATTAAATTACATAAAATTATATAAATAGTTTTTTAGTATTACTAATTGGATTTTCCAGAGGAAACTCTCAAAATATGCAAATTATGTTAATTAAAAACTTGAAATGCATGAGAGAATATGCTAACAATGTGGTAGGCCTGGTAAATGAACTGAGCCACTTGTAGTTCGTCTCAGTTTGATGCATCCCTCAGTCATTTGAATTGGGTCCATTAAACCATTTGAATTGAACATGAACATGGTATGCTCAGCTGAGTTCAGCTTCTCACCAACGAAATTCTTAAACTTGTATCAAACCATATCCTCAAGATAATTGTTTTATATAAATGGACATTTTTCTTGTAACTTCTTCACAAAGAAAAATTTTAGGCAAATAAATGGCTATTTTATTAGTGTAATTAAGGAAATCTCTCTCTCTCTCTCTCTCTCTCTCTCGATGCTGTTCACTAGCAGTAACTTATGCTCGTCCGTATTAAAAAAAACAAGCCGAGCAACAAAGGTTGTTTGCTTAGTTCTCCTCGTTTACCTTTCCCTGTGACGCGGACCTTTTATATAGACACAGCCGGTTTTGGTTACCACAGAACCTGAACCAGCTCAAGACCAGTTCTGATTTGAGGCTTAAAACCATTCAAAACCCAAAAAAACTATTAAATTTTTTAATATATATATATATATATATATGGAACCGGCAATTTCAATTTTAGTCCGGTTCTGATTCCATGAAAGTTGAAACCGGAACTGAACTGAGTGGTACCCAGTACTAGATTCGGTTCTAGTTCCGATTTCACTGATTTTCGTTCGATTTTGGTTCCTAACCAGATAGGTTCTGGCCGGAACCAATGGGCTAATCTGAAACCGACTATGTCTGTAATCTTTTCTTTTTCCTCCATATATATATAGTTAGCATCCACCAACATGTTTCATATCTGTTCGCCCAGTGTCATGAACGAACTGCCAGTTTCGGTTCTGGCTTCACGAGTAAAACCGTAAAAATATTTAAATTTTTGAAAAAAAAAATTGAAAAGAATTATTAAAAAAGGCCAAACCGAAGGTTTGTTCCAAATCCATGGAAGGAAGAACCATAATCGTACTGAGTACCCACCCAGGTCCGAATATGGTAATGAGTCTAGTTTGACAAGTTCTCATTGTGACTACTTTTTAGATTGGTTCAGTTATACCATTGTCCGTAGAATCTCACCAGTGTTAACTCTAAATACCTTTTCAGATCTCACTGGCCCAGCTAGGACTAACTCATAGCATTTAGTTTTACTCTCTCTCTCTCTCTCTCTCTCTCTCTCTCTCTCTATATATATATATATATATAGAGAGAGAGAGAGAGAGAGAATGTTTTAGCCCTCAGATGATATATACTCTTTACTCATATCTTATAAAAGGATTAGAAGATCATAATTTGTAAAGAAGTTACTATTATACTTGTTGGTAGAGTAACAAGTACAATAGCTTTTTCTACACAAAGCATGACCGAAAATTAATTTCATTACTTCATTTTAGAGTATGATTAAGGAGTATAAAAGATCCCAAAATTCTTATATATGTATATAGAGAGAGAGTTTTAGCTGAATAATGGTGTTTGATACATAATCTTACACAAACATCCTTATTTTTAATTTTTAAGAGCATTTTACACAAACATTTGTATCGTTCCATCTTTGGGATCGAAGGTGAATATTCAAATCAAATGTATCATTGTACTTGTATACTTGAATTTAGTGCACATGAGTCCATTAAATGTAAAGTTATTCAAATTTTGAAAACTTTTGTGTAAGATTACTTACCAAAAACCATTATGTAGCTAAGATGCCTTCTATATATATACATATATATATATATATATACATACATATACATGTATATACATATATATATACATACATACATACATATATACATACATACATACATATACATGTATATGTATGTATATATGTATATGTATATATATATATATGTATGTATGTATGTATATATGTATGTATGTATGTATATATATATATACATATACATATATACATACATATATAGGAGATCATATTCAACAACGTTAATGAACATGTAATGTCAATGCCATGTATATTATTGATAATCAAGGTCACTTGTTCATTGAAACCTTCGCCAAAATTACCTTTCAATTCACATGAAAAACATTAGTTCCACAACCATACTTTGCATCCCTTGCATCTACAGCACGGTTAACTCGATCGAAAGTAACAAATTCTGTCTTGATACTTCTATCCTACAGGTAAGGTGGGGTCAAAGATGGAGTTTGTGATAGCACTGGCAGAACCATAATAATGGCGATGATGATGATACTTAGTATGTTATTATTATCAGTATAGTTGATCCTTCTGTTCAAAATCTTTACTAGTTTCTTTTATTGCAGATAGACCTATCCTTTTCTTCTTGGAATCGTGAAATTCCATTTGTAGATTAGCTTCAATTTCTTCTCAAGTTAACATGCAATGTACGGATAACATGATGCCCAATATCCGCAACAATTTTCTCGCATTTCAACAATACACGTGCATCTGAATCACAATCATAAACAGGGTTGAAGACCATAGAGCTGAAAAGAAGGATCAATTTCTTGGCTAGGCCACAAGACTCTGAAGTTGGTCATGGAGAACGACTCCGGGGAAGAAAGAGACCTAGACCCAGCAAGGTCAACTTATGAATCCCATTTATTCAGATGTATAATGCTGCGTGCGTATGTGTGTGTGTGTCAGAGAGAGAGAGAGAGGTATAAACTCACTAGCTTAGCTCTTGAATAGAGTCGAGGATGCCAGCATCTTATACATGATAACTATTATCTGGCTAATCTGTGATCAAGGTCAAAGGAACCTGATTCACATTTGAAAGCAGATTCAACAAGGGATATCAATAGCAGATCTGGGAATTAATGCTTCTTAGATTTTGGAAATTTTTCCAATAGTCATGTTATAATACTGAACCAGGTAACAGATTTCAGCAAATGAAATATGAAATGGGTTCTTGTCGGTTTCTCCTCATGAACTGTCGAACAGAAGATAACTAAATTATGTGCTGAAAGATCTCTACAACTTTTGAAATTAGTAACCCACTTCCCAAAATATTACAAAATTGTGATTTTTTGATGAATTCCAATAAAAATGAATATTTGCAAAAAGTTGCTTAACTATTATTTAACAGCATCCTTCCGTCTAGCATGAAAAATACCTGCCTCTGATACGAAACCGATTTTGTGATTTCTACATGAAGAGAAGGGAAGGCAATTTCAGACCCGACTCGGGATTCAGCACACTCGGATCAAGTTTGGGTGACCCAACCAAGCAAAGATCAGGTCCAATCTGGAGGGACCCGACGCAAACCTGATTTTATATATTCTACATTTTCCTTATATATTTCACTATTTCTTTAATATATTACACCTAGCTGCTACTTTATATATTCCAACTTTTCTCTTATCCAAAACTGTCTTTTTTTTATTCTTGTTTTTGAAACTTTTCTTAATATTTTTGGTTCTCTTAACATTATCTTAAAGAAAAATGTTTAGTTAGTCGTGTCAAGTTTGGCTAACCCAAACCCAACCAGATAGGGTAAGGGTTGAGCAAGCTGACCCGTGGTAATTTGGTCAGGTTGGGTCAGGTCAACTTGTTTTTTATCCAAACACAGCCACCTGACCGTAAGCAGACCCCGTTGCCCAATTTGCAAGAGCAGTAAAGTTAGATGCATTCAAGTTATCCCCCTTCATGAAAACAAAGTTAGCGGATGAACGTTCCCAACTTTCATAGATCCCAATCAAGAAATGAAATTCAGTAAGCAGAAAGAAATAAAATAAATCAAGATCATATAAGAGATTTCTTGTACACACTCGGAAATTTATCTGACTGGGCCTTCCTTGCCTTTGAGGTTTTAAGCATGCTTAGCTTCTTTCTGGTTCAGGTAACTCCCCCCTGCATTAACTAAAGTTTGTCAACAATATTTAAGTAAGATCCAATGCTGGCTTAGCAGATCAAGCAAGTTCCTGAATCACGGTCAAGATTGTTTTATGACATTGTTGGTTTCGCCAAATATGTATTCAGCCACATCGGCACAACAACTGAGCTTGTCTGCCTTTTCATCGGGTATTTCGATGTTGAACTCAGCTTCAAATGCCATGACCAGCTCCACTCTGTCCAAACTGTCCAGATTCAGGTCTTTCTGGAAATCAGCCTTCTCTGTGACCTAAAAAGGAACCAGACAAAAGTGTATATTTCCACAATAGAGATTTCTCATATTACTTAACAAGATCATTTCCAGATGCATAGTATCCATTGACATGACATACAACTGTAAGAGAGAGGGAGGGAGACGTTACCATAGCACAATAGTTCTTCGCATTGTACCTGTGAATATCCAAAATTAGCCAAGGACTGTTCATAGAACCGATCCCGATAGATGGTTAGTTTATTGGTTTGGTTTGATTCCCTTTTTCACGTATGGTTTGGTTCACAAATTGAAGGCTGAAACCAGAACATTAGAACCGAATGTGTGTGTATGCATCTGTGTGCATTTGAAATTAAAACTTCTCTTTGTCCCATGTTTCAATTTCCAAACTTCTACTAGTCAAAACAGAAGAAAAACATTTAATAATTAATATCAACGTCCTGTTGTTCTATCTTTTGTAGACCTACGTTTTTATACGTTATTCTATAATTTATTAAGTTTATTTGCTATGACTATTATATATAGCGTCATATATTGTCATGACGTAATGAACCATGGTTAGGAACTAAACGAAACTGGACCTGATGGTGTGGTTTGGTTTTGTTCCCCAAGATAGAGAACCGATCGTATTAGTTTAGTTCTACGGTGAACCTAAAACTTAACCAACCCTGAGCCAAAACACCCCTAAGTTAGCCCAATAAATCCCTGAAAAGAAACCCACACTTAAACCGACTGCACAAGGCCAATGAAGAAAATGGATGCAACCTTAAGCCACTCATGCTATCCTCAAAGATTTTAACAGAACAATCACCTTCAAATTATTAAGAACATGTACAAACACTGAAGAATATAAAGATCTAAGCCAGAACTGCAACTGCCTGGGAGAACTTTCTCATGGTCTCGTCAACATTCCACTCAAACAGCCACTTGCTCATGTATAAACTTGAGAAAGTGGAAGCTATCTCAGCACTTAAGAATGGTTTTTCGAGAGAAAACCGGTCACCATATTGAAGTGTGACCACTTATGATCCCAAATCTGAAATATATGTATGGCATACCCCATAAGGTAAACATGTCCTTAATGAACAAATCCTTTAAAATGATTTCAGCTTGATGTTTATTGGCAGGAGCCAAAACGTAAAAGTTGAGGCTTCGAATGAAGCCACACAAAATAGAGATACCAAGAGTTCCTACAGAAACATCTGATCAACAACAACAACAACTAGGCCTTTTCCCACACTAGATGGGGTCGGCTACATCAATATAAAATTCCATCAAAGTTGGTCAAACATAATCAATAAGCTCATCAGTCTATTCCACAGAATGAAGTCAAAGAAGTCAAATTCTTGGATAGGCACCCATAAGTCAAGAAAAGATAGTTCAAGTCAAGCAGCAGATGTTCTCACCACCATTTACTGGTAACACAACCACCCACCCGAACAGAAGTAGGAAGAGGGGCACGAGCAACTTTCTTGAAAACAATAAATACTTAGCAGCGACCTGGCATTGGGTGTATTGGGTAAGTGAAGATTTGTACATCTAAAATTCACCTATTTCATGCACTAGCTTGGGACAGAGGCACCAAAAACCTCAGGTGTGTACCAGATTCACAGGACGTTGTTCAGCTAGTTATAGAGCTATAAGCATCAGAATATCATCGTTTTGCAAGCACCATCGACAAAGTCTGGCAACTGATGGGCTGTGAGTGGGGTATCAAGTTAGCACATGTATACAAGTTAATAGAGAAGTGGATTTTTTGGCTAGGCAAGGAGTGGAGCTAACTGCAGCGCTTATGGTCTGCAAACTCCACGTGATTTTAGCGCATTGTTATTGACCATTAAGATATGCAGTCCTTAATTTTGTAGATTTATAGATAATCTTTTGTATATCTCTGTTTAGGGATGTATTTTTGTCCGATGCACCCCCAAAAAAATATTTCATGCACCAACACACAATCACCGGAAGTCAGATGAAGTAGGTCTCGTTATAAAACATCTATATATGTCATTTTACACCCTCGTGCACAAAAAGCAAGCATTTGAGCTTTTTGAAAATCAAAGACATCAGATATACCTTAGTTGGATCAATCTTGTCGTACTTCTTGACAATCCCAACCACACGAGCCATTAGATCATCTGACTTGGGAGTTGCTGCCACAGACATGCATCTTGTTGATATCTCTAGCAGTCTGCCATTCTTCACATAATGCCAAGTATCCGAACAGTTTCTAAGCCTCACGTGCTTCAAAATGGAGGCCCTTATGTGATGCATTTCGGTTCAAACTCTACAAATCCAAAGTACCACTTCAGAGAACAAAGGGACCAAAAGAATTTGCACAATAAATAAGCAACTGAGGCACAAAATCAAACTTACAGGTAAAGCACCTCTCAGAAGGAATAAGGTAAACATGACATAGATCTGAAATATTACATGTCATGTACAAGCTTTTCATGGCCAACAGCGGACAGGATAGTCTTGAGAATCAATCCCATTATCAGCCATTCCATGAGCCACTAACATCCACATGAATCACGAGTTACATACTCTACCTCAAACTCCGACCCAAAATAGTTAATCCCTTACCACCCCGCTCTGAAAACCGACACGACTTAGACAATTATTGGCAGAACAACGTTGGTGCCACTGCTATTTACTGCAGTGAACATAGGCTGTCCGCTCCCAAGCTTGTCATTGCTATTTTCACCAATGTCAACCACATCAAGGGCAACAAGGATGCTTTTCAACTTCTTTCCAACAGCCTCCAACACTTTTTAACCTTGTTTTTGTAGAGCTGAAAGGATATAAAAGAGTAACTGTTCTTTTCTCAATCGGTAAGAGGTGGGTTTTGCCAAAAGGTTGCATTAAAAGATTTGTCATAACATAACCGAGATTTTTGTTTTCCTGATTAGGAAGACATGTTTAGGCTGACCCCTACCACATATCCACAGTGACCCTGGGTATCGAACTCAAGGGCTTCAACTTGAAGGTTCTTTTGATGAACCCCTTAGCCAGTGGAGGCGTGGGTACTTGAACTAAAACTGTAACTGGTTACAAATCTTGAGTGTTGTGCTTCAGCATTGTTTCTCAATATGAGTTAGCATCCGTCTGGCAGACAACGCTTTTCATGAAATGGCAGAGGATTACCAAAACTATGTCGACTCACAAACAAACAACACGTTTGGTAACACCGCGCAAATGGAAAACTATGGATTAGGAATACATCAAGAGGTTGCTTTCCATCTCAAAACCTGGCTCCCAAGCACAAGCTTAATTCAATTAAGATGCCCAGTTGATGTATTCAACAATTTGAACACTCAAACTATGAATAATAAGACATATCGTATCCCAAAATTTGCTCGATTATTTTCCTTCTGTTGAGCTAGATTTCCCCCAAAAATTAGAAGCTAATCTCAGGAATCATATGCAATCTTGGACGAACTTTAGCATTTCCAAAAGAAGAAGTATATGATGTCTTTTTTTCTTTCGGTTACAAAGGTGAGGCTGGACCCAGGTATGCACACCCCGGGTATCGAACTCACGACCTGCAACATGTGGATTGAGCCCCCTAGCCAGGTGAGCTATCGCTCTGAGTGCGAAGTAGATGATATCTAATGTTTGATAAAGCGCATATTCAACATGTAATGATTCCATTGAGTAATAGAATATTAAAATAACAGTAGAGAGCACAGAGTGAAGAAGAAGAAGAAGACAATGATGAGGGATGCAGAGTCGTACATACCACAGTAGAAGCAATGCACACACACACTCGGAGTTCATCTGGCGGACAAGAAGAATGGAAGAGTTGATGCCTTAGGGTAGGGATGTCAATGGAGTGGGTTCAGACGCAAAGCAGCCCCGCGTCCAAATTCAATCAGCCAGGTTGGGTGACGAAACATCAGTCGTCATTGAACAGCAAGTTACAAAGAGACCACAAAACCATACAACGGCAAAAGCACTATCTGTGGGCGCCCACACTAAACTAAATCCATTCATTCACATAGCTCTAGGAGAGAAATCTGAGCAGTTGCACACAAACACTAGAAGCAGTAGTTGAGGCAATCCCACACATGGTGCTCAACAAAACTAGAAGTCATTCGTAGTTTGACGAAGCTGTCTGGCTTCTTATCTTACGGGTAAAATATTACTAAGCATCCTGATCAAGAGGAACAAGGTAGAAACACGAAACAGCTATCAGCCGTACCTTTCCTGAAATGCTTGTTTGCAGCGGAGGGCCGCGAGCAGCGGCGGCTGAGGGGTGAAGTTGGGCGAACGAGAGGGAGAGAGAGAGAGACCTGAACTCTTTTTGCTGTTTTCCCACACTGCCCAGCCCGTTTGTTCCGCCTCTTGCCCTGGAACCATTATCTGAAACAAAGACGGGCCAAACGAACCTTCGAATCCATTAGGTACCCGTTTGCGTCGCAGCAGCGCGCTTCCCTGCAGAGCCAAAAGTTTGGGTCCAGCCCCACCTGTAACACGGACGTGTACAGGTTGTATTTTCTTTTCAAGGAGGCGGACCCTCTCGGCTGCGCGGGCAAACACCGCCCTGCTTCCTGAACTTTTTCTCCCGTCTTACACATGCGACTTGTTTGGTTCTTTGCTTTTAGTCCTTCAACCTACGTACTGGCTGCAGGCCTGTTTAGGGGTGCTCGTTGGTATCGTTTGGTTTGCTTCTAGCTTCGACCTCAAACAAAATCACTATAATGGTTTCTTGATTTTTCAAGGGCATTATTATTTCTCATCCCAAATTATTAGCACTCATTTCCAAAAATTTTCATACTACTCTTACTTTACGAGCCGTTCTTCTCTCTTTTGTTGTGAATCCTTTTTTATTTGCTTTCATTGTCGTCTATCTTTTTGAAGCTTTTTCTTCTCTAAAAAAATAAAAAGAGGAAGTTTGAGAGTATTTGTTTCGAAGAAGTATTTTGTATTTTTCAAAGGTTTGTTGGTGGATTCAACCGTATTTTATTTTTTATTGTATTTGATGTCATCAATATAACAATTGTGATTCATCACAAGTTAAGATAGAGATGTGACAATCTCCCATCTAGAGAGATGTAGTTATGCTACATGGAAAGATTGACTACCGCCTCTCTACCCTCGATTATAACTTACGAAAGTAGAGATTGATGAGAAAGGACAAGATTGACGAGGAACTTATTTTGCCCATTTTTTTCATGTTTAATCAATCATTCAACCTTAAATACAATGAATTTTGAGATATTTTGGTATTTAAAAGAAAAGTGAGCGTGTCAATAGTAAAATGGGTGTGATAAGAGTGATTATATGTTTCAAAACCCAAATCAGACCATTAGAACCATACCAATCCAAACCATCAGTTTTGGTTTGCTTTGGTTCCCTGCCACAATGTTGTAGATTTAAATCTTTGAGTAGATTTGTGCTTTTTGATAGAATGTTAGGGTACTTTTGGCGGAACTCACCATTTCAAGTTAGGGAGGAGCACAAATTGGTTAACAACAATTATCCGAACTGAACCACCAAAGTTTTCATTTTGGTTCATATTTTATGTGTTTTGTTTGGTTTTGCTTTTCAACATCTAAAAGATCATATGATACAATTTGATTTTTTAAATTCATGCTTGTTCTATATCAATTGGTGGTGCATTTTTGTATCCAATTGTGGTAAGCTTCAAACACAAACTTCTCCTTTATTTGTGTCATGTCTTATTATACTTTTCCTAGAACCGTGTTCTCCCTAAGTTTGGTGTTCATAAGAGGAAAATTATTGATGCGGATCGGGGCAGGAATGGGGATATCAGGTACCCGTGAATATGTACCCACCACCCTTACTCCAAAGTTTAAATTTTCCATTGTATTGCTTTTTTCGCTACATTATTTTTTCATTTGTCAAATCATTAAATGCATGTCTGTCAATTGAATTCACCTATATCTTGCTAGAACCGACTATGGAAACCCATATGGTGCTGATCATCTTGGCATCTTACTATGTGACCACTTGGGGACGACGATCTTATAGGAAAGTTCTCACCAACAACTTGTCCTAACCTATTTCTGGCATTATAATCATCCTCAAACTCAAGCTGTTCAAAGTTAAGTATATATTTTTAATTTTTTGCACAAGATGGATGAATATTATTGGAGATTTTTGAAAAAAGGAAATCTCTCTCTCCAATTTACATTGTCTCCCTTCACGAGAAACAAGTCTCCGAAGGAACTGACAGGGGATGTAGGGTTGGGGACAGAGGGCATTTTGGTTCCTGCTACATGAGACTAACACAGGGATGAGGACTAGATTCTTAAACAGTAACAAGGACCTTATGTAAGAATATAGTTGGCCTGAGCCAACCTGTCCTACCCTGGGCCAAGAAGGTCATCTGGCCAGGGCTAGCCAGGCCAAGGCCCCAACAGTTATAAAATATAACCGTTGGGACTGGTCAACACTCAACATAGCCATTGAATGCTGGCCTCCAACAGTTCTCTTTGAGAGCTCTTTTGTCTATAAATATGTACCTGACTCTTCTTGTAAATGCAAGCCTTTAAGGCCCCTTGTGATTCAATAAGGAACTTCTTGTTCAAAGTATCTTGTGTAATTTTGAATTGTGGTTTGTAGAAGTGTTGAATGCACTTAAGTGTGAATATTTTGAAGACGTATTTTTTTTATATAGTATTAGAGCCTAATCAAGAGTGTTGATCATGCAACATGGCCTTAGGAAGCGTGCCAAGAAATAATCAACTTTTGTGGATCATTTTCTCTTCAAATCAAGTAAAGGTATCTATTATATTTGCTTTGTGATAATGGAAGATAACAGATTTAGTTTTCATCTAACAAACTCCAACTATAAAATATAGGCACAAGCCATAGAAAATTACTTGTATTTTAAAAAACTATAAAGTTATGTTAGCAGAAAAAAAATCAAACCTTCTATTCGAGTCAAGAACAAAAAAATAATTATAAAGGAGGACATAGAACTATTGTATGGATTCTCATGAACAATATGAGTGAACATGTGAGAGATTTGTTATCTGGCTTTACAAATGCTAAGGAAGCATGAGAGTACTTAAAAAAGTCACATGTTTAGAGTGATGTGGCACACTAAACGACTTTTAAATACAAACTCATGATGTCCTACCAAGGTGACAAGAATGTAAATGAATATTATATGGAATTTTCAAACACATGGAATCAATTTCGTGCATATGAAAAAAGGTACACACACTGCATTGACTAAAGACAATGTGAATAAAATAGAGATTTTATATATCAGTTTCTCAAAAGTCTAAGGGAGGAATTCGAAGGAGTCATATCTAATCTTATCCATCGGAAGCCATTTCTTTCAAGAGAAGAAGTGTTAAGTGATCTCCTTATGGCATAAACCAGGTTCAAGGAATCAAAACAACAAAAAGATGTTGTGCTTTCTGCTTCTAGACCAAAGACGAACGATCAACCCTACCAACCCCCACAGTTTAAGTAAGAATAAACTAACCAAGAGGTAATATGCTTTTATTGGGAAAAAAATAGGACATGTACAAAAGAATTGTTTACAGCTAAAAAGGAAGCTTGTCATTGTCGATTATGAATCTACTTTCATTAGAATAAACTACCTTAGCTTTTTCTTCAACCCACTTTGTCTCTTGTAAACATAGAATATGAATATTTTTCCAAATCATAATATATATTACCTCCATTAGCTTACCGGATAATGTTATAATATTCCAAGAACCAATACAAATCTTATTATCTAGGACTGACTTTCTTACCCCCGCATCCATCCATATTGAAAACATGGAGACCCTCATAGTAAATTATTCACTACATTCGGACGATAATGTAGTGTGATTAACTTTTTACCCATACCTGTCCATGATGTGGGAACCCTCTTTGCAATTGATTCACTACATTAGGGCGAAAATGTAGTGGCCCTTGCTTACTTATCACTGCATTCAGGCTCTACAACGCGTCGCTAGGCGAGACACCCTAAAGCAATGCTTATAATTTGTGTAATTCATGGCATAAAAATCCGACAAAGTTTTACACTAGTTGTCATAAATCGAACACGACCCTCCTCCTTTATCCGGGCTTGGGATCGGGAATGCAAGGGTGATCCCTTACATAGACGGAGTTGCATCTTTTCATATGTCATGTAAAAAAAATATTTTAGAAACTTGTTCAAATAAAACACCTGATATATGTGTGTTCACTCATGAATGAACTAAGTTAAAAGTTGATAAAATTGGAGAGCTTTGAAATACAGACTTTTGTGTATCAAAAGTTACTTGGGTTCAAAAACTAAATCTTAATTTTTTTCGATCGCTCAAGTATCTGATAACTTTATAGTCACTCTTTTTCATCTAAGGGTTATATTGTAAAAGATTATATCTCGAAGAAGGTGATTGGGCATGGCCATAGGGAGAGAGGACTCTATGTTATGGACTATCTTCACACGCAAACTTTTGATCAATGTAACGCTCTTTAAAATGATGAATCTCTATGGCATAAAAGATTAGGGCATCTAAATATTCATCAAATGTATAACTGTTCTCCAACTGCAATTAAAAAGTTGATTAATTCTTTGCAATGATTGTCGTTTTGGAAAAATGAAGCATCTCTCCTTTCTAACAAGAATAACGAACATAAATAAACCTTTTGAGTTAGTTCATTCAAATGCATAGAGACCTGCACCATGCATTTTAAAAGATAGAGCATTTGGTGAAGCTCAAAAATCTCAAGAATGGATTGATGCTATGAACATCGAACTAAATACTCTAAATAAAGCTCAAACATGGGAAATAGTTAGTTGTTTAAACATTAAAAAACCTATAGAATGGAGATAAGCTTACAAAATTAAGACTAAGAGTGATGGTACTCTAAAAAGATAGAAAGCTCGTCTTGTGGGAAAAGGATATTGTCAAGAATATGTGATAGATTATGAAGAAACTTTGCTCTTTTATCTAGGATAACAATAGTCCGGGTGCACATTGGCTTAAGTATAATTAGGAATTGAGATATTACTCAAATGAATGTTAAAGTTACTTTTTTTAATGGCTGTCTTAAAGAATAAATGTACATGAAACCTCCTCCTTGATTAAATGTGTTGAACAACCATGTTCTACGTCAAAGAAAAGTTATTTATGAACTCAAACAAGCCTCAAAGGCCTAATTTGATAAAATGAATGAGTTTACAACTAACCATGAATTTGTTGTAGACTATATGCTCATCACTGGAGATGATGATAAGGGATCCAATATATAAAGACAACTCTTGGAAAAGAATTTGAAATGAAAAATATTGGAAAGCTACGTTATTTCTTGGGAATAGAGGTTACTCGAAAAAACAAAGGTATATTCTTGTCACAAACTAAGTTTGCTACTAATATTGTCTGTAGATCATGAATCACATATTGCAGGATTATAAAAAACCAGAAATTGAGACTTACATATGGTGAAGCATTAGCAAATCCCACTCCATACAAACAAAAGATTAGAGCTCTGACATATCTGATAATCACACGACCTGATATCTCACATGCAGTTCATACAGTAAGTCAGTTTCAACACGCACCCACAACTGCCTATATGGGGGTGTAATGAGAATTGTGAGATATGTAAGGACAATAACTCATAAGGGAGTATTTCTATCTACCTCTTCATCCTTAAATATAATTGCTTTTATTGGTGCCGATTAGGAAGAAATTATCAATGACAGACACTCTACCACTGATTTTTGTATTATTTTAAGTGACTCACTAGTTTAAAGACATTCACGTCACGTTAAAACCAAGATATATTACTATCATCTCCTTCAATACTTTTTCAATTTGGTTATGGTGGGAGGCCGAAGCTGGTTATGCATGCCACAAGAGTCGAAATAGTTATTGGCCTTCATACGAAGTCGAGAGTCCAGGGAAGTGGGCTATCACCCTCATGTGTTGCTTTCCTAATTCTTCTTTAGTTACCAATTCTTGATGCATTAAAGGTGTGTTTGATTTGAATAATCAATCATGTTTCATTGTTTGATTCATAAGTTGTATTGATACTTTGAATTTGATGCGAGACAAGACAACAAAGTAAGAGAATAAGGCATTTGGGTTTTCGTGCAAAGCTCTTGGTCTTTCGATTAATTTTTTCCTCAAATTGAACTTATGAACTATAATCTTATCTTAAAATTTAGATTTTACGTTTAATGCAAAATATAACTTAGAACTGTCATAACCACAATCAAGATCGAGTTCTCTTCTATGAGGCACACCCTTACTATATTTTTTCAAGCAAACATGCTGTTGGCGACCCGAATGTATTTGGATCCGTAACGGTCCAATTCGACCCGATCTACAAGCTTCCTCTTAGTGTGGGCCTCAATTCCAATCTCAAGACAGAGCCCGAAGTTTGAATTTCTCAAAAAAAAAAGTTTGTAGGCCGTTCGATCACAAAATGACGGATGACAGTTGAAACCACGACCGTCCGATCCTGAAATAAACGCGCGACTTATTTTTGAAGAGCGCTAACCCGGTCAAAACCATTTTGAAATCCCGTTTGAAGTCCGCGTGGTGAAGCCTAAAACCCTCGTGATGGAGGGAACCCAAAGGGACGAAAAATTTCAGTTTGGCGGTCTCGTCGTTTCTCTCCTTTCTTCCCTCGAAAGTTTGGGCACAGTGATCGAGCTGGAAGATCTTTCCTAAACGGTGATTCTTGGCGGTCCCGCTGCTCTAAGTAAGTATCTCTCTCTTTTTCTCGTTTCGTATTTGGTCTTTCTTCGCTAATTGGGGCGATCCCTGGCTTCTGTGCGTGATGTACCGAATGGTTGCTGTTTTCTCTGTGTTATTAGCTCTAATTTTAACGTTTTCCTCTGCCTTCGTTGATGCTGAAGCCGTGCTGTGGAAATCCCCAGTGTGCTTTGGCGTGTTTTATGTCGACTCGGCTCTTTGGTTTTAATTCGACGCGCTTGTTTTTTTCAAGGGTTTCGAAGTTGTCTAGGCAAGTTTTATAGCTTTGGTTAGTCCACTTATTGCTTTGGTGCTTTGATCTCTGATTAATTTATGAGTTGTTTCTTATTTCTTTATTTTCTTTATCGTCACTATTTTGCACCGTTGCAAATACAATTATTTTAGTATTGTTTTCTTTTCTGGTGTTGAATTTCTATCGATGAGAATAAACCGGTTGCGCTCAAGTGACTTTTGGAAGAGTTTTACGGAACTTGAGGCATTTCGTGATCGCTACTTTTTGTAGTTCATAATCAGAAGTCTTTCCTCCTGCCCCTTTTGGTTATTTGTTTGCTATCAAAATATACGCATATTTTTCGTTTGGAAGATAACTGGTAAGGTCTGTCAACTGTCAAGTGCAACAAAGTATTCTAACTTTTGTTTTTTGCGCATCTGAATTTCGGGCATTTTATGTGAACTGAGCAATAGTTTTTTACCGACATTTTCATAAGAACCTTGCTTAGATTTTCCTTTATTAAGGTTTTCTCTAATTTTTTCTTGCAACTTTATAATTCTCGGCATCTTTACTTGGCGAATTTGTTCTGCTGTATAATTCTCCTACCAAATGTCTTTTACTCGTGGGCATATGTTCTTGTGTGTGTCTAATATTATGTTGTCTCTTTACTATTAAAAATCCTTTCTGCAGCTCTAATAGTAGGCACACATCGTTTGTTTGTTCTGTATTTTGTTGAAGTTTCAGTATGCATTTGTTGACATCGAGATCTTCTTTGTAGTTCATTAATTTTTCGTTGTTGACAACCATGTTGTCTGGCTGCAGGCAGCCTTTTCATGGGAGATTGTAGCTAGTTTTCCAATAAGGTTTGCCGTTTCATCACATTGAACAGTTTTTTTGCTAGACAGAAGTCTCATTCTTGCTGTATATATTTTTCACCATTCTTTTATTTGGGGCTACTATAAGAGCGATATACTTGATATCATGGTAGAGATGCTTTTCATCCTAGACAGAATTTGGTTCCCTATAGTTTCTTCTCTTCTTCTTCTTCACTTCTATATCATCACATGCTAGTTATGTTCGAGCTTTCTGTGTTGTTGTATCCCAAACTTGTATTTCTGTTCTCCTTTTCAATGTTTTCATCAAATTTATATAGCTCTTGTCTTGTGATTTCTGGCACTCAGACATTTTTACCTTTTTTCTCTTTCACTTCTGTAGCAAAATGTGTTCTAACAGAATCTAGAGAAGATTATGGTGTAAAATTTTAAATTTTTGTGCTGGTTGTTTTTATGATATTATCTTTGTCTGGTGCTTTCTGGTAGACTTTTTATTTATTTATTTTTGATAGGTATTCTACGGCATGTCTTACATTTCCATCCATTGATTTCTGGTTTGTTCTTTTATTTTGATTCTGTTGTCTTCAGGAATCTGAGTTGAAGACAAATGCGATGGTTTTGATGGGCGAGTGAAGTCATTAAACTGGAAGGCTTGGTGTATCTTCAAATCAATATAGTTTTCTTCAGCTGTTGGATTTTGTACAAGGTTTCAAGATGGCCGAGAAAGAGAAGGATGCGGAAGTTATGGAGGCTTCAGCTAATGGGGATGTTCCTGCAAAGGAAGAGAATGATGCTAAGAGTTTAGAGCATACAGAAGAGAATGGAAAAAAGGAAGTGACAGATGTAAAGAGTACAAAAAGTGAAGAGGAACCAAAGGAGAAGGACAAGAAAGAAAAGGAAGGGGCTGAGAGTGTTGAGAAAGAAACAAATGCGGACGAGGCTGTTAAAGTGGAAAGTAACAGCAAGGACAACAAGGAGACAAAAGAATCTAAGAAACGGGTTCGTGGGAGTAAGAAAACCAAAGAAGAGGGCAAAGTTAAGGAGGATGCAAAAGATGCAGAGGTGAATACAAAAGTGAAGGGTAGTAAGAAGAGGAAAGAGCCTAGGACACCTGCATCGGCTGTCATAGAGCGGCCAATTAGGGAAAGGAAATCTGTTGAGCGGTTTGTGATTTCCAGTGAAAAAGATCTGAACAAAGAGTTCCTTATCGAGAAGGTTTTTCTTTTTAGTGTTCTAGATTCCTTTACTTCAAATTTCTTTTCATCTTTTTTGGCTTTCTAATTTGTGGATACATACTGTGAAGGGCCATGGAACTCAATTGAGAGACATACCAAATGGTATGTACCTCTTCTACCCACAATCTTCCTTCTGCATTTTACTCTTGTTGTTGATTTTGTTTATTTGTCGTATTAATTCTATATGTGTTTACTTCTACTAGGATGGTAATTTTCCTTCAATTTTCTCTCTGATGTGTTTCCCTGTAGTGCAACAGTGATCATTTTGTCAGGTTTTTGTGCTCTTGTTTGGGGCCTTTTAAGATAATTAGTTTGCGCTGTTTTTATAGCATGTTGTTAAATGTGTTGCAGCTGAAACATGTTATATCTTCTTGTCTAGTTTTTTCTCCGTTGTTTGTCCCCCCTGCAATTGGTTGGAGGTTCTTGCCGAGTGAACATAAAGATAAGATGCCAATGCTGTTATATATTATAGAACTTTGGTAAACTCGGTTCTTTGTGCCTGCTAGATGCTAATCAACAGTTCCACCACTACACACCATACTCACTGATATCGCTTCCTGTAAATTTTGGCAACAATCAGGAGCATCTCTTAAAGATCTCTCTCTCTCTCTCTCTCTCTCTTTCCTCTTCTTTTTCTTGGCTGAAACTTCAGAGTCTCAGACATTTGAACAGGTTCCAATATGAATGAAAAAAGTAATATTCTTTGTAGCCTTTTCCTTAAGGATACTGGGAAAATGTTTTCAAAGACACTGGTGCAAAAAGTTGGTAGACATATACTGGAAACAGGTACTAGTTGAAAAATATCAAATATTAATATATTGTGGAGATATCGTCCTGCTCTGGATATAGGATATCTGAAATGTCTTGAAAATTTGTGGTTTTGCTGGTTGAACATCAAAGATGATCTATCATGATATTTCAAAATAAGAGTATATCTGTGTCTATGCTGCAAAAGTCTCTAAATATGTTGGTAGACAGACATAGATATGGACACATGTTGAACCCATCGATATGATGAAAATTGAAATTCTTTGTTTTGAAGTCACCCTTAGTAAATGTTCTTAGTGTGCTTTTGGTGCCGAGACACTATTTTAGCACAAATCCTGTAAGCGCCCTTTGCTTACAACGACACTCTTTAATGCTGGTTCCCCCTTTTCCAATTCTTCTTTTCTCCTTCATGAATGAGCCCTCTTTCTCCCTACTCTATTTTTGTTCTCTACTTTCCTTTTTCTTCTTCATGATCTTCTTATTCTCCTTACATTTCTTCTTGTTCTTTTCTTTGTTGATCTAATTTGGATTCTCAACTTTTTTCGGTCTAATTGGATGTTTAGGAGTAAATTGCTAGAAATCCTCTTAATTCTCATGCCTTCGCAGTTGGTGCAGTGAGGCAGTAAGGGTGCTCAAGCGAATGCTTAAAGCCTTTGGCAGCCAAAAGCGAAAGAGAGTCCATCCCTCTCTTTCCTACTTTTGTGCCCCTATGTTGCCACCAGGGAGGGAAATGGGAGGTAAAAAAGGGGATCCCAATCAACTTGTTTTGACCTAGGATAATATGCTCATGAACTTCGGTCTTGCTTCACCATTGAGAAACGGAAGAACACTTCCATCTCTGAGCTTAGCTCATAGCCTCACTCTTCTTTTTTTGTGTGTTAAGCATTGTCACACCAACCAATAAGCGTTTTCTCTTCATGAAAAGGAGGTGATCCAGCTGCACCTTCCAGTACAACTACCTCATTATGACTTCTCTCCAGTTACTAGCTCGCGTTCGACATCCCCATACCACACATTTGCTTGTACCTGAAGTGAGTAACCGGGTCATGTTTTGTTGGCTTCTCTTCTTTGGTTTTACTTCTTTAGCATGTCTATGTGAGAGGGTTGATAACTGTTTTATCCTTGCTGAAATCTGTGCTCCTTGCAAAATTCCTTATGAAGCATGTGATAAATTAGCCATTCATTGCTTTTGTTTTTTCAGTTTGATTAGGAGTATTGTGTAAGTGCTGCATTTTGAATTTTATCTGCTTGATAAACTTTATTTATTATGTGTTTCAGATTTTCCATTCTCTATTTTAGGTTACTGATATTTGATATGTTTTAGAAAAGCACAATTTTTTTGCTTTCTTAAATCAATTAAGAATTCTTTTGTTTAAAAGAACCAAGCTTTTTCATTTTCCCCAGTTTATGGAGACTATATGGTTTAAAGAATCAAGCTTTTGAATATCAGCTTGTCTTCTAATTGTTGATTAAGCGACAACTAGTTTATTGCTTATTCAGTAGGATATCTGGTGCTTATTTTCCTTTGTTATATGTTTTATCAATGGTGCATGTAAGAAACAAGCATGTGATTGAATTAATCGAGGATAGCAGTTTGAATGATATTGTGCATATATTCTTTATAAAAATTGAATCCTTCATAAAGTTTGCAGCTATAGCTATTTTATTACAAAGGCTATTTAAAATTTGTAGCCATGTAACACGCTGTGGATCCTTGATGGGCATCTCTGTACTCCTGAATCCATTTTCCATTTCAATAATGCCTGTTTGGAAGTGGAGACATTTGGTTTTATACAGTATATGGTAGTGGTATGGTTTGCATTATGTCTGCATGACTGATGAAGTATGCACCAAACAAAACTACTTGTTTTTGTTTTGTGTTGCTTCTTCTATTGAATCCAAAATTGAAGTATGATAGTTAGGTATGAAGTCCTGAAACACATGTTCGGATCACTATAGATAATAAGCAGGATGTTATGTATAGAAAATTAGGTTATTTTTACACAAGAAGAGTTAGCCTGAGTCAGACTCGAGTTTTACTCAGTGTTGTTCGTATCGCACCGTATCGTACGTACCACGATACGATATGGGGCCCCATATCGCAGGTGCGGGCGTATCGCACCGTATCGTCCGTATCGCAGGTGCGGGCGTATCGCACCGATACGGGCGATACGCCCTGGGATCCTTATAAAGGGTCTACCTCTCTCCTTTTGGGTTCTTCAAGCTCCCTAAGAGTCGGTTTTCGCCTCCTTGGTGTTCAAAGCTCTAAAATCGTGTCCTACGGTGTCCGTCTAAGCTTCCAAACTCGGATTTAGGTATATTTTTAATGTTTTTTCCCTTTTTTTCCTTTATATTTATTGTTTTTTGTGTTATTTCGGTTTTTTTTTTTGAATGACAAAATATGAAGTTATTAAGTGTGTATATACGATTTTTATTGCATTCATGAAGTGGGAGACACTCGATTTGAGTGTTATTTGAAGATTGGGGGATTTACGAAGTGCTTTTATTTTCAGGTTTTTGTTTGAATTAAAGTACTCCATTGAGATGTTAGGAAGGGGTGGAAGAGACTCTCATTCAAAGTCTGATGATTCGGCATGGCAGTGGGGTATACCAGTTGAGGGTTCAAGGTTAAAGATCAGATGTTTAGTTTGTGAAAAGGTGGTTAGCGGTGGAATTTCAAGGTTGAAACACCACCTAGCAGGAACCAGGAAAGAAGTTGCTCCATGCATAGGCAGAGTTAGAAGTGTGCTAGAAGGTATTAAATGATGCTTGCAGATGATTGAGAGCATACAGGAAAGGAGACAACAAAAGGATGATTTCCAGATGTGTGAAGAAGCTGATGATGCTACTGCCACTGGAGTTGGATTCACTGATAGTTTGTCTTCAGATGCTAGAACAGATATTGGTAGTAGCAGTTCGCGAGCACCTAGCAGAGGAAAGAGGGTTGCAGTTGAAGACTTTAGAGGTGGCAGAAGAGGAAGTTTAGAAAGGAGTAGAGGAAGAGCTTCTTCTTCTAGCATACATTCGTTCTTTCCTCCTTCCACTACACCTGGTCCTCAGCCAGGAATTCGTGCTGCTATGGCTTCAGAACAACTGCACGATCAAGCAGACCTTGCAGTGGGCAGATGGTTTTATGATGCATGCATTCCATTTAATGCAGCAAACAATTTTCATTTTCAAGCAATGGCAGATGCAATTGCTAACATTGGTCCAGGATACAGGATGCCCTCTTATCAGAAGTTGAGAGGGAAGATATTAGATCATACCGTGATTGAAGTGCAGCAATACTGTTCGACTTTGAGACAATCGTGGAAGGAAACAAGATGCACTATCATGGCAGATGGATGGACCGATACGCGATGAAGGACATTGCTAAACTTTCTTGTATATTGTCCTAAAGGACTCATGTTTTTGAGATCTCTAGATATGTCAGAGGAGAGACACACTGCAGAGATCCTACGAGAGGAATTTGATAAGGTTATACAAGAGGTTGGGCTAGAAAATGTAGTCCAATTGATTACAGATAATGCAGCTAACTACAAAGCAGCTGGAAAGGAGTTAGCTGATATTTATGGGACTTTCTACTGGACACCATGTGCAGCCCATTGTTTAGATCTCATCCTCGAGGACATTGGTGAGATGGATGAAATAAAGGCATCAGTTGAGTGTTGCCAAGATATTACAAAATTTATTTGCAACCATGCATTTGTTTTATGTATGATGAGGAGATACACAGAAGGTGCAGAGCTTTTTCGCACAGCTGCAACCCGGTTCGTAACAAACTTCTTATTTGTACAGAGTATTGTGAGACAGAAGCAAGCTTTAAAGAGAATGTTCTCCTCAGATGAGTGGCAACAATTTGCAGAGTTGCTATAAAACAGAAGGAACAGAAAGTTAAATGAGATTGCAGAAACGGTTTTTAGAAGTTCATTTTGGAATGCATGTATCAGATTATTGAAAATTACTTGTCCTTTAGTGAAAGTTTTGAGATTGGCTGACAGCGAGGAGAAATCATCTATGGGCTACCTTTATGAAGCCATAGACAGGGCAAAAGAAGCGATCAGAAATAACTTTAATGAAAAAAAAAGTGATTATGTGCCCGCGTGGAAAATAATTGATAGTAGATGGAATAAACAATTGCATCAGCCTATTCATGCAGCAGCCTACTATCTAAACCCATCATTGAGGTACTCAGCAACCTTCAAAAGGGACGGTGAGGTTAATCGAGGAATCATTGAATGCATCGACAGGTTAGTCCCTGATGAGAGCATAGTAGATGCGATACATCGAGAGATGGAGATATATGATAATGCTCTTCACTTGATGGGTTTGCCTGTTGCAATTCACAACCGCTCTACGATGCGTCCAGGTACATTATTTATTTTCATATTTAAGTTGCATCTTACATTACTGTGGATTATTATGTCTCTAATGTTTATATTTTTTTTACAGATGTTTGGTGGAACAGGTTTGGAAGTGATTGTCCAAACCTTAGAGATTTTGCAGTTAGAGTCTTAAGCCAAACCTGTAGTGCAACAAGTTGTGAAAGAAATTGGAGTGTTTTTGAACACATCCATACAAAAAAGCGCAACAGGTTGGAACACAAAAGGCTTAATGATTTGGTTTATATTTGTTGTAACACGTGCCTTCGTGAAAGGTAATGTTGTATTACTTTCAAATTTTCAATTCGATATTATTTAACTTCAGTTTTCAATTGTTAATAACTTAATATTACTTACTAATTGTTTATCTTTGTTTGTGTCGTAGGCAATTAAAAAAAGTAAATAGAGAAGAAAGTCAGTTCGATCCAATAAGTTTGGATAATTTTGATATATTAGAAGATTGGGTTATGGAAGACACTGAAGAAAATGCCCTCCTAACAGAAAAAGACGTTGCCTGGATTAATTTGGAAGGAGCGCAACAATATTATGGAGATGGAGAATTTGATTTTGAAGAAGAAGGTGTGGGCGTGGCTGATGATGATGAGGATCTGCAACAAAGAGAAGATGAAGATTATTTAGTTGATGATCCTGATTACAATTTGGAAAATGTAACATTATATGTAACTGTAGTGTACTCGAAAGTGTAAACTATGTCTGTATTTTATTTTTTGGATTCAAAATATGTAAATTTGGATGCAATTGTTCAATGCTGAATGCTCAATCTGTACTAAACTTACATTATATGAATTTAAAGCAATTATCAGATTTTTCTTGATTTTTTTCGATTTTTTACTATTTTTTATTATTTTTTTTTTGCATTATTTTAATATTAAAGTACGATACGATACGATACGCCC
This sequence comes from Brasenia schreberi, assembly GCA_036023115.1. NCBI lineage: Eukaryota > Viridiplantae > Streptophyta > Magnoliopsida > Nymphaeales > Cabombaceae > Brasenia > Brasenia schreberi. The sequence continues at coordinate 5,093,115 of JAYKKT010000090.1, read as the reverse complement.
TTATCGTGGTGCCCAAAGATACACGATACGATACGCGTTAGACAACACTGGTTTTACTTTGGCATCTCATATTGCTTAAGCAAAGCAGGCTGTGTTGTGGTTGCTGCGGTTTATTGTTTGTCCTTGCTTGTTGGTTTTGTGGATGCACATGCTTAATTGTTTCTGTCTCTTGTCTCTTTCTACTTCTATGTGTTCGGAGTTTTCTTTTAGTACCTTCATATCTTCTCTGAATTTGCATCATGGTACTCTGCTGTTGGGTATGAAATTGCTTTTCCCTGCAATGTTGGGTTATTATGTTTTCAATTATCATTTTCCTTTTCAAATTAAGCTTCAGAAATCTTTACATAGTGCATGAACGCTTCTATTTTGTTTACACAAAGACACACACACAAACACACATAACATAGATATCTATAGCAATTGAGTTTTTTTGTGTTACTTACTGGAGTACTCATTTTACCTTTCCAGTTGCATACCATCTCTCCAAAAGGAAATCTCGTGACGTGTTGAAGCTGTTGCATACTGTTATTTTTGGGCGGAGGGGGAAGGTGGGTCTGGATAAGTACAACAACAACTACTAAGCCTTTTCCCATACTAGACGGGGTCGGCTACATGGATTCTTTGTTTCCACAGATCCCTGTCGTGTGCCATGTTAGCAGTTAACTCACAATAAGCTAGATCATTCTTTATTGTTTCTTTCCAACACTTTTGTGGTCGTCCTCTAGCTCTTTAATGGTATCTTTAACTTTAATGGTATCTTCTTATCACAAAGAATACCTGATACTCCTCTTCATTTTAACCAACCAGTGTTAATTCTATGCGTAACATCTCCATCAATTCTTCCATCACTCTGAAAAATTGACCCTAGGTATTTAAAACTTTCCTTTTGGGGGATGCAACGAGTCTAGATAAGTTTTCTGATAAATTATCTTGCTGTGGTTGAGTTTTATTTTCTGTGGAACTTTTTCTCATAATCTCTTGGACCATTGCTGACAATCCATTGCATCTTGTTTTGCAGACTCTCCATATTAAGAGTAATATTTCTCAATTTTCAGGATTTGTTTGGGGCGATAATGAGGTAAACTGAAAGTTCCCTAGTGAAATTGTTCCTGATTATGTTCCAAAGAAAATATTGGTTAGGGGTTCAGCTCTTTGATAAATGGTCAGGAGTTTGATACCCAGGTGCAGAACTGATAGCGAGTACGGATCCCGTTTTCCCTGTGTTATGGGATTCACATTTTTCTTCCTAACAAAATTGCTTGTTGGTCACAATTGTCTTTAATCTGAATTATCATACTTTTAACTGAATGTGCAACTGACGGTTCCAAGTGTAAATAGGAAAAACAAAGGAACAAAGTACGTGAGAAGCTTGACAAATGTCTCAAGACCAGGTTGCTTGAATTCTGTGAACTACTTGACTTACATTTCTTAAAGGCTACTGATAAGAAGGTTGTGAATCATCATTTCTGCTCCCCTACATCCTCTATTTCTTGTATGAACCATTGTTTTACACTAGGTGTTTTTTTCATGTACAGGAAGAAATTGTTGCTAAACTGTTGGACTTTTTAGAGTCACCCCATGCTACAAGAGATTTTCTACTTTCAGAGAAGGAGCAGGTATAAATTTTCCTTTTCCAATGCTCGTAGACTGTTTTGGTTGTTCTGAACTGAAGTGCTTTCCCTTTTTCCTTTTGTCTCATCATGGCTGCTTACTGGAATACATATTTTTCTTACAGTCAAGTAAAAAGCGCAAGAGGGTTGTCAAACGCTCTTCTGGAAAATCTCCTACCTCTTCAGCAAAAGGCTCCAGAAAGGTTTTATGTGACCACATTTCTGTAGAAACGTTTTAGAATGAGCGATAATTTAACATGGGTTTGGAATATTTTTCTTCTTGTGTTGGGTAAAAAGTTATTGCCTTTGGAATATTCAAGCACTGGTCCATGCACGTTACGGATTCAATCTGTTTTGGTTCATGCGCCATGTGCGTGGTTGGGTTTGGATAAAGGTCCTCAGTATAACTGCTCTTACATAATCTGTGTTTTCCAATGGGTGTTCAGAGGGAGCATGTCTGAGCACTTCTAGAGCGTAGCCTATTGGTCATATGATATTGATTTGACTTAAAGAGTGTGAAAATATGATACCATGTCCTATGTAAAGTTTTTTTTAATGTTCCTTATCCCTATTGAATTGGTGGTGTTTGAATTTCCTATCATGGAGAAACTGAAGTGTTTACGAGCAAGATAACTATAAGTTGGACGACATCCTCTTCTTGTCACGCATTTCTTTCATCATGCTGAAATCATTTAGCTATCTTTATTCTTGTTTTATGCGTGCTTCTATTTTGAAGATATCGAGAGTCAGTGCTAAAGCTAGGTATAGCATTTGGGATTTTTCAATTGGAAACATTAACAAGTGATTCCAGCTTGTGTCTATCCCTTGATTGGTTTTATAGAAAATTGCACTAGTGCCCACTTGGTTTGTCTTTTCCCATTTACATGCAGTTCACTGGTGTTGTACTTGTGGCATGTGTTCGTGTTTTAACCCCTCCGACTCCCAATGTATGTTTTTTTGGCTTTACTGCTGATCAGTTTTCCAGTGATGTCTATTCATATAGCCATGTGTGGACACGTGTCTGTGTTTGTTTAAAATAGTTTATCAGACCCGTACTGCAAGGTGTACCATACATTGTTTATCATGCGGTGTAACCAACTATTTCTTCCCTATCTAATGAAATATATTTTAAATAAAAATTGGATAAGAAAATCAAGGAAAAAGTAAAATCTTATTAGCAAACACTGTAATAACATCCAAGCATCAAATATTGTGTCCAAAAATAAGACATCAAATACAACACAAAACTAAAAATAAACTGTACTCATGAAAACACACACATTAACATTCTAGATTTGTCGTTGAAATAAGCTGCTACTGATCTGGACACGTCCTTGCATCAGTAGACATCCGTTCATAGGCTGCTGCTACTGATCTGGACATCTCCTTGTAGATTTTCGTTAAAATATGTTGGAGGAGAAAGTGTGACAAGGTCAATTCAAGGAGAGCATGAGTGTCTGCCTGTAAGAAGAATAAACCATGGTTCTTCACATGATGACAATATCTTGGGTGTTCTTTAAAATATTTCCATCGGGATGTTGGACATGAATTATGAGTTATTTATATATTGTCGGTCCAAAGAGATTTTGATTCTTAAGAATCTCTATGTTTGGGTTTGGAACTTTGAACAAGTGTCTATTTAGTTGGTATCCATTTGATGCGCTACTCGTTGACCTTCATGTGGAGACATGAAAGTGCATTTTTCTCATTGGATGTGACCAAGACAGCCACAACATTCTGTTGATGGCTTTTACCATGTTCAATTGGGTCAGTTTCTATTTGTGATAATATACTATGGCATCCACTAGACGATAGATGATTATCATATTCTACTATTCTTTCAATGTCTTACACTGTAGGTGTATTTTGTACTCTGCTTACTATGATTATTGAGTGACGTACAAAATTTTGTCCTCAGTGCCTTATAGTTCTTTTTTGTTGTTGTCTGCATGTGCTCATAAATTGTTGGACAGCTTTCATGGGCTTCATTGTATTGAATCTTAATGTTTCTGTGGTTCATCTCAGGTGTCCTTTTTTGGGTTGTTTTTTTGGTCCATTGCTTTTAAGTTGCTTGAATTTGGTCACTTGCCTTAGCCTAAACATATCTTTGACCCCCAAGTGTCTTTTCTGTGCCTTTTTTCTTCTCCCTCGATACAAGTACTGGTAGTGGTAGCCACCTCATCGGATTTCCTGGTGTCTCAGGATTAAGATTATTGGCTTCAGCTAACGAGTAGTATCTTCTTGGTGCTGCGGTACTGATTTCTCTTGTTTTCCCTATTACAGTTTGTCCAATGCCTTGCTTATTCATGCTTTGTTGGTTGCTGCAGAGGCGAAAGGAAGTTGGTGATAGTGATACTCCAAAATCACGTGGGAAGAAAAGTGCCTCAAAAGAGGTCACTGATGATGATGATCATGAAGAAGAGGAAGATGAAGAGGAGGAAAAGGAAATAGAGAAAGAGAAGTCTGAGGAAGAGGCTGATGAAGGTGTTGAAGCCAATGATTCCGATGAGAGTGATGCTGAAGTAGAAGAGAAATCAGAGGAAGAGGTTGTGAAGAAGAAAAGGTCGTCTAAGAAACCCTCAAGGAAAGTTTCAGTACAGAAATCTGTCACAAAAAAAGCTGATGATTCTGATGCGAGTGATGCAAAATCAGAAGAGAAGTCAGAGGAAGATGATGTAAAGAAGAGAAAGACCTCTAAGAAATCGTCAAAGAAAGTCTTGGCACAAAAGACTGTTTCAAAGAAAGCTGCAACTCCGAAGAATGCAGCAACCCCTTCAAAACCCATCAAAAGTCCTGCAAAATCACCTTTGAAGCACGTGAAGACAGAAGAGAAACCTGAATCTAGTGCCAAGGTATTCTCACGGAAGAAGAAGAGTGATGAGAAAATCAACAGCAATGACAAAAAAAGGCCCTTTACTCCTGAGAAACTTGTGTCCAAAGGCAAAGAAGGTATTCTGGGGCTCTATCTTTTTTCTCTCTCTTGGTGCTATTTTACCATGAAGTGAGTACTAATTGATGTTGTCAAAATTGGTCTGGGTTGGCCGACTTCTTTCTAATTGGTAAAATAATGATCTTTTCATAGAAAATTGATTGGGGCTGACCTTTTTTGTTTTCTTGAAAATTTTAATAGTTTTCCAAATACTTGACAAAATTTTCTGTTTGGTTATTTTTTCAAATGCTTTTTTTTCAAAATTTTAATAGTTTTCCAAATGCCCGAGGAATGGAGAGCAAGTACACTTATACCCGTATATAAGAACAAGGGAGACATTCAAAATTGTGCGAATTATCGAGGTATCAAGTTAATGAGTCATACTATGAAATTATGGGAAAGAATTATCGAACGTAGGTTAAGACAAGTAGAACCAATTTGGATTTATGCCAGGTAGATCTACTATTGAAGCGATTCACCTTTTGAGACGTCTTATGGAACATTTTAGAGCAAAAAAGAAAGACCTTCACATGATATTTATTGATCTAGAAAAAGCTTATGATAGGGTACCGAGGGAGGTTCTTTGGAGAACTTTGGAAAAAAGAGGTATCCCATTGACATATATTAACCTTATAAGAGACATGTATGATGGTGCAAAAACATGTGTGAGGACTCATGAAGGAACGACAGACTTCTTTGAAGTTAATATTGGGTTACATCAAGGATCAACTTTAAATACTTATTTATAATGGTGATGGATGAGTTAACAAAACATATTCAAGATGAAGTACCTTGGTGTATGTTATTTGCAGATGACATTGTATTAGTGGAGGAGTCTAAGGAAAAAGTTAATAGAAAATTGGAACTATGGAGAGAAACATTAGAAAACAAAGGCCTCCGACTTAGTAGAACAAAGACAGAATATATGGAATGTAAGTTTGATCATTTGGCTACTCCAGAGGACATAGAAATTAAAATTGGCACACATTGCATTCCCCAAAAGGAAAGTTTTAAATACCTAGGGTCAATTTTTCAAAGTGATGGAAGAATTGATGGAGATGTTACACATAGAATTAATGCTGGTTGGTTAAAATGGAGAGGAGCATCAGGTATTCTTTGTGATAAGAAGATACCATTAAAATTAAAAGGTAAATATTATAGAGCAGCAGTTAGGCCTGCCATGTTTTATGGTTCTGAGTGTTGGGCAGTTAATCATCAACATGTACAAAAGATGTCTGTGACAGAAATGAAGATGTTGAGATGGATGAGTGGTCATACAAGAAAAGACCGTATACATAATGAGGTTATTAGAAACAAATTAGGAGTGGCACCAATAGAGGATAAAATGAGAGAACATCGTTTAAGATGGTTTGGACATATAGAAAGAAGATCAAAAGAAGAACCTGTAAGAAGGTTAGAAAAACTAAATTTGGAAAGTATTAAAAGAGGTAGAGGACGACCACAAAAGTGTTGGAAAGAAACAATAAAGAATGATCTAGCTTATTGGGAGTTAACTGCTAACATGGCACACGATAGAGATCTGTGGAAACAAAGAATCCATGTAGCCGACCCCGTCTAGTATGGGAAAAGGCTTAGTTGTTGTTGTTATTTTTTCAATTTGCAGATTCAGATCATTTTAATTTAGCTGATTTTAACTCCTTTTCTGAAAAGAGTTCCATTCAGATGCTGTTTCTATTAATCGTCTTCCTGAAGCTCCATGGTAGTTTGAACTTGCAGCTGAACCCGCTGAAGTCATATTTGGTGTGAGAGACGTTGGTTCTTACTACAAATGCTTGTCTGCTTGACTGTTGCAGTGTTGCTTGTAGTAATTTATGCTGAATGATTCACAGATGTTACAAGTTTGTTGAAGCTCCAAGGTCTCAAATGGCGTCACCCAATTATTGGTTCCATATAAACGATGGCTATCTAAACTACCCTACTCTTTTGTACCCATGAACCTTGTCTGGATTTGATTACCGTGCACAATATGGTTGTATTCAATGCATCAATATGTTCTCTGTCAACTTGCTCGATCTAATTTAATCTAATCACAATTTTATTACTGGTGTACTCTGGATAATCTTCTTGGTAGTTGAGGTTGTCTCTTGAAAAATTCTTTGATTTTGTAGGTAAGAAGGTTGCTAAGAAAAAGGATGAACCTCGGAAGAAGGAAAAAGACAGTCCTACTGAGGAGGAGCTCAGAAAGGCGATATGCGACATTTTGAAGGAAGTCGACTTCAATACTGTATGCTTTAATAAGCTTGTCTGGATGTTTATATACTGTTATTACATTCCTTTTTCAGCGCAATGTTTTTTGCTTGACTTCTCCTATTTTTCCAGGCTACCTTTACGGACATTCTCAAGCTATTAGGTGCGCCCTTTTCTCTGTTACCCTAAAAAGTAGCCTTTGTCAAATACACTATTTCTGTGGTTGTAGATCTGAGTAAGTCGTCAACTGGTTGGGGTAACAAAAAAAGGCCTAGATATCTTTGGGAGGTTCCTTCTCTTTTAACCGTATGGGGGTTGTTATGTTAATATTTCAAGCAGGATCTGTGTTGTCAATATCATCTATGTCTCGTAAATGCAGCTTTACACTGTTCTTGAAAATTGTGTGTGTGCATTTCTACAAATGAGTTATATGCCATTTTAATACTATTAACATATGAAGACATTTGAATACTGCTAGAACCTAAAAAGTTAGAATGAACAAAAAAAAGGGGGGGAAATGCAAGGACAAGTTGCCCCAAAAGTGAAAAAAGTTGAACGAGGAAGTAAAACAGAGGAAAATGGATTCTGAAAAGAAGAATGACAAAATAAAGCGTACAAATGTTACTCTTGGATATCACTCAACACAAACTTGGATTTTTTGATAAATTGTGGTGTTGTAGCACCTAAGGCGGTGTGATTGCACGACTGCAATTCAGTCTCCGTTCTACCGCCTGAGGCAGAACAGAAATGTCATGCTTTTAGAACATAGTTTCAACCAGTCCAGCGGTCTGTCGGAACTTGCTTTCGTTTTGTGGGAGAACTACGCGACTATGCACGCTGCGTCCTGTGGAAGACTTTGTTAAACTTAAGGGACATTAACCGCTAGTAGTGGGAATGTATCATAGAGTCGGATTACTTGAACCAACCCATACCTCAGAAATTTCTAAAAGTGCTATTTCATGGTGCGGGCTGACATTGTACCAAGTACATGAAAAAACAGTGATCTAGACAGTTATGTGATGTGTGTTGGCTCTGATGTCTGACCGGGCCGGTGGGTACACATTGGTTTTGTTTAAGCAATTTTCTCTTTGAAGATGGGGTTCTTTAGGACATTGGTGTGGTCCATGTTACTAACACTGTTCTGGTTTCTGTTTCTTGGTGGTTCTTGTACTGCTTGCCGCTATGTTCTTGCAGCTTCTCATTTCAAGACAGACATAATGCCACGAAAAGCAGAGATAAAAGTTCTGATCCAGGATGAGCTAACAAAACTAGCAGATGAGGCTGACGACGACGAAGAGGATGGTGATGGTGATGGTGATGGTGATGATGGAGATGGAGGAAAGGAAGACAGTGACAAACAGAAAGAAGAGAAAGATGATGCGTGAAACGCATGGAAGATGTATCATCATGTTGTATTGAAGACGGTGGCAAACATTCCCTCAGATTAGGCTTAGACATGTCTAACGGAACTAACAGTGATCACTGAAGGCACACGCTTCTATTCATCTCCTCTCCTTCGGGAACCCTGTCTTTGGTAGAGAGCCATTCGAGTATTAACACCCAATTATCTAAATGTTGACATGTTCTATGTAATAGCATTTGTACATTTAGTGCTTTTTCCATTGTAATTTGGCACGCTTTGCTCTGCTGGTATCGCTGAGTTGCAGCTAGTGATGTTTCACTGAAGTTGCATGTTTAAATTTGCTTGTGAAGGTAGACGCCTCTTTTTTGTAAGATCACCTAAACCAAGTTTGCTCATCTTCCTCCCATGTTTGCCTTCTACAGTGGGTCTCACCTATCATACATGCGGCGGCTGAGGTTTCGTTCCTATGCGCATGACGTAGTAGGTGGAAAGTCGGTAGGCAACCGGAACTGAACTGGGTTGAGAACCAGCTGAACGTCTATCTCACCCGAATTTAAATCAGAACCGTTGGCTTTTCTCTTTAAGTTTCCATTTTTTTGTACTTTAAAACAAATTAATTCATGTTGTAATATGTTTTCCCTCACAAAATCTAACAGGGTATAGTTAGATTGATTATTCATTATGCTTTAAGCTGATGAACCAATCACCAAACCAGGGTTAAAACCAACACTTAACCCAAACTTGAACTGGAATTCAAACCGTTACTTGACCCGGCATTGCATGAACCCGGAGTAGAACTGGGCAGGAACAAGAAGAGTCGGGATTGTAAAGGAACCGCGTGGATCACGATTCCTGGCTTTGTGGGGAAACATAATGGGTGGTATACGACCATCAGTCGGTCTCAAGCCTCAGATGAGGGAGGGAACATAATGGCTTTGTTTTTCATCAACACTAACGTGCTTGATTCTCTATTATAACAATGAAGTTAACCATGCTTAAGCGAGAATGTTATATATTGAGTTGGCTTTACCTGGCATTGCAAAAGGCTTGAAGATTAGTTAATGCCTATTAAAGTGATCAGATTGATTCAGCCTTTGTGTTACGGTCGAAGACAAACACACGCACGATGCAGGCCAAGGGGTATTGAACTCACCACCTGCAACCGTAGGAGTCAGAACAGCCTGCCAGATGAGGCAACGCTCTGCATCTCAGTTTGATGCAGTTGTGCTGGTCTGGTTAGAGCTTGATATCACTCTTTATTGCAATGGACTGCTGGTTGTAATGTCGTGACAAACTTAACTTCCTGCACTTTTCAATATGGGATGGTCGCTGTTTGAATTTGAAAATGGCTGGAAACCCAAAAACTTAAGAACGATCTGCCCCTCCATCAAATCGGTCCAGACTTGATCAAAACAGGATGATCTGCAAACACAAGTATGTGGAATTTCGGAGCCCAACAGTTATTTATATCATAACTTATCAGTTAGGCCAGCGGTTGCATACCGAGAACCTATCGTAGATTAGATTAAAACTCGCCGATTGAGAATCAATTTTGACAAGAGCATGAACATTCTGAAAAAGATATCCAAAGAGCCATAAATTCTTAGTTCCAAACTCTCTAGGAGAGACTCTTGTTTTATGGCAATAATTGTTAACTAATGCACATAATATGAATGCAGTTTAACAAATTCATCAAGATACAACATACAAGAGATTGACTCGATACATAAGATTCGTGGTATATCAAGTACAATGGCGGTTGAGCCGAATGACTCACCAGGATTTACATAAGAAGGAAGCATAGGATGCCGCCCGTGAGAACAGGGAGAAGGCTGGAGCTGTAAACAATGCGCACAGTGCCAGAAGCCGGTGAAGTCTGATCGTTCCGCGTATATGTGCCGTTGCACGTTAAGCCCCTTTTATCATCTCTACACTCATTTGCGAATAAACCTGGTGGATAATTCCCAGCAAGGTTTATGTAGTTAAACATTGTGGTCGCACAGTTGTTTGTTAGGTCATTGAGCTGATCAGCATAGGGGCAGGCAAATTGCTTCAGAGCATTGCAACAGGGATCTGGAAGGTATCTTGGTCCCTTGCACTGGCTTGTGATGATGGTGTAATTCTGGAATTCAAAGTCCACAGGGCAATCTGCAGCCAAACAAGAGGATAAACACAAAAATGAAAGAAAGAATAATATTACAAACTTGTGTCATCTATTACCAGACATTTTAGAATCTCTAGCAACAGAAGCAGCAAAGGTTTTAAATATTTGCAGAAGAAGCCATGGCTCTCCTGACTAGGGGGTTGATCCAAATGAATGTTCGACTTGAAGTTTATGGATTCAATACCCAGAGAATCGTATATATAGACTATATAGTACCCCGGCTTGCAATCAAAGAAAAAAAAAACTATTTGAAAGATTTTCCAACATCAGATAAAAAAAATCATGCAAGGAATGTAAACAAGACTTATAAAAGCAGAAACATGACAGCTTCTTAACCTGATCAACTTCATGCATTTACAGGTCAACCCAGAGATCATGATTGCCCGAATGAGGCATAACTAACTCCTCTCTGATGAGAGGCCATAAGTTTCATACCCAGGGCTAGATCTCGTAATGTTGGGGACATATCTTGAGTGCTCAAAGAAAAGAAAAATCAGAGCTGCCAACTGCCTATGATATTTCATAAAACATAGTTGTTTGAAGGTGCAGAAATGATAGAGAAATGGTAGAAGTGTAAAAAACTCTGAGAATGAGTTTACTGGAATAGTTACTTAAGTCTTAATTAGTTGAGAGATTGTGGCATCCCAAGGTCATGTTAGCCAATGAAGAACAAAGAGGTGCCTACTAGGGTGGTACAAGTCTACAGGGTATAACCCATTCCAGTTCAAAAAAGGTTCTCAAGAAATAATAGCTCAAGCAATATTCAGGAACTGAACCAAAATTTGGAGTTACATTTAGTTGGATGCAGCATAAAGCAACCACTACCAGAGGAATGCTTTTGAATACTTGGAACAATTCCGGACTTTTTTCTCTATAAAGTCTCTTCTTTGGCTTTCCTACACGAAGAAGAAAAAGATCTCCATGAAGGTAGTAGTGTCCAGGAAACGTTCGATCACACCAAAAGAAAAAGGCAAGAAAAATAAGTTATTTGTTGCCGTTTATTCTTCCTAAAGAGAGCAATCTTTCTTTATAAGCTCTAACAAATGATACAAGGCAGAATTGTTTATGGGTACGATGATATATGCTATTACAATTGCTGATTTTCGACCAGTTGCCTAAGACAATACAGTTTTTTCTAGCATAATCTACTCACAATTAAGGTAGAAAAGCAAAATAAAAGCATATCTAACTTAGACACAGGAGAGGGTCAGAATATATCTTTAAAGAAAAAGTTGCCATTTCATGATGTTGACTCCTGTTTGTCCTCTCAAGTAGTTAAAGAATAATAAAGTTCATGACAACAGCTAGTCCATGTGTTAGAAGGGGCCATACACCATCAGTATCAAGCTTTATCCAGAGAACATAGGGTCAACTTTATTAGTCTGGTTTCAAGCCATGGGCTGTCTTTTACCTAATTCATTCCACCGGCACCATTCCAACCTATTAGCCCGATGTGCTAAGCAGATCTTCATATGACAGGGATACAACGCCAACGACCTTTTGATCTCAAATTATCACCTACCACTTTCCAAGACTTTAATAGCCTTTACCTAATTCCTTTCACTTACAGCATTTCAACCCATTGGGACTGGACCACTGATGCCTTATAAGCCTTTGTAGAACATTGATAAGCTGTCATAATTAACATTCCCTAACATTTCAAAATATTCTGATACATGCACACCAAATCTTATCATTTCGTTGACTCCAGACATCCATCAGAAAATCCAAATTTCCATGACTGCACTCTCTTTGAACCTCTTGGTTGTGCAACATTCAGCACCACATTAGAACAAGTTTTGAAATTTGAACCTCAAGCAAGTAAAAGATTTGAAGTGGAACACAAAATCCACATCAATATTATGGTGTGCCCTGAAAGATCATGCAATGTACGTGTGCATATCTGTGCATGCATACCCGGTTTCACATTGAGAGAACCAAATAAAGAACTTGACTGTCCCAGATATAAGCTGCCCATAAAAAAACTGCAAAAACCGAATGAAGAAGTACTCACTCTTTTCCACCTGAAGCAGTTCTCTGCCGATTGTGTGATATGGTTCAAAGATGCGACCTGCAAGTCAAAGAATTAGCGAAAGATACGCATATCACCATAAACAATGAGTTAATCATATGATGAATATTGCAAAACAAAATAGATGAAACAATAGATGCAACAGGAAGACCAAGGCAAGTGAAAAGAAGACCAAGGGAATTTCTTTAAGAATCTTGATACATAGGTAAGATGGATAAAAACTGTCTCCTTAGGGACAAAAAATGTTAGATTAGTACTCTAGATACATTTGTTATTGTACAGGAGACTTTTTAGTTTACCATTATCATAAAATAATTCGCAAATATTACGGAACAAAAAGAGAGAGAGGCTTGAAGTGTGCTACGAAGTCAAGAACCGGACTGAGCACTACAGATTTCGCCTAAAGCGTAAGAATTCAACTTAAAGACGCCATCAAAATGTATCTAGGATAAAGATCTCAGACTTGGGACAAAGCAATCGAGACTGTGGACTATATGAAACAATGAATACTGAGAATAAGATACATTCTTCATTGCTTCATCAAAAGAATCTGTGCCTTTTCTTTTCCTTTTCTAAAGAAACCGAAAGATCCTTCAAAAAGACAGGAAAACCGAGAAAGCAGTAAGATCCTAAATTTACAAGCTTCTCAGGAGCAAAAACAGAAGACTTTTGCCAAATCATAAAGCAAATTCCAAAAAGATAAAGATAAAAAAGCAAATAATCATAAAGCAGAGCCAAAATACGCTATCTTGCAAAAAACAGCAGAAGAACCGCAAAATTTTCTCAATGTCGAGCAACACGTGCTAGAGAGAACAAAATAGATCTTCAAAGTAAAAGCACGTTAAACCGTTACGTATTCGCGTAAACTTGACAGAATCTTAACAAAATCCATTTTCTTTCCAGATCACAAAGCTTTCGGATCCAGCAGAGAGGGAATACATTTAAAGAGAAAATACTAGATCTACCGTTAGAAACGCACCTGAGATGATTCCGGCGGCCGAGACTCCTGTCACAGCAGAGAAGAAGAAGAAGAAACACGAAGAAAGAGAGATCGCGGAGAAGCGGCGTTCCGAAGCCATCGCTCTCCGCACACTAATGGAGAGAGCTCGTTGCTCTTTCCTCTTGGATGACAGACGGTTGTCCTATAAAATAGATTTTCTTCTCTGAAACAATGGGAGAGAGCTGTCTTCCTACGGTAACGTAATCAAAAGCCTTTCTTCTCTTCACTAATTCTGAATTTATAGGTTTTCTTTTCGCGAAAAAGTAAAGGTCCTTTCTGGCAATTAAAAAACGTAGAGGACTAATTAAGTTGTGGCAAGACGCGTTTTTGGTCTGTCGACGCCTGCTTTTTCTCTGTGATGAGAAAAAGGCAATAAGGATGGCAATCAGGCGGGGCGGGTATAAGGGTATACTTATACCCGACCCTTAATGGGTAGGTTACGGGTTTGGGTTTCCGTAACGGGTAGGTACAGAGTAAGAATGGGGAGTAGAGGTGTCAATCCGGGCCGGACCGACCTCAGTTCTGATGGGTCAGGGAAAATGTGGCCAAACAGGATGGTTCATATTTTTTTATTTACATATAAATTCATGTACATATATATGTGTGTGTGTGTGTGTCCTATAATTATATATATATATATATATATATATATATATATATATATATATGTGTGTGTGTGTGTGTGTGTGTCCTATAATTTTTTAAGGTTAGACCCGCCCCTGTGGCCAGACCCACTTTGACACCAATATTGGATGTATATGTTTGTATCTAAAATGCACCTTTGATGCTCTTTTTCCTTATAATAGGGGCCAAAAGGCTAGACACTATGCTCGAGTCCAACCGAACTTTAATAGGGTGGGTTCAGGTTCTCTTTTCTCAACGTGTTAATGGGTGGGTACATAATAAGAATGGGGGATATGTATGCTCTTATATTAAATAAATAAATACATTACATACATATGCATATATGGGTCGGGTATTGGGTTGGTGCACCTTATCCCTATGCCCAAACTCAAACTTGATTGTGTTTGTATTCTCCACCCGATTCGGGTTGACTTGGGTCCGGTCAATATTACCATACCTAAAAGGCCATTTACGTTTGAGCAAAGAGTCGTGCTAACCCGAGCAAGAGCTGCTGTTGTTTAAGATTCCAAAGGAATCCCCAATTGTTTTTTAAAATTGTACGTTTTGGAAACTACAATAGCTGGTTTTAAGTTTTCTAAGAGTATACAATGAATTCTTTGCCTTTACAGTTTTTTTGGATCAACGCGAACACAACAGAACACGACACAAACTGAGTTGGTAGAGTAACACGACTCAAGATACCACAGAAGTTAAAAGATAAATATTATAGAGCAACAATTAGACTAACTGTGCTATTTGATTATGAGTGTTGGTCAATTAATCATCAACATGTACAAAAGATATCTTTGACGTAAATAAATATACTAAGATAGATAAGTTGTTATTGCAAGGAAAGACGGTATACATAATAAGGTTATTAGAAATAAAGTGAGAGTGATACTAATAGATGATAAAACGAGGAAAAATCGTTTAAAACAGTTTTAACATATGAAAAAACAACAAAAAAATTTCAATGAAAAGTTACGAGAAACTAAATTGTGAAAACTATAAAGGTATTGAAAGAAAACAAGAAAGAATGATCTAGTTTATGTTGAGTTAACGGTTAGTATGACACACTATGTTATTGTTGTTGTTATATCATGTTTAATAAAACCCTTTGAAACTTGAGTTAGTATGGAACTATGGTGAGACAATGGTTTTGCCATCTTAGGGATCTTTTCATTATAAATTTCATCTCAAAATGGTGTTTCATTCTTAACTTGCTTGGATTCCCAATTAAGATGAAGTATTTAGAGAAATAGTGAAAAGCGTTGAAATGATGATATCATGCAAAATGAGTCATTCAGTAAGATTAAATATTGAACATGGTCCTCATATATATATATATAGACAGACACAAGACAAACATTTGTTATTTGTCTTCCCTTCTCGCTTTATCCTCTCAACGGTAGGGCGCTCTAATACATTTGCTGTTGCTCGTGAGGAGTTCAACTCTCAGAAAGAGTGCATGTGTGAGTGTGTGTCAGGCTTCTGCCTTTTCTTATAAAAAAAAAACTCCACTTATTTTAACATATTATTTAGAGAGGCGAAAAGGGTGAGTTTATCTGAAGCCTCGTCCCATGCAGAACCCCGCATGCCAAACACGATAAAATCTGTTCCACTACTAAGCGGGCGGGTTCTCATCCCTGTTCCAACCCGGGCAGAGCGGGTTGGCTCCAGATTTCCGTTCCTAGTTAGGTGGACCCTTGCGTGCTTGGTCTCGAACTCATGACCTTGGACTTCAAGGTTTTTATGTCCAGGCCCTGGCTTGCGGAGATTCGGTGGCACACAGTGCCTTTCACCAAACAATGCTTTGTTTTCTTTGCTTTTGATTAGAAAAGTTGAACTTGGAGAGTGATTTTCTGATTATCTTGCGTGCAATTGATAGCATGTCAAAAATAACACACCAACCAAGCGGTTGACCTGTCCCCCTTGTTGAATGTTGAGCCAGGGGACTATGCATCTCTCTCTCTCTCTCTCTATATATATATATATATATACACACAGTTGGTTCTTAGCACCACCCCTTTGCGAGTCTTCTATATGACTGTAGATCTCTGAAAAACAAATTCTGCTTTTCCAAATAAAGGACTCTTTCTCTAATATATATAGTTTTTTGACACCCATTTGCTAGTATATGTACGACTCTAGTCTCTAGATCTCTGGAAACCCATTTATTGCTTTCCATATAAACGTCCTCCCTCTTTTCTTAATCCATTTGGTTTGTAAATAAACTGAATCCTCGGAGTCTCTTTTCCCTCCTCGGGGCAGTGAATACATCCCGAGAGAGAGAGAGGGAGAGAGAGATTTGCGTTATATTTTCTTTCTTCTTCTGCTTCATTGCACTTTTCCAAAATAAACCATTTCCGTTCTTTCCTTCATATGCCCCAATCACTACTGGCAGACTCCCGCTTTCATGCATTGAAAAGGGAGATGGGTGGTTCGGAATTCGCGATCTATGTCTGAAGGTTTATCGTGAAGATGAAGAGAAAAGAAGCTAGACGGCACGGCGCCACGAGGTTTTCCAGGTTGGTGCTGGGTCTCCTTGGGCTCTCTCTAATCGCCGTCTGCTTTTTTTTCATCTTTCAACATGGTCACCCACATGGATCTGCTGCTGACAAGGTCACCCAATTTCACCTTTTCACTTTGCCTTCTACTCTTTTGTGAGAATTGCTTTGTTTTAATCGATTTGCCCTGAAAATTGGTAGTTGTTTCGGTTCTTATTGGCTGACTTTAATATCTGAGGTGGGTTTTCATTATTTTTTATGTGGTGCTATTGAATCGGGCAAAGGACTGGCTTTTGATAATACTTTTGATTGAGTGAATGCATAATGAATCTGTCTCGATTTGTATGTTGTCTAATTGATTTCCAGAGTTTGTTATTGGAGGTTTTGATCTGATGTTCTTGGGCATCTTGTGCTGTTATCTGAGTTAGCATCTCCGGGTGCTTGATCTTAATATCACAAAGGCTGCTCACTGTCTGATTCCAAGTCTTCGTTCCTTCATTTTCCAAATATAGTTTGATGCTTGAAACAGAGATCAACCTTGTACCATGGTGGAAAATCAACAAATGGAGCAGTTCGCATAGTTGAGATATCATGTACTAGATGCTGCATCAACCTTCACTGACTGTTATCTCATTGATGATGAGAAGAGTGTAGCCTCTAGGAAACTTGAACTCCAGAGAGAAACCCTATAAGCTAAAGGTTACAGTCTTCAAGATTGCAAGTTCAACATAGTGGACGACATGGATGATGCAAAAGCAAAGTTCGGAGGCATTGTAATAGGATCGAAGACCTGAAACCCTTCCTTTTTGTTGTAACCTGTCATGCACCACCTTGAATCTAAGCAATGATAGAGATCTTAGATTCTCAAGTGAGGAAGGCTTCTCTAAGAATCCATATTGAGCTCAAGCAAGCTCAATTTAACTCATAAAGAGGTTGAAGTAGAATGGATCAGGGCAATACATGTGACATGCGACTCAATCATAATGAAGAAAAATGCTCTATTCTATGGTTGTTAGTTTAAAGTGCATGTGAAGGCCAACACTTGATGGAACCCAACTTTGTATGTGAGGAGTTGTTTCTAATTGTAGTCAAGGCCGAAGTCTCATATGCAAAAGGTGGCCTAATACTTTGTTAATTCACACTGGAGTTGAAGAATTTAAGGAAAAGGAACCCTTGAGGAGTACCAAGATCAATTTTAAGAGCTAATTCCTCTAGTAGAACAAAGACAGAATATATGGAATGTAAGTTTGATAAGTTGGTTACATCAGAGGACATAGAAATTAAAATTGTCACACATTGCATCCCCCCAAAAGGAAAGTTTTAAATACTTAGGGTCAATTTTTCAGAGTGATGGAAGAATTGATGGAGATGTTTTGCATAGAATCAATGTTGGTTGGTTAAAATGGAGAGGAGCATCAAGTATTCTTTATGATAAGAAGATACCATTAAAGTTAAAAGGTAAATATTAAAGAGCAGCAATTAGACCAGTCATGTTTATGGTCTTGAGTGTTGGGCAGTTAATCATCAACATGTACAAAAGATGTCTGTCACAGAAATGAAGATGTTGAGATGGATGAGTGGTCATACAAGAAAAGACCGTATACATGATGAGGTAATTAGAAATAAATTATGTGTGGCACCAATATAGGATAAAATGAGAAAATATTGTTTAAGGTGGTTTGGACATATAGAAAGAAGAACCTGTAAGAAGTTATGAAAAACTAGATTTTGAAAGTATTAAAAGAGGTAGAGGACAAACACAAAAGTGTTGGAAAGAAACAATAAAGAATGATCTAGCTTATTGTGAGTTAACTGCTAACATGACACATGATAGGGCTATGTGGAAACAAAGAATCCATGTAGCCCACCCCGTGTAGTATGGGAAAAGGCTTAGTTGTTGTTGTTGTTGTAGTTCCTCTAGTGTCTAGGATGGACCAAATCTCTCTTTGGCATGGAGATGATTTGCGATTGAAAGTGCTAGATTCCAATTCCTAAACAACAAGGGATGCATTTAAAGTGACAAAACTATTTGAAGAAGACCAAACAAATTTGAAAGAAAGTTTTAGGAAACCTAGAGTCTTCAACTAAACCATCCAGTCATCTGAAGGTCTAGACAAATCAAGTTGAATCCTGTTCGAGCAAAAATAAGGAAAAAAATGTGTCACTTTCACCCATCCAATTAATACAAGGAATTTTTTGTTGTTGTTGCACTTACTGAAATCATGAGAACAGGAGAACATGTGTAAGAAATTATTCAATTCATGATTGTGGGTGAGGAAGTTGAAGATGAAATGGACGACCAAGAGTGTACTCATGGATGGATGGACACCTCTATCTTTCAAAACCTTTGCCATGCGATGTCAAATCCAACTCAAGGGAAAGCAATGTATATAGACGGGTTGATTAATCATACAAGACAAAACTATCCTAATTGATATTAAGCTACCCAAAGTTTCATATGCAAAGATATGAGGTGTTAACCTTATTCTTTGACATTAATATTGGACTATACCGATGGCCAGCAGTAAGTCCCTAAGTCCCACAGACACTTCTAAGGGGTGGAGTGTCGACCTCAACACTGGTGCGACATCGACACCGACACCGTGTCGGTGCGGCATGGCAAAAAAAAATGCAATTTTTTTTGTAACTCACGGATAAATGGGTCCGGATAATGAAGATTGATTTGTGTATTATGATGGAATTAGTAGTTGTTTATCATTTATATGTTTTGTTTTAATATAAAGTTGTGTACTTGCTATTGTTGCTGTATACAATATTAGCTTGAATGATTTTGGGTGCGGACAATTGGTTTCTTATTACTCAATCCGATTGGATTGTTGACTCCATACTGTATGCCTTTGCACAGAATAATCTCTATCACCAAACACATTTAAAGACCAGGAACATTGCTACATCAAATCGAACAGAAGAGTATGACATCACTAGTGGATCCTAGCACAAATACTAGTATATGCTATATCCTACAAAAGATCTCGAAACTCTTTAAATCCATAACTTGGATATTTTGCAACTCGTAAAATCATTCTAAGTTTGAGATCATTATGAGGGAACTTGCTAATTGATACCTACGTGCACCCAAAATTAGCAAATACTAGTTGTATTATGATTGATTTATGTAGCTTGAATATTATATATAATATATAATATTATATACCCTAGTAGTGTCGCCGTACCCAAAATTTTTGAAATTTTCCGTATCCCGCACCCACACATGCACCCGTGTGACATAGGTAAGTCCATATGTTTTTACTTTGGTTATGAATGAACTAACAAACCAAGTTGAAGATGAAGTGACTTGGTAAATGTCATTTGCAAATGACAATATGTTGGTGGATGAAATGGGGGAAGATGTTAACATGAAACTTGAAGGAGCGAAACCTTAGAAAAAGGGATTTTAATCTTAGTAAAATAAAGATAGATTATACAGCGTAAAGTTTGATATCTTTAACTGTAAAATATGATACAAAAGTTAAAATTGGTAAACATGACAACTCTAAGAAAGATAATCATTAAATACTTATGGTTAATATTCCAAAAAGATGAGATAACCAATAGATATGTCCTCATAGAAGGAATGCATGTTGGCTATAATGAAAAGGCGTACCAAATATTTTGTGCGACAAGAAGATAAAACTAAAATTGAAAGATAAAATACATTTAGGTAGCAGTAAGGTCAGCAACCATGTCTTTGGCAATGACCATCAAAATATTTATAAGATGTCCATGGCAAAAACAAAGATGTTGATGTAGATTTGTGGCCTTACAAGGAAAGAACGGATCTTTTATGAATTTATTGGAGAAAGAGATAGTGTGACACCAATAAAATATAAAATCATAAAACACATGCGTAAGGGAGTTTGGCCACATGGGGCTTTAGTGAGAAGGTGATGAACAATTTAAAGGATAGAGTGGAAGACCCTGTGTTCGAAGGAAATAATAAAATATAATCTTTTTTTTTGAAGAGAAGTTACTACTCTATGGCTGCTTAGCTCAAAGTGCATGTGGAGATGAACACTCGATGGGGCCCAGTGGAGTGAGCCATGTCCTATTCTAGTCATGTTCAAACTTTACATGTTAAGTAGTTTTTGGTGCCTGACCTAGGCTAAATTGCTACCTGTTTGTAGTTATGTCATAATCCTGAGAATAATGGCGTCTAATGAAGGCCAAAAGGCAAATTGACCATGGTTACATAACTCAAGTGTCTAGTGTTTCAATGGTTGTTCTATGAGTTATGTGTAAGCACTTTACGTGCTAATACCCTAAGCTAAACTCGAATAATTGGAGCTACAAACTTCATTATTGGTCTGAATGAAGTTAACCTATTAACCAAAGGGGTAATCTTCTCCACCTTGAAGAGAGGAACTACTAATTAAAGAAGGCAATAGAAGACAAGAATTGTTATTATTAGACGATGCAAGATCAGTAGTGATTGCAACTTCAACAATAATACTAATGATATTGATACGACATGTGGAAGCTATAGTAATAATTATTGATCAACAGTAATAATAACAGTAATAATTCATAGAATCAGTAGTTGGCAAAGGAACACCCGGGTGGTAGCCTACCTGGCAGGGCTCTTGGCTTGCGTTTTCTAGACCGCAAGTTCAACTCTAGGCCGAACATACCTAGTTTCAGCATCCCATTGTACGAAATGTTTCCAAATGAATGATGGGCAGTAAACGTCTAGCCAGTAATATTGTTAGAGAAAATAACTGAAGATCATTTATAAGATTGTAGACATCAAGATGAAGAGTTGGAATTGCATCATGATTCAAATTAATTAGAGAGTAATTACATCTTCTTCAAGTCCTATCCAAGGATCAAAATTAATTGATTCTTATCCAAGCTTCATTCAAATGACTTCCTGTGCAGGCCATTGTAGTCCTTTACAAATATGGGACCTCTCCCACTGTAACACATCAACTTGACTTGAGATATAAATAAAATAGTGAAGCTCCTCTCACAATTCCCTTTTCTTTCTGAGCAGCTTAGGTTGAGACCCCCTTTGTACCTCCTTTCGTCCTTCCCATGTCACCACTGCTCCCGTAAGGTTGAGATCTTTAACCTATTCACCCCAAACCTTCACGATTTCCAGGTGGTGAAGCAAGAACCAGGTGTAGCTGTCCAACAAAGAGAAGTTGATCAATGCTTGTGGGGCAAAGTGGTTAGGCATTCAAGCTGTAGACAGTCCAAAGTGAAGGAGAAGCAATTGATTACAATCATTGGATGTTGACTTTGAGAGTAGTCATTCATAACCGTTTATCTTCATGATGCAAGACTTTTTTTTATGGCTTATCCAGTAGATAAATCTGACAAGGTTTTTTGCTGGCTGTTGTAAGCCTAACACAACCCTCCTCCTTTATCTAGGCTTGGAACCGGCCATGCAAGGGTGATCCCTTACATGGGTGGAGTTTATCCAGTGTTCTAGAATAACTGTTTTTTAGTACAGACTTCTGATGACTCTGAAACTGTCTCAAGCTCAAGGTCCAAGGATATGTGTATCTCAGCATCTCATAGATAATAGGACATGACAATTAGTTTAACCCTGTCTGTTCATGTAGTCATGTAAAGCATATAATAGACATGGAATCCTAGTTGATTCCATTCAAGCTTGAGGAATCATAAAGTTTCAGTTACAGTGCATGCATCCACTAATAAAGGGGCCCATGTTAATCATGAAACTGTACTCCTGAGAATGAATTAATGTACATGTATATTGACATTTCACTTTGCAACATGCATGTATCTATCGTGTTTGTGAAATGTTAACACTTGTTTACTGTAGTTTATATTTACTATAATGGTTTCTGGTTTCATGTTTTTACAGAATCCATTGTATACTATACTTACTTGGAAATATACTATTCTGCGTACTTGGTTTCACTTTGAGCTTTGATTGGATCTCATTTTGCTTCCACTTGGTTGGGATGGTTTAGTATTTCATTTCAACGGCAACAACCAAGCCTTTCCCCACACTAGGTGGGGTGGGCTAGGTGGTTAAATATTTCATTATTACATAAAAAGTTTGGATTGTTTCAGAGTAGATAGATAACATGCTTTCATCAAAGACAATCCTTTGATGATGGATATTTCGCCTTACCAAGTGATGGATGTCAGCTTACTAGTTGCTTTACCAATAGGATAAAAAGTCATAACTATTTGGCATTCTTGTGTGGCCTCAGATGGATGAGAGGATCAAAGAGGGTTCTCATAGAATGTTGAACCTTACTGAAGAGTTGTTGAGCGCCACATCATTATCTCGACCATTGGCGGATCAGATGACTCTTGCAAAAGCCTATATAGTTATTGCAAAAGAGCACAATAACCTACATCTCGCTTGGGAGCTAAGTTCACAGGTGAGAAAAGCGCATCTCTTGCTCTCAAAAGCTGTCAAAAATGAAGAATCAATCACACTGGATGAAGCTGAGCCCGTCATTAAAGGATTAGCTTCACTGATCTACAGAGCTAAAGAAGCTCATTATGACAGTGCAACTACGATTGTGTCTCTGAAGAAGCATATTGAATCCCTTGAAGAAAGGGCAACTGATGCTATTACACAGAGTGCTGCATTTGGACAGTTAACTGCCGAAGAACTACCAAAGAATCTCTATTGTCTTGGCATTAAACTGACCCTTGATTGGGCCAGAAATCCTTTGATTGAAAAACATGCAAATAAGCAGAAAAATTCTCCTCAGCTCGTTGACAACAATGTCTACCACTTCTGCATATTTTCAGATAACGTGTTGGCTACATCAGTGGTTGTGAATTCTACTGTTTGTAATGCTGATCATCCTAAGCAGCTTGTTTTTCACGTTGTCACAGATGACACAAACTACAGAGCGATGCAGGCCTGGTTCTTTTCTAATGACTACAAAGGGGCAACCATTGACGTCCAAAATGTAGAGGACTTCACATGGTTGAATGCTTCATATGGTCTAGTCCTTAAGCAACTCCAACATAACATGCAAGCTTTCAACTTTAGCAGCGCTGAAGAGTTGACGTCCGAACTCAAG
Organism: Brasenia schreberi; assembly: GCA_036023115.1. Taxonomy (NCBI): domain Eukaryota; kingdom Viridiplantae; phylum Streptophyta; class Magnoliopsida; order Nymphaeales; family Cabombaceae; genus Brasenia; species Brasenia schreberi. Next base: position 5,069,641 of record JAYKKT010000090.1, on the reverse strand, counting down.
TTTCATCACCCAAAACACCTATCTTTACTGAATCACTTGAGGTTCTACATTCCTGAAATTCATCCCTTACTGGAGAAGGTTGTCTTCCTTGATGATGATGTCATAGTCCAAAAGGACCTGACACCTCTCTTCTCTATTGATTTGCATGGGAATGTAAATGGTGCAGTTGAAACGTGCATAGAGTCATTTCATCGTTATCATAAGTACCTGAATTTCTCTCACCCACTTATCAGATCAAAGTTTGATCCACAAGCCTGTGGGTGGGCATTTGGCATGAACATATTTGATCTAATTGAATGGAAGAAAGCCAATGTCACTGGTCGATACCACTACTGGCTGGAACAGAACGTGGACGAATCACTTTGGAAGTTGGGTACCCTACCTCCTGGCCTCTTGGCATTCTATGGCTCTACCGAGCCCCTTGACCGCAGATGGCATGCCTTGGGTTTGGGCCACGATGCAAATATTGATGATCGGGTGATTGAGAGTGCATCTGTGATTCACTACAATGGGAACATGAAGCCATGGATGAAGTTAGCAATTAGCAGGTATAAACCTCTATGGGAGCAGTATGTGAACTTTTCACACCCAATTTTGCATGATTGCTTCATGCAGTGATTCCTTCTTTGACATCCAAATTGGGTAATTGGTTTTGAATTATGAGTGCTCAACAACATAGCTAGAAAGAAAAAAATTGATTGTGAGATATTTCAAAAATAGGGAACCTGTTTAGAATCTTTACATGCTTAGCTGAAGTATTCTTTGCTTCCAGGCAATTCTTTTGGCAATAATTTGCTTCAAGGGATATCCATGGATGTATGCCATTTTCTGTTGTAAGCGACAGACAGATTAATGAGTGATTTCTTTGAAATGGTATTCTCTTGGGCTGTAAAATATTATTCTTGTACAAGTGCCTTGTTTTGGGGCTGAGAGATGATTCTCTAAGTTTCCAGGTGAAAGGGAGCATGGAAATCATGTAAGATTGCTATCTTTCGAGTGTCTATTGATGCTTAGCTGATATTTCCATAGCAGAATCTGCTTATCTCATTGCTTGTAACCAATGGGTTTAAAGTCTGTTAACTCTTCTGGCTTCTGAAATGCAATTATCTTTTAGAAGCTAGGTTTAATAGTTTTTCAGATTTGTTCTCATTTTCTTTTTGGTATTAAGCACTTCATTAGTAACTGATCAAATGATGAAGTTGAGTGACGAAATTAAGTTGATAGCCAAACATGGAAGCAATGAAAACATTGTAAGGTTTGTTGTCTTGGGTTATCTAAATTGGTGCTTGTGAATTGTTCAAAGCAGAAAAAATCTGCTTAGTTGAATGAGGCAGTCACTTTTCACTGTTTTGGTACAACGGAGTGATAGAAGCCAAATTCGTCCCCCGGGTATTGAACTCATCAAGCACTTGGTATGCAGCACATGTATTTGTATTTGGGAACGTACGGCCCGACCCATCTGGCCCTGGGTTGACACGGGTCGGGCTGGGCTGGCCTGTGTTATTGCTGTTGGTGGGGAGTTAGACTTCCGTGTTAGGCTTTGGCCTCCTTTTCTAACAAACAAAGAAGCACTAAGAGCATCAGCTCAATGGTAGAGTGCTCTAGCACGTCGGTGCTGGTGGGGAGTTCCAGAGGATGCATGGGTGCGTGTGTGTCATTTTGTAGGTCGACCATTTGACCTCATGCAATTCTGTCAAGTAACCCATAAATGTGAGCTTCGGATTGCTCCATCCTGTGAACAATACTTCATTTTAACTGATACCGAGTTTAAATGTGCATCCTTAAACAAATGCGCACACAAAAAAGAAAACACGACACACTAGTTTTCTTGCGTGTAACTCACTTTGAGAACATGTGCTTTTATTGCTTAGTTTGAGTCAGGGCATCATGACTAACTTGTACTTTTTGTAATTTAAATAATTTCAAGAGTAATTTTTGCCTTTTGAATTTAAATCTCAATAATTCATCTTTAAAATTAAAAGGTTAAGGTTTGTTTGATTTGTTAGTATATAATGTTGCTAGTATATACTATGCACACACACTCTCTCTCTCTCTCTCTATATATATATATATATATATATACATATATATAGTACATGAAGATAAATGTATGAAACATGTATACATATTGGCTGTTTTGCATTTGTACATACAACATATTTAATTTATCTCAACCTAAATTGGTGTAACCGTCTCATACTTATTTGCTTCTCCTCTAATCTAACTTTGGTTCTATATTTCTTTTCAAAAAACTAATCAATAGGTTGTACGAGTGCTCTAAAAACAAGGAGTTGACGCTTATTTGCATATTTTTTTCCTGATGTGTGGATCAGAGTTCATATATAAGCCCAGAGCAACTATTATTGAATTTTAGACCTTTATTAAGTTTGATATATTTTTTCCAAAAGTACATGAATAGTATATTCAAACGATTCGGGCATAAAGATCACAAATGTCTGTTAAGGGTTTTACGACGAACTCATTGTACACAGTCTTTCAGCTTGTGATTCTAAACTACCCTGCACTCTCTCTCTCTCGCACACACACATTATTACTTCATTATTATTGAAGTATATCCTTTTTACCCATCTTTTTATTGGCGAGACAATTAATTTCTTTCAATGTAAAGGTGCTAGAATTGAATGCGTGTTTTTTTTTACAGTTGACTGGTTTTATGCATGAATGACATTATGAAGCGGTACCTGTGTGTGCGTGCGTGCGCATGTGTGTGTTAAAGAAAAAGCGACTGGAAGAAGAGGATGAAACTCATGCTCTACGAAAAGACAGAAAACCTCCCAGAAATGCATCCTTAAAAGGCCTGCCCACCAGCAGATCGATTGAGTCATAAGCAATGCGAGGCTTTCGAATTCCTTTCTTCCTGGTTATAGTGACTCTTGTTTCCGGCTTTTCGGCTGCTCAACATGGAAGATATCAACTATCAGCAATGCTTACTGGCACTGTTCTCTGCGATACCTGCTTCAGCCAAAAATTTTCAAGCGCTACCCATTTTATGTCAGGTTTACGCCGATCCTCTATGGGTGTGTTTGATATTGAGGGAAACTAGACTTTGATTTTTGGTGTTCGCTCTTCTAAGTTTCATTATGTGTCATATAAAACCATCACCGACACAAAACTATGGTTTCACAAACCCAAATTAAGTAAAAAGCATTGCCATAAAGGGAGGGGTGTGCTTCAAGAACTCGAACCATGGGTTTGCATGAAAATCCAAGCACCTCTTTCTCTATCTCATCTCACACAATCCAAAGTGTCAATAATACTCATGAATCAAACACAAACATGTCCTCAAAACTAAAGTTAATTGGCCGATCCTTTTGAGCTTAACTAAAGCTCAAGTAAGCTCTTTAAATTGTTTCGAATCAAACTCGCCCGCAAATCCCTCAAATTTTATTTCGTCGCCTTCTTTCTCGTTAACAGATAAGCCACCAAACTCATTTGAGCCGCTGCCTGCTCTTTCACCTCCAATTCCATTTCAGCCACCTCCAGTCTTCAATAATCCCAGGCCGAGGCTTCATTTTCCTCCTATTGCCGGGTTTCCAAGACCGAACCTGGTAAGACCGACACCATTCTTCAACTCTTCACCATCTTTCAGCCCGCCGTCATCATCACCACGCACAGCAAGTGTCCCTCCTGCAACCCCCTCTCAAACTGAGTCAGAGGATGCGAGGACCCACAATTGAGATCCCATGAAAGTTTGATCGGCTAACCACAAAGCTCGTAATAATTTGAAACATTCATGGATTGTGTTTCTTGTTCAGATGAGCATGTTTGTCGAATAGCGCACTCTCCCTAACTGCTGTTCATTATGATATCCATCTTTTTCAAACCTGTGTGTGCGTGCGCGCACTAGCGGGTTTGCCTGTGCATGCAAAGATTCACCACAAAAGCAGGAAGAGCGCATGGATACAAAAGGAAAGATGCCCATGAAACTTCAGAAGATGCTCCACACAGAGAGAGCAGCAGCAGCTACGTGACCTCTATTGCACCTTCTAGCTGCCAGCACGCACATTACACGCGCCCAATATTCATGGCTCATTCTCCAGTCCAACAAAGATGACAGCGACACTCGCTTAAACTTAGTCTTCAGATAATGGCTTCAGGCAAGATTGCAGACCCACAAGGGTTCCATGAGTCATCCTCATGGTAATAGAAGTATTGTGGAGATGTGCACTCCGGTCACAAACTTAAAATTAGTCTGCTTACGAACTACCAGAGTTCATCCACACGGAAATTGTATCTAGGGTCAGAGTTCACCCCAGATTTTCAAATTTCCACGGACAAACCAAGGTAAGTTTGTTTGCTTATTACTCTTCGTGCTGATGGATCATGCGGTGATCCATAATTCGTCAAATTTGCTAGGCCTTTGCTGACCAGCAGGAAGATAACGGAGTGCCATTGTTAGTGCTCGAAAAGCAGAATAAGGATGAACATCCCTCCACACGAGCTTGTATTTATGTTAGGCCTTGTATGATGAATGATCGTCTGCATCAATGAATTGTAACTTGTTTGGAATTGCCATGCGGGAATCATTGCCCTGTCATCACATAGAGTTTTTTACAACCCCATGTAAGCATGCATAAGCTTGTTACATACAGGTATATATGTATTGAAATCATATGAATCTAATAAATTAACCCATGCAAGTTACCAAGTTATTTTTGCAAAAGCTGCAGGTCGAGCTCGACCGATCCGGGACTGAGTTCATAACGCTGATACCGTCATCAATCAGACATATCATGGCTGCATTCATAAGAAAGATTCCAGCAAAATGAAAGGGTTCCACAACATGGCTTGGGGAGCTCGATTAAAAGGTGCCCCTTGGAGTACGTCACAAATTGATCACCGGATGCCACCCTTCCTTGACACAACCCCACGGTTGCATAAACATTTTAAATGGTAACAAAAAGGTTCATCAAGATCCCGCCAGAAGCTCAAAATGTTACCTTTATATATTGAAAGAAGAAAATATGACAAAAAACTACACATGAAGGATGAACCTTTTTCGTTTTCGTTTACAAAAACAAGAAAATCACAATAAATTGACAAATTACATGTCACGGCAAATATCAAGTATCAAAATCTTGTGACATTTTATCGGATCAAATCTAAAAGGTAACCCCAACATACACATTTCTTCCGCGTAAATAGTAGCACATTGAACGCGAAGGATTTATCTAGACTGAACCAAGACTACATCAGGTTGCCAGCTGCCCCAATCAGCACCAACGGCAATTGGATCTTCAGTGGTATTCACTTTTATGCTTTCTTGTATATATATATATATATATATATCTGTGCGTTTGTGTGTATAGTAAGCCAGTTAAACTTGCATAAACAGTTGGTTATATCCAGCTAAGGAAGGGTACAAGATATTTTTGTACCTGAAACCAAATTATATACATCGGTTACGTTCAAAATCAGTGAGGAAGAACCTTCCTATTAAGATGTCGATACAAATGCTCGACCAAAGTTTTCCATTCTCATGGGTATTGATGATCACCCTCACAAAAAGAAAACAAGAACACAAAGCCATTGCTTCTCTAAACATGCCCAGCGCCTTGGCAAATCCTGTGAATTGAGACGCTTCAAATTCATTTCATGTGCTAGAAGAAAGCAGATGTATGAAACAAACAGAGTCAACCATGACATGGATAACTTCGACTTGGTAACTGTAGCATGGATGCCATGCAAGTGCTGGTGAAAGATGCATCACCATCGTGATCTTGACGTTGGAAATAGATAGTCGACTGTCAGAGGCAGCTTATCTTTCAAACGAGAAATCATCTTGAACGTTTCTTCTGCTTCAATCTGCTGCTGAATATCACCCCTTGATGCACGATCAGGATGGAATTTTATAAGGGCTCTTTTGTAAGCTGCATTCACCTGCCACAACATGCTTTAAACAGTAATTATCATACTTCAAGTAACTTACTGTGTCACCGCAGAAAACTTAAATCGCATTGTAGCTCTTCTTCCTATCCAGTACCCCATACCAAGGTCCGTAAAGTTTATTTTGCAAGGTCTAACTAATCCCACATCTTTAGCACAACACAAACTTCTTGTGGTCTACATAGTCGCATAAGCCCTCTTTATGTTAAATCCTGTGAAACTAACCATTTGAAATCTTTTGTAACATGGTTGCACCCCTCGATAAACCCAACACGCATATCAGGGAGGTCTCGGTGTCAGACACTGATGCAACAGCTCCAAGCACACATCAAAGCAGGGCTGTTGTGGCCAACATGAACCTGACCCTGATCTCCCTCGTCCCATCATGACCAAGCCAAATCACAACATATAAGCATTTATGTGTAATAAAAACAACATTATTTATACTGTTATTGATTACATCTCATAGCACCAAGTCCCTTCAAAGCAGGACTGTTGTGGCCAACTTGAACCGGACCCTGATGTTCCTCACTTCAATGTAAACCAACACAAATGACAACATATAATAAAGGATTTATTTATTAAGAAAAGCACATATGTATACCGTTATTGACTACATTTTATAGTACCACAACCCTCTGTGGACCTGAACTGCTGGGAACATATAGTACCAAAGCCTATACACAATATATACCTATATATATGTGAAGGATTTTGTCAATGAACCATGGGATGAATTCAACACCCTGATTCAAAGTAGTATCCTATCTTCATCGACTAAGTTTGCTTTCGGCAACAAGTGCAGACTTTGACTTGGTTATACCACACGAGTAATGCAACAATGTCACTGGGGTTTCATACAACCTAATAACGACAACCCCTTAAACTGTTCTCCTATCAATATGAATTATGCTAAAAGATCATCAAACCAAAGAAGATCAACTAAGGTCATGCCACCCACATTCATGGTATCAAAGTGAAACCGTGAACAGTACAGTCAACCCATGCAGCCACAATTGTTGACTCCCCTGTTCATTTGAGAGTTAGCAAATATAAGAGACGAGAATGAAAAATGAAGCATATTTAGAAGCCCAAATATCTCATTCAAACTCTTTCCCGAGGACAACACGGTTCCCAAATATCTTGTGTCTCCCTGCAATTTAAAGTCATTAAGTCATCTTTTAATGCCATGCCATGTTCAATTTGGCTGGATTTCTTGATATACTCTCTTTCTTATCAATCTTATGCCCATAATTCTAAACTATGTTATCAATAGCATGCTATAGTGCCCGCTATAGCAGGTGACCCTTAAGAGGCGACCCGCCAGGGCCGCTATAGTGCCGCTAACAGCGCTATAGCTGTTCGCTATAGCACTATTAGCAGACAACGTTAATAACGCCATTTTGGGTCGGAATTGGATCGACCCGATCCAAATGAAACAAAATAACCCTCCCCGTTAACGCAGACGCAACAGGTTTCTCTCTCTCCCCGCTGCTCTCTCCGCCACCACCAGCACGGCCACCACCCATCGTCCGCCGTAGCCTACAGGTACTCTCTTTCTCTCTTCTCTCTCCCTGTCTCTCTCTTTCTCCGCCATACTCCCTCCCTATAAGTATTGCACTCGGATGCCCTCCTCTCTCGCATCTATCGGCTTCGCGGTTGCCATTCCTCGCCACTCTTGCTTGAGAACTTGTCAAGAGATCCGAGGCCACACGTCCAATGTTTGCTCCTCCTTCAATGTAAATACTCCTTCATTTGCATGTAAACTGAAACAAATGTGCATTGAAACCTGCATTAGTTACTTTCAGTATTGCTCCTCCAAAAATATCAAGTTGTCATATTCATCGCATTCCTGGTCCCTACATTTGTCCTTTTTATCCCTTTTGTTCGAGTGAAATTGGAAAATATGCGATGTATTATTTACTCGAGCAACTCAAGAAGAGTGGAGCATTTTCAGTCTAAATTCCGTTCTTTTTTTACTTGATTTATGTTACTAAAGTCTAATGATGCAATTGATGGTACCTGTTCTAGCGCTGCTTTGAGGCAAAGAAATGTGGATTTGTAGAGCATCAGACATTTCTTCATTTATATCGCAACTTTCACTGTCTGGATTTTTTTGGTCATGATGTTCCAAGTCAACTTTGAAAAAATACTTGTGACATTTTTACAAGTTGCTTTAATGTTTCATATCTGAAAATATGATTGCATTCTAGTGGAGATAATTTGTCAAGCTAAAACTTTCTGTGATAACTCTGGTATGATGGTTCAGGGTTTGGCAATCATTGCCTTCAATGGGACAATAGACATGAATACTTTTAAGCAGCTGCTGAGTGTTGGGCCAACATTTATTGTTATGTCTCTTATAGAGAGTATGTAGTTTCTCCTTTTGAATCTGCTTCCAGTTCAATGCTAGTTTTTGTCTGGATGGTAGTCATTTATCTTTTTTTCCTGTTCTTTATTTATTCTTTTTTTCGAGGTTTTGTTCACGTTTATGGAAACTTGCTGTTTGTGATCTGTAGGCTTGTTAAACTGCCAGAGTCTTTGCCATCACAATGCACTGTATTAGAACTTTTTGGCTCACTTACTGCTCTGTGTTTATTTCTTTCCTCTATTTGTAAGTCCAATGATATCCCCTTGAGCGACTCAAAATTGTTAGACAGTATTAATTTTGCAATAGGTTTTTCATTATATTGTTACTCTCCATCTACTTGTTTAGTAAATTCTTTTCTTATCACAAAATGCAAGAAAGTTGTACAGGACAAAACTCTGAGACCTATGAATTTTGCAGTAAAGGTTTTAAAAATTACTTCTTTTTTTTATTTTAAGACTATAGGTTGGGTGATATCTGCTCCTTTGCAACTTAAAAAACTGTTTCTTTTGCTGAAAATTTTAAGGTCCATCGAGCTTGCATAGAGAGGGAGATCATGTCAATGTTGGATCATCCTTTTCTTCCAACACTTTACACTTCTTTTCAGGTCATTCCATTTTTCTTTGCAAAGTGCCCTTTAATTGATCATTAAGCTTTTGCATTTTGATTTCGGTGCAAGTTGAGTTTGATCAGATTTCTTAGAACTTATGAAATAAGTGGTGGTATTTCTTGATATTTCTTAGAAATTAGAGGACCCATTATATATATATATAATTTTTTAATCATAAATAAAAGTGTACCTCTAAATCCGCTATATCCCTGCTAAGGCTATATCAGGAACAACCCACTAACTGTTATTGATAACATAGATTCTAAATGCAATAAGATTTTCTGCATTTAGGATTTGGATCCATTTTTCAAATAACTACTGTATTTCACAAATCCTGGATTTACTTCAAACCAAGCCAAAGTGTTCAACCATCAAGAATAGTTCAGCAACGGGACATAAGTCATATAACTTGTGCAAATATAAAACTGCCATGCAACCAACAAGTTTCAATGATTATGTTCATGTTCCAGTAAAGAAAAAGATAAAAGTAGAATATAGGCTGGAGATATCAAATCCATAGGCCTAGAAACTCTCATAGAGTATATGCATTGCTCAAGAATCTTCCTGGATTATAAACTGGCATCTATGATTCAAAATTTAGATAATTACCTCATCAGGCATGGGACAAAGACTGCCTCCAACCTGAATTCCCAGACCATGAAGCAAAGAAGCCATATCTGTGTACATAAGTTCATATCTTGAGTTTCTTCCTTACTTCAACACGATACTGCTCTTTCAAGTTCATGGTTTCCTCTTCCTGTTATTGTGTAATGAGACCAGAAAAGTAGTAAGTAACAACTACGGAAGTTTATAAAGGTCATCCACACTTCAAGATAACAGTAAAAGTTAGATGCAAACATAACCAGAAAGGTTAATCAAACAGGCAAACAGTGTGTGTGATTCTAACCTTCTTTTGTGTCTCCCGTACTTCCTCAAGCCATTGCTTCTGTCGTCTTTCTATATCCAGTAACCGAAAAGTTTCAGCTTTTTTTCTTTTCTTCAAACGCTGTGCTTCCTCTACCTGCAAATGAACAAAAGTCATTCAATATGGACAAGGATACTGCCAAGAAAAAAATTTGCATCTTCTATTATAACTGTATCCAAACAAGGATTAACTCCTAAAACTTAATGCAGGTTAAGTTTTCTGACTATTCAATAGAAATGGCTCCTTGGTTCATGGTGGAAACTGCATAAACTTTGCTGACTCTAAGCATAATTAACATGTGACTCTCCAGTTAATATATGTATCATAACAATTCAAAAAGAAATTAGCAAGACCAGTGCCATTTATCAAACTTCTGCAGAATATATAGAAATCTAGGTCAGAAGTATATGCAAAGATGTAAATTCTTCACGTGTAATAATGCATTTATGTTACCTTTGCAATTATTATTGTCTTGTAATTTTGTGTACTAACATGGAAACTCGGCCATTTTCGTGGTAGCCATCCAATAAAGAAAGCTGACACTGGAGCCTCCACTTACCGATGCACTAACTAGAGCAACAAAGTTCAAGGTCAAAATAAGATTTTCACGGAATTAAGCATCTCCTCATATCATTAACGACTCGATCACTCTTTTTCTTCAACACCTCACCATTCTATTGTCTCATAAAGTGCAATCTTATTGTGTTCAGGTCTACAACTGTCAACAATGATCCAAATATGATATCGGGCCCAAAGAAAATTTTCATGCCAAAGGCCATCTTCCTTGTCAGAGAAGTCTTGTCTTTTCCATTTTTTAATGCATCAGCCTGGACATTGCTCTAGAATATTTTCTATAACTCAAGAGTCAAGACTCACTAATCGTTACTCAGAATAGATTGCAGTATCAGTTCCTCTCTCTCTCCCAACCTTTTCTATATTGCTTATTTGGTTGATTTTTAATCTAAACCATGTACCTCATCATCATGGCATGCAGGAGTTTCACAACACAGAACTAAGCAGAAGAAAAAGAAGAAAACAACAGATCAATTTACAACTTTTCTTACCTTGGCTAAATTTAGCTATGGCATTTGTGACAGGATATCCCGACGGAATCAGAGCCAAGAAATTTTTTAACTTTCCCCTTCTACCTTTTGTATCTTTATCTTCATCCAACTTAGCAAGTGATACTTTTCCTTCCATGTTGCCACTATGCCAACAGATCTGCCTTTTCCATTGTTGTTGTCTTAATAGTAAATAAAGGTTCATTTTTTAGGAAATCAAAAACTTCAAATTAACTGTATCTATGGGACCATTCTCGTTATTGAGTGGGTCACTTAGATAACTTCAATCTAGATCCACCTAGGTTCCTTAAAGAGACTACAGAAGATGGATAAAACAAGAAGAAAATCACTATCCCTCTTAGATCGATACATGACAGCGAGATGCTCATCGCATACTAATAGACCAATTTTCTACAAACTGCACTGTACCATATGATCCGACACAACTGTACCATACATTGATAATAACGTCATTTCAAATAACTCCGCACATGTAAGGGATCACCCTTACATGGCTGGTCCCAAGCCTGGGTTGCGTTAGGCTTCCGATAACCGAAGTAAAACTTTGTCGGACTTATTTACCATGGATTCTACAAATTATGATAGGGCTATGTGGAAACAAAGAATCCATGTAGTCGACCCCATCTAGTATGGGAAAAGACTTAGTTGTTGTAGTAGTAGTATCGTGTGCATCAATCTGTATCATATGAGAGGATACTGTAAGACATAAAATTGCATGATACCAGTCATATCCTACAAGTCACTATTCTTTTTTTTTGTTTCTTTTCATCAAGGGGCTTTGGCTCCCTCAATCATGTAAAGAGGGCTTATTTTTGCCTTGCTCAAACTCATATTTTATATTAGAAAAGAAAATCATCTTCTTGTGTTGTCTCACAAAACCTCAAACTGGGATATCTTGTAATATTTGAATCCATTTCCCAAGCACAACCATATACTGGGCTCCAATATCGATGTTAGAATGTGTATTTCAAAGTCATGTTTTGGATGGAGGAACCTGGGAAATAAAATCTTGTAAGGACAAAAAAAACATGTGAAGTCACGCCCATGGTTTCCAAAACCAATAAGAATCAAGTGGTTGAAGCTTTGGAAAGAGGAAGATACATGGAAGAAGATGAACCATGATGACAAATAATGAAGAATCAAAGGACATATGAAGATGTTATAGAAGAAGCTAAAGAAGAACAACCACATTGTCCTTTTTTGTTAATATCATATATTTTGAATCTAGGATTCTAAAACTATGAAAACTAAAGAAGAATGGCTATGATGTTCTTTATTTCTTAATATGATGCAATTTAGAATCTTGAATTTTAAAACCATAAGTGCATGATAATTATTTTGTTATGCATTGCATATGGCTATGAAGTTAGTCCCGCTACATTGTCGCCTGAATGTAGTGAGAAAGAAGATATATTTAAACACAAAGTTCTTCAAGGAGATGCTTAGAATTATGTAGGTACCTTCTGATATGTGAAACAATATAAGTATACATATTAGAAAAGTGGTAAAAGATGTATTAGTCAAATCTAAGGGAGGTGTACCGACACAAAAAGAAGCTTGGTGGTAGAGTGAAGTAGAGCAAGATAAAATCAAGGCTTGCGTACCGAGACAAAAAGAAGCTTGTTGGTGAAGTGAAGTGGTGCAAGATAAAATCAAGGCAAAGAAGGCATGCTACAAATTGTATTATGCCAAGAAAACTAGTGAAACTTGGGACGCTTATAAGAAAGCAAAGAAAGAAGCAAAAAAAACGTGAAGCAAAAGCCAAAATTTGAGAGGATTTATATAAAAAACTTAGCTCAAAAGGAGGTGAAAGAGATATTTTTAGGATAGCTAAGGCTATATATAAGAAAACCAAGGATCTTACTTTTGTTAGATGGATCAAAGATGAGGATGAGAAGATTCTAGTGACAAATGATGATATAAAAAATAGATGAAAAAATTATTTTTATAAGCTTTTTAATAAAAATACACATGATAGTATTAGTTTAGGAGAGTTAGCCAAATCAAAAAAAGTACATAAACCACAATTTCTATCGGCGTATTCAAAAGAATGAAGTCAAACAGGCTCTTAAATATATGAAGGTTAAATCTGTAGGACCAAACAATATTCTTTTAGAAGTATGGAAAATTCTAGGAGAGATGGAGAGCTCACATGAGTCATAAGACTATTTAACGAAATATGAAGAACCCAAAAGATCCCGAGAAATGGAGAGTGAGTATACTTATACCCATATAATAACAAGGAAGACATTTAAAATTGTGTGAATTATCGAGGTATCAAGTTAATGATCGATACTATGAAATTATGGAAAAGAATTATCGATCGTAGGTTAAGACAAGTATCGAGTACAACAAAGAACCAATTCGGATTCACGCCTGGTTGATCAATTATTAAAGTGATTCACCTATTGAGACATATTATGAAACATTTTAGAGAAAAAAAAAACTTCACAAGTTCATTTATTGATATAGAAAAAGCTTACGATAGGGTACCAAGAGACGTTCTTTGGAGAACCTTGGAAAAGATATGTATTCCATTGACATACATAAATCTTATAAAAGACATATACGATGGTGCAAAAACCATGCGTGAGGACTCATGAAGGAATGACAGACTCCTTTGTTAAGATTGGGTTACATCAGGGATCAACTTTAAGTCCATATTTATTTATATTGGTCATTTATAAATTAATAAAATATATTCAAGATGAAGTACCTTGGTGTATGTTATTTGCATATGACATTGTGACAGTAAAGTTTTAAGATGAAAATTTGATGGAGATGTTACACATAGAATTAATGTCGGTTGATTAAAATAGAGAGGGACATCAGGTGTTCTATGTGATAAGAAGATACCATTAAAGTTGAAAGGTAAATATTATAAAGTGTTAAAATAATGTATTTTTTTGTTCTTTTTATTTATTTTAAATCATGTAATCGTGTAAACCTAAACCCTCACTCACTCCATTTTACTCTCATTCTCTCTTCTATAAATATACTCTCAATGTCCATATTCAATTAAGCCTTTTGTGGCTCAATAATATTAATTTCCGCTTTGTTGTGCCTTTGTTGCATATGCTTTATAGCCTTTTTCTAAGGCTTTGTGATTGACATTTTTGGGTGATATTCACCGATCTTCTGCGGCTACATTGAAGCATCGACTTCATGTTGGGCAATTAATCATCAACATGTGCAACATATGTCTGTAGCAGAATGAAGATGTTGAGATGGATGAACGATCACACAAGGAAAGACCGTATACATAATAAAGTTATTAGAAACAAATTGGGAGTAGTACCAATAAAGGATAAAATGAGAGAAAATCGTTAAAGATTGTTTGGACATCTAGAAAGACGACTAGATTGTGAAAATGTTAAAAGAGGAAGAGGATGAAGGCGACCACAAAAGTATTGGAAAGAAACAATAAAGAATGATCTAGTTTATATTGAGCTAACTGCTAGCATCACATGTGATAAGGCTATGTGGAAACAAAGAATTCATGTAGCCGACCCCATGTAGTATGGGAAAAGGCTTAGTTGTTGTTATGTATTGCATATGGCTTCTTTTGTTTTACCACAATTTTTTAAATTTTCTTTTTCATTTTCTGGGTCTGTAATTTTAAAAATTTATATGGGAGCCCCAATACATATGGATGTTTTACCACAATTTTTTAAATTTTCCTTTTCATTTTCTGGGTCTGTTATTTTAAAAATGTATATGGGAACCCCAATACATATGGATCCTGACACATTATTTACAGCATTGTAATAGACAAGAGTTTAACTTCCAAAGAGTTTAACCTGTTGGGATTTATTTATACTTACATCCTTCTCAAACTTTCAAGGTAGGATCTTTTATGCACCCCGCCTGTAGAGAGTTGTCACTTGGTCTGAACTGAACCCGTTTTATCTTAAGGATGAGCATCTAGCCCACGATGTGATTCAAAACTCTAAAACAAAATTTCACACTTCAAAAGCCAAGGAAGACCAAACTGCAGACTTCCTTAGATCTTGATCTTTCCAATTATCTCTTCATCTGAAATAAGAGTAATATCCCAAACACTACCGTCACATAACTCGAGCAGAAACTACTTTTCTGAGGGGAATGGTAGCAAAGAGATTTAAGCCTGGAACAAGCTAACACTCCAGCTTAACCAACACTTTAGAACAATACCATGCACGACTAATATAGTGTTCAAAGGCTTCAGGCTAGACACATAACACCTATAGCACATTGAGGCTCACCGTAGCCATCTTAAACCATCTATGAATAATGAAAGCCAGCATAAGGGTAATTCACTACAAACATATTATTAGATAGGTGCAGCAAGAATGAAGACAACAACAAAGAAACGCTACTAACCCATATGAAGATGTTGTTAAGAGAAAATTATACAAACCAGCAACTGCAGCTCTCTATGCCTCGATTCCCATTCTTCTTGATCAGCAAGCTTGTATGCAGCAGTCTCATTCAGATTCTCTCTTTCACCACGGAGTTCACCCTTGATGCCAAGTGAAGCAACTTCATCCTCAAAATCTACACGTGAGCTCTTAGCTAATGGTACATGCTGCAGATAGGTGCTGCAAGGAGTTTGTTCAACAAGAGCCCTCCCTTTTACAGGTTCATGGTTGACTTGACCAGCATCAACCTGATCAAAAAGTGAACCTTGAACAACTGAACCGGACAACTGGCAAGTAGAACTCATAATAGTTTCATTTTCTGCAGGTTGTGGGTGATTCTCTTCCATAATCCCATCAGTAGTAGCTGCACAGCTTGACGTATTATCCCCTTCACCATTGTGAACTGCATTGTTAGAGTTGGAACAATCTAGAAGCTCTGTAGAATTTTCATCCTCAAAGTTGTATGCAGTATCACTTCCAACATCAACATTCTTTTGGCTCGTTTCACATGAAAAAGCTTTAGGATCAGTGTTTGAACCAGATCCACTAACTTGATCCTCAACACCAAACTGAGAGTTTTGAGATCCTTTCAACTTTTGTTTTCTTAGAAAAGCATTCTCCCACTCTACACGAATTCTCAACGAACTCCCCAGAAGTTCACAATCAGAATCATTGTTTGATGAACTAACTAAGGACACATGTCCAGATCCAGAGCTATGTCTGGAAGATCTACTTTTTCTATATAGCTCCTGACATTTTGCCAATCTGAAAGGTGGCTTTCTTGCTCGATGAGAACATAGTACTCATTGTTCTGTAAACCTTCAACTACGCAATCTTCTGTTGAGCTGGCATCACTTTCTATAATGATACCATCTTCAACACAATTTCCAGTCAACCCATCATCAGTGTCACTGTCATCATCAATCACAATGGTAACACCTTTTGAAGGGCAACTTCTGTTCATAGTGGAAACCTCATAAACTTTCTGTTTTTGCCTTAGAGTGTCTGGACCATCTACTATGGCTGCATCATTTGAAGTGTATTTAACATTCCACCTCTCCAATGGTTTTTTTAACCGTTGAGATTTGTGTGGAAGCTGATTTCTAGACATTTAATTCACATGCTTCGGTAGACACATAAGTTCATGGTTTAACACCTATCCACTACCTCCTTTCTAAAGACACGATGCAGCACGATCCTCACCAACTTTTCACAGAATCAGTTCTTAACAAGCCTGTTAACATGCAGAAGCATATTTGGTATCTTCCTCTAGCACCAAGCGTTCTAATGAACAAACAGATGGTAGACAACTGTTATCAATATGGGCACACAACCTGTGAGACAATTAAACAAAATATACATCTTACTTGGGAAGTTCACTGTATAATACACACATGTATGTATTTGTGTATATGTAAGTACGTACATATGCATATAATGTACCATACACATATGAAGGAAAGCACTAAGGAAAAATGCAGAATTAATATTTTGGAAAAAAAATAAAAAATGAAAATAAATTATCCCACCTATGTCAAGTGTTCACCCTGGCATAGCTAGTTCCAATCCCAGATAAAGGAGATAGGTAGCATTAGGTAATTTCCATCAAGGTAAAACTTTTGGATCTTTTAATACGTATATTCTAAATTACTGAATAGTTGTGGCCATCCCATTGTCATAGTGGAGACAGAATAAGCTAAACTACAAAAAAAAACTTTATTAGTGATCTTGCCACAGAATACCAGGAGCAGAGGCACTCGACCACCACGACCAACAAAATGCATCAGGGCATGGAATTAACTGACTACTGGCCCACTGTCAGTGCCAGGATGAGCATCAGATTTTAATCAACTTTACTAGGTGTCAAAGGCTAGTGTTTGGATCGAAAAGCCCAACCCAAATCCATAAAGTTGGATTTCACACAAAAAATGTTGAGATATAGTTAGACAACTGGGTCAGGTTCAGATTTCAATGACAGGTTCAACCAGATTTGATGATCATGAAATTCAACTTGGATCCTTGCAGGCACAACGCTCCACCTCCATCCTGCTGTCAAAAAGCACATCCAAACTACCAAGTCCGTCCACTTTCTTTGGGAGGTAGGCAACCCCACTATCCACTAGGAACATGGAAGCCATAACCTGAGATCCAATGCCTAAGGCGGATATAGAAGCTGCAAGCCCTACTCGCTGCAACACCCACCTAAAGAAGTTTGGGTTGGGAGTCTGTGACGCACACTAAATTTTCTGGGTCTGTCCCCGCCCACCAATCCTTTCAAGTATGTGAAGAATTCCCAGCGTAATAACTCCAGACATTCCAGCATCAATGCACGAGTTGGGAACAGATAAACATTTGTCTTAGCAACCACCATCAATAATATACAAATTTCTGCACCACAAGCGGTAGCTTACCTGGCTAGGGGGTCGATCACAAGTTGAAGGTGATGACCTTGAGAGCAAGTGCGTCTGGCTTCGGCCTCCCCCGTTGTAACAACAACTACAACAACAACTAAGCCTTTTCCCATACTAGACGGGGTCGGCTACATGGGTCTGTCCCTGCCCACTAACATATAAGAATTTCTCGTTCTGATATCTCCAACTTCTTTGCACGAATACTAAGAAGAAAGACCAAAAACAGTAACAGGAATAGATGCTGTCCTATGTTTTTTGAAGAACAGAAGCAGCTTAAGAATGTGTCTAATATGAAACTCGGTATCAACCTAGCCGCCTAGAGAAACTCTGCAACTTTTGAATTACAATTCCTTTGCAATTCAATAGCATGCATATCTGTCGGAATCCCTCAGAAACAAATACGACAAATACGGTATCAAATCGACCAAGAACAAGATACTAAAGCTAGCAAAAAAACTATGAAGTTGATTTCATACAACAAAACACCGGCAGTTTTAACGATCTAAACAAGAGAACCCCAAAAATCATGCACCCACTTCCACCATCCTCCATTTCCTTGCAAACCCACCTCAGAAATCCCCCAATACAAACATGAACTCCATTAAACCGAGTTTCCAGACCCAAAAAAAAACCACCACCCGAAAACGGAAACCCTAATCACAATTGTGGTTATCAGAAATTCGGCTACCTATGAAATCAGAAGAACCGATTCGCGTGCCATTGGAAAAACTACGAATCGAAATATCACCACCAACATAAACACAATCGGTGAGAGCACCACGAATCCGAGAAGGGACTCACCGAAAGGGACACGGGGAACTCTCGATACGAGAAAATCGGAGAGGACCTTGAAAAGCACCCGAAAGATTTCGTCCGGTGGGCGGGATGGATTCTCCAACTAGTTCTCCTTCGCCATACAAATCCGCATAAATCAATAGAAAAACGGGTTTACGCTTTCCCCCGTCTCCCAAGTATTTCCCGAAGAGGCGCAAATAAGAAAATGGTAAGAATGAAACATAAAAGCGTTTACCCGTTAAGACTTCATTGCGTGGACCGCCCAAACTCAGGTGAGGTGGCCGTTTTGCACCCGGCCAAGCGGGTTGGAAGAACAGAATCGGCCCCGAAACCGGAGGTCTGAAACCGGTGTTCCAAGTTGCCTTTTGGTTCAGGTTTCCACTGATTCCAATAAAAGGCCCGGGTCTCGGAAGAGATGAAGCAAACGAGACCAGAACTGCAACCATCGTAACACCCGATCGAAGTTGGTTGGATGGGAACCAAAACTGAAGGAAGCTAGTTCAGTTCGGATTCTAGAACCCAATATAATTAGAACTGATGGTTTGAAACCGCCGTTTATAACCTCATCTGTTCGGATAGGCCTTTAATTTACATTGAGGTTATGGCATATATTACTCAAACAGGCATCCTCTCCCTCTTAGAGTGTCAAACTTTTCTCTTCTTTTCTTTCCTCCTTTGTACATCTATTCTTTTCTCTTTTTCTTGCTACTAAGTCTTTGTCAATACACCACCACCAACAACTAAGCCTTTTTCCATACTAGACGGGATCTGCTATAGATTTTTTGTTTCCACAAAGCCCTATCATGTGTCATGTTAGCAGTTAACTCACAATAAGTCTTTGGCAATACATTTATATATTATTATAGTTTTATATATCATTCCTAATAAAAGCATACTCATAATTATTAAGTGTCCACCTCATTTTTCTTTATATCCCTCTTTGCCCACTCGCGGTCACTACACTGTCTTTCCTCCCCCCCTCATCATACCTATATTTTCTCTCTCGTCTCACTGATGCTTTCTCGTCTCTCCTCCTCATTTCACCGACACACCAAACATGTAAGAGAGATACACACTAAATGCGCATGAAAGAAACACAAGTGACATGCGTCTCTTCTATAAGAGAGATAAAATGCACTAAATGCGCATGAAAGAAACACAAGTGACATGCGTCTCTTCTATAAGAGAGATGCAATGCCACAAACATTTTCTCATGAGTTGAAAGAAAGAAAAGGAGAGTTTTTGTAAATGAGAAAGGTAAAATATGAATAAGAATGTGTGCTTAATAATTTGAGGTATCCCTTTAGTAACATCTATATATATATATACTATTTAATATTTGAATATGCTAATAATTAATTTTTGATGTATAAGATTAAGAGTATGTATGTAAGATTAAAATGAACTCCGACCATGTAAGGGATCACCCTTACATACCCAATCTCAAGCCTAGATAAAGAAGGAGATTGCGTTAGGCTTTCGACAACCAACGTTAAACTTTGTTGAGCTTGCCATGAATTCTATAAATAAAACAAAGAATTCATGTAATCAACTCTATCTAGTATGAGAAAAGGCTTAGTTGTCGTAGTAGATGTAAGATTAAAATGATTTAGTGATACTTCAACTGAAATTTGGTTGATAGAGTTGAATATTACAAAGTAAATAATCTATTTGAGGAGTTTAGGACCATAAGCAAAACATTCCTTCGATATTCTTTTAAGCTGATTCAACATTTGAAGAAATGTCACGTTCCACACTTAATCGAACAGTTGGGATTCATTCGAGATGGATGTAACATGACTACCTGTGTAAATAAACTATACGAAAAAAGCAATTGCACATCGTCTTCATGGTTGAGATATAAAAAAAAGTATATTTATAATCAATACTTTTTGCTTTGATTGGACAGTTGGAGAGCACGGAGAATGATGTAACACGGTTATTTGTGTACATAAAAGTTCTCTCTCTCTCACTATATATGCATTTTTATCGCATAAATAGCCATGTTTGTAGCACATTCTCATATTCTGCTTATTATAATAATTATGGAAAAAGGAAAAGATTACTAGGACTCTTGAAGTTTTGATTTCACATTTATTAAAGAATTTAAACGTGTAAAGCAACTTTCAAGATCGTGCAAAGTTGAAGTCTAAGAATAAGCTGTAACCTTTACGAAGGATTTTCCCTTGCTAGGTGGAATCATCTAGAGCGTTAATACTTCGTAAGGTCACCATTCCTACCAATGGTGGAACTAGAAATTTGTGTAGGATGGGGCGAATAGATCACAGAGCAGTTTACGGATCTAGTAAGGTGGGGCAAATAGATCATGGAGCAGTTTAGGGTGGGGCAAAGTTTGTTTCAAGCTTACAGTATCAGATGTAAGTTATAGTTTTTCTTTTGAATTTTGGGTGAGGAAGACACCCACCTCAGCTCAAGCTCAATGTAGATCCACCACTGCATGCTAGTGATATTCATATCTGCAACTAACTCCAAAGTTTTGATGAGATTTCATGCATTAGTACTACAAAGAAAGCACCTCCTACGAAATATTTAACAAAGTTCTACATTGACCGCACAACAAGCAGCAATTCACCTGAACAGGGGTTTGACTCGCAGGTTGAAGGACATGAGTTCGATACCTGGGGCGTGCATCTGGCTTCAACCTCCCCATTGTACCAAAAGAAGAGTTCTAAATTGACTGTCAACTACCTAACACAACTCTACTCTTTTAATGGCACAGGATCACCATCGGTATCCATCTTACCTTTTAATAAACTGGCAGCGTGTGCCTAACACCAGCATTTCCCTGTTAGAAAAGGAAAACTGATCTTCAACTAGTTAGTAAGACACATACAATAAGTTCAATGCTAATCAAACTGAATTCTTCGCAGCACAAGGTTACATGAAGTCCTTCCACGAAGGCATACAAATAAACTTCAAAATGTTTGATTTCGTGGTAGTGTGATCATCAACACTCAAAATTTTGTTTTCCACTGCTTTAGAGATAGAACAATGACCTTGGAGTAAGATTAGGACAATAAGAGCCTACATCAGCATCCCCAGACCAAAGCGTCCGCTCTTTTTCATACCTCAGAACATGAACTTCCCTTGTTTTACCAGTAAAATCAAGGAAAAGCTTCCTACTTAGTGTTGCACATTGTCACCGGTATAATCATCTCTTTGAAGAACCTCGAGTGAACAGCATTGACTTTGTCTCTTTTGTCTGGAGAAACAAAAAGGCATAAAAAGAACAAGTTTCAATGAGGATGTCCATAATAAAAGAAAGACACTTCTGTGATCCACCACATGCAGCTCACCAATAGTATGCAATAACAATCGCCAGTGAACTGATTCCGAGAAGGACAGCGTTACAAACTGAACAGATACCGGAACCCTCCGGTTATGGCTTCAATCGTAAGGATAGCTTTGATTAGCTTACCAATTAGAGGCGACGTACACAGTCCACGGACTCCACTCCCCATCTTGAGAGAAGCAACTTAAAAAAAAGAGAGTTTCGAGCATAGAGTACCCGATATGCCAACAATGGTCGAACAACTAGACACACTTATCTTCAACAATCCTTGTCTCTACCTAGATGGAACGATGCCTCTTGAAGGTAGAAGGGATACGGCTCCTTGTCCCAGAGAAGAAGCACTTCAGATCTTTCGTATTTTATCAATCAATGTTTTCTCGATGATTTGCCGTAGTTTCTTTAAAATAGGACTTTGTTCGTCAGTGGAATCCACACGTGAAGCAGCTGCAATAAGCACATAATTTTCACCATTGTCAACTTCTATCTCATACAACTCTAAGAAGAATTCTTTGAAGATGGTGACCATGCGGTGGTAAAAGCTCTTTGATGGTGGTATGACGTTTATCGCCAGGATTCCGCGGTCATGAAGAGCTATCCTGCAAGCTAAAACAAACCTCTTGCTAACAAATTCAATCGGAGGAGCACTCAGGCCGGATTTCGCATCACCGGAATCGACATCTACAAGAATCACGTGAACAAAAGAACCACCAACCCCGACACCGGAGGGACAGATTCCGACTCTCTCCCTGCAAGCAAGATCTCCATCTTCTGGATTTTCGGCGGAATTGTTTTCACTGAACTCCATCTCAGGAAGACCAAATTTCTCCCACGTTCCGAGTAATTCGTTGGAAACACGACCTAATTGAATAGCCCGCCGGGCAAAATCTATCAGCCATTCAATTCCATCACCAACATAAACCCTAAGAAACTCATCTTCACTCAGTCCAAAGTGACGCCTTGCATTCATCAGAACCACTTCATCCATCTCCACTCCAATAACGTCAAATTTGAAGTGCCGACGAAGAAACCCTAGCAATGCACCCCCTCCGACTCCGACGCAAAGAACACGAGGGCGCGAACCTAACGCTACGCACTCCTGCAAGAATGATGCAATCAAAGCAAGGCTTGCAACCATGGGTGGAAGATACGGATGAACCAAACGCCTCAAATCCGGCAAGAAACGTGAACGGGAAACCTTAACCAGGGGGATTTCCGTTTGGATCAGATTCGGCATTCTCTTGAATCTCAGCCTCCTCCGGATTTCCCCAACTCCATCCCTTTTCTCCGGTTCATTTTGACAGATTACTTCCGCGTCTTCGATCAGCATCTGGCCAATGATCGGACCAACGGATTCCGCGACGACGGAGAGGCTAAGGACATCGTCCTCGTACCGGAGAAAGGCAACGGACGGAACCTCCCCGTCATTGAAGAGAATCCTCGGAGATAGCGCCAGAAGGAGAGGAATCAGGCTGGTTTCGAGAGCCTCGTATCCAGAAACCTCCATTAGCCGGAAACCACGCCGTTTTCCGGCGGGAAGATTTCCGACAAGGATCAATCGTGAGACGCCGGAGGAAGAGAGAAGCTGGTGGTGCCCACTCTCCGTGGAGAAGATCCAATCGTCCTCCCGGTCGATGGGCACCATCATTCCAACGACTCTAAGGTTAGGGTTTTGCGAGGGAGAATCGAGGACTGCGACTCGCAGATAAGAAGCGTAGGGATTTTCATCGCTAGGGTTTGGAAAGGTGAAGGAGAGGAGACGAGAAGGGTGAAGTTCTTCAAAGGTACCTTCCTCCACGGCCATGGCGGGAATGATCACCGTTTTCATGAACTCAGGCCGATGCCAAACGCGGACTTTGTTCCCGGATCGTTCGGGCTCGTGCGAATGGGTTGGTTAGTTTTAATGGACCTAAGATCCGAACCTGAAAGTTTCTTAGCGACTCGGCTAGGGTCTTGTCAATGAAAACCTTGAAGGCAGAAGTCTCGAGTTCGACACCGAGGTCAAATATTTGGTAGGGAC
This sequence comes from Brasenia schreberi, assembly GCA_036023115.1. Classification (NCBI taxonomy): domain Eukaryota; kingdom Viridiplantae; phylum Streptophyta; class Magnoliopsida; order Nymphaeales; family Cabombaceae; genus Brasenia; species Brasenia schreberi. Next base: position 5,045,813 of record JAYKKT010000090.1, on the reverse strand, counting down.
AGTGTTTCAGTATTAATATGCAAATTATAATTAGGAACGACAACGGGTGTGATAAAAAAACAAGTCATATAATTAGTCCATGCGTACATCAATTCTTAATCTCTTTTATCTCATAGATTAATAACTGAGATCTAAAGATAGTACCGAATGCATTTATTACACTTATAAAAAATATGAAGATATTTTTATTGTTTGTGAAATTTGAATTTTGAGAATGTTTAAGGATGTGTATATAGATTTCTTTTTCTCTCTCTATATATAAGAAAAAAAATACCTTAATACTGTTTGTAGGTATAGTAATATGGATTGGATTTGGACTCAAACTACGATTCAGATATATAAACTAGGATTCAGGTCAATCTAAGGAAAGAATAATAGCAACGCTGATCAAGAGCGTTGTTTCTCTTGCTAGGAAAGTAAGGGTACCTTAATACTTTTTGTAGGTGCAGTAATATGGGTTTGATTCAGATCCATCGAAGGAAAGAAGAATGCAACGCTCCATCAAGAGCATTACTGTTCTCGCTAAGGAAACTAAGGGTTAAATGCCACTCACTATGATTTTTCATGGTTTAAAGTGTGATTTATGAATGGATTGACGTTTAGGAAAGGTATTTATGCTTCCACGATATTGGTTGATTCCAAGCAAGATGAAACGATAAGAAATCAGTCGAAAAAGGTTTGTTTCTCTTGCATTTCTCGTTCTTTTGTCTATTTTTCGATAAAAAAGAGTGATTTCTTCATTCGTTATGGTTTGGGTAGAGGGGTTTTGGTTTGCCCTACTAGCTACGTCGATTTTAGGTGATTTGATAGTAAGATGGTGTTGAAAAATGCATTGGTCAGATTTTATTTTCAACTGAGTTGCTAGGGTTTCCTTTACTTTCTTAAGGTTTTCCGACTAAAATTCTGCCTCTGCTTTTGGGCTAGGCCGGAAGAAGAGAGGCATGTGGTATGTTGAGGACCATCGCTGAGATTGATTGTCATCTAAAATAGTAAAAAAGCCACCAAAAAATCAAGGAAAATGGTCCATTATGGGTGTCTAATGTGTGACCCATCATGAAACGATATTGTGTCGTATCTCTGTATCCTATGTCACACTAATAGTTTTGTATCAAAAACATGTCAGAATAAGGTTCTAGGTTGTGGGTTGTGTCTATGTCAAAAACAAATCTAGGTTGGGTCTTCAAACCGTTTATGGGTCAAACACAAAACCCATTTTAATATTTTTAGGTTCAAACTAAGTTTTGTGTTGACCTAGGAACAAAGGATACCTATTGTGTTATCCGGTTTGGGTAAGAAATAGATCTAAGTGATAGTTTAGATCCAAAACAACTTATTTAGATTCAAGTTGGTTTTAGTTCGTTTTAAGGTTGTTTGGGATCTGGTTTGGATATGATTTGTTGCGTTAGACTCATAATTGAATAAATTTAACACCATTAATATTTGTAATTACTTAAAGATTAAAATTAAAGGATTTGGTAGTGATAAGAATGGTCCTAAATGTTAGGGGTTTCAATCTTGGTACTCCTTCTTGTATGAGTTATATATATTTTTTAATAGAATCATACTATAAGTTATTTCCTTCTTTTAGATATATTTAAATGTACATGGTTGTTAAATATTTTATTGATGGTTTTTAAATGATGTTTAAAATTATGGGTTATTTGATATGCCTTTTAGGTAAACTTGTTTATGGCTTGGTTGATAAAGTGTATGTTTTGATTTGCATGTGTTGATATGAAAATGCTATTTAAATATTGTATGAATATAGATTTTGATATATGTGGATCATATATGAATTTGTATATGTGATATGATGTAATTGGTTTTCAAACATAATGATGTGTTAATACATAAGTTGTACTTGTATAGTTTGTGTGAGTCTCTAGAGACTTGTAGGTTGTTTTATAATTGGTTTTCGGCTTGAGACAAATATAGAGTGTGTCCATGAGTACTTTGCCGTGAGCATCGGCATGGTTTGACCGTCGTAGATTGGGTGATTAAGGTAAGTGAGGGTCTAACGACTCTCGTAGCTTTGTGGTATATACCATATGGGTTGTAACTATCGTAACTATTGTGTATGTGTATGAATTGAAATGTGGTTATCGTTTTGTTACAAAATATTTATAAAACTTGCATGCTTTTGGTATGAGTTTACAAATGATCTAGATAATTGTTATGTTCAGTAGGCCCGGCATCATTTTAACCGGATTATTTAGACTTGTGGAGATTCAATATATTTAAGTTTGACATTTTAATAACTTTTTCTATATATAAAATACACTTCTTCCATTAGCAATGTCAAAAGAAATGTTTTGGTACGAAAATCAATCCCTTTTGCCGTGAAACAAGCATGCCCTAATTATCTTATTAAGAGGAGAAAAGCAACATAGAGCTTTACCTAGGGCCAACTGCTAGAGAAGCACTGTAACAACTCTGGAGTTGATATGAAAAGGGTTCACCGAGATAAGGGGTTCCACTTACAAGTTGAAGGTCATGAGTTCTATCTATGAGACATGCATCTGGCTTGAGCATCCTGGTTGTATCAAAAAGAAACTCTGTGGGGTTCGTTTTCCATGGAAAGCAACTCACAAGACACAGATTCAGCCCCAATGGAACCAAGTCGGTACTTCGTTTCCGCAGAAAACTTAGATCAGCTATTGCAGGCAAACACACGCTAGGAAAAGTATCGATCTAGCCTATTAGACATCAAACGTTTAAGGCCTTGTTTATATTGCATTTGAAAGGCATACATCTAATATATGTACCCATATATCAAACTGGCATGATTAAGAAAATGCAGAATCATTTGTTGTGTACTTCTTTGATAACATTGAGATGTTTTCATGAGAAACAGGTCATATTTAAACGACCTAAGATGCCCATTTCGAATCGGAACGGGCTGTTTGGACCACCCATTTTACTTCCTTTCTATTGCTTTTTAAGTTCTTAAATTTTTTTGTTTTGTTTTTGGCTAGTAGGAACCAGGTGGAATCTAGTTGGGTATGTTTCATGGTTCCAAGTGAACCGGAACCGGCCACGTGAAGCTGCCCTTTTGCATAACTCCTCAAGAGTATCGTCTTCCTAGAGATCCAATCTAAATCTCCACAATGCTCAGCTATGTTGCACGGAACCAGAAACGGGTATGTATGTATATATATATACATGTATATGTATATATATATATATACATACATTCATACATATTTATATATGTAGAGAGAGTACAACAACAACTAAGCCTTTTCCCGTATTAGACGGGGTTGGCTACATGGATTCTTTGTTTTCACAGTATCACATGTCATGTTAGTAGTTAACTCACAATAAGCTAGATCATTCTTTATTGTTTCTTTCCAACACTTGGTCGTCCTCTATCTCTTTTAATACTTTTAAAATCTAGTTTTTCATACCTTCTTAAAAGTTCTTCTTTCAGGGTTGTGTTAGGCTTCCGACAGTTGGCGTAAAACTTTGTCGGATTTTTATACCATGAATTACACAAATATATATAGAGAGAGTACGATAAAAAAAAGTTTTGGTAAAAGGGTATGACAAATTAAATGGTAAATATGTTAAAAGAGAAAGTCCAAAAGAGCATGGTATAAGATCGAGCTTTATAGAAACAAGAATCCATGTAATCAACCAAATCCAATATGATATGAGAAAAAGGCTTTGTTGTTGATATATATATATTATATATGATCATTTGGAATAGCTTTGAGAATTAGATTTTCACCTCTTGCCCCTTCCTTTTTTGCACCTTAGCAATGCTGCATGAAATCACCTTTTTTTTCTCGGCCCAGCCCGAGACAAGAATTGGAATTGCTTTCTCGCGATTCCTATTCCAAGGGCAGGCAAACATGCAATTTTTTATGTTCACCTATGAAAACTTTTCCTACTATCTCAGATCAGACAAATGCTGTATAGATCTTTTCCTTTTTTGAGAAACAAAAATCTTGTCATATGGAATTGCCATATCACATCATAGGTATTATTGCTTTCTGTGCTATCATATGGTCAGATTTGATGATCATGGAGAGAGGTAATTTGGGATCCAATCCAACTGACCCGAGTCTAACACTGTTACCAAATATCAAAAGCTTAAACTATGAACGTATATGCATATATGAAACAAAATTATCTTGGTGCCATGATAAAAATTTACAAGAAAGTTGATGAACTCACATAGTCTCAAACAAAGATTGGATCCCACCATATCTTTGATGATGAGTCTAAACTGATTTACCAATGTCGGAGTGCCATCGAGCCATGCCGGAGTCAATCTCAGGTCGGTGGGAGCACAAGAGGTGAGAGTAAAGGGATTGGTAGTTTCTCATTAGAGCAAACATTGGATGCATCATTTTGCTTTGCGCTCCACTTTGAAGCTTCAGCAAAAACCATTAATGGCGGCATGGTTTTGATTTGAATCGGCGCAGGGGCCTTGTTTCGCAGCCGGCTGAGGGCTCTCCTGTACTCGAAATGATCAGGGGAGTATGGATTGAAGAAACCAGGGAAGGTGGACTCGCTCTTTTCCTCCATCATCTCTCCTCCTCCTCTTCCTCCCTCTCTTTCTGTATTGTTGGTAATATTTATTTCTAGGTTGACTGATCGATGCTATTCACTAGGTCGATGTATTCATTAGGCAAAACTACCTTTTCGGGAGAGGTTTTCACTTAGACACCTACTTTATTAATTATTGCTACACAGCCTCTAACATTGTTAGCATTTGCAAAGACAGCCTTGCCTTTTCCTTGAGATGGACGAACCCATCTACCGTTTGGATTATAGTGTTCAAATTAACTCTCAGTTTTATGAGAAGCTGTCACTTGTCATTATTTTTAACTTACGTTCGGTGACAAAAATACAAGTATTTTGTAAATGTGAAATACAAACTATGTCTCACCCTAAATACAAATATGGCTCACCTAAAAAAAATCATCAATTTACCACCATTAAACCAACGGTAGATAAGTCGTTCTAATCCTCTTAGCATTACATTGATGAATGAAACATACACACTTACCAAACAAAATCTAACCTATACAACGACTCTCAGGTTTCTGAGTGAGGATTTCGGCCCCGTCAACGATAGTAAGACAAGGCCGGTTTTGGTTTTCGTTGAACTCGGAATCACAACCAAATTAGGATGGGCCAATTCCGGTTTGAGTCCTAAACCATCCAAAATCCAAAAAAAAGTAAAGTTTGGAAATTAAAAAAAGTAAAAAGTATAGAAACACGGATTTTGGTTTTCGCTCGGTCCCGGTTCAATGAAGCCTAACCGGATGCTCCATGGTACCTGGTTTGGTCTGATATCTGATTTGAATTGTGGAACTCGTTTCAAACCGACCATGTCTAACTATGGTTAGTGATTTTGTAGTGATTCATAAGTAATGCTTACACTTGGGTTTCGTGTTAAGTGGAATAGCAACATGAAATGGTACTCTTGGGTTTTTGTTCGAAGCCCATAGTTTCAATTGATATGACTTATCCCTTTCTTGGTGTCTAAGTTTTTTACTTAATCTTAAGTATAAAGGAAGAGGGTTGTGTTAAACTTCTTACAGCCAACATAAAACTTTGTCGAACTTATTTACCATGATTTTTAAAAATTATGATAGGGTTCCATGGAAACAAAAAATCTATGTAGTCGACTCATCTAGTATGAAAGAAGGCTTAGTTGTTGTTGTTGCGTATTTCTCGTAGAAGTACCATTCAAAACATACACTGACACGCATGCACACACACGGGGTAGAGATACATAGACACTCAAAGAAGCATCATCTTAACCCTAATAACCTCAAGGTGGGCTGTCGCCCTCAATGCCCACTTAAATGAAAAGATAACACCATTCATTGAAAGCTCCATTATTTCCTCGTAAGTCTCGACACATTCGCTTTTATTTATTGATTGGGGCAATCGTGACGGTAAACTACAATTACTGACGCACAAGACGACGAGCAATTGATTTCTTCCTTTGTCACCATCTTTGTTTATTAAGTTCATTAATGGCTCTGTCCTGCCGCCATGTGAGCTTGAGAGAGAGAGAGAGAGCATCTCTCAATACGTTACTCATCATGGGCTACATCCCCAGTTGACTGGATCTTGTAAGACCCGAGAAACCACCCAAGTTGGGCAAGAGATGTTCATGATTAGGGCTGAGATTGCGCGAGACCAGCCCGTGACTAGGAGCTTCCATGGTCTGGTCTGGTCTGGTTCAAGTCTAGCACAAACCTCGAACCAGACCAAAATAAACAGTTCTCAGTATTTGGACTGAGAAAACAAAACCATTTGTTTCATTTTGGTTTGGTTCTGTACATTTCAATCTCTAGAGTTGATCGACGCTTTCCAATGGAGCTGTGAAAAGGGAGAGAACACGAGGAAAAATGAAAGAACAAAAGGGTTAGGGTTCAGAAAGGCGTGTTAGGACCTTAAAATCTGTTTAAAGAGGGTTGTTTTGGGCCCTTAAGACCTAGCATTAACATTTCCCTAAACGAGTACATGTAGAAGGTTACAAACATAGAGAGAGAGAGAGAGAGAGAGAGAGAGAGAGAGAGAGAGAGAGAGAGAGTAACTGGATCCTATATGCTCAAGCGAGTCCGTAGTAATGAGTGTTATTTAGAAATTGTAAAAATATTAAAAAATACAAAAGACACTATTATTCTAAAATATTTGAAGAAATGAACAGGATATCCTTATTATACTCATATCTTCTAAAAATAAGAGTTGGTATTAGTTTTATATATATATATATATATATATATATATATATATATATATATATATATATATATATATATATAACAAACAACTTAAATACATAATATCTTTGAATACATAATCTTACATAAACACTTTTAACTGTAAACTGAATCACAATTTTTTTTTCAAACCAAAGCAGCCAAAATACTAGAACTCAACCAAACCGACATTTTAGTTATGATCAACCATCAACCAAGACATGGGCTATTAAATAAAACCCATGAGTATATACAAATATATTAAAAAAATAATATGTGAACATGTGTGCTTGTGTATCTACACTAGATTCTATATGTAGTCGGATGAATAGAAAAATAATTCTTGAAATTTAAGACCTCCTACCCCCCCGCCTCACTCTTCCCACATGGAATGGGTTCAAGGAGGAAGACCCTTTTCGGCTTTGTGATAGGACAAGGTAAGAAAGACCCACAAGTAGGTGGGGGCAAAATAGAGTTTAAGGTAAACCAGTCTAGTCTTGTCATTAAATATATAATGTGTATTTGTTTATATAAACTCCACCCATGTAAGGGATCACCTTTGTATGGCAGGTCCCAAACCCAGATAAAGGAGGAGGCTTGTGTTAGGATTCCGACATCCAGCGTAAAACTTTGTCGGATTTTATACCATGGATTACACAAATTATGAGCATTGAGTTGGGACATCCATTCTTAGTGACGTACTGCAGAATCCGAATGCAGCGAAAAGTAAGCAAGGGTCACTACATTTTCGCTCAAATATAGTAAATCAATTGCAAAGAGAGTTCCCACATCATGGACGGGTGTGGGTAAAAAGTTAGTCATGCTAAATTGTTGCTCGAATGTAGTGAATAAATTATAGAGAGAGCCTCCACATTTTCAATATAGACGGATGCGGGAGGTAAGGAAGCTAGTCCTACATAACAATATTTGTATTGGTTATTCGAATATTGGAACATTGTTCGGTAAGCTAATGGAGGTGGTAGATATTATGATTCGGAGAAAGATTCATATTCTATGTTTAAAAGAGACAAAGTGGGTTGGAGATAAAGCAAAAGAGATTGAGGATACATGTTGTAAATTATGGTACTCAGGTAAGGAAAAGGCTCGAAACAGAGTTGGTATTATCATAAATAAAGATTTAAATGATAGTGTAGTAGACATACAACGATATGATGACCGAGTCATGATGTTGAAATTAGTGTTAGGAGCAGAGGTTTTGAATATAGTCAAGTAGTACTAGAATATAGTATAAAGATGACTTTTGGAGAAGAGTTAGATAAGGTAATTTAAAGAATTCTAAAAAGGGAGATGATTTGCTTAGAAGGAGACTTAAATGGACATGCCTCATTAGGATATTAAAGTATTCATAAAAACTTTGGTTTTAGGGATATAAATGAGGAAGGTAGGGAGATTTTAAATTTTGCTATGACATTTGATCTCTTTATAGCCAATATAATCTTTGAACATTTAATTACTTATAAGAGTGGCTTATCACAAACATAAATTGATTTCTTTATTTGTAGAAAAAATGATAGAGCATGTTGTAAAGATTGCTGGATCATTTCTACCGACCTATTCAAAAGAGTAAAGTTAAAGAGGTTGTTAAACATATGAAGGGTGGTAAATCGGTAGAATTATACAATATTCCGATAGAAGTTCGGAAAATCCTATGAAAAACAGGAATCACTTTACTCACAAGACTATTTAATGAAATATGAAGAAATCGAAAGATGCCCAAGGAATGAGAGCGAGTACACTTATACCCATATATAAGAACAAGAGAGATATTCAGAATTGTGAGAATTATTAATGATCCATTATGTCGAATCTAAAGACCTCCAGATTCTTGTGATCCCAATTTTTAAAGGAATAACTTTCTCTCTCTCTCTCTATACATATATATATATATATGTGTGTGTGTGTGTGTGTGTGTGTGTGTGTGAAGAGAGAAAAAAAAGGGTAGATGTTCAAACATCTCAAATCTAATCAAACATTATCACTGTTTGATTGACATTACCAATAAAATTTAAATTTAAATTACTATTATATTTTTGTACTTTATCATTTGAAACACAAAATATATTAAATACTTTTTGTTTTATCGCCTCAACCAAATGAGTGAGATAATAAAATAGATTGAAGCACCAATAGAGTTTGAATATCTACCACCATCTCTTATATATATAAAGAGAGAATAATTCATGTATATATTCATTTATGTCTAAATCCACTTAAAAGTCTTCACCATTTGATCAATGGTAAAAATTTGAATATAATATCAAAGTATGATAAGTACAATGATACTTCCTTTTTATAAATTAAAATATTTACCGTAATGAAAATCTTTAAGTGAATTTAAACATTAATGGTATGAATTTGAATATGAATAAGTGTGCATATATACCAATCTCTCTTTCTCTATGTATATCGTTTGAAATTAAAAAAACTTAAACCAGTACCCACCCCATTAAGGTTCGGGTTGAAGTCGAGTATAAGTATATGGCACCGAGAGCGTTAACTCAAGTTGGTGTGTGTGTGTTAGGCTTCGGCCTCCCTTTGCAACCAAAAAGAACTTCCAACATGGATCACTTGCAATACGATCTTAAGAACGAGGATGAGGGTCAACAAAACACCTCCAAGGTCCCGAGATCGATAGCCGGGGTTGTGCACAATGTACGCGTCTGCCTAAACCCATTTTATCTACTAGAAAAAGACCAAGGAAAAATGACTGCAATTCCAAGATGCCAACCCTCGAAGACATGATTTTCAAAAAATTAAAATTAAGAGAAGGAAAATACTCAAAGCATCATCCTTCTCTTTTGCCTTTTAACTGATTCCCTTCTACCTCTGGGCCAAAAAGGTGTTAGGAAGCTAAGAAGCCACTCCCCATTACACAACACCGGGAGATGTTCAACACTATCTATTGCCGAGCACGCTCAATCTATAATACATAAACTCAGAAATCACCCAAAGATCTAAGATCGAAGTGTCCGTGATTTCTCCAAAACCGCTTCAGAATCAATCGGAAATCAATCAATTAGTTGAGCACAATTTCACTCAAGTGACTTTTAATCCCCATTAACCCTTCTTCTGTATTTTGAAAATCACTCAAAAGATACATCCAAACATTACATTTCCACGAAGAACCTAAAAAGCAATCACGAGCGAATAGATTAAACTCTGCAACTCCTCGGGGTGCAGCGAAGCAGGGTCCTAAACTTAGAGTTTTAACATTTACGGCGAAGGAAAGTCCTAACCTAGAGTTTTATGTTGGTTTTGCGGCATAGATCTCAAAGAACAGGGTCCTGACCTTGAAGTTCTAAGCTGTTAATGGTTTCCTTCAATCATGAAGGATAGAAAGCAGGAAACTCGAAGTTCTCCCAATAGGATTTATCAATTACCCATCAACATTACTCAGAGGAGACCAAAAAGAAAAAGAAATCAACATATCGTATGATACAACATTCCTATGTATATCTCCCAATTACAATTACAGTACAAAATTCTCCATTAAGTTAACAGTGGTAGCACACGCACACACACAGAGCTAACCATGGGTACCCCTGGACCATCCAGGCTGCGCGGCCGGGCCTCCTCCGGGAGCGGTCTTCCCGGGAACGGCTATCTGATAACCTCCGGCGACCATTCCAGCGTGCTCGTACATCATTCCTCCCGGATTCTGGCCTACCATCATCACTGGAACACCACCATAAACGCCACTAAAGCCGTTCTGTGACGAAGCACCATCGTTGGTGTTCTGGACGCTAACGTCCCTCCCTCCTTCGCCTCTACCGACGGAGCTTTTCTCGCCTTCTATCTCGCGGAATTTCTGGAGATAAATCTTGAGGGGCTCAACGTAGTCCTCGAATCCGAGCGTCGTCATAGCCCAAAGAAGATCGTCGCCGTTGATCGTCTTCCTCTTCTCCCTCTGACACTTATCCGACGCCTCTCCGGTGATGAAGCTAATGAATTCCGAGACGCATTCCTGAACTGTTTCCTTGGCGTCCTTTGAGATCTTCGCGTTTGGTGGAAGGGCCTTCTTCATGATTCTGCTCACGTTTGCAATCGGCAGGAACGGCTCTTGCTCCCTCGGTGAACTCTCGCTCCCTCCTCCCTTTCCTCCTCCACCGGACTCGTTGTCCGAATCCGCCATCCGCGTCTGGGAATTCAATCCGTTCCGGATTTCTTCGAGTCAATCCCGCTTCGATTTCGCGAAATAATGCGAAAAAGGTAACACATGCGAAAAGAGAATCGAGGAACAATCGCTCTATCGTATCTTCTTCTAGTTCGATTGTTTCTTCTCCCTCCTTTGCCCTTGTCGGATTTGCGCTTGCGTTGTTAACGGGAGCAATCTGACCTGACTCTCTCTCTCTCTCTCAGGGACGGTGGGTGGACGAGGGACGTCGGATCGGATGGTGATATCGCCATCTGAGGAAGACTCGTGGTGTAATTTGGGCCGTTCGTTTTTGTCGATAAGAATGCTTGCTTTGGAGCGGCTTCCTGCCGTTGGATGCACCCACGGAGGAGCTTTCTCTGCCGTTAGTTTCATCTCACTGCTCCTGCTTCAGCTTTTTCCTTCTTCTGTGCTGGTCAAGTTCTAATGGGTGGGGGCCTCACTTGGGGGTTTAATAGGTCGGACCCGATTTGCGTCCGGGTAAACCAAGCCCTATCCCACTTGTGTCTAGACATGCCATAGTGACTGGTTCCAAACTGCAATTTCCGTTTAATCAGAACTGAATTAGGACCAGAGTGGTTCCAGTTCGAGCACAAATTGTTTGAAACTGGAAAAAAATATTAAAAAAAGAAACCCACAGTTTGAAACCGTTGGTTTCAGTTACAAACCAGTTTTGGTTCGATGAAAGGTGGAATAAAATCAAACCAAGTTCTTCTCGATTTCAGATCCAATTTTAACCGATTGTGGGCTCGATACAATTCCGGTTAAAACCGCCTAGGAATCGGTCATATCTATTAGTATATACCAGACCCAAATGCTGGTCCTATCAGAGCATTCGTGAAAAGGTTTATACCCGGTTAATGTAAGAACTGCTAAAAAAGGTAACACTTTTAGGTAATTACGCAAATAACCAAGCATTAATGAATTTTTTTCTGTATCTTCATGAAAGTGCGAGGGAAAGATCTTGTAAGCTGCTGAAAAATATTAAAGCCATTCCAACTGTTAGAACTCCAATCATGGGGATCGTCGTAATAATTCCTTTCAACAGATACCCAGTATAAGAGTACTGCCAAGTCTAAGTGACCAGTTTGGACCTCTCCGACAGTTTGTACCAGACCCAAACAGACTCGAAAAACAAGGAACCAAACTCAGGACCTGAACTGCACCAGGGAAACCCTGGGTACAGTTACAACCGACTTTCTGGTTTCAGGTCCAAAATCCCACCCATAGTTCATGCCTTTTACCAATGAAGCTGGAATTAAATTAGACACAAAACTGGATCAACAACCATTGTAGAAGCAGTCAAAGAACCAACAGAACAGCAGCCACCCAGTTCACTTCCAGGTTCATGCCTATAGAACCAATGTTTCATGACAATGATGAGTTCCACATTTGGACGAACAATGGAACTTGAAATTGCAAGCACCAAAAATCCATGTTCAGTTACGGTAACCTTGTATCAAACACACCCTCAAGGTCGCACATGTGTGTAAATGCATCTCTATGCATATCCACTTCGGAGAGTCCCAATGCCTCTAGGCTCTTATAAAATCAAGACAGAAGGGAAGGTTACGAGAAAAAAGAAAGATCTGTACAAGGGAACGTTTCAAATATGATTGATTTGAAATAAATACGGGCATGGTTTAGAATTCTTTGAAAGAGTTTCCAAATACGTCATACAAGTCATAAACATAATTTTATATTATGAAATAATCAAACCCTGCATTACGATGTCTTAACTATAATTTTATGCAAAGTTGCACTTCGAGATATCAAAACCCTTTAAGGCTTGAAGTGTTATTTAACTTCGATTATAATCTCGAACACTTAGAAGCAGTTCGTTCAAGGTGACCACCGAATAGCCGGCTCAAAGGCTTCTAGTGGTGGCGCTTGGAGTTGCGAAAGGGGTCTGGCTAAGCTACATAGGCTTTATGTACACACATGTCCATTGTGCATAAGAAACAGAATTCATTACCCTGTGACTGAAATATATTCACCCGCTCCATACAAGCAATGAGCTTCCCTCCATGCATTTAAAATTTTCTCCAGCTCTAACCTTTGATGCCACAAACACAGCCTCCTCGGTATCGAGGTAAGCTAGAACAGGTTTAATGGTCCTCTAGGAACGACATTCTGCTGAGTGCATCTCTTATATCTTGCGACATGGTGAAGTCATCAATAGAGGAAGTAAGACCAGAAGACTGAAGCTCGATTCTCTCATGGCCATGAACGCCAAGTACCCATCATCAAGAACCAAAGATCTTCTTTAGGTGCAAAAGCTCAAATTTTCGATAACCCCACCGAGCATACAACAACAACAACTAAGCCTTTTCCCATACTAGATAGATCGGCTGCATAGTTTCCTTGGTTCCACATAACCCTATCATAATTTGTAGAATCCATGGTAAATAAGTCCGACAAAGTTTTACGTTAGCTGTCGGAAGCCTAACGCAACCATCCTCCTTTATCCGAGCTTGGGACCGGATATGAAAGGGTGATCCCTTACGTGCCTTCGATAGCCCCACCTGACATACCCAAGGAAAGAATAAATTTCAATATGTATATCGACTGCAACCACACAAAACATGAAAATACAAAATTTACAAGTTAACCATGAAAACAAAAACATTTCTCAAAATAGCGACGTTCATATGCATCCTATACACGAGCTTCAATCTTGGGACTTTGTTCTTCAAAATTACTTGGAGACAACAGACGGTCCTGGGAATATATTATTATGCAAGACAGTTCTTGACTGGATACTGCTGCTTTTTCCATGAATAAGGTTAAACTATAAATGGTGTTTCCAGCTCTGTTGTGTGTGCGCGCGTGTGTGTACGTGTGTTTGTGAAAGTGCAGAAAAGAGATAAGAGCATACCTGAAGCTTAACCTAATGATGAAAACACAGAGCCAGGTAGCTCTCTGAGAAATTCTAAAATACAACTATTTTCGCTTCTTCCTGCCCTTCCCCAATTGCCCAGATTTGAATGCATGCTCTTGTTCTTCCAAGAAAGTTCTTGCCTTCCTATATTTCTCAGTTCTTTCTTCCTCTAATAACGACCTTTCCTTGTCCTTCACAGCAGCCAAGAACTGATTGTCCTTTCGTAGCTCCCGAGCTGCACCCCTGGCCTCCCTCTTCAACTGCCGTTGGAACTTCTTCCTCTCTGCCCTTTCACGGTCAGGGTCATAATCTCTATCCTTCACATAGCTGTAATGTAACCACGTATCTCGTTAGGAACTGGCAAAAAAATAGTCATGAATAAAAAAAATACAAGCACATGCATATATCAACATAAATGATTAGAAACTTTTCTTCCTTAAGAATAACTACAGTTTCTGTTGGCTGCAAACCAGTTGAAAATCCATGCGGACATAGAAGTCCATCAAAATGTTTCAGACAACAAGGATACTCGGGTGCATAGATACTGGGTTAATGTTACTGGCGGAAAGTATCAAGCATCTATGTACTTCAGTACCTTTCCAACATATACGTTGAATTCATGAAACATTTCAAACAAAATTTGGCATTTAAAAAAATAAGAAGATAACTAGCCATCCAAAAGTGGAGGGAAAAAAACTTTTTGTTGAGACTAAAAAATTGAAAAAACATGACATACTTCTCAAACTTAGGATTGAATTGCTTGATAGGCACTGGCTTCTGCTTTCTCATCTGAAGTGGTTGGCGAAGCATCAGATGTTCATCCGACTTCTTACTTATGACATCAGCCAACTCCATCATTTTCTTTTGCAATACCTCTGGAATTGTTTCTTGCCTCGAGATTTCATTTAGTAGATCATACAGTAAACTGAATATTTCAGGGAAAGAGCTAATGCCTTCATAAATGTGAGCAAAGCCTCGAAGGGTATCAGTCACACATAAAAGTATACCAGCTCTGTTGAAGAAGGAAAACATGGAATTCAGTTTATGCTTCAAATCATAATAGTGAATGATTGCCATGTTAATACTTTGCTAAAATGGAATCATCAAATGATAAACTAAATATAAAATCTTGAAAATGAAGAAACCTTAATTTGTCAGAGTTGAAATAAGGTGATTCAGGAGGTGAATCCATAAGACTAATGAAATCCACAGAACATAAGTTTGTCACAGCGTTGGAGAGATGGAGCCAGCGCGACTGTATCGAGAATCCCATCACAAAGTTACCCTACAAGAACTTGATTGTATTAAGTCTCTTAACTGGAACCAACTATATCAATGATTTGATGTTTATTTAAGAAAACATGTGGTTATCTAGTTTCTGTTGAACAACTCACATGTAACTCTGCATCTTTTCTTGATTTTATATTTCTCTTAGTAGCTCCCATAAGCAGATTGTGCAAAAAGTTGATTGCCTCAGGACACAATTTCCCAGATTGTTTACAAACCTATAGTAGAATCAGCACAGAAGCCATGGTCATTCTAAACCAAGATAAGGTATCTCAATCAAAAACGGAACACAAGGATATGAAGCCCCCACGAAGACCTTTTCAGATCCTTCCAAACAATAATGTCACAATCATTTGGCAACCATCAATGCCTTCAACCAAAGATGGTGGTATTGACAATAATGCATTTAGGAAACAACGTATCAAAATTCTAAATAATTACTCAATACAGAAGCTGATGTATTACATTGTTGCAAAGAAACTCTATAGATCAAGTATGATAACACTAAACCGTATCAAACATGTTGCTTTCTAAATAAACAGAGACAGAAAAATAGCTGTTTAATTAAAAAAAACAGAAAAGATTTAAAACCTTACATTACATCATCTTTAAGGTTTTTGTCCATGAAACCCTTTTTCATTACTAAGAAATTACTTTTGTCGGCCTTAGTCATTTAGATCTTTTTTTCATTTAAAATATTAGATATCAAGAACTTCTTGTGGTATTTTACAGTGTTTTTTTTTCTAAAAGAAAATTCCTTGTTATGTCTCCACTAAAACTTTATATCTAAATAAAGCTCATAGTTTTTATAAAAAGAGCTTAGTAAATTACAGGCCTTAAATAAAAAAGGAAACCTAAAATTTTAGGTTTAAAAGCGCAAGCTCTTACATCAAGCAAAAAACGAATCATATTTTATTTATGCAGATAAGTCGGTTCAAATAGATGAAATGGGACAGATCTGACAAGATGAGCAGAAACAGGAACAACTGCTAGGATTTCATAAACTACCAGGTTTTGACAATATACGACCAGAAGAAACCAAGATTCTGATGCTCAAGACACCCAACTCCAAGTATGGTCTGAAAACATAATCCGCATAGATCAGGTGACATAACTCGAAAAGTAGGCAATAAATGACTCATGCATCACTAAGACTACTACTAAACCGTGAAAATGTAATCAAATCACGTCATTAAAATAATTACTAGTCCACAGATAACAGGTAAATACACAATCAAATTTACTTACTGGAAGGAGAAGAGAGCACAAGAAGGATCCTACAGCAATATCTCGACCTGTCACTATAGGACAACGCATGAGGTACTCGCACATCAATAGTACTACAGGCGTCATTACAACATGACGGTAATCAGAACACGGAAAGATGAAGGACAGCGCAAGAGCAGCAGTGTCTTCAAAGCGAGCCATTTGCAACTGTCTGTTAGCAGTTAAATTATTTTCAACACATAATAATACTTTAGTCATACAAGAAAACATGGTTGCAGCTCCTAATACAAAGATAATCATAACAGAAAATACATGACCTGGATCTTTCAAATCATCATAAAATTTGTTTCTTATAAGTACAAGCCTTTCCCGGGCACAAATGGCTGTAAAATATGGGGTCTCCGAGCTCATCTCCACCAATGGCTTGACCAATAAATTCAATTTTCTCAGGTTCACAGGCTTTCTATTTGCCAAGACAGCAAAATACTGCAATAGAACTCCATAAAACACCTGCAATCGGGATTTATAATTATTGTCCAGTCCTGGAAATTCTGTAAAATTCTATATTTCAATATACTTGTACATGAGTTTGTGAAAACGACGCTTTGGCAGAAACAGGACTTGAAACTATCAGTCCAAGTGACCAGTGACATCAGACTGATCTGGACCACATTAGACTCACTGCAGATGCTGGATGTACAAGTTCATCAAACAACAGCTTCACACCCAACGACTGGGGAACATGGAAAATGCAATGCAATCTACGAAACTTCTAGAGTGTAAAAAGTGACAGCAACTCAGAGAAGAAGCTGTTGAATCACTGTCAAGCAGGCTATCTTGTCATGGAGAGTGCGGCCATGGCGGTCTCTGTGTGCTTGACATAACATGTCAGCTCATTTTTGCTGATATTCAGCTAGAAATTGAATTTATCGGTGCAGGATGAGTGCAAGATTAGATAACAAGATTTTAAGTATCAGCATGAACTTCTAGGACCGTTAGAAGTTGATGAGACACAGTGAACTCTAACTTCATTATTCCAACTGAATTTGCTTTGAAAACAAGAGGTCGTACTTGCATCTTTTTGCGGTTCTCTGCAGCAAGGCTGATTGCATTTGTTTTCCTAATACGAGTAATCACCTCCACAACTTCTGCATCTGAACTGTTGTCCAGTAAAGCACATAACTGCTTAAGGTTAGTTGGAGCTTCAATTATGAAGGGAAGCCTACCACCCCCCCGGGATGGAGGTTGTTGCCCAGAATCATCTGCTTTTGTATTGGAACTTTTATGTATGATCTGTGGATCTACTTTCTGATGCTCGATGTTCAAAGCTTTAGTGCCTTTCCCACGAACAGGTTCGCCATCTGTGTCTTCTTCCTTATCAGTATCAAGAAGTTCATCATCACTTTGCTCCCAATCCTTAGGAAATGCAATTTGGTCAGAATCACTATCATCTTGATCGGATGGTTTTGAAGATGTTTCATCATCACTGCTGTCACCACTCGTTTCCTTCCTTTCAAGTACTTCATCAACCCATCCCTTATGATCAACTTCCCCAAAATCAAAGGAGTCTCCTAGGTCTTCACCAGAAATCCACTTTGAATTAGTTGATGGCAAGTTCTTGGTTTCTTTCTCACTGTCACTTTCTTCATCATCATAATCTTCTGTTGCAAGCATCCTTTTTTTCCTCTCTTCCTGGATGAAGAATCACCTCAAAAACTGTAGCTGTGTTCAATGTTCCAAATAAAAGGTAAAAAGAAAAATGCATACCTCCAGTTCTTCAAGACGTGCTCTTTCTTCTTGAGCTATCTCCTCTGGAGTCTTTGTTCGGTCAGATGGTCGAGCACGCATATCCATTACCATCTCCTTAACAAGTCTATCATATAAATCAGGTCGATCCTGTTCTCAAGAACAGAAAATAATTAATCTAAAATTAAATGTAGTTAATAGAATTAACTAGAAAAAGAAAATGCATGTCACGCAAATTGTTTTAGGTTAATGTCATTTTGGTGAAAAAAATCATGTTTCCAGAGTTGGTGTTAGTCACTGCAGTCTGCAATTGCTCAGGGGAGACTACCACATAAGAAGCCAATTAATTCACACTGCAAAGGCACTAGTGACAGAAACGTTATATGGCAAGTTTTGGAAAACGCCAAGCAGAAAAGTGTAAATGAAGTAGGATAATGATATGAACCCCATTCAAAAAGATGCTGGTGCAATTGGATAGCACAGCTAAATTGACCAAAATCACATTATCTTAAAATAAGCCATTTTAGTCCCACAGACAATGCGTTCCCTGCCTGAACAGAAAGAATGGCCATATTTTTCTCTAAGTCACACCATCAAGAAATTACATCATACCACAGAAAGGTAATACATGAACCATTACGCTATAAAAGAAATAGAACTGACATCGTAGAAACTTTAGAAGAAAAGATCAAAGAGAAGCATAAATGTAACATAGCTAGAATCAAGAATATGAGAATTCAATGATTGGCTAAAAAGGTGAATTTCCAGCACCAATCAACAAGAACACATATTTATATTATGATACGGTACAAAATCTTATTTAGGGCATGGAAGGACTGGAAGCACCCTGAGGAAAATCGAAACAAAATTTACACTTTCCTCTTTGCAACAAGGCCAAACCTTTGGAGTTTAGACTGTTGAATATTTGATAAACTATGAACGATGCAACAACAATAAAAGAAACAAGATTGGAGTTTAGACTGTATGGCGGCTCTCTCTATCTCTTGTCTTATTTCATCTTATCTTTAATAGACGGCTGTATACGGACTATAAGTCAAAAGACTATTATACCCCTAATAAGTGACTTCTAATAATGTACATTTAAAAACATAAAATTACAACACATTTTAACTGTGACCTTAAAATACTTTAACTATGATTAATCTATGTCATATCTCAACACTCCCCCTCATGTTTGAACGAAGATACTATGAGTTCCCAACTTGCTAAGAAGTTTCTTTAGTCTTCTCTTTCCTAGGGATTTGGTCAAGAAGTCTACGCACTGTTCTTCAGATTTTACATATATCATATGGATGATTCATGATTTTACCGCATCTCTTATGAAGTGACAGTATATCTCGACGTGTTTTGTTCTTTCATGATACACCGAATTAGTTGCTATCTAATATGTTGCCAGATTGTCACAGTAAAATATAATTGATTCCTTGGAGTGTGAACAAAGTTCTTATAGTAGGGATTTTAGCTAAGTTGCTTCGCACGCACCAAGTGCAACTGCCATGTACTCTGCCTCTTGTTGATGATCTCTGCCTCTTGTTGATGATCTTGCTACTACAATTGTTTTTTTGCTTTTCTACGAGACTATGTTACCACTTACCATAGTCAGGTACCCCGATATAGATCTTCTATCATTGGTTGATCCTGTCCAGTCAACATCTGTATATACTTCAACACTTAAATGATTGTGAGTTGTATACATCAAACCGTTCCCAGGAGTGTGTTTTAGGTATCTCAATATTTGTCTCACTTCATTCATGCGAGATTTAGTAGGACAATGCATAAATCGACTTACCATAATTACAACGTAGGAGATATATGGGTGTGTGATGGTCAAATATATAAGTCGTCCTAGTAACCTTTGGTATTCTTTAGGTTCTTGCAATGGTCACTTAATTTTAGGTTATTTTACATGGGTACACTCATTGGTTTACATTCTAATATATGAGTATCCCTCAATAAGTCCAGAGTATATTTCCTTTGAGTTAGGAATATACCCCTTGAATTCCTAAATACTTGAATCCCTAAGAAATAATAAAGGGGCCCCCAAATCTTTCATGTCAAACAAGGAGTGTAGTAGACCTTTTAACGGCCTGATTTCATTATCATTGTCTCCAATGATGATGATGATATCATCCACGTAAACCATCAAGATGCATATGCCTTCACCTTTTCTTACAAATATTGTATGGTCACTTACACTTCTTGTAAACCCAAAGTTAGTGATTCCATTGCTGAATTGTTTCAAATCATGCACGGGGTGATTGTTTCAGCCCATAATTGCCTTCCTGAGTTTACATACCCTGACATTTGTATCATTTTCGCTATTGGTACAAAGGTTTTAGTATAGGTTAACCCATAGTCTTGATTGTAGTCCTTTGCAACTAATCGTGTTTTGTATCTCTCAATATTGCCATTAGCTTTATACTTAGTGGTGTAGACCCACTTGCATCCCATTGGCTTTCTACGGGAGGTAGTTTTATAATCTCCCATGTATTGCTCTTTTCTAAGGCTCGAATCTTCTAAAACATAATAGTTCAATAAATAGAACTGAAATAGATGGAACTTCAAAGTTCAAAGTAAGGAGAAGCATAAATGTGATAGCATTTGGAGCCTGCATATAAGAGATCATTGGTATGCTAAAGAAAGAGAATTTCAACAGCCAATCTACAAAGAAATACACCTGTACTATGACACTGTATAAATCTAGGGTACAGAATGATTACAACCAGCAAAGAACACAGGAAATTCTGAGATATGCTTTTACAACTCCCTTAAAAACAAGAAGGATTCTCACTATAAGCATGAAGCTTATTCTGCACCTGAACAGTTTCTTCATGAATAGCTGAAGAACTGGCTTTTCCTGGTTCCTTTCGGACATTCTTATTAAGAAGAGCCTTCAGTGCACTCATCTTGCTAGCCTGAATTAAAGAATGCATCACTTCAGATTGCGCCAAGGAAGTGAAATCCTTGTCTAGTTGATCCATCAACTGTTCATCCTCTTCCTTATCCTTTGCCTTTTCTGCCTGCATTAAGTTGCATGAACAAAAGATAAAGTTGTGGTTACTGAGATTAGCAATGTCCTTGCAGGCATAATGGAAGACATGAGAAAGGAATAGATGCATCAAAGAATCAATGTAGCCGACCCCATCTAGTATGGGAAAAGGCTTAGTTGTTGTTTGTTGTTGTTGTAACCAAAACAGCATTTGGTTTCCCATATCTTTCTTCCAAGCAAGAGAAAATAAACCAATAAGTTATGATGAAATTGACACTGCCAACTTCTATGGAGTGAGACACTGTTAATAATGTTAACTTTCAGCTGGACTATCAACAAAGATTCATTGCAAAGGAAAACCAGAAAAGCACTAGAGAGCTGAGTGCACAAACAGGTCATGCTTTCCATTCACCTATATGTGTTTCAGACGCAAACCTGTGAGGTATCAATTTTTTTACCAACTTAAGCATAAAGAATAAGGAAAAATGTGCCTACTAGGATAGTCTTTCCAGAAGCCAAAATATCATGTATTAACTTGTCGTTCACAAACATATGGAGTTCTTGTCAAGGAGACATGCATATTGCCAGTCACAAAGCCATTATGCACATAAAAAAAGTACATAAATACTGTCTGTAATACTAAAGCAGGAAAAACATCAAAAGCTAAGTAAGATACTAGTCATTCAACCATCAGCACAAATGCAGACACGGGGTCAACTTACAAAATCAAAAGCTGACATAGATTTTTTTGGCAGAAAAGAACGTCACCAGTACTAAAGCATGTTTGCCCTTGTCTTCAGAGCAAAAGATTATTCACCAGTGTGCAGATTTAGGAGACTTGCCTTGTAAAATTTGCTCTTTGAAATGATCTCCTCCATGATCTGCTTTTTTGTTTTCTGTTTCTGCAGGAATGATCAATATCCATTCATATCTTGCACCTTTCTCTTCAGTTCAAGAAATGAATTACACTTGAAAAAAGAACAGATCATTTCAGTAAGAGCAACTAAATAGAAAGCTAGGAAAGGAAAACCAGGAAAAATAAACGCTGAAGCTAAAATTGGAAGATAGATTGAGAAATATATGTTTCCTTGGACATTTGGATAATAGTCGTTTGGGGATTGAAACCACACAGTGGATGAAATATTTGAAACAAGAATAGAGAAGCAGAATAGAACAGTGAAAGTACTAACAAACAATTTTTCTCAAGCTTCAATTGACATGCCTTGATATTGAATTTAACACTTATCTACCTTCTGCAAGAACTGGTTCTTTGCATCCTTTCAAGGATTAGCAACAGGAAATATCATAACACACTAGTTAGTCAGGTTTTCCAATCATACCAGAGTTGTGCACATTGTTAGGGTTGTAATTTGTGGTTTGCCATCTTGTATGCTTCTGCTTAGAGGATACTGATTTCACGTCATTGTATATACGCTTTGTTATATCTGATTAGATTTTACAAACCTACCAAAATCAGAGTACGGTTTCCTAATCATGCCAGAGTTGTGCACATTGATAGGGTGTAATTTGTGGTTTGTCATCTTGTGTGCTTCCGCTTAGAGGATACTGACTTCACGTCATTGTATATAACCACAATGATTAGTAAGGTTTCCTAATCATGCCAGAGTTGTGCACATTGTTAGGGTTGTAATTTGTGGTTTGCCATCTTGTGTGATTCCACTTAGAGGATACTGATTTCATGTCATTGTATATACGCTTTTGTTATATCTGGTTAGATTTTAAAAACCTACCAAAACCAAAACAACCCTTCTCCTGCGCTAAGTGGGGTCTAATATTTTAATTTAAGTGGTATCCTATTGTCACACAACACCTTATGCAGCTCCCTATATTAACCAACCTGCATTAATCTTATTTGCTGTCTCCATCAATTCAAAGTGTCCCCTCTTATTGGTAAACTAACATTAAGCATTTGAAGTTGTCCCTAGTGGAGATGTAATGTGAATGGATGTGTACTAATTTTAACTTCAATATCAACTTGTATCTTTTTGGCCAAATATCGAAATTTCTATTCATATATTCTATCTTTGTTATACTAAGTCGAAAGCTGGCTGTCAAACTACTGAAAGAATGAGATAACCCACGGTCACAAATATGTTTTCAATCAAATCTCAACATTTCCAAGCAGAGTATAACAAGTACAGGGCATGCCACAAAGTGTGTTGGGCAGAAAATGCTTCGCTTCTAAGGTTTCTTTCCACATTTCAAGTTCTTAGGTAACTCATTCCCCAATTAAATAAGCCAAAACCATGTAATGAACAGCTAACGTACACCAAGACACTCATTTTGGACAATAACCATAATCAAGAGATCAGGGAATAATGCTATAACCTTAATTTGGTATCCCATTATGAGTATTAATGCAGATTGATGCTCCATAACATATATAGTTTAATGTCTATAAGAAATGCTCCTCTTTGCTCCAATGTTCTTCAAACTCCAAAGAACATCTCTTGTATCACATTATAGGCCTTCTCTAATCAATGAACTCTGTGCCTACGCTATTGACGGTGAGGAACAAGTGAATAGCTCCAACGCTAGATTTTCATGCCATAAATCCAACGTAGTGTTGTATTGAGCATGCTTGCCTCAACTTTCTGTCTGTGACTCATCTCCAAAGTTCCATGATACGACTCATTAACTTCATACTCCTACAATAGGCACAATTGTGGGTGTTGCCCTAGGATGTCACTGTATGTAACTTCAACGAGTCAAATATTGATTGTATTTTCTGTTTTCTGCAGAAAAGATGAGTACAGACCTTATCAAACTAGTGCCGATGATGAACTAAGTTGTAAGTACTGTTGTAATACCTAATAAAGCTGCCCTATTTAGGCCTAGTTTTACAGGAAAATGTTTGATTGTTTTAAGGGTGAATCATACCAACAAAGGGCACCATGTAAATCAGGCAGTAATGTCCTGAAATTTGAAACTGAAATACAAGGCCAAGTAATTGGGAACCATCAATAATGAGGACAACTTTTTGTTGGAAGTCCTACTTAGCTGGTAAATGCCTTGCAAATTGGATATGTCCTTAAATTAAGTTTTGAACGCAATACCTTGTTGAGTATAAGAAGAACATTTAATGACACCCTATCAAGAACTATAACTTAAAAAAATGGAACTGTCTAATTTGGATCTTAGTCTGTCGATAGCAAGCTGCAAGCACATTATCGATATGTAGTTTTCAAGCAGGTTGAGCAAGGGGGAGCTTCCAGAGGCTATACAGGTACAAGTTATAACATTTACATGAATAAGTTGGACATTGACACCATAAAAGACACACTAATCCCTCCACCTCTACCAATTCCCTGCACATCAAAGACAGACAGAACAATAAATATTCGAAGTTAAACCGTTCAGAGGTTCATTATAAAGGATATTACATTGTCTTCAATTGGTACTGATCTATGATCATGTCGAGCATCTTTTTCATTTCCACCAACCTGCACACCGTCAGGCAATAATTCTCCTGTAGATGAAAATGTCCAGAGGAATGAATACAACAACAACAACAAGTACTAAGCCTTTTCCCATACTAGATGGGGTCGGCTAAGTCCAGAGGAATGAATGCAACATATTAAAACCTTTGGCACTCTGAGAATATAAACATGATATTCGTACACAAAGCTGCTTATTATGATGTTCTAATGGCATGTCTCATACAGAGAGGAACTTGCATGGGTGCGCTATAAATAAGTGGTATGTGGAGGGTCAAAACAGAATAAGGCCAATATCGAACAAGCCAACAGAGTCCAGCATAACCATCCTTTTCACCAGAACAGTGCCAGATGGGTAACAAACAGCATTAAAGTGCATTGCATATGCAATCAGCTGAAACACAAACAAGCATTTCATACACAAATATAAGGCACCATGCACATTAACTAATGACCTCGTGAACTGTCAATGTGCTTTGAAATATCTGAATCTTTGTGGCTTTGCACACCTAGGATATGGGATCCAGCACTCCATGATTGTCCATAAGAAAAGATTTGATCATAGTGGTAACAAGAAAACCATGAAAAGAAAGAGTTTATAGACGTGAAAAGAAAAGCTTGTGAGCTACGAATACATGACCGTTCAAAGGGAAAAGCAGAATGCTTTTTCATCATAGACTACCTCATGGTCTGCTCAGAATTGCATATTTCATCGGTATGTTTCTGTTAGTTAACTAGGAGAGGAATGGTTAAAGCAGCCTAACTTGAGTGTAAGAAATCAAGGAGTATTTCTTTTCACATCCTCCTTACTATGTTTGCAATGCAGAAATGCCTAATAGGAATCAATGAGGCATTCAAAGAAATCATCATGGTAGCATTGAATGTGCTTTTATTGAAGTCTGCAAAGCAATTGCATTAACAAAGATAAATAGCATTCTTGTTAAGACTGACTTAGTTCCAAACCTCCAAAGATATGAATAGGAAAATATTGCATTCACCATCTAACCTGACTTGAATCATAAACAAAAAGTATCACACAGGTACCATGCCTCAAGAATTACTAACATACTCTTATGTGCATCTTCATCCACATCTGGGGAAAGATCATCCTCAAAATCATCCAATTTTGAAAGGGAACCAGCTGCTTCAGTCGGGAAATCCTCATCAACATCAGATAAATTGTATCTGTTTTTCCTTTTCATTTGTATCTATGAGAAAAGGTGAAAATTCAATGAACAGAGGCATGGAAAAACATCAATCCACCTACATAAACCTAGAATGGGACCAGCAAAAGCCTTCTCCATGACATTGGCACCTGTCAGGCTGTTATAATAGACATGCATGTGTTAAGTAGAAGAGACATGCATGCTGCATGTGGGATGCACATGCCTGCATTCATGATTGCTCATGCAAATACACATTTTTTTTACGCAGAATAGTTGAAACAGTAACAAGTGTCATCTTAAACAATGCAGCTTCAATATCTCCTACTTTACTATATGCAAATTGATAGGCGAGGAAGATCACAAGTAGAATTTAAATTCTGTAGAACGAACCTGTCGCTCTCGCTGAAAACGTAAGATGGATTTGTCCATCTCTTCAAGGGTGTTATCCTTCTCCCCTATTCGCTTATCCAAGAACTTAGGTGACTTGGCGTTTTGCTGATATTCTGCCAAAAGTGTCTCCTTCCGCTGTAAAAAGATGACACCTTTCTTAACATAAGATACAAAAGATTACCAAATCAGGAAAAAATGAAAACTGCTAGGTTTATAAACAACAACAACTAAGCCTTTTCCCATACTAGATGGGAAAACTGCTAGGTTTATAAAGAAATGAAATAAATATTTTCACACTTTACAAATAAAGTTATCTCAATGAAGAAGTTATCCAAAACCAAGCATTCTAGGTTATGTTGTTGCATTATGCTCTATCTTGTGTCACATTTGCATTTAACCCATAAAAGCAAGACCGTGTTTTATTCAACCCTTATGATATATTTTTAAGGCCTTCCTTTCCTTCTGAGGTATCAAGTATCTAATTTCTTACACTTCATTGGAAGTTCACATTGTCACTTCTCCATATGTCAAAATTGCCATGAGCATGGTTTCCTTGTTTTATATTGTGTGTGTTGCAGAAACTCTTCTTCAATACCTCATTACAGATCCAACCTTTCTTTGTGTAACCCAACATCCATCTCAACATCTTTGTTTTAACAACTGCACTTGTTGATGGTTGACTGCTGAACATTCTACATCATAAACATTTTAGTGTTAACGCTGCTTAATAGATCTTCATATCCTATCCTCATAACACATTAAACACACCATGCAACTCTTCATTTTTACCAACCTACATTAGTTTTATGTCTGATGTCTCTAGCAATTCTCCCATTTTGTTGGGAAACACTAAGTTTTTTAAATTAGCTTTGTTGAGAATGAAATGTATACCAATTTTAACTCAGTGTCATTTGTGACGACCAAAATATGAACTTGCAATTCATATATCTAGTCTTTGTTCCACTGCACCTAAAGCCCTTTATCTGTGAGGCTTTTTTCCATGGTTACTTTGTTGTTAACTTCTGTCCTAGTCTCATCCACCAATGCAATGTCATATACAACTATCATGAACCAATGCAGTTTCCTAACCTATAACATGTATCATATGGTATGTATCGGTATGTCTTGTATCAATGATCATTTGAGATACAATATTGTCTCGTACTGCAAATGGACTTTGTAACTCCGCCCATGTAAGGGATCACCTTGCATTGCCGGTCCCAAGCCCGGATAAAGGAGGAGGGTTGTGTTAGGCTTCCGACAGCCAGCGTAAAACTTCGTCGGATTTTTACAACATGGATTACAAAAATTATGAGCATTGCTTTGGGGCGAGCCCGAATGCAGTAAGAAGTAAGCAAGGGCCACTACATTTTCGCCCGAATGTAGTGAATCAATTGCAGAGAGGGTTCCCACATCATCGACGGGTGTGGATAAAGAAGTTAGTCCCGCTACATTGCCGCCTGAATGTAGTGCAAATTTTCAGAGAGGGTCTCCGCATTTTGATTATGGACGGATGCGGGGAGTAAGGAAGCTAGTCCTAGATAATAAGATTCGTATTAGTTCTTGGAATATCAGAACATTATCGGGTAAGCTAATGGAGGTGGTAGATACTATGATTCGAAGAAAGTTTCATATTCTATGTTTACAAGAGACAAAATGGGTAGGAGAAAAAGCAAAGGAGATAGAGGATACTGGTTTTAAATTATGGTACTCAGGTAAAGAAAAGGCTCGAAACGGAGTTGGTATTATCATAAATAAAGATTTAAAGGAGAGTGTAGTAGACATACAACGATATGGTGACCGAATCATGACGTTGAAATTAGTGTTAGGAGCAGAGGTTTTGAATATAGTTTGTGCTTACGCACCCCAAGTAGGACTAGAAGATAGTATAAAGACAGTTTTTTGGGAAGAGTTAGATAAGGTGTCTCAAAAGATTCCACAAAGGGAGATGATTTGTTTAGGAGGAGATTTAAATGGACATGTCGGTAAAGAGGCATTAGGATATCAAGGGATCCATGGAAACTTTGGTTTTAGGGATATAAACGAGGAAGGTAGGGAGATTTTAAATTTTGCTATGTCATTTGATCTCTTGATAGTCAATACAATCTTCAAAAAACGAGATGAACATTTAATTACTTATAAGAGTGGCTTATCACAAACACAAATTGATTACTTTATTTGTAGAAAGAAAGATAGAGCGTGTTGTAAAGTTTGTAAGGTAATTCCAGGAGAAAGCTTAACCACCCAACATCGACTTTTAGTTATGGATTTACAAATAAAAAAATGGACAAAGAAGAAAAGAGTGCATCGAGCGATTCGGACTAAATGGTGGAACCTCAAAAGCGAGAAAGAAGATATATTTAAACAGAAAGTCCTTCAAGGAGATGTTTGGAATTATGTTGGCACACCCTGTGATATGTGGAACAATATGGCTATACATATTAGGAAAGTGGCGAAGGATGTGTTAGGGGTATCTAAGGGAGGTGTACCGGCACAAAAGGAAGCTTGGTGGTGGAGTGAAGTAGTACAAAATAAAATCAAGGCAAAGAGGGCATGTTATAAATTACATTATGCTAAGAAAACTAGTGAAACTTTAGAAGCTTATAAGAAAGCAAAGAAGGAAGCGAAAAAGGCCGTTAGTGAAGCAAAAGCTAAGATTTGGGATGACTTATATAAAAAACTCAACTCAAAAGAGGGTGAAAGAGATATTTTTAGGATAGCTAGGGCTAGAGATAAGAAAACTAAAGATCTTAATTATGTTAGATGCATAAAAGACGAGGATGAAAAAATTCTAGTGGCAAATGATGACATAAGAAATAGATGGAAAAACTATTTTTATAATCTTTTTAATGAAAATAAAGATGTTAGTATTAGTTTAGGAGATTTAGCCAAGTCAGAAAAGTATATAAATCACAATTTCTACCGACGTATTCAGCAGAATGAAGTCAAAGAGGCTCTTAAACATATGAAGAGTGGTAAATCGGTAGGACCAGATAATATTCCTATAGAAGTTTGAAAAATCCTAGGAGAAATAGGAAGCACTTGGCTCACAAGACTATTTAATGAAATATGGAAAAACCAAAAGATGACAGAGGAATGGAGAGCAAGTACACTTATACCCATATATAAGAACAAGGGAGACATTCAAAATTGTGCGAATTATCGAGGTATCAAGTTAATGAGTCATACTATGAAATTCTGGGAAAGAATTATCGAACGTAGGTTAAGACAAGTATCAAGTACAACAGAGAACCAATTTGGATTCATGCCAGGCAGATCTACTATTGAAGCGATTCACCTTTTGAGACGTCTTATGGAACATTTTAGAGCAAAAAAGAAAGACCTTCACATGATATTTATTGATCTAGAAAAAGCTTATGATAGGGTACCGAGGGATGTTCTTTGGAGAACTTTGGAAAAAAGAGGTATCCCATTGACATATATTAACCTTACAAGAGATATGTATGATGGTGCAAAAACATGTGTGAGGACTCATGAAGGAACGACAGACTTCTTTGAAGTTAATATTGGGTTACATCAAGGATCAACTTTAAGCCCATACTTATTTATAATGGTGATGGATGAGTTAACAAAACATATTCAAGATGAAGTACCTTGGTGTATGTTATTTGCAGATGACATTGTATTAGTGGAGGAGTCTAAGGAAAAAGTTAATAGAAAATTGGAACTATGGAGAGAAACATTAGAAAGCAAAGGCCTCCGACTTAGTAGAACAAAGACAGAATATATGGAATGTAAGTTTGATCATTTGGTTACTTCAGAGGACATGGAAATTAAAATTGGCACACATTGCATTCCCCAAAAGGAAAGTTTTAAATACTTAGGGTCAATTTTTCAGAGTGATGGAAGAATTGATGGAGATGTTATACATAGAATTAATGTTGGTTGGTTAAAATGGAGAGGAGCATCAGGTATTCTTTGTGATAAGAAGATACCATTAAAGTTAAAAGGTAAATATTATAGAGCAGCAATTAGGCCTGCCATGTTTTATGGTTCTGAGTGTTGGGCAGTTAATCATCAACATGTACAAAAGATATCTGTGACAGAAATGAAGATGTTGAGATGGATGAGTGGTCATACAAGAAAAGACCGTATACATAATGAGGTTATTAGAAACAAATTAAGAGTGGCACCAATAGAGGATAAAATGAGAGAACATCGTTTAAGATGGTTTGGACATATAGAAAGAAGATCAAAAGAAGAACCTGTAAGAAGGTTAGAAAAACTAAATTTGGCAAGTATTAAAAGAGGTAGAGGACGACCACAAAAGTGTTGGAAAGAAACAATAAAGAATGATCTAGCTTATTGGGAGTTAACTGCTAACATGGCACATGATAGGGATATGTGGAAACAAAGAATCCATGTAGCCGACCCCGTCTAGTATGGGAAAAGGCTTAGTTGTTGTTGTTGTTGTTGTTGTACTGCAAATGGACTTTGTATCATTAGATACCAGGGCATATCATAAGACACAAAGGGCGTATAGTACCTCTGTCGTGGCAATATTTTAAAGGTTAGGATATAAATATATCAATATGCACAGTATTGTCAACCATTTACACAAGTCGTTATCAATACTTACAACACTGCACCAATGTACTTGCCTTGTAGCCAATGTAAAAAGAAAGGTATAATATGACAGGAACACCAAAGAAATCAAGCATCCCTGTCTCAACCCTAACACAAGTTGACCGTGATTCAAAGCAGAATCTTCTAATCACATGCAAGTAATTCATAGTCAACAGGCTTGGATCAATCTAAACCAACCGGTTCTATATAAGGAACCTACAATGCACTTGGTGCTTAATCAACAAAAAGGGATCGATTTATGTAGTACTTTACGGCTAAGGTGCAACTAGAAAAGATCTTCCATTTCTTGAAATTTGGTCTTAAATACATATCCTTCACAAATATGCACTCTAAGGTTAAATGTCCATAGAAGGTAGTCCTCGCTTTTCCAAAGTTTCTAAGAAATCCCTTCGTTACCATCTCACAAACCTTCTCCATGAAAACCATGTTTAGATTTTTCTTCTGACCCTACAGTTTTTCATTAGACACTTCATAGTTCAAAAGTGAATTTCTTCAACAGTAGATCTCCTTAACAGAAACCTAAATTGGTTCTTCATTATACTAGTAAATTTGTTTGAACCTTCTTTCAAAAACCTAGTTTTATATGACTCAATAGGTCGCACAACTCTATAGTCATCACAACTTTGGATGTCTCCTTTGTTCTCCAATATACATTTTAAACTTTGATTGTTGTTCTAGCAACTTTTTGTTGTTCATACGATATTGTATAATTTTGTAAGGCAAGTGATGCCTATCACTCTCAACCCATAGACTTACTAGATTTAATCATTTAAAGCATTTCATTCATATTAAGTTTTTATTTAGACAACCCCAAAAAAACTTCCATGTTAATTTAAAAGTAGAAATTTCTCACATTGTACCAAGTTACCAACCAAAGAACCCCTTGGGTTCTTTTCTTTTGACATAATTAGATATAATGGCAAGGCTAGGTCCTATAACCAGATGTATTCGTTCATACAAAAGTTGCCACCAAAAGCATCACTATGTTATTATGTGTTTCCATCCACCAAAAGAATCTACAGATCAGTTGTCCAAATGCCAAAAAAGTGCACGAAGAGCAAGATTGTGTCACTCATGAAACTTTAACCAAGTTTAGCTCGTTGAATTAAAATCTCTTCGGACATTTGTTTAGACAAAGCAATGGGACAATCTTGATTAGACAAACCTTATGAAGAATGGCAATAGGCATATAATCATACTTATAAGCTGGATCTACGAAGAAAAAAGTGAAGTGATTGGATTACGCTGACTAGGTTTGGTTGATGGGAGGATTAAGTGTTTGAGAACCCTTCTTATGTTAAGAACCAACTTTATAATAGGAACTTCTCATGTGAGTCCTCAAATCTAATCTAAAAGGCTCAGGTTAAATGGAATTAAATTAGTCACAATAACCTCCCAATCCTCCTCCTCTCTCTCATCTGAACAATACATCACCAAATATATCGGCTATCTCATTAACTCCCGTGGTTCCCTTCAGAGGATGCCCCTCTCTCCCTCCCTCCCTCCCTCCCTCCCATATTGGCCATCTCATGAACCAATACATTGACTATTTTGTCAACTCCAGTGAGTTCCCCTTCAAAAGACGACAAATACATTGATTGAGATAGCGAGTGAGAAAGAGTCTCTTGCTTATGTTAAAAGCTTTTATGCATATTGTTTGTCAGTTACACTCATCCTTTTCTCTCTTTTTATTCCTTAACACTGTAATCGCTAATTGTAAAACCTTTTATACAGTCAGTTATATGCATCATTTTTCCTCTTTCTGTTCCTTAACATTGTCAAAACATATTTCAGATGTTTTTGGTGAATTTCATAAGAAAAATAACACTGTGAAAAGAAGGTTTCTACCATGCAACAATAGGGATATTATGTGTCAAGAAGGCCTTGTACCATTGTCGGTCTTGTGTTGATCAATGTATTGATCTTATGTCACAAAACCGGGTTGATCTTGCGCAAAACAATTGAACCATGTCTGGGAACTGATCAGTGTATTGATCTTGTATCAAGGATTTCTTTGTGAGAGTATGCAATTGAAATAAGAAATGAACATGAGAGAGGAAACGACCCCAATGGCTGCACAAGAGAGGGAGGGGTGATTAGGGTTTTGAGGTGGTTATTATGACTCGTTTGATCTCATTTAATATGAGCAATTCATATTAGATCGGATGGCTCAAATAAAAGGTTCCTATTATAAAGTGAGTTTCTGCCAGAAGAAGGGTTCTCATTTATATATATTGTATATATATATATATATATGTGTGTGTGTGTGTGTGTGTGTGTGTGTGTGTATGTATATGTGTGTGTCTGCTCTTGCCTATGAAATGTGCTTTAGGAGACTCCTAGGAAAGAGTTCACCTTACCTTCAATAGCACAAAAGGTTCCTCAATGATTAATATGTGTAAAGTCTTCAAACCACAAGGGTCTTAACATGCCACCGGAGTTTGCAGCCCACATCCTCAATCATCCTGCAACACAACAACTAAGCCATCATCCTGCAACACAACAACTAAGCCTTTTTCCATGCTAGATGGGGTCAGCTACATGGTTTCTTTGTTTCCACATAGCCTTATCATGTGTCATGCTAGCAGTTAACTCAATATAAACTAAATCATTCTTTTAACAATTTCACAATCTAATTTTTCATTTCTTACGAAGGCGTCCCTTGGTCGTCTTTCTATATGTCCAAACCATCTTAAACGATTTCTCCTCATTTTATCCTCTATTTAGGTTACTCCCAACTGGTTTCTAATAACCTCATTATGTATACAGTCTTTCCTTGTGTGACCACTCGTCCATCTCAACATTTTCATTTCTGCTACGGGCATCTTTTGCACATGTTGATAATTAATTGCCCAACAGTCAATACTATAAAACATAGTGTAAACACCCAAAAAAAAATTTAAATAATTTTTTTTTACCTTTTAGAAATTTGAAACTCCGCCTATGTAAGGAATCACCCTTTCATGGCCGGTCCCAAGCCCGGAAAAAGGAGGAGGGTTGTGTTAGGCTTCCGACAGCCAGCGTAAAACTTTGTCGGACTTAACATGGATTCTACAAAAAAAAAAACAAAGAATCCATGTAGCTGACCCCATCTAGTATGGGAAAAGGCTTAGTTGTAGTTGTAGTAGTACCTTTTAGAAATTTGACTATTTTTGCCAGCTTTGGTTTTTTTAAATAAAAATACATAAAACTCATTTTGGCATCAAAATTTTATAGCAACCTCAAAATGATGGTATATTGCATCCCTTCCAAAAAAATTCGAATTTGGACAAAATTTTA
Source organism: Brasenia schreberi (assembly GCA_036023115.1). NCBI lineage: Eukaryota > Viridiplantae > Streptophyta > Magnoliopsida > Nymphaeales > Cabombaceae > Brasenia > Brasenia schreberi. The sequence goes on along the minus strand of JAYKKT010000090.1, from coordinate 5,011,859 downwards.
TATGACTATTTTGCCCTCAATACCAAATTGGTAGGATTTTACCTTTTTAAATGATTGTCATCAAAGAAAAGATGATTTCAGACAATTCCTTTTATATAAACAAATGAAAAAGGTATCATTGGGAATCAAACCCAAAATGTTTGCAAATTATAAATTTATGAAATTTCAAAACCCTGATATTCAAAAACAAGTTAAATTCAAACCAGACCTCAGAAATTCGCCCGATTGAGATGGGTCTCATTCCAAGACCTAATACCCAGGGTTAAAGTGATTCAACACCTTACTCCCGTTGAAGTGTTTAAGTGGTTTGGTACCCTACACCCAGGAAAAGGGTTAAATGGTCAAGGTGGTTATAGACTCACGGAGAAAAAGTAGATCACCCTGCAAATAAAAACTGGGAATGAAACCCAGTGTTTTTCCAAAATAATATTTGAAGACTTCATTAAATTTGATGTTTTCAAATATAAAATAATTTTTTATATAAACTGTTTGAAACCTGCTATATATATATAATCTGATGCAATATTCTCTCATTTTGAGGTTGCTATAAAGTTTTGATACCAAAATGAGCTCATTTGATGCATTTTATTTAAAAACCCAAAGCTGCAAAAAAATAGGCAATTTTCAAAAAGGTAAAAAAAAAATATTTAAAAAATTTTGGGTGTTTATAGATGCCCCTCTTTGGCATTAATCCAAATTTATTTGGATAATGGCAAAGAAAAAAACACCCATTTGATTTTCTTCCCATATTTATCTTGAGAGTATGAAATTTTTCCTTATTCCATATCCTCCATTTCCTTGGATTTATTTTTGTAAAGGAGGGGATCTTAGCCAAAGAGGACTTGACAAGAAAATCTAGCCCTAAAGTAACCATGCATGGACGACCGAGTCATGAATGCATGAAATAGATGTTTAGAGACCCATACATGTGATTTGTGAGCTTGAGAAGGACTTATGAAGGTTAGCAACACCAAGCAAGATGGTCCCTGCATTGTTTCCTTTGATGTTTAGGATTTTCAAAATTTCTTTTCAAAACGGGAACTCCTTTTGGTTTATATAAAAAAAGACTTCCAATTTCTTACATTTCCCTTCACTTGGGTTTTAATACCCACTAATCAGCAGAGGTTTTATAAAAGATTTTGAATAACATTTCAAATTTCAATTTCTTACCCAACAAAGTCTAATTCTCAAACAAAATGAAATCTAAATAAATAGGTCATATTCCTACTCTAGGACTTTCAAGGTGAACTTTTCTCTATTGGGATGAGTTATGGGGATTTCGGAAAAGAGTTACCCGCGGTCCCTTCTGATGTGACTCGGGTTTAAGGCAAATAAATTTTTGATGAAAAACTACTCTTTTGAGCTTTGACTTTCTTTTTCTTTTCTTTCAAAGGGCACCACTATATTGGAGGTTTTTGTTTCCCCTTTTCTTTCCTTTTTCTTTTTGGAAGACCTCTATATTGGAGGTTTTATTTCCTTCCTTTTCTTTTGACTTTTGCCAATTTTTCTTTTTGGAGAGAAACGAAGTGGGAAATAACTCATCCCTTTAGATACTCAATTCAACCAAGAACATCCTATTTCCTAATAGCACCTACCATTTGAAAATATCTTACTATTTTGAACCAGGCCTTATTTTGTAAGCCAAAGATTTTTGAAATATTACCAAATGATTTTGGAAACTCTACCTTTCATAAAGCATTCATCCCCTAATTCAAGGTCACATAATCCATTTTTGGTCCTTTCAAGAAATTCAAAGAAGGTCTATTTTTAAAATCTTTTCAAAAGAAATTTAAAGTAGACCCTATACATAAATTATTATTTTTTTCTTCAAATATTGGGCATTTATAGGGTCTGCTAAATTTCTTCCCTCAACATCAATTAATCAATGCGCCTTTTACAACATAGGGACCATCACACATGGGCCGCCACTTACCAAATGGATGTGGGTGTCTTATGGGTGAATGATGACATATACAATGTATTTCATATGATATTATGGAGATACATGCTTTATCAGATGATTAATATATTCAATCTCCATAAAAGGTTTTTAGGGAATACATTCTAAATCAAAATAAAATTATTTTTGGAATCTTTATATGAATCTTTATCATTTGTAAAATTTTCAGAATTTTTGAAAACTCAAAAATATTTTTAAAAAATAAGAAAACAGGACTCTAACAACAGAACCAGTTTTTGTTTTTCAGAACCTGAAATTTTCCAAAGTCAAGAACTAAATCACGATTTCTTCAGACTTTCAAGTAACCAAATGATCAAACTTACATTCCATATATTTTGTCTTTGTTTTACTAAGTCGGAAGCCTTTACATTTTAATATTTCTCTCCATAGTTCCAATTTCCTATTAACCTTTTCTTATACTCATCCTCTAACACAATATCATTTGCAAATAACATGCACCAAGATACTTACAACAACAACAACTAAGCCTTTTCCCATACTAGACTTCCACCAAGATACTTCATCTTCAATATGTTTTGTTAACTCATCAATGACCAATATAAAAAATATGGAGTTAAAGTTGATCCCTGATGTAACCCAATATTAACTTCAAAGGAGTTTGTTATTCCTTCATGAGTCTTCACACAAGTTTTTACACCATCGTACGTGTCTCTTATAAGATTAATGTATGTCAATAGGATACCTCTCTTTTCCAAAGTTCTCCAAAGAACATCAGTTGACACATTTTCGTAAGCCTTTTCTAGATCAATAAATATCATGTGAAGATTCTTCTTTTTTGCTCTATAATGTTCTATAAAATGTCTCAATAAGTGAATCACTTCAATAGTAGATCTGTCAGGCATGAATCTGAATTGGTTCTTTGTTTCACTCGATATTTGTTGTAACCTACGTTCGATAATTTTTTCACTATTTACATAGTATGGCTCATTAACTTGATATTGACACCTCGATAATTCGAACAATTATGAATATCTCCCTTGTTCTTATATATGGGTATAATTGTACTCACTCTCCATTCCTCAAACAACTTTTGGGTTCTACATATTTCGTTAAATAGTCTTATGAGTCAAGTGAGCCCCACCTCTCCTAGGATTTTCTATAATTCTATAGGAATATTATCTGGTCCTACAGATTTACCAACCCTCATATATTTAAGAGTCTCTTTAACTTCATTATTTTGAATACACTGATATAAATTACAATTTATATACTTTTTTTGACTTGGTTAACTCTCCTATGCTAATACTAATATATGTATTTTCATTAAAACTTATACAAATAATTTTTCTATCTATTTTTTATATGATTATTTACCACTAGAATCTTCTCATCCTCATCTTTGATGCATCTAACAAAAATAAGATCCTTAGTTTTCTTATCTCTAGCATTAGCTATCCTAAAAATATCTCATTCACCTTCTTTTAAGTTAAGCTTTTATATAAATCCTCCCAAATTTTAGCTTTTGCTTCACTAACAGCCTTTTTTGCTTCTTTATTTGATTTCTTATAAGCCTTCAAAGTTTCACTGGTCTTCTTAGCATAATACAATTTGTAACATGCCTTCTTTGCCTTGATTTTATCTTCCACCACTTCACTCCACCACCAAGCTTCCTTTTGTGATGGTATACCTCCCTTAAATACGCCTAATATATCTTTTGCCACTTCTCTAATATGTATAGCAACCATATTGTTCCATATATCAGAAGGTGTACCTATATAATTCTAAGCATCTCCTTGAACAACTTTCTGATTAAATATATTTGTTTTCTTTCATTTGAGGTTCCACCATCTAGTCTCAATAGCATTATAGCTCTATGCACTCTATTCTTCTTTGTCAACTTTTTTACCTGCAAATCCATTACTAAAAATCGATGTTGAGTAGTTAAGCTTCCTCCTGAAATCATCTTGCAAGTATGATAAAGTTTTACGGTGGCTGTCGAAAGCCTAACGCAACCCTCCTCCTTTATATGAGCTTGGGACCGACCATGCAAGGGTGATTCCTTACATGTGCGGAGTTTATAAAGAAATCAAAAGTCATAGCAAAATTTAAAATCTCCCTACCCTCCTCATTTATATCTCCAAAACCATAGTTTCCATGAATACCCTGATATCCTAATGCATTTTTACCAACATGTCTATTTAAGTCTCCTCCTAAACAAATCATCTCCCTTTGTGGAATTCTTTGAATTACCTTCTCTAATTCCTCCCAAAAAGCCTTCTTTATACTATCTTCTAATCCTACTTAGGGTGTAAAAGCACAAACTATATTCAAAACCTCTACTCCTAACATTAATTTCACTATTATAATTTGATCACCATATCGTTGTATGTCTACTACATTGTCCTTTAAATCTTTATTTATAATAATATTAACTCCATTCTGAGCCTTTTCTTTTCCGAGTATCATATTGCTTTTTCTCCAACCCACTTTGTCTTTTGTAAACATAAAATGTGAATCTTTCTCTTAATCATAGTATCTACCAACTCCATTAATTTATCGGTCAATGTTCCAATATTCTAAGTATCAATACAAATCTTATTATCTAGGAATAGCTTTCTTACCCCCCACATCCATCCATTCTAAAAATGTTTTCACTATATTTGAGCGATAATGTAGTGGGACTAACTTATTTACCCACACTCGTCCATGATGTGAGAATCATCTCTGCAATTGATTTACTACATCCGAGTAAAGATATAGAGGCTCTCGCTTACTTTTCACTATATTTGGGCTCTACAGTATATCGCTAAGAGAGAATGCCCCTAATGCAATGCTCATAATTTATAGAATTCATGGTAGATAAGTCAGACAAAGTTTTACGTGGTTGTCGAAAGCCTAACGCAACCCTCCTCCTTTATCCGGGCTTTGGACCAAGTATGCAAGGGTGATCCCTTACATGGGCGGAGTTCCTCAACCATCCTGCAATCCAAGTAACTTTTCCCCTTGTGATGGGTAGTAAGATAGTCTTTTCTCAAATTAACTCTTATGAGATTTGAAATCAAGACATGGTAGCTATTTGATTTTCAATGTCTAAGTAACTTCCAGTCACCAATCGATTGGAGCCTTGTTTTAGGGTGATTTAGGTGCATAACAAGGAGTTACTAACCCACTTGAAGGCTAGATAACAAAAGTTACCAAAAAGACCCATGGGATTGAGGAAAGGATGCTTAGCATAAGACAATGTGCTTCTAAAATATTCACAGTAACACAAAGTCACTTCCCAATTCCTACTTGATTCAAATTGGCCATTTGGTAATTGGTTTCTATGTGACTTCTTTGTTTCTTATGGTTCCCTACTTTTTCTTGGTCTCCAAGATGCCTTGCTTCATGCTTCATTTCCTTTAACTGGAAACCTTGATAATAACATCTACACACACTTAGACAATGCCATCCACGTTGTCCTACAGGCAGAGGAACCTAATCAATTATCCTTCCCAAACAGTTTGATGAAAATATTCAAACTGATTTCCATCCCAATATCTCCAACACATTTCGACACCAAAAGCATGAATAGATGCAACTTCTTCTCTTCTTGTTAAATCAGAACAGAAGTCTAAAGACTAAAACTAAATTGGAAAGCATTCATCTACTGCTTGACAACCCCAAAGCAAACGAAAATTTGGCCAATAAGAAAATACTCTCTCAGTATGGGCACTTCTCCTTCACTGGGTGATTCTTAAATTTTCACTGGAAGGCATGATTCCCACTTCCACAAGTAAAAGAAGAATACAAAGTAAATGAAGGGAGATTCTTCAGCTCCATCTGAGAGCATCGTACCCTCTAAGCCTGTAACCTAGAATGCAGAAGGTGGGCTGCCATATGAAGGTTCAGCTTCAAAAATCAGAGGGGATAGACGGGTAATCATATCTGTGGAAAAAACACCGTAGAAAACCTTCCAAACAACCGTTTAACTTCTAATAAAATCCATTTTTTTCACACGGAGACACTTTGACATCTGTGAACTTTCATACGAGCATAGCAAACATTGGAAAAAAGAGAGTAAACACTATTGACAACAAAATTGACAATCATTACACATTAACGACCTAGTAGAGTTTTTCCTTTCTTTAGTAACGAGTTTGTGCATTTCATTCCTCTCTTCGCACCACAGTATTTTCTCATTGTTTCTCAGCTTAAAATAAAAAGGAATTGTAAACTTTTGCACTGAATTGAACCACAACCCTGCAAATTGCTGGAATGGCCGTAAGTAAATATATTAACAACTTGACCTTATTCATTGCACCTTTCGTTTCCCCCAATTTGTTTTAAATGTCAGTCTTCATCATTTCTCACATTAAACGAAATATAAAACTTTATCTTTTGCTCCGAATGTCACTCACATTCCACTAATTTCCTCGAAAAGGTTATTTACCCGTAATTACAACCTTCACCTTCAAACTTCGGCTTAATTTCACTGACGCATATTTCTGGAATTGTATTCTAAAAATTACTATACTCCCTTCCAGCATTGAATCGAAGTAGCAGATTCCGCCAAACTAAAATCATCAATTTCTAAACAACGTGTAGAAATGGAATAAGAGTAAAAAAGAATAAACGCGTAACCAGAAATAAAAAAAAAAACTCGCCTTTTTTATGGACTTAGATCGAGCGGACCCTATCCGAATCTCTTCGCCTTTCCTCTTCTTCCCGATAATATCGAATTTCCTTCGAGTCCAGAAGCTTTCGAACGGATTCGGCTTCGGCGCTTTCTCCTTCATCGGTACCAAGCCAGGACAGAGAATCAGCTTCTTGCTGGAATTCTTCTTCTTCTTTTTATTCTTATTTTTCTTTCCGTCATCCTTAGCGAGTGTTTTCGCCATGAGCCGAGCCACACACACAGGAAAAGAGAGAGAGAGAGTTGGGGTTTTTCTGCGTCTTCTTCCTCAGACTCGGAGAAATCAAAGGGCTAGGGTTTTAGAGCACGGAGCGGTTTGCGGAGCGGCTCGTTTAATGGATCGAACCGGTGAACGATTGGACCCCAAGCAATATTGATCCGACTCGTGTAACTCCGATCCAACCCGACTCAATCAGGTTTAGATTCTGATACGGGGATAAGATGCCCCGATCCGATAAGGCTCGGGCATGGGGTTAAGGTACCCAACCCGATATATATTCTTGCCTCATACGTGCTGCATTACTCATCGGGCGGGGGGGAAGTACCCGACTCCATAACCGTTCCCTTGAGTTTCAACCCGAGGTCTGGTATAGGTATACCCGTCCCTAACCCATCCCATTGTCGTGCCTATCAATCTCTGTCACTCGGTGATCGGTTTGGAACGGGTTCAATCGTTCTAATCAGAACCATACCAAACCAAGAACTAGAACCGGTCAAACTCAACCTAAAACCAGAATCGAGAACCACTGAGTTAAGTTTTGGTTCCACCTTCGATGAACCAAAATAGGTTTCAATCTTTTATTTCAAAAATTTGAATGATGTTTTCCTGTTCCAAACTATTCATGACCCAAGCTAAATCTGGAACCAAAACCGGCTTGATCCTAGTTCAGTTCATGGTTCCAGGGTAAACCGGAACCGGCCACAGCTTCCCGAATTAATCAGAGTTGGTACCAAAAGTAAGATCAAATTAGAGCGTTAAGTCCGTTCAAGATCCAGACTTCAGATCTGATAGAACTCGGATCCAGAACCAGGTTGACTTTTAGGTTTACTGAAGAACTTTCACAACCGATGATATGATTTTTTAGCATATTTTAAAATATTCATCAAGAGGATCAACAATCTGTACAGGCACTAGAATTCACTAAGCAACATACGGTTTTGAGTAGGTTGCAAATCGGGTCTGTGGGTTGGGCCTAGGCAGAGTAATTTTTTGTTCATGTTAAAGGCAGATTGGCTCAAATTCAATCCATTATTATTGGATCATTTCTCATAATATAGCCCAAACAGATCAAGTTTCACTTAATATAGACTGAACCTACTATGACATTAATATACATTATACATATACATATAGGGTGTCTTAAATGCATAATGTATTTTGATGTATAATATTACATAAATATTTTGATAGTTACACTTTTGATATCAATGGTGGAGATTTAAATTAAAAGTACCGATCTATTTTTATACTTTACATATAATGTGTATTAAGTATAAAGTAATTCAAATCTCTATTATTGATCTCAAAGATCAAATTATACGCAAAAAACATTATGCATTTGGGACTCCCTATATATATATATATATATATATATATATATATATATATATATATATATATATATATATATGCACACGAGTGTAGAGGATGCTCGATATATACTAATATATAAGAACAAATATCATTCATCCAATTTGAATGATGGATGATTGAAAAAATTTCAAAGCAAAAATGATATTTATACTTTTGGAAGTGTATTAAATTCAAAATGCAACTGTTTACTTTTGAATTAAATTTCTATCTTCAAATTGGATGCTTGAGATTTTGTATATATAATTGCTAGCATATACCATTCTCTCTCTCTATATATATATATATATACATACATATAACTCTCTCTATATATACACATACACCTCCTTCCCCGTATCACAACTGCTTTTGCAAGGGAGAGTGGGTTTAGTGCAACTGTAGGGTGGCATTACAGGAACCTTAGGACCCAAACAGTCTATAGTGGGTGGACAGTCAAGTAAAATCCTTAATACTACAGATATTGAGGGATTAGTAAGAAGATTAATGAGAACCGTCCATCTATTAAAGCACTCGCTCTAGCGCCGTTGCTGCTGGTGGGGAGTTTGACTCTCACAGAGGGTGCATGTGTGTGTGGCTTCAGCCTCTTGTAATAGAAAAGCAAAAGAATACCTCCACATATGAACCACTCCTTCCTATAAAAGGGGATGTTCGTTTGAGTAATAAGGCACCGTCGTCCATCAATCAAAGGATTTCCCATTGCATCCTTTACTACTTTCTTTAAGAGTATGCATTACTTATTCTTCTGGGCACTCTGGTATTCATGTTAAGAGTTTTCAACCATTAACTAGTTGTTTAGACCCTTATTACGTGGCTGGCGACTTGGTTCGATCTGGTGTATCGTGACATTAAGCTCGTGTATCCCACCGGCCTGATTAATCTCACTCTTCCAATTTAGATTGAACTAAACTCAGAACCAATTGAAAGAGTTTGTTTGAATTCCATATTTGAAGTTGAGGTCGGATCTATTCATCGGCCAAGCCAGCTAGGTAGAACCGCCGCACCTTCGGGAATGCCTCCATGCATGCATCTATTGAAGGGCTTTTGTCCACAATGGTTCTGCCTCTTCCAATATTTGTTGCTCATTAAACAACGCTCCACCAAAGAGGATGGCTTAAGTTCCACACTAAACTAACTTGCTTTAAAAAAGAAAACCCATTTTCAAGAGTCACTGGCCTGTTCGTGTTTGGGAAATTAAAAGAGGAGCCACATCTTTGTAGGTCCACTCCTCTCTCTCTCTCTCTCTCAGCTTCAGGGTGATGGTTGAAGATGCAACTTTGTGGGCTTCACGTCCCTTCATGTTTATGGAGATTCTCACTGCATTATTTTTATGGTGGTTTTATTTGTTTTTCGTTATCGAACTGCAAATAATGCTGAAATAGCATGGACACAAGGAATTAATTTGAGAATGTTGGTGAGGGCATTGCGTTCACTCAGTGGTGATTGAGAGTTCAATGGATCAGGAATCATGCACCCTTTGTTACATGGCCTTGGTTCTATCAGTAAGATTAACAATATGAACATTTTATAGTGTTTATGCAAATTACAGAGAGAGAGAGAGAGAGAGAGAGAGAGAGAAACACTCACATATTATGTATCCAAGAACTTTGGAATTCAAAAGCAGAATTAGCATTCATGAATATATAGTTCTGGTTCCTGATGTGTTGGAAAAACTCGATTTTTTTGAAGAACTACCTGCAATAGAAATACCTCTGAAAACATCAGTTTTCCGTTCTTCAAAAACGAAAAACAAAACGCACCCAGAGTGTTACCCTAACGGCAGGGAACTCGCGCTGTTGCTGCTGAGCGGGCCACTCTCAGAGGGTGCATGTGTGGGTGTGTAAGGCTTCGGCCTCCTCCAGTAACCAAATAAATGAACACACATGCACGCAGATGCACACACACAGAATGCCTGAACATACTGATTAGGCTAAGCTGCTTCAAACAGATGAGAAGTGAGTTTACTTTTGAAGAACAAATTGAAGAAAATTAAATTGATGGTAGGAAGCTCAACTTGATGGTTCTTTCTTTTTTTTGACAGGCAAATGGAATCAGGCAGACCCCTACCAGATGCACACTCCGGTGTCAAACTCCTGACAACCTCTTAAAGAGCCAAACCCTTAACCAGTGTAAAGAGCTCCTTTCTGAGAGGGCTTTATACCCTGGTATTGAACTCTTAACAATCCACAGATTACACATGCTCTGCGCTAAGCTAATTTAGGTGCTTTTTTGGCCAAGTCGGGGGCCTATCTAGATGAAGACTTTGTAGCCTGGTCAGCTTCTCCACGGCACATCATCCCAGAAACGAGTTTTACACTCACTCAGTCCGAATCCACTGCTGGAAGTGGTTTCTTCTTACTCATAAGAAAAGGTCCTTTTACCATGAATTGCTGAATGCCAGACTATCCAATGTGAAGAGAATTGAGGAAAAAATGAAGAAAGACTAGTGCTGCAATCATCATTATCAAACAATATTAACTAAGGGTACTTCTATGCTTCATCCATCCTTCTTAGCTTGTAGACTTGTAGTTTTCACTAGAAACAGTGAGGAGAAACAATTCAACAAAAAAAGAAAAGGGGAAAGCACAGCTCTGACGTTCATGGTCACCATTACACAATACGCTCTAGTTCTCGGGCATAGCTGAGAGTTTGATTGATGAGCTGCAAAGATGGAATCTCCTTGCAGGGTGCTGATTCCTTTGCCTTCTGGAAGAACACAAAACCATTTCTAACCTCCCACTCTGGATGCTCCTGAAAACACAGCAAAAGATTGAATATACTGGGTTTGTGCTTGAACATCTGTCACTATGTAAACTGGGGTTAGAGCTTTACTCAGGCCATGTAAACGTAATCAATGACCAAAAGAGTTCATCAACTCACAACTTTATGTGACCCTTTTCTACTTGCAAGCATCAGCTAGATGTGAACACTTCTAAAGGGACAGAAGAAGTGCTCAAAGTCAAAACCTTTGAAGGAAATGGTAAAACATGAACTTGCTTTATGGAGTTAAATGCTAATATGATATAAGATCAAGTACAACTGTACAATGACTAGAAAACCACATAGGAGACCCTACACGGTGTTGGAGAAGGACCAATTTTGATTTTAGTTTTGGTTTTGGCTACTACATTCCATTAATCATACTATTCTTTTGGAAAGCGATAAGATCAGCATATTACCGTTCTCCAACTGATTTAACTTGACAACTTCTGGTGTACCAAGTCATTGTGAAGATAACACTGTTATATCAACATATTCTGTTGTCCTACATATTGATTCCTTACGGACAGAAACTACTTGCGACTTTCCTGAGAACTTCGGATTGGTGGAGCCAGTAAGTCGAAAGCCCCGGATCAAGGCTTGAACTATTAGAAAAGGCTTAGGTGATCCTGTTTGAACTCATATGACATGTGAGACAACTGAAATCCCAAAACACCAACTTGTCTAGAGCAAACTTCAGTTAGCCTCCAAACCACAAGGCAGAAAGATCATGTGCACATGAGAGGAGAAACAAAAAATCAAGTGCAACTAAAAATGAACAAAACCATCGTTCATTTTACAATTTAATTTCTTTTACCTCTGTAATATATTCTAGCAACTCTTGCTCAGAAGAGAACATTAGGATCTGCTTAGCATTGTCAATGCTCAAGTAATCATATGCTTTTTCACTGCAGCCTGCTATCTCGTCACTATAATGGATTAAATGCAAACAAATGAAAATCAGTAACAAGAGATGCAAATGTCCCATTTTAAGTACAAAGCAGCTTATCATATATCCAACGGAATGTGTTACCGGACTGTCTTTGCAAGGAGATCCATGTAATAGACATAAGTGCTGTGTGGAACAGTTTGCCTTGCAGTCAGTACACGATTGTAGGCCCCCTCCATAAAAGACTGTTCAAGCTCTACCGCATGCTTAATGCAAGGGTTCTCCAGTGCACTAGCAGAAAGGAGCTCTAGTTCAGTGTGGAACTCTGCTATCCTATTCTGAATAAGGAGCCTCAAAAGATTAAGGCCCAAAACTGGATACTCCTGAGGTGACGGGGGGATGAAGCCTCTGCACCAGGAGAAACGACAAACTCTTAATGAAAAAAACTACAGGCAGAAGAATAAAATGACAAAAAGGAAAGATCTGCCAAAATTTGTTTCAACAGCACAAGACATTTTCATAATAAAATGTATTTGACTTCCCATTTGGTCAAGCAAATGACTTTAAAGTGGAGATCATAAGCAGAAACTTACTTCGTAGAAAAATAAGAAAATGATCAACAAATCCAGCTGCAGCCATCTTGAAGATGAAAAGAGAAGATAGTAACAAGACCATAAAATTTATGACGGAATGATTAAGCATACATCTGCCATGGAGACTTACACGCAGAAGCTAATAGTATAGCCCTTGTCTTATATGGAGTAATACATAACGAGCACAAGTTTCTATCTTTCAGTTTCGAAAGCATACAAATTGATGTTAGGTTACGTACCAAAGAAACATCATAAAACTGTAGCACAGAGTGCCAAAATATGTGTAGCTTTTGCAAAAGAAAAAGTTAAGGTACCATCTAATTAATCCTTTTCTAGGAAAGTGGTTTAAGATTTTACGTAGCCCTGTTTATTTTCTAAGGTAGGTATGTCACAGTTTGCTCACCCACCAGAACAATAGCATTCATTCATTTACTCACACCACTTCAGATTTATTAGGCTTACATGAATATTTTTGAACATACATCTTTGAAGTTCCAGTCAGATAAACACAGATCACAATCCCTGAAGACCCAATAACAAATAAAGATAAGCTAACCATGACAAACAGATAGACAAGGATGACACCACTTACGATCTCGTAACTGCTAATATCACAGGAATGGTGCAAACACTAGAAACATGCCTAAAAAGATCTTGCTAGCAGAATGCATAAACAAATGAGTTTGTATATGCAAACAAGAACATATGAACTACCTTGTATCAGTATAATATGGTTTAAGTTGCAAGAAATCCCTCTCAAAGGCATCTTGATCTTCAGTCTTCACACTGAGAACAACAGCATGTTCATATATGTCCCCTGAAATTTATATAATATGCATTTTCAATATTTTCTACAAAGTATCTAAATGCAATCTAACGATCTTTTCTCAAACAACTTTTTCCTTTTCCTTATTGAAGATAAGGATAAACATGTTTTTGCTAAATGGAACATTTTGAATGTCACATGCCTAATTTGACATAACATCTATTGTTTGAGTCTTGAGAAGTCACAATTCAGATTTGGACCATTCGTACGTTATGCCTTGTTGATATATTTCATACTGACAAAAAAATGACATTTAAGTGTATTATAAGATCTATATGTATTGTACCGTACTGTAGGATAGGGTACAATAAGATGGTGTATCAGCATCTTACATATTGTACCATACCTATGATACATCTAAGTTTTAAATAAGAACTTGTCATCTTATTTTGAAAATATAAAACGCAATCTTCATGAAATGCACAGTCATGTTTACTACAATTGCAGTGCATGCAGAGCACAACCTGTAGTCATTGTGGTGACTGCACTACGGTGCAATACATGACATGCTTCAATGGGTTTGCAAGCCCAAAGCCCAGCTATTTTACTTGGAATCTTTTGTAGGTTCTAGAAAATTGTTTTTCTTTACCCAAAATAATATGGGCACCGCATCGATACTTATAACATTGATTTGTGGTATGTAACCCTTTTGTTATATGTGCATGTACATTAGTTATATAACATGATAAAATCACAAATACCAACCTACATCTAAGATAAGTGGCATGTCTCTCAACTAAACAAAAGGAAACAACAAAATTGACTGAATGAATGTGTGTGTGCATGTGGATGTGCCATAGGGAGAGAGAGAGTACTTGCTACAATCAACTCATTAACTGCATCAGGAGATTCTCGAAACAATGGAGGTAGGCTAGGAAATTCTGTTAACATAACCTGCATATCACCCAATAAACTTAATCATGTAATATGTGTATAAATGGACTAATCACTTGTGCAATCTAGTCAAATACACATTATCCTTCTATTGATGCTTTCTACCATGATTAATGGTTTGGTAACCTATTGATTCGCATGACTGCAAAGGAACACATTTGTCGGTTACGGTAGAGTTCTAAGGGAATTTTCTCAAAATGTAGCCAATGTGCATTTCATGAATCTGTGAACCTACAAATCCACTTCTGTTAAACTTTTGTATCTTTGTGTATCTTAGTGAGCACAATAGCGACTAAGAATCAATATGCCAACCCCACTTAGTGTGGGAGAAAGCTTGGTTTTGGTTGTGCTTTATCTATGTTTTCTCTTTGCTGCTCATAAGTTTCAAGTTTATTTAATAGTTTTTCTTCATTAGAATTTATGACTTCTTAAAAGGCAGTGATCTACACAACAACATCAAGGCATTGGCTTAGACTGTTTTTAGATGCACGCACAAATGCATATGGGTGTAGTATGCTTATGGAGTTTGCTATAGTTTACTGTGGTTTTATAGGTTAAAAGGAAGGTAGAGCAATAAAATGCATCAAAGATGGGGGGATATGAAGTAGCATAAAATTTACAGGCCGGTGTAGTTTATTGCAATTGATAAGAATTTTAGTTCTCACTCTAAATACATCTGAGGAGGGAATAGGTGGAGTAACAAAAAGAATTGCATGTAACTTTCTCGCAAATATTTTAATTTTCAAATTTTCTCTCTCCTTCTCTCTCACAGACACATATGTACATTCTTATGTGTGTTTGTGTGAGAGAGAGGGGGAGAGTCTTCACTTGCTTATCCTGCCTGTCCTGGCTAGAAGGATAATGTGAAGCAGTGACCAACGACGGAACTACTGGACCTAAAACTAAAAGGAACCTAAAGGACAACCCAGAAAGTTGCCGCATGAAAACCATGAAAAGGTTCCTTAAATTGTAACAATAAATGTACCCTGATTTACCTTCAACCAAGTTACTCAAAATTTTCCTTTAATGAACAACAAATACTAAAATCTTTCTTGCAGAGCACGATCCCATAAGTTCCATGCTCGAACTCTAGTAGGATCCCCGGTGAACAAGGGATCCACAAAATGAGATAAACTACTGGAATCCTCAATAGGAGTCAGCAACCGAAACGAGATAGCACCCAAAATAACACAGCATTGGAGTACAGATGTCGTGTTCAATAAGAAACCATTGGAGCACAGATGTCGTGTTCAATAAGAAATCGCAGACAAGACAAACTCATACACCAAAGCTCAAATTAAACGGCAAAATCCTGTGACAGTCTGTCTTACCACGAAACCGTCGATCTCAGTTCACATTGGTGACAACCCAAAGAGGAAAATATACAGATTCCAACCAATTAAAGTTCGATAGAAAAAGGTTGGGCATTTGATCGAGTGATCCATCAAACCCCGAAAGGATTGCTGTAGTTCGAGGAAACGATATTGGATTTGGTTTTAGGGGTCCCCGTCAAACAAGAATAGAGAAGAAGAAGAAGAATGTGAGAAAATGAGAATTTGCTCTTCATATTCGAAGTTTGCATCATACCTTCAGCTTGGAGAGGAGGGAGTTGCAAGTATCAAGGTCATTCCTCACGAGGGCTGCCTTAAAGCGCTCAAATACCTGAGTGAGCTCCACAAATCGGGCGTCCATCTCTCTCTCTCTCTCTCTCTCTCTCTCTCTCTCTCCGTGGAATTGAAGAGATGAAAACGAGACACCTGAGACGGTCACATTAGGGACTGAAATATTGGATTTGATTCATTCTCCATATCCAAATCCAGTTCAGCGGGAGCATTTGGTTTTCTAACGCCACCCAGGTTCCGCACCCGACCCGCACTGAAAAGGGCCTATTAGACCCCTGCCCACCCTGCCCCCCCAGGTCTTGGACGTCAAACCCCTCACCTGCTATGTACCCACTCTGGTGTAACCAGTTCCATCTCGCTCCAACCTATAAAAATCCATGATTTTACACAAAACATAAATTTACTTTACGATATTCTGAATTATGTAATTAGAAGTGACTGTATATACATATTTATGTTTGTATAATATATATGTGCATATAAAATATATACTTAGTATATATACATACACATGATAGACATGCATTTTATATAAACACATCAAAAAGCTTTTAATATATATATGCATATAAAATATATACTTTATATATATATATATATATATATATATATATATATATATATATATATATATATATATATATATATTAAGTATATACACATGATAGACATACATTTTATATAAACTCATAAAAACGCACGCACACGTATACCGGAGAGGGTTTACCTAAAACCCTGCCCTACTCAACATTGCTTGGCAGTCTTCCTTTCCCTAAGCTTGAGAATCCACCCATGTAGGGCTGGGCTGGGTGGGTACCAGCAGGGTGGGTAGAAATTGTCATCCTTACTGACACGGGTCTTCAAATGGATTGGATGAGATCTTCCTCTAAGCATGAACCCAAATTGTAGGCATGTGCCTCACATTTTTAAAAAAAAAATTCCTACGGCATCATGAGAAATACAAGTGTTTTGTGGACTTAAAATAGAAGTGCACCCGTCTCATGACAAAAGAAATCTTGGGTCCGCCTTACTAACTCCATTCGACTTTGTAACTTTAGTTATATAAGATTTATGTAAAAATTGATTATGGTTTAAAACGTTTTAATCCAATATTTTAGGAAAAATTATAATTTCTATTTGTTGATTGAAACCCTTACATAAGTGGGTGATTTTAATTGGGATTTTGCGATAAAAGTACTCATTGCATTCCGGGACAGAAACATGCTCAAAAATACAAGTTTTGATAATCAAAACTACAAATCACCCTCTATTTTTTTATAACTTGGGCTTCTTATCTTATGGATGCATTGTCCTTATCTTGAACCTCATGTAGCTTGATTCTAACTTCATGAACCTCAACTTCATCCAGTTGATCATCTTACCCACAAAGATTTTAATCTCAATTGGTTTTGATTTCTTTAATTTTTCATTGTCTAATGAAGATGTAGAATAACTTCTTGCAGCATAACACCTTGAAGACACTTCCCGTGAAACTTCATCAAAAACCTCATATTGTGACAAGAGACAAAGCTCAGCAATGTGATTATGTTTTCTAGACTCTTGTGCAAAGGTTGAATAACTGCATCAAATGGTTCGGTTCTTTCTTCTCAACAACAACTTCAAAATTCGAGATTTAAGTTGTTATAGTTTCTTGATTTATTCCAATTTCATCTAAAAAATTACAGATTTTAACAAGAGACTTCACCCTAAAGCTTTTTTTATATTTCACAAATTTCTAACACCTTGCTCTAGTAAGAAGGTATGAGAAACTTAAAAATATTAAAAGATATAGATGAAGATCACAAAATGTTGGAAGGAAATAATAAAGAATGATCTAGTTTATGTTGGGTTAATTGTTAGCAAGATACATGATTGAGCTCTATGAAAATAAAGAATTTATGTGGTGTATGAAAAAGGCTTAGTTGTTATTATACAAACTTTTGACACTTTGGTGGTACGATTGTCTAAATCAAACTACATGTATCTTGTCAAAGTAAGAAAAAATTCATGAAAGTATTCAAGGATTTTAAGTTTCGATATTTTAAACGTAAATTTCTCATTTAATAAAATTAAGACTTAAAGTCTTCAGAGTAAAAAAGGACCTCTAATATTATAGCGGCTTCAACTTTAGCCGACTTGGTATGTACGTATACAATATTGTCGTGTCACCTGAGCCGAAAGTGACATGAAAAGACCTAATTGATGTGTGTTAAACCATTTTTTTATGAAGATGAATGACACAACCTGAAACAGAAAATTGACATCCCTAGGAACCGAACTCAAACAGAACACAGGGGCTTGTCAATTTAGTACATTTTTATATGCTTGAATGTGGCTGAAAATTATATCTTTGTCCATTTTATAGCCTCTTAGTTCTAAATCCAAACTTGAGTCCACCTGGGGATCCATTTGAACCCAAGCGCATAAAAAATATATATAATTGTTTCTCTGTTTATTTTTTTTGGGGGTGGGGAGGGAAATATTAAATACTGAATTACATTATCCTGAATCCAAATCCAAATCCAAACCCAAACCTTATGATCCAATTAAATCTATTAGAAAAAAGTTTGTATCTAACTCGAGTTCGGCCACTTGATGTCCTTACTACCTTTACAAGCTGAACTACTTAATGATCGAAAACTTCTTGGTTGGATAGATTCAACTTAACGTTAAGAAGTTCTGATTTCGCAGCTTGAACGTTAGCGTTGAGATGGCCGAGTTGGTCTAAGGCGCCAGATTAAGGTTCTGGTCCGAAAGGGCGTGGGTTCAAATAAAATTTAAACTGCAAAAAAAGGTTTTTCTAAATAAAAAACAAATGGTCAAGATATTTAATAAAAGTACATTTTAAGCTTAAAAACATATCTTTTTACGTTTTTCTCTTCCGAATTGGGAGCTAGGATTTATCTTTTTTTTTTTCCTTTGGGAGTGGTATCTGAGCTTACGAGAAATTTTAGGAAAGGTTTTAAACGGCAAAAAGTATCAGTGGGAACCTTGGGAAATATTAATTTGTTTTTAGGAAACACTACAATTTAAAGTGCAAAAAAGGCATTTCTAAATAACAAACAAATGGTTAAGATGCCATCCAATCCCATGTGTATGATCAAACCACTAACTCTGTAAAGTAGGATGGTCGCACCCATAGCATTAGCTCAACGGCAGGATGCTCTAACACAGTTGCTGCTGGTGAAGCACAGTTGCTGCTGGCGAGGAGTTAAACTTTGAGAAAAGGGGCAAACAATGTTTCTTAGAAGTGGCTCCTCGAGTAGTATGCAATTTTTGGTGTTAACACTTTTTATCGGTTGTTGGGGATGACATTTACAGGCCAATTAACAAAGAATTCATGGATGACGCCATTAAGGATGGGCCGATGTGCTTCTTATCCTCATCTCGAAGAGCAGTGGACTACTCAAATGAACAACCTTTAGCTCAATCAACCTCTGTAAGGTGTGCGTTAGCTCAACGGCAGACGTGCTTCTCTCCTCTGCCGAGGAAGAAGCAAATTGCACCGCACCTGCTCTTCATAGACGATCTGCTTTTCCTTTGCCAATGAAGAAGCAAACAAGTTTGAGTCCGAGTAACCATCCAAACACTCACCAATTTCTGCAAGGTCTTGTAACTAGAAATCAATCTACGCAAGTTGCAAGCTATGCCATCTAAAGCAATTCCTGGTCGGAAACGAGAGATCCCTTCCTCAATCTCGGTCATCTGCTTTAAAGTCGACTGTGGCAAATACCCAAGGGCCGCATCACAGAGTCTGCTTTCATCCCACTGAAGAGTAGCTTGCTTCCAACTTTGCCAGTTAGAAGGGCAAGCTGCTCAGCAATGCAGGACATATCTATGTCGGAAAGTTTGTGCTCATCTGCCTCCCATTATATCAAGTGCAAATGCTTTGGCTGCCTCAAGCAACCCGCGACACCAATGACAAGGCCACGCTTGTCACCTGTTCCTTTATCTGGAAAGGTGCAACGAGTGATCATTGGTAAGATCCTACAGACTCAACTGCAAGCTATCCTGAAACGCGTTTCTGCTTGCCTGAGATAAGAGATTCACCAACATCTGGTTCGGCTGAAGCTGTGGATCTCATCATCAATGAAGTTCTTCCCATGCTCCTCCATCGTGAATAGTGATGCAGCCATCATCACTCAAATCCGGGAATGACATATGGAGTAGAGTGATAGAGGGTTTCTCTTCCTCTCCTCATCCTCTCTTTCTCTGTCTCTAGGTGAAAGAAAAAGGGTATGGATTGTGCTCACAACGTGATTTTCCTGTTCTACAATTTTTATGTAGTTCATGTGAGTCTTAGTGTCGTTCCAACGGGAAGCCAAAGCCTAACACACACACAATGGAAACCTTTGATATTGTTTTATATAATTTCATTTTGCAATATATAGATGTGCCTAGAGCTTTTTAACCAAACCAAGCATGAAGTAATTAGAAGGTCAACAAAGGTGGATCATGAATCAAGGTGAGTTAATGTCGACTGTGCCACACTTAAGCTTGTTTCGCACCAAAATTATGCAAAATGAAAGCACAGACCAGTTCAGCTTGTATTCAGCATTAGAAAAGGATTTAGCAATAGGAATATGCAATCTCTCAAACTCGAGGCTCCCTAACTGACTCCAAGACTCGTCTGCTGCTCGAGCTACTGGAAGATCAGTCAAGCAACTGCAGACACATGATGCATCGTTCACCCATATACTGAAAAGTAACAAGTATCAAACAACACATGCTAATCAGCAACACAGCGAGAGAACAGTACAAGAATCAAGGCATTCGGACCGAGTAACTCTATGGTGACAATAAAAATGTCCATGCTATTATACACATTAGTACATACACCCATACTCTTAAGGACACTAAGCGTTATGACAACAACTGGGGCAAGGCAGATGACCTTTGTGTAACATCCCACAAGTGTCGACCAACATTACATGATATAGGGCCGTTCATGTTACGTGGTTGATACCCATAAACCATTAATAAATACAAAGGCGACATAACCAATACAATCAAAGGCACGTCAAAAGTACATTAAGTATATTGATTAATATAAAGTTTAAGATCCAAGAAGCCAACAATACAACGAAAAAAAATTCAAAACTAAAAGAAACCTATCAACTCCTACCATCTAGCAGCGAAAGACAGAATCCTGCTTCAACCTCCCACGTGCTCAGTGTCTCTATTAGCTATACCCTGAAAACATTTTAAATAAAACCTGAGCATCACATTATGTTCGTAGTCGTAGATGAATGTGATATCTCCACACGTAATCATATTAGAAACATGGACCATTTAAAACCAGACAGTGAGAAAATATATATCATCTAACAAAACGATATCATTACCAAACATGCATATATACTCAAACACTCATCAATATACAATTTAGTTTCGATATCATAAACTCCGTGCATGCATATTCAAACACTAGTCAATATGCAATTTAGTTTCGATATCATAAACTTTATAGTTAACCAAACACTGTTATGACGTAAGAGTTGCATGCACCATACTCCTATCTAGCAACGTGACCTCTAACAATGCCCTCGACGTGTCAGGCCCAGGATCCTGGTGCCTCCCAAGGGCCCACCAAGTTCAGTCCCTCAGGTTTGTGGGGCAAAAGTATTCGAATATCCCACTAATAGAGTCATTCATTCAACCATATAATCACAATAATAACTCCATGATCGCATCCCATATTCCCAATAACATCCACGGGGCCATCTCCCAAGATCCACATAACCACATCCACATCCACATCCACATCCACAATAGTCACATATATCTGATTATTTCAAAATAACATATCCATATCAAAATCACACTTTCAAAACAAGTATAAAATCCGTTCTACTACACATAAACTCTCTACTCTCATTGACTAGTTCCACTTATCCCCAACTCATACGACATGAGTTGCTCATGACAACTATAAGTGCAAACAAGCTCAACCAACGAAGTAGCCAACACAACTCAACACATCTACGAGTTAGGACTATCCGATACAGCCATCTACAATCCACCAACGTCATACACTTTCATGAAAAGTAGATCAATAACAATAGTATTTCACTAGCTTATAACAACAACCAACAAGCTCAACACTAAAAGATATGTCCATCTATAATCCATCTCCGTTCCATACCGTCATTAAAGATAGATCCACACCCATTAAGTGGTTTACTCGCACAAAAGCACACTCATGCTATACACCTATATAGTCATCAAAGCAGTTTCAAGACTATCTCATTAGCCAATACATAATACCCATTTAAAAGCATTAATAAACATTTCACAACGTTATGCATCATGTGAAAGCAATTGAAAACTACCTCTAGTATATAACCGAAAATAGAACACATCCACCTACGTAACATCTCTATAATATAATAGTGTTAACTCTCTCTTAATCACCTCAATTTAATCCCTAATCATGATAAAAATATAATATTAATATTCTATATTCAAATAAAAACCCAACAGTTCAAGCCACATTGAAATCGTATCTCAAACATGTCTAAAAACCCTAAAAAAATCAATCTCTTAAAGTTCGTACCTTCGCCTCTTCACAGGCAATTTTGGTCGCCTTTCTCTTCTTCTTTTTTGTCGTTCCTCACTACTCCTCTCTCTCTCTCTCTTTATCTTGGTAGAAAGGCAGTTACCGTTTTCCTTTCAGCTAAGCAGTGACTGCTATGTGTTGAGCTTTACAGCAAACAACCCGTCTGTTGCTCCAACACATACGGTCCTAGGTGGAACTCGATCTGGTCAAGATCTCACAATCTGCCCTCCTTACAAAAAAATATGTCATCAAAATTATAAATAATACCTAAAGAGATAAGGATGTTTCTCATGCATATCTTGTTTCATTTCCAATTATCCTCGTTTGTCGAATGATTAGTCTATTGAACTTTGACCAACTTTAGTACACTCAACAAAGAACTTGCTCCTTCCACTCGATTATAGCAATGGGATATTCTTGATAAGTTAGATCTTCTTGTACTTCGAGTTGTTATGGTTCAAGCACATGAGAAAAATAAAGAATGTATTTCCATTACATCAACACGTGAATACATTATGTATACCCGTTATTGTCACAAATAGGTCAAGTTTATAAATCACTTCTCCAACTCTTTCAGTATATACCATAGACTCAATTTAATCCTTTGTCCAAATCGTATAACCCATTTTGTTAGAGATATCTTGAAGAATACCCAATCACCTACCTCAAATTCTAATGGCCGGCAAGGATTGTATGCATAACTTTTTTGGCAATCTTGAGTTGTCTTAATGTGCTTTTGTATTATTTTTATCATCTCAATCATCGGGGAATTTGATGATTTGTCCCAACACAATGGCGTTCTACATTTTGCACCATAAAGCATTACATCTTGCACCATAAAGCATTTCAAATGGTATCATGTAGATACAAGCTTAATAACTTTTATTATATGCAAACTCAACTAACTCTAGGTGATAATCGCAATCACCGTGCCAATCCAACATTCACAACCTATCCTCAAGAGTTTGGATTGTGCGTCGCAACTTAATTTGCCAGAATTAGTCAGGCACTCGATACGCTGATGAAATCATTCATCAGAAAACCAAAAACTGACCCCAAAAAAAGAATCCCACGACCTCCCATTTGCAATTCTCACCCAGACCAACTTCACAAATGCCATATTTTGAACGATAGACAAAGCATCTTTACATGTAAATCAGTCAGAAAGAAGAGAAAAAGGATGACATGTGAATCAGTCAGAAAGAAGAGAAAAAGGATGAAACAAAAACACCCATCTCCCAAAACGGCAAGGCCATTTAGCACCCGATCGTATATTGTACACTACTTCTAAGCTCCCGTCACACCCAAAATAGGGATACAATACGACCTCTTAGAAATCATTGAGAAAAAATCAATCAAAATGGAATAAGCAAAAGGAGGAGAGTAAGAACGCGATGCCTTCCATACTTGGGAGAGAGAGACGCAGAAGAAGGAAGAATTCAGGAAGATCTTCTCTGAGAAGCTGCAATGAAGGCACCGACTTTTGGAGCTGCCATTGTGGCTATGAACAGCAAGGCTCCAACGCCTAATTCTGCAGCTTCACTAGGCGTGATGCCTTCCATACTTGGTCTCAGTACACGCGCGCGGTCCCCTCCCTGCTACCAAAACACGATCCCCTCTCTCTCTCTCTCTAACTCAATCTTGACCGGATTTCATACAAAAGGCCGACTTCCGAGAAAAACACGAAGTTCTTGCTGCTGTTCCGAATATTACATTCGACTGCTCTTTCTTACACTTAATGCGAACCACCTCTCCATGGATAAAGCGGATGTTGGTAATTGTCGTCTCAATTGGCCACATGAAAATTAGCCGAATGCACACAAAGTTGCTGTATGACCATAATAAGCTTACAAAAGCCTTACAAAACTGATCTAATTTTAAAAATAAAACTTGCTACGGGAGTTGTCTTAGTGCAATATTCATTGTAAAAAAAAATACGATATGCAGAAAAACACACGCACCCGCTCGTCTTTTTACTCGACCAAGCAATCCTACTCGAGCTGGAGCTGATTTGAGCGGCTAACTTTCATGCTTGTGTTGACAAACGTCTCTTCATGAGCCAAAAACAATACGCCGATAAGACGAAAGCTGCCCGCGCGCGCATAAGGGAACTCTGCCAGTATTTGTGTCGAAATATGAATGCATTCATCCGGTATGCTTTCACTAGAAAGTCAGTCGCACCATGGACAAATGCCCCCACAAAGCCTTTACCTGCACAATCATCCGCACGGCCACCGGTTACACTTCCGCTGCAGGGCTGTGTACAAGGAGGAAGATACGGACCCCAGATCAGATATCCTAATCAAGAAGCCAGCTTTCTGGGGAGCTTGAGACTCCCAAACAGCCTGACAACTGCAGTTCACCACACGAATTTCACTTAGATTCAATCGAGTGGCAGTAATAAACAGAATCTGAAAAGCCACATACAGTAATACCTTCCAAGACCAACGGATGGTCGGACCTGAATCCTGATTGAATCGGACGGAGGTTTGCCTTTTCTCTCTCGTTCATGAATATTCTCTCATGAAACCGTCCCAAAGCTGGTGGATCTGCAAACTGGTATTGCGAGGAGGTCATTCGAGTAAATCCATCGGGAGGATGGAATTCCATATAACCAATTACGAGAAGCCTTGCTCCAGAACACAACTCCGTATACGAGAGTGCAATATTCATACATTGCTACTATTCTTACAGTAGCCTGGACAAAGGATGACGAGACTATTTCGATAGAGGTTGCAAGGACGCTCCATCATCGACGTGATGCATTTTTATTAACCATGACGAGTCTTACACTGCGACAACTCGAAGAATCCCCCTGGCTAAACTTGGTGTTCAGTGGAAATGGAGATCACTCGGCCACTTACAAGGAAAGCAATAATCCAGGGTCAACGCCAAAGAGGAAAAAAGGGTTGTGCGTGCAACTAAACTCGGGAAGAACGTAGTCCTGGAAAGGCCTCATGGGGTCTTCTGCGTAAAAAGTTCGAAGTGGAAGGAAACAATTATAAATAAAAAGTTATCAGAAGAATCACTCGACACGGTACAATTACATACATTACATTTTCCACAACTTTAATTAGTTTAGATCGCTTTGGTCATCTAACTTCAACAAGATAAAAGAACGTGCCCCTCCTCCTTTATCCAGGCTGGGAACTGGCAAGAGCAGAGCGTAAAACCTCCACTGATGGCGGAGTTAACACGTTCTACCTAATAATCTCTACCCTAACACCACGACGAACCTTTTACTTACAACCCTAAAGGACAAAACTACAAGACAGAACTCAAACAGCAGTCACTCTAAAGAGCCATAGCTACCTGAAAACGTAGATCATTTTCAATCTACAGGACTTGACCAAAGGCCAGGACAAAGCAGTGAGACAACATTCCCTTGATCTAATACTAGCACCGTTATTTATAACACCTACATAAAACCTCAAAGCAGTTGCTACTCGGCACAAGCTAAAACACGATTAGAGATAAACATATAATTTGAGACCAATCTTCTATAAATACCGGCCATCTCGATTTTCGATTTCTCGGCTATCATTTTCAAGCACTTCTTACCGTCAGAGAGAAAACTCCATAAGCAAGCCTACATCGAAAGCTAAGATTAGTTAAACCTGGTGGTAAACCATACGATAGGCGCCAACTGCCACCCCGAGTTCCGGGACAAACCAGCTACACAAGCTCTTCCCATAGTTCCACTCAGTGAACCACAAACCTCATCAAGGATTACGGACACAGACATCAACCTTCAAAAGCCCAGTCCATAAAAGTTTTAGAGCCAAGCCTTCTTCAGCAACAGTGGAACCAATTCACGCTTCCACGGGGAGCTAGTACCGCATGCTCCAGATCGATTCTTCAAATGAGTAGGAACCAGGGCGAGGGTATTTGTACAAAATACAAACAACTTTAGAACACTTCAATGAGAGAGACCTTGAAGTTATAGATTTCCTCGACTGGCAGCCTCACCACAATTCAACCGAGAAAGCAGCAAACAACCGAGCGAAAACACTTGCAATCAAAGGAGAAGAGTCAAAGCATCCAAGACAGTCGGATAAATTCCAGCTGAATGATACAGATTGAAGAATGAATTGAAGCAGCGTGACAAAACAGGTCCACGGCTGATAACAGATGAAATTAACGATTAAAGCAAACCATTTTCCAAATCTGCTGTTCATGAGACGAGTCTGAGAAGAGGATGAAAACTCGAACTATAAATACAAAGCGAAATAGGAGCAGAACAGCTTACACAAACCAAGACCCTTCTCAAACAACTTTAATCCGGCGCAACCATATACCAAACAAGCATATCTGCGTTTATGTGAGGAGCCAGAGGAGAAGACCAAAAAACCCGAACGATAAATGAATCCAAGCAAAATGAGGGCAGAATAAACTACACTGCAAGGCAACCAAGAAATGTCTATCCAACAAAACCTGAACTGAGGAGGCAACAACCTAACAAGTTAAAGAAATCACAAAAGGCGTCTAACGGAAGTATCATTGACATAAAAACAAAAAGAAAAAAGATATCCATCACCAAACCAACATCTCAAGATCCAGAAGGTTAGCGATGCACAGCCAAAAAACCCAACCAAAACACATTCCAAAAAAGCAAAGGTAAGATGAAGGCATATGACCTGTAAACGATCACTCTAATTTCATTCCCTCTTGCGAAGTGGGAGGAGTACTCCTCATCTGACTTCGTCCAACCCAAGTCGACCCTAATCAAACTGACGAAGCAATCAGACCACTAACTTGCAAGCACAACTAACAATATTAAATAGGCACTTGCTCCTCAGTAGAAAGAAGAACTTTCAAGGAAAGTAGCAAACACAAGATTTGTGAACTCCCTAAGTTGATTATCCTGCTTGTGAACCGGGAAAGTAACCGCCATGTTATCTTGCAACCAAACTTTACTCCAACAGGTACAAGCCTGAGTGGCCAAAAAATTCCAGGATCTCTACCAATCTGAATCGATCTTACAACCAGAATTAACTTGCAACCCAACTTGTGAAATCCATAATTCGTTCTCCTACCCATGAACTTGGATAAATACGACTACGCGTGGATCAAATTACTATAGGGAGGAAGAAGTCATGGGACGAATAACATACTTCTGGAAGAAGAATCATGAGATCAGAAAGATGAGACATGAGAAGGAACCAGGAATTTACAGAGCACGACAGAAGATAAACCCAAAAATAGGAACCAGAGCAGCAGGTGATAAGGCTCCATCACCAATACCTCGACAGCTTATATCAAACTCTGCAAGCACGACAGACGACATATGCAGGGAAATGCCATGAATTTAAAGCGCAGCAGGAACCAGGAACAAAAACAAAAAATGTACCAAAAACTAAAACAAAGAACATAAAGCCCAAAAATAGCACGGAGTGAGACATCAGAAGCCAGCAACACAGCATAGGATCTCCGCCTGTCAAGGACAACCAACAACAATATCACACAAGTGAACAAACGGCAGCAAGAACAGAGTGGATCATAAACGAAATGTCCACAATGAAATAATTGCAGAATAGAGGAAAGACATCAAGGAAGTACTAAAAGTTCCCCCTAGAATTGAAGCCCCTGGCTCTGTGTCACTTCCGATTAAAACGCCACCTGACCAGAAGAACCAAACCAAATCATCCAAAGGGTCCATAAACAACATATACATATCAGATATACTATGATTAGATAAGATAATAAAATTCTCCCTGGACATGAAGCACCTGCCTCGCCCCTGTCGCACTCCTATTTAGAAGGGGTTCACACCGCCTAATCAGAAGAACCAACCAAATTACCATGACGTCCAAAACGAGACATATCCAGATAAACAAGATTAACTGAAAATAAAATTCAAAGTTCTCCCTAGACTTCAATCTCCTTGCCTTGTACCATTTCCGATTAAAATGTGTTCAACCCCTGATTAGAAGAACCAACCAAATCACTCAAGGTTCATAAAGAACATACACACATCAGAAAAAGTATGATCAGAGAAGATAATAAAATTCCCCCTGGACATGAAGCACCTAACTCGCCCCTGTCACGCTCCTAATTAGAAGGGGTTCACATCGCCTAATCAGAAGAACCAACCAAATTATCATGACATCCAAAACGAGACATATCCAGATAAACAAGATTAACTGAAAATAAAATTCAAAGTTCTCCCTAGACTTCAAGTTCCTTGCCTTGTACCATTTGCGATTAAAACACGTTCAACCCCTGATTAGAAGAACCAACCAAATCACTCAAGGTTCATAAAGGACATAGACATCAGAAAAAGTATGATCAGAGAAGATAATAAAATCCCCCCTGGACATGAAGCACCTGCCTCGCCCCTGTCGCACTCCTAATTAGAAGGGGTTCACACCGCCTAATCAGAAGAACCAACCAAATTACCATGACGTCCAAAACGAGACATACTCAGATAAACAAGATTAACTGAAAATAAAATTCAAAGTTCTCCCTAGACTTCAAGCTCCTTGCCTTGTACCATTTCCGATTAAAACGCGTTCAACCCTGATTAGAAGAACCAACCAAATCACAAGGTTCATAAAGAACATACGCACATCAGAAAAAGTATGATCAGAGAAGATAATAAAATTCCCCCTGGACATGAAGCACCTGCCTCGCCCCTGTCGCGCTCCTATTTAGAAGGGGTTCACACCGCCTAATCAGAAGAACCAACCAAATTACCATGACGTCCAAAACGAGACATATCCAGATAAACAAGATTAACTGAAAATAAAATTCAAAGTTCTCCCTAGACTTCAATCTCCTTGCCTCGTACCATTTCCGATTAAAACGCGTTCAACCCCTGATTAGAAGAACCAACCAAATCACTCAAGGTTCATAAAGAACATACACACATCAGAAAAAGTACGATCAGAGAAGATTATAAAATCCCCCCTGGACATGAAGGCCATGCCTCGCCCCTGACTCAGATCCATTACAAGGGTTCACACCGCCTGACCAGAAGAACCAATCAAATTAAGATGACGTCCAAAACGAATTATATCCAAATAAACAAAATTGGCAGAAAAAATAATTCAAAGTTCTCCCTCGACTTCAAGTCCCCTCCTTGTGCCACCTTCGATTAAAAGACGTTCAACCGCCCGACCAGAAGAACCAACCAAATTACCCAAAAGGCCTATAAAAGAACGTAAAACACGTATGATTGGATAAGATTATAAAAATCCCCCTGCACATGAAGTCCCTGCCCTCCCCTGTGCCACTTCCAATTACAAGGGTTCACACCACCGCCTGAACAGAAGAACCGACCAAATTACCGGCTTCAAAACAATATATTCAGATAAACAAAATTAACTGAAAATAAAATTCAAAGTTCTCCCTCGTCTTCGTGTTCCTCTCCTTGTGCCACTTCCGATTAAAACGCGTTCAAACGCCTGACCAAAATAACCCAAAACATCCCATAAATTACATATATGCATATTAGACAAAGTAATGATTAGATAAGATTATAAAGTTCCCCCTGGACATGAAGCCCCTGCCTCGCCCCCGTCTCACTTCCAAATAGAAGGTTCAAACTTCACACAGCCTGATAAGAACTAACCAATTTACCATGACGTTCAACATGAAACATAACTAGACAAACAAAATTAACTGAAAAAAAGATTAGAAAAGTTCTCCCTAGACTTCAAGCATCTCTCCTTGTGCCACTTCCGATTAAAACACGTACAACCGCCTGACCAGAAGAACCAACCAAATCACCCAAAAGGACCGTAAAGAACATAAACACATTAGAGAAGGTATGATTAGATAAGATCATTAAAAATTCCCCCTGGACATGAAGCCCCTGTGCCGCTTCCAATCAGAAGAGTTCACACCATCGCCTGATCAAAAGAACCAACCAAATCACCAACGTCCAAAACAAAATATATCGAGATAAACAATTATACGATTCCCCCTGGACATGAAGGCCCTGTCTCACCCCAGTCGCACTCCTAATTAGAAGGGATCACACCGCCTGATCATAAAAACCAACCAAATTACCATGAAGCCCAAAACGAATATATTCAGAAAATATTAACTGAAAATAAAATTCAAGGTTCCCCCTAGACTTCAAGCTCCATGCCTTGTAGCGCTTCCGATTAAAACGCGTTCAACCGCCTGAATAGAAGAACCAACCAAATCACTAAACAAGTTCCTAAAGAACATACACACATCAAAAAAAGTGAGATCAGAGAAGATTATAAAATCCTCCCTGGACATGAAGGCCCCTGCTTCGCCCCTGACCCACTTCAATTAGAAGGGTTCACACGGCCTGATCAGAAGAACCAACCAAATCACTATGACGTCCAAAACGAAATATATCCAGATAAACAAAATTAGCTGGAAACAAAATTCAAAATTCCCCTAGACATCAAGCCCTCTCCTTGTGCCACTTCCAATCAAAATGCGCCCCTAAGCTGCACAACCAACCAAATCACCAAGAAGCCCGCAATGAAGTAGAGATAACTCAGAAAAAATAAACATAAAAAGATTATGAAACCCCCTAGGCCTGAAGCCTCTCCACCCGTCCCACGAAGAAACTCTCATGTCCCGGTCTGTAGAAAAAATGCTTTCGAACAGCCTGAAAGGGATCAGCAAAATCACCATGATGCCCTCAATGAAATAGATCTAGGTTAAAGCAACTAAGATATAAACAAAATTTTGAGAATCCCCCAAGACTTGAAGCCTCTTCCCTGGTGCCACTTCAACAGAAATAAATCCAGAAAGGAGAAAAGAATAAAAAGCACCCCCAGACATCGATCTCCTGTTTTACTGCTTCCAAACACAATATGTCCAAACGTATCTGGAGACAAGTCACCACCATGCCCACTTTGACAGAAAGCAAAAGATAAGAAAAGAGCTCAAACAGATGTGGAAACCCCCCTAAAGTTGAAGCTCGCACTTCTTCTGTCACCCCATGTAACTATTACAAAAAGGCCACAACTACAAGAGCAGAAGAGTCGCCAGAAAAGGAGTCCGAATCATCAGAAAGACGAAACTGATTACAAGTGCATTATGGCGAACAAGAGAGACAAAGACGACCCGGGGAGAAATACTAGGCCTCAATCCAACCCTCAAAACAAATAAGAGGCACTTCCCTTGTATGCTTTCCGGCTCAAGAGCATTGGACACCTCCGGCATCACATACCTGATCAGAGAACTACTGCACAACTCACCCTGAAAAACACCATAGACAGTAAAGGTGCACGAAATCAGAAGAAACATGAGGGACTTCAGCACCACCGATTGAAAAAGGAGCAACGTCACCGATGATAAGGTACAATTTTCCAAGACTCGCCGACTCCTTAATCGCCTGATCATAACTCAACCAACGGCATCACTTAACCTCAAAAGCGAAATCAGAACAAAAAAGACGAAAGATTACACAAGCAAGTCGAAAACCCCAAGATCAAGAGCCTCTTGATGTCAAGTTCAACGACTTCCTAAAGCACCGGCGAGATCCAGAAGAAAGTCTCCTACAGGCATAAGATTAATCACCAGCATAGCAGAAATTCCAACTATTTCCGTGGCTTATGAGGAAACAGATCGACATGACAACGAATCCTAACACACCAGACCACGATTAAGAAACCAACAGGATCTTCAGTGCACGCAGTTCACGGATGAGGGGCTCTATTGGGATATACGAAAAGCCAAAACGGTTGCAACTATATTTGGAGAAGAACGAAGCAAGAAGAGTAGAAATCGACAAGTCTACCCCCACCTTAAGCCTTTTGCTCACAAGAGCACCACAGCTGCAACGAGAAGACGGCCGACCATCAAGCAGAATCTTCGAAAACCCGTCGGATGACAAATCTATATCCTTTAATACAAACCAAACCAAATCCGATCAATCCATCTAAATAGCCCATCTAAAGATTGTCCACACACTAGACGGACAGAGAAACCCTAAGTAAAAGAAAACACTCATCCGATCCAAGAAGACTTTCCTTAATCCGACGTCCGCCATAACCCTATGGCACAAACCTCGATCTGAACTAACCCACCGATTCACCTGGAGGCCTGAGAAGAGAGGAGAGAAAGGAAGAAGATGGCACAAAACGTAAGAGGACAAAGAGACAAATACGCAATCTAAAGAAATCAAAAAGCAGAAGCAATAGCCCATCCCTACGAGGGGCGGCCGAGAGGGCAAATTTGTAGAAGCCAGAGAGAGCATTTATAGAGGCAAGGACGATAAACCAACGGTCCTGATGAAGCGGTTGTGCGAGAGTTATGCGGCTACGTTATCCCTTACTTGGTGGCTTCCAAATTTGACCAGATTGGTGGCCGATCGATACGCGTAGGAGTAGATATATTTGGTTTCGGTTTGTCTGGAACTTAAAAATCACAACGGAACCGGTTTAGGATCGATTTTAGATACGGTTCTGAAACGGTTTCGGGTTGAGTTTGAAATCGATAATTTTATTAAAAAATACAATTTATACGAAATTCTTTTAAAATATTTAAACTGACTGCTTCAAGACGCAAGACTTATGTTTTAAAGAAAATCATGCTTGTAGTTGAAGCATTTAATCCTATAGATATTAATTTCACTATATTGAGTACCAAGATTAATAAGAAATATCAAAATTAATGTTAGTTTAACTAAATCTGTTGATTATTTTAAATATCTCTAAATTACTAAGTAACAAGCGACTTAGCTATTCTAAGAGTTCCAAAATTTTCGCTTTTTCAAAATTAGAAAGTTTTAAATATGTTTCTAAAAAAGTAATTCAAGGAATCAAACTAATATGCCATAAAATCAAAGTTAAAATCAAACTTTTGAGAGAAATTGTAATTTAAGATAATTTCAAAAAGAATCAAACTCGAAAATGTAATTTTTGAATATCATGAGGAACAATAAAATTAAAAAACTTGAAAGGTGACAGTTTGAAGTTTCATGTTTTAAACTAAACAAAGTTAAGGAGTTAATTAAAAAGTTAATCACGTGAGAGTATTGAATTGTAATGAAAAAAAATTTGGACGGTGCAAATCTTTCTTAGAAAGCATATAACCACATTCATGACGTATACTCCATGTGTGGTCATCAAGAAGACAGATGTGTATGAAATTTCTAATAAAAAAAGTAACCAATCTATCAAAACTCATAGAGTCAAGATCTTGAAGCACGAGTAGATCATGGAACCCATCAAAAAATCTCTTTATTATATATATATATATATATATATATATCTTAGCAAAGTTTATAGAACGGCTATTAGCGATTTAATGCATCTAGAAGTCGCTCAATTCTCAATCGAGGTATGCAACTTGGCAAAGGTATGATTAAGGAAATGATAAGGGTCTTCTTTGAGACGCTTGAGTTTTTCAAGCCAACCTGGTGGAACACAATATATCCTTAGGTCCCTTTTGTAGCCTTGTTTTATTTGGCATCTTTTTTCTTTTTTGTTTTACCCATGTTTTCTTCCCATACTCATATGAAAAAATAGTATGCAAAAATCTCTTCGGGATATCCTCCTTAAAAAAGCTGAGTGACTTTTTTTATATTATTTTAATTGTTCAGAGCCTGCTATTGTTGCTTCAGTGCCCCAGTTTTAGAGTCAAAAATGTGCATGCATCAAGAAAGAAAGGATATGTTAATCAGGGCTATCCAAAAGTCAGGTAACAAATCAGTGGCTCAACAGATTAAGAGTAAGAAAAAAATTTTTATGAATTCTATGTTGTTTCTTTGAGATGCTTCGCTTTGTATTGTTCTACATTCTCAGTTTTGAATCTTGAAGATTTGCATGTTTCCATGTAGTATCATGAATAAAACATATTTGTTTTCAGGATCCTACCCTTTCTTTTCTTAACCCTCACCTTGGCTGCATCTACATAGTTTTATGTTATACCTTCTTCATGACTTTGGTTACATGGTCTGCAATTTACTTTAGTACTGAGAGATGAGATGAAGAATTTTTCAACTCTATGTAATGTAGTTTACACTGATGGCTCACTTTTTAATTGTTCGGGTTCCTCATTGTACTCAATCCAAGTACAAAGTTGTCTCAGAAATAACAGAGCACGTCAAGGAGTCCGAAAGTCGATATTACGTAGGAAGCTATCTGCCAAGATCACACATAGTCTGTGATGCCGCACCGTAACGTTAGGCTATCTCATCTTAATTAATAATTTCATCCTGGCTAGTTTAATTTTGATGCATCAATTGTGTACTATAGGATCACTGTTTGAAGATGAGTTTTAGATCGATTGGTTTTCATTCTCCAGCACAATTGTACGGAAAACTGGATTTAAAACTTCAGATTTTGAACTCATTTAACTCGTGCTGTATTGTCCTGTTGCACACTAACTCAGGGATACTTATTTTTGAACGTCATATTTCACGACTTTTGCCTCTGAAAGCATGAGACCCAGCATACATAATTTTATGTCTAATTGAAATGCAGTTCGCAATTCATGATGAAAAAAGCGGCAGAAATTGAGAGACGGCAAAGGTAATGTGGTTGCTGTCACTGATCATCATGCCCCCTTTAGGAGTTCAGTTTTAATTTATACATGTGCAATATATTATATGTTGTCAATTTTAAACTCCACTTAAGGTACCAAATGATATGTTTCGATAAAGCTTATTCACAGGGCTAGTGCGTCTGGGCGAATTGGTGGCCTAGAACTTAGAATTACCCTAGGCTGTATCTTGTCACCACAAATAGCTCAAGACTGTATGTCTCGACCCACCTTTAGCAATATGTTATCAGGATCCTTCGCTTTTTACCAATTAAACCAGAACCCTTTTCCCTGGTCATCATCTGATTTCGTTTTTCTTCTTCTAAGGCACTTTAGACATCTTCTTGGAAGGCTAAAATCTAAATCAATCCAAGGGAATTCAATGATTTTGATTAGAGTTAGGAGTCTCTTGCTTATTTGTAAACTAATGGCACTGTGATCTTCCCTCTTCTGCAGTCTTCAATTGATTTCTCGATATGGACTTTCGACTAAGTTAGAATTGTGGTCGATTAATCCGAATCTAATGGAGAATAGATTATCCTTTTTATGATGAAGTTCCTCTCCATGTTAAGCATCGGGTGCTGGTATTGGGCGATCGCTTACAAGTGCCAATATACCTTGCAAGAATCGGTACTATGATCTCCGTATTTGTCGATCTTTATCCTCAGATCAGTATTATCTAGTTGGAATTCGAATTAATAGGTGTGAATGTCAAATGTACATTTTATTCTCTCAACATTGATATAATGTCGCTTACTCAATTGAAGACCTTGGATTGGTGTTTCGTTAATTGAATCTTTCAATTACAAACGCCTGAAGTATCGCTAATCATGGTTCATTGAATCATTCTCGAGACTGAGGTCCGAGTTTCGATCTTTTAGTACTTCTTAAATTAGCTCAAGTATCATACTGCAATGTAATCCCTGAATTGCTCCTCGGGAGATGAACTAAGTTAAACTGAAAGGGCTATATTCCGGAATGGAAGAAATCAGTCTATTTTGAGGCGAGTGTGACATCTGCTAATCAACAAAATTTGGCGCCTTGCCGGGGATCGAACCCGGGTCACCCGCGTGACAGGCGGGAATACTCACCACCATACTACAACGACTTTGACACCAGTTAAGCATATTTTGGCAAGAAAAAAGGTTTAGATAAAGTAGAATAGTGGGGCTAAAGCCTATGCACGACCACGGTTTTGAACTCATGACCTTTAACTTGTGATCAGACCCCTAGCCAGGCGAATTATTGCACTTTCTACATAAGATTATCCTTCTCGTGGGCATAATGAGCTAGCTCGCACTCCTGGTAGGTCACAAACCAAACTAGATGCCATCGATCGAGCTAAACAACATCCAACTAACTAACCATTGAATGGATGGGCAGGATTCAATCACTCTCTCTCTCTCTATATATATATATATATATCTATTTATTTATTTATATGTACTTTTTACTTTTAAAATCTAAATTTCAACTATCCATTAGATAATGGAAGGTTGAGATTTATTTGGATTTGATAACACTTAAGTGTGTTAGCATATTCTAGTTCCTATCTCTCTCTTTATATATATGTATATATATATTTACTTTTTGCTTTTTAAATGTAAATTTCAACTATTCATTAGATGATGAAAGGTTGAGATTTATTTGAATTTGATAACACCTAAGTGTGAGTATATACTAGTTCCTTTCTCTCTCTTTATTTATTTATATAGAGAGAGAAAGAGAGTCACAAACTCGTGTAGAGGAAGGCAAACACTGTTAAGGATCACACGTTTACAGCAACTTGATCTCAAACAAGAAACGAGGAAATGCAAGTAAAACTTATACAGCAAGTTCAAATTAAAGATGGCAACCCAAGAGGATCTCTGCATGTCTTCACTTGATTACGCCACATCACTCCTGCATTCATTTAAAGTTTCTTATACATAAGCACAACATATATATATATATATATATATATATATATATATATATATATACATATACAACAACAACAACAACTAAGCCTTTTCCCATACTAGACGGGGTCGGCTACATGGATTCTTTGTTTCCACAGATCCCTATCGTGTGCCATGTTAGCAGTTAACTCCCAATAAGCTAGATCATTCTTTATTGTTTCTTTCCAACACTTTTGTGGTCGTCCTCTACCTCTTAATACTTTCCAAATTTAGTTTTTCTAACCTTCTTACAGGTTCTTCTTTTGATCTTCTTTCTATATGTCCAAACCATCTTAAACGATGTTCTCTCATTTTATCCTCTATTGGTGCCACTCCTAATTTGTTTCTAATAACCTCATTATGTATACGGTCTTTTCTTGTATGACCACTCATCCATCTCAACATCTTCATTTCTGTCACAGACATCTTTTGTACATGTTGATGATTAACTGCCCAACACTGAGAACCATAAAACATGGCAGGCCTAATTGCTGCTCTATAATATTTACCTTTTAATTTTAATGATATTTTCTTATCACAAAGAATACCTGATGCTCCTCTCCATTTTAACCAACCAGCATTAATTCTATGTGTAACATCTCCATCAATTATTCCATCACTTTGAAAAATTGACCCTAGGTATTTAAAACCTTCCTTTTGGGGAATGCAATGTGTGCCAATTTTAATTTCTATGTCCTCTGAAGTAGCCAAATGATCAAACTTACATTCCATATATTCTGTCTTTGTTCTACTAAGTCGGAGGCCTTTGTTTTCTAATGTTTCTCTCCATAGTTCCAATTTTCTATTAACTTTTTCCTTAGACTCCTCCACTAATACAATGTCATCTGCAAATAACATACACCAAGGTACTTCATCTTGAATATGTTTTGTTAACTCATCCATCACCATTATAAATAAGTATGGACTTAAAGTTGATCCTTGATGTAACCCCATATTAACTTCAAAGAAGTCTGTCGTTCCTTTATGAGTCCTCACACATGTTTTTGCACCATCATACATGTCTCTTACAAGGTTAATATATGTCAATGGGATACCTCTTTTTTCCAAAGTTCTCCAAAGAACCTCCCTCGGTACCCTATCATAAGCTTTTTCTAGATCAATAAATATCATATGAAGGTCTTTCTTTTTTGCTCTAAAATGTTCCATAAGACGTCTCAAAAGGTGAATCGCTTCAATAGTAGATCTACCAGGCATAAATCCAAATTGGTTCTCTGTTGTACTTGATACTTGTCTTAACCTACGTTCAATAATTCTTTCCCATAATTTCATAGTATGACTCATTAACTTGATACCTCAATAATTCGCACAATTTTGAATGTCTCCCTTGTTCTTATATACGGAAATAAGTGTACTTGCTCTCCATTCCTCGGGCATCTTTTGGTTTTTCCATATTTCATTAAATAGTCTTGTGAGCCAAGTGATTCCTATTTCTCCTAGTATTTTCCAAACTTCTATAGGAATATTATCTGGTCCTACCGATTTACCACTCTTCATATGTTTAAGAGCCTCTTTCACTTCATTCTTTTGAATACGTTGGTAGAAATTGTGGTTTATATACTTTTCTGACTTGGCTAAATCTCCTAAACTAATACTAACATCTTTATTTTTATTAAAAAGATTATAAAAATAGTTTTTCCATCTATTTCTTATATCATCATTTGCCACTAGAATTTTTTCATCTTCGTCTTTTATGCATCTAACATAATTAAGATCTTTAGTTTTCTTATCTCTAGCCCTAGCTATCCTAAAAATATCTCTTTCACCCTCTTTTGAGTTGAGTTTTTTATATAGGTCCTCCCAAATCTTAGCTTTTGCTTCACTAACGGCCTTTTTTGCTTCCTTCTTTGCTTTCTTATAAGCTTCTAAAGTTTCACTAGTTTTCTTCGCATAATGTAATTTGTAACATGCCCTCTTTGCCTTGATTTTATTTTGTACTACTTCACTCCACCACCAAGCTTCTTTTTGTGCCGGTACACCTCCCTTAGATACCCCTAACACATCTTTCGCCACTTTCCTAATATGTATAGCCACATTGTTCCACATATCACAGGGTGTGCCAACATAATTCCAAACATCTCCTTGAAGGACTTTATGTTTAAATATATCTTCTTTATCGCTTTTGAGGTTCCACCATTTAGTCCGAATAGCTCAATGCACTCTTTTTTTCTTTGTCCATTTTTTTATTTGTAAATCCATAACTAAAAGTCGATGTTGGGTGGTTAAGCTTTCTCCTGGAATTACCTTACAATCTTTATAACACGCTCTATCTTTTTTTCTACAAATAAAGTAATCAATTTGTGTTTGTGATAAGCCACTCTTATAAGTAATTAAATGTTCATCTCGTTTTTTGAAGATTGTATTGACTATAAAGAGATCAAATGACATAGCAAAATTTAAAATCTCCCTACCTTCCTCGTTTATATCCCCATAACCAAAATTTTCATGAATCCCTTGATATCCTAATGCCTCTTTACCGACATGTCCATTTAAATCTCCTCCTAAACAAATCATCTCCCTTTGTGGAATCTTTTGAAACACCTTATCTAACTCTTCCCAAAAAACTGTCTTTATACTATCTTCTAGTCCTACTTGGGGTGCGTAAGCACAAACTATATTCAAAACCTCTGCTCCTAACACTAATTTCAATGTCATGATTCGGTCACCATATCGGTGTATGTCTACTACACTCTCCTTTAAATCTTTATTTATGAGAATACCAACTCCGTTTCGGGCCTTTTCTTTACCTGAGTACCATAATTTAAAACTTGTATCCTCTATCTCCTTTGCTTTTTCTCCAACCCATTTTGTCTCTTGTAAACATAGAATATGAATCTTTCTCCGAATCATAGTATCTACCACCTCTATTAGCTTACCCGATAATGTTCCGATATTCCAAGAACCAATACGAATCTTATTATCTAGGACTAGCTTCCTTACCCCCCGCATCCGTCCATAATCAAAATGCGAAGACCCTCTCTGAAAATTTTTCACTACATTCGGGCGGCAATGTAGCGGGACTAACTTCTTTACCCACACCCGTCCATGATATATATACATATACATATACATATACATATACATACACATATACATATATACATATACATATACATATATACATATGTATATATATGTATTGAGCGCCATTGAATTTTCACATAATCTATTCGCATCCACCACGCTAACGAACTTTTATATGAAAAACAAAACTTGGGCCCGTCATGGAAATGCATATGTAAGAAATAGTGTGCTTGAATCGACGGACATCAGCAAGCTGTGACGACATTCGTGTGCATGGCTTAGGCAAGACCCTTATCATCAGACCCTTGAGCGTTAGGACCCTTCCCGGCCAGTTGACTCGGATCCGAAC
Organism: Brasenia schreberi; assembly: GCA_036023115.1. Lineage (NCBI taxonomy): Eukaryota > Viridiplantae > Streptophyta > Magnoliopsida > Nymphaeales > Cabombaceae > Brasenia > Brasenia schreberi. The sequence continues at coordinate 4,971,721 of JAYKKT010000090.1, read as the reverse complement.
CGGTACCAGAACTGTTCAGAACCAGAACAAGGACTGGCCTTGGTCCGGACCCAGAACCAAGACATGGAGGGCGGTGTGGTTCCGCTTCCAAATTCTGGTGAAACCAAAAGAATTGGTCTGAAACCAGGAGACCCGGTTTACCCGGAGCCGCCCCGGTCTAATGTGATTCATTGTGTCCCTTATTGTTTCAATAAAATATAACAAAATGATTAGATCCAACATGCTTAATTTGTTTGATCAACTTCTAAGTGGTGATATCCAACATGCACTCATGCAACACATGTCAATACTCAACACTTGTCACTTGTACTAACGTATCAACTATCAACTATAAAATTTTCTTACCTTCCTCATTTAAATCTCAAGGTCTTTCATGAATAAATTGACATAGAATTCAACACGTTCTTTTAAATCTTCTCTCCAACAAATTATCTCTTTTTGTAAAATTATTTTAGTTACTTTATCAACCTCCTTAAAAATGCCTTATATATATGTGATATGTATATATATACATATATACACACACACACACACATATACACACACACACACACACACACATATATATATATATATATATATAAAAGCACATAGCCATGGCCAATCGGTGGAAATGCATTATAGTTCAGGGATACTTCTCTTGATTTTCTAAATTTAAAATGGGGGTGAGCGCCCCCATCAGAGAGAGATATGGGCACACACATACACACACACACACAGAGACTTAGTTAATTCCTTGAGTTAGCCTCCATGGAGCAACTGTGGATCGAGTCGTGCCCACTGCATTTTTACATGTAAATGATAATGAGTAAACCAGACGTAACAAATGGATGACGTAATAAAACGGCGTTTGAACGCAAGGACAAACGGTCCGCTCTCCTATGTCCTCGACATAAGAGTCCGACGCGGAGCTCTCGTTGCTCTTTAGAGGAAAGGCAGAGATGCCTGGTTTCCGGCGGCGCCTACTACGGGACAGTCGCGTACTGCTTATACGACGGCCATCCCTGCATTCAAACGCACGTTAAAGGAAAACATCTCATCGGAAAACTGAGCAGAAGCGCACGTTTTTGGCCGCCATGCTGAAGGCTTCTCTGTGCGTGATTTGCGGGTCAGCTGCTTTGAGTCGTTGAATCTCCTCCCTTGTACCAAAACAGTTCGTGTTAATCAAGACGAAATAATAGAGATAATTAAGGGTCTTATATATATATATATATTGGATCCTGCCTACCACTATAGTGTTTTACTCGCGGTCGAAGCCACTATAATGTTGCTTACTCGCGGTCGAGACATGAGTGAAAAACTCTTAAATTTTTTAAAATTATATTTAGCCTATAAAAAACAGTGAATAGATATGTTAGAAATGAGCTTAATCCGATTTTCCTTCTCTTTATATATAGTGTGATAAATACTCAAACTCCTTCCAAATCTATTTTAACATTTCAATGATTTGATTTTTGAAATAAATAGTTAAAATAATAAAGCGAAAATCATTTAATACACATTATGCATTAATGAAAAATACAATAATACTGTTAACCCAAAACTCTAGATGATGCTAATAAAAAAATAAAGATATTTCATCAATTGAACACGAATGACGTTCGAACATTTACCATTACTTCTCTCTCTATATATTATATATGTGTTACTCCTTACCTCATGAATCGATTGTATGCTGAAGGAAGCCTGTGCTTCTTCTCGGGTGCTGCCACAGAATTCAAACCAAGGCAACAGTACCGACACGATTTCAACTGCCGACGACGTTTTCAAATCAAAACAAAAGCATTTACAGCAAAGTTCATTCAATGGCGGATCAAGACTAAACCTATGACACAGCATCTATCCACACGAAATTGAGAAACGTAAAAGGGTACAGCAAACAGTTAAATACGCGTGTTACAGTACGTAGTCACCTCATCCCAACAGATCATTGGTCTCCACCCTAAAAGGTTCCTAAATCTGACACTGTGTTCATCTACAGTTCACCATGGTTTATAAACTCTCATGAACATGTAATCTTTAGTGTAGCTCGTCTCATACATCTTGCTTTATTAGGTGAGTTCATGTGGTATTCATTTGTATATGTCATCAAGAAAAGAAAGTGCTGGGATAACTAAATCAAGAAGTCCTAAGTTTCACTTTTATGGTGAAACCTGTATGAAAGATGATTGATATTTTGGTTTGAAGAGGAAGCTCATATTAGAGATTCAATAACATATGTATATATATATATATATAAAAGTTAAATGTACTTAAACAAGTTTGTGACTGTTATCGGATAGAATTACTGTTAAGATGATAACAAGTACTGATAAATAGAGAATCAATGGAACGTTAGCTGTAGGTATACTAAGAAGGTTGCATAACAGAGAGTTTCACACGTTTCACAACATGGTGCACCCTGTCGATGCTATCTTCACTGCCTGCTGGTGACCGTGTTGAGGATAAGAAGGTCAACGGCTGTGATGATATTGATGATGATGATGGTTGCTGCAAATACAACTTCTGAGTTAGCAAAAGTTGCGTGTATGTGTCTGTAGAGAGAGAGAGAGACCAAGCTCATGGTTATGTCAATTGGGGAGCCCGGGAAATGAGGAGGGCAGTGAGAGGTAGCAGGCCTTGTGGTGATGAAGGAAAGGTTGCTACAATGGCCACATTTCACTGTCACTGTATCAAGCAGCCTCTTGCTGGGAACACCAACCTGTCATTCACACACACAAATGGACATTTTGATAAAAGAAAAAAAATGCCAAAATGATAACTATCACGGTGCATATATATAGATATAGATAACACCAATAATCAAAGGTAGCTTTTACAAGGCAAACTCACCGCGAGGATGGTGCTGCAGAAGTTGCAACGTACATAGCAAAGGTGCTCAGATGATGCAATGAACTCCATTCTTCCTTGTGAGAGAGAGAGGGATGCTGCTCAAATGCTTAAGAGACAGAGAGATGCATATGATGCCCGCAGAAATCGCAGACCGAGAGATCTCCTTTCCTTTCCGTTCCTTTGTGCTTTTTCAAAGACGACGATGGAATCGTCAACGCGCAGCAAGATATCATCACTCAGACCGATGCAGAGTCTCTCTCTCTCTCTCCTTTATTCGTACCGGAACGGCGCCGGGGCTGACGTGACCACTCGCCGGTTTCCCAAAGATGGAAACCATCTTTTCTCTCCTTCCTTCGAAACTTCCCTACCTCATGCATCACTTCTACCAATGAATTACAATCGCCTCTCTCTCTCTCTCTCTCGTTGGTCACCAGCCAACTTCTACACTTTCTCCTCTCAACTGGAGCAAACTAGGTTCAGTCCTTTAACACAATTGTTCACAATCATTCGCTTAGTCCGTTCTCTCCTTTCTCCCCATATATGGCAACGATGTTTTACAGAAACAGTTCTCTATCCTCTTACATATGAAAGTGGATCCTACATAAAAATCGCGGCCCTCTCTCCCTGCGTAAGTTCGCTAAGATTTTGATAAATCCTTTCTCTTCTGATGAACGTTTGTTGGGAGTTTAGGAAGTGATGTAGCAAACCAAGCTGCCATCTCATTGTGACAGGATCCTCCCTCTTTCAAGCGTAGGTTATGTTTGATTTTGAGCAGTTTGAAGAATGCACTACCCTTTCTCGAGGTAGGTAGTAACTCCTGCACATGTTCAACAGATTTTAGATTTGTTGTATGATATGATGAAATCTTATATTTTTATATATACAGTGATTGGATTGCTCATACTGGCACCTATTCAAGTATTGCTTTTGGGTGTTTGAGTATAATAAAAAAATAATTTTGTATATTTTTTAAAAAAAATTAATTTTTAAAATTATATTCATAGCAATCAAAAGTAATTAGTGGACATCAATAAGCAAGTGTCAACGAGTAAATAGGTGTAAGTATGACAGGATCCAATAAAACGAATCATATATTACTACTTTAGATAGATACCTGTACTACTCACCCATTTACCAGTGCACATTATATCGTACAATACAATATAATGCAATATTATCAAATATTATTTGTATGGTGTCCTCCAATTTTCTGATTTTCTAATTTTTGCCTTTTCTTGATTAATTTTTATTGAATAGATAAATACAGCATATGCTATATTATGGAAACTATAAAGTACAATATATTTGGTACCCTATTTGCTACGAGGTCCAATATGATAACGAAATTATTGGGTTAGATGCACAAAGAGCAATAGCTCACCTGGGTAGAGGATCGGATCCAAGTTGCAGGTCATGAGTTCAATACCAGCAGCGTGCATCAGCTTCGGCCTCTCCATTGTACCAAAAGGAACATCGTTGGGTTAGACTCGCCTGATTGAGTCACTGCTAAGCTTACCTTAGTTGGTTTTGGGTTCAACTTGGCTAGTCCATATATAGTTGGCTTTTGATTTGACAAGGCAACCTGGCTGGATTAGGTCACATGACACTCTCTACTATCTTCTTAAACAAAATATGGAAAATATATCTCAAGCAGTAAGTAGTAAATACTAAGTACTATACTGCAAGTGAGATTCAGAACTTTAACTGAAAATCATAATAAGTGATGCTGATATGACTCCTTCAAGTCAAACTATTGACTCTCTCTCTTTATATATATATATATATATATATGAGTGATTGTATTTTTCCACCACTTATACTTGATTCTTCTTTATTTTTGGATGGTATAAGTATAATAAAAATACCTTTCATATTTTTTCAAAGTTCTTTTAAAAATTTAAAATTACACTTATTTCATTTAAAGCAAAAGGTAGACATATCAAAAGTGGACAGGATCCAATTATATATATATATATATGAAATCTGCCCATATTAATACTTGACCACCCATTGCTTTTGGGTAGTGAGTGTAATTTCAAATTTTTTAATGAGTTTTGAAAAAATACAAATAATATACTCATTCCACCTGAAAGCCATGGACATGTACACATCAATACGGGTAGGATCCAACCACTATATATATGTGTGTGTGTGTGTGTGTTTGTGTGTGTGAAACACAGGATTTGCCAACTGTGTAGGACTTCAGCAGCTCTGCTTATATTCTCCATGTTTCATTTGAATTTCATGCATTATTAACAAAATGTGTTTCTATGTAGGTGATGAAAGGATGGCCACTCTGTTGGACACAAATTTATGTCCAACACGAGATGAATATCAAGATATATTCAGACTTGAAATAGGTCTAACTGTAACTGAATATATACTCGATCCGAGTAGCTTAATCAGTTCAAACCACATTTTAGATCCAACAATAAGTATCTGGATTAGTTGCATATTGGATCCAAACCCGTTTCATTCAGATTCTGAGACAGATTCCTTCCATCCATTCTTTTCAACAGCCATACAGAGATTTTAAACCTTGAAATGTGCAGAAGTAGCAGCCACCAAACCAATCAGCCGGCTCATGCACCAAAGAGATCCGCTCATGCCAATGAGCATCAAGATTGATTTTGAGAAGGCATGAAAGTGTCTTGCAAGAGACTAAGGGCAGCGGCGGATCGACATTGTGGCGAAATTCTGAAAAATTGCAATTTTGTATTGAAATTTTAAAAAAAATTGAAAACTTTTAAAGCCCGCACCACCCGAAACAAGTTTTTAGATCCACCACCGAGTAAGGATGCATTGATTCGGGTTGGGATGACATTGAGAGAAAAAACTTTCAATCCTTCCTCTGATTAGAAACCTCTTGATGGCATGGAAAGAGAATCATCAATCCTTTAATCTCCTCAAATTTGATTTCTCTTTGGAGTTTCACAGATCTTTACAAGAATCCGCTAGAATTTATCTAAATGCGAACTAAATCTTTCTCATGTGTACTGCTTCGACCAGCAAAGATATACAGTTCATGAAGCTTGCACCTGGAAAGTTGCTCATAAAACCCATCCAATTTTATCTCGTAATCTCATCTACTAAGAACGGTTACGGTGATTTGGGCATCTTGAAAGGCAGGTCGACGATCCTACATTAAGAAAGACATACAAAATTAGATGATGAACAGTTTAAAATAGATAAATCAAAAGCTTCGAAAATTTCTCTCGCTTTTTACAAGTTAAAGACTTACATGGGCAAGATAGAGCATAATAGCTATCAAGATCCATGTAATGAACCCTATTTACTGTGTCGAAGGCCTTTGTTTTGGTTTTGGCTTTGATTTTGGACTTGGGTGAAATCTACCAACAGATCCAATCAATTGGAACTTGATTTTATCCAGATTCCATGCAAAACCATGCATTTGAAGAATATGACAGAAGGAATCCCATGTCTCCTGGTGGACATGGGTCTGTACTGCAATTTTCTTACAGATCAGACTTTACCAGAACCACCTCTTCTACAGTGGAAGATCAAATACAAGTCTAAGATGATTGTTTGGTGATCAGATCTTAAGTCGTGCACGCAGTTTCCTTATTATGCTTCCACAATGAAAGAGCTATAGGGGCTAAAACTTTACTAGTGTTGACAACTGAACCTGATCGATCGATCGAGTAGGATCTCTTCATGGCTCAGGAAGCCTACACCTACACATGTCCGGTCCGGTTCCGATTAGTTCGGAACCTGGAACTGTAACCGAACAGGTCGAGGGTCGGGTACAGTTTTGGTTTTGAGTTCAGAACAGATAATTTTATTTTAAAAAATAAATTTTATAAGAAAAGATTTGTAAAAAAGAATCAACGGTTTCAAATTGCCATTCGATTTTGTAAAAGGTGGAACTAGAACTGGAACGGGTGAGCCCCCATTCTGATTCTGGGTCCAGCCAGTTCTTGATCTGGTTCTGTTCCGGTTGAAACCGTCGAGCTGGTTAGGAACCAGCCGTGTCTACCTTCACCAGCCAAGTTAAGCTGAACTCGAGCAGCTAGCTAGTTTTAAACATTAACATATTTAAAAAAAATGAAATTATTTAAGGTTCAGGTCAAAATTTTGATGCCTTTTATATGATATTCACTATGAGTTTTTAATGATCACTTAAATAAATGTATACCTTTCCTGGCCTTTGGGCTAAGAGCATTTCATTAAATGTATACCCACCTAATTAATTAGGGGAATTTACATGTTTTTGTAGCATATAAATATAAATATAAATATTACATGTACTTAAAAACCTTATGTGAGCTTACAATCTAGGTTCGGGTCTGTCCAAAGAGATTAATCTTCTTTCTCGCCGAAGCTCGAATTCCGATGAAAATTTGGTTCCTCAAAATCATCCTGTGGATCATGTTATTCTTTTATAAGCACTTACTAATCTTTTTTTGTTTGGCTTAACCCACTAGTACCTGAAAGATGAGAAAGGACCCACCTAATCCTTCTGTTCTAGCCAGGTCAACACACGACGGGTAGGTTTTTTCCATTCACAAGAATCAAACTCGAGACCTTGCATAAGGTTGTGTTTCATTCGTGGTGCGATGACCCTGGTACTAGAGTTGCAGCCCTAGATTAACATGGGTTTGTAACTATGGTTGTGATAAACCATGGTTTTATGTTTGATTCGCGAGTGATACTTCTAATTTTTGTACGGGGCAGAACAGTAATACGTGACAAAGACATGCTTGGATTTTCATGCAAAGGCTTGCTAGGGTAATAAATTAATTGGCCAAGCTAGAACATGTAGATCATGGCTTGATTGAGCTTGAGTTAGGTTATTTTAAAATGATGAGTTGACCATAAGCTTGGAAAGAAAAGAACCTAAGGTTAAGTTAATCTGGAGAACAGGATTGAGGTCAATCTCAACTCCTCAGATTAAGTTCTCGATAAAGAAAAAGACGTAAGCTCGATTTTCTATCAAAATCTTAACTATTTTCCATCAACCTTTTGCAATTAAGTGATTTCTCCTTTTTTTGCAATTAAGTGCTTTCTCCTTTTTATTTTTACAAAAATAAGGCAATGTATATCATCAAGATCCTTTTCAGTATGGTGTTGAGTATTCCGACCCATCATCCAGGTGACCGGAATTGTTCCCAGCAACGGCATATTTATTTTTGTCATTTTCCAACTCATGATTATTTAACTCCCCCAATATAAGGGATCACCCGGATAAAGGCGGAGGGTTGCGTTTCGTAAAACTTTGTCGGACTTATTTATCCTAAATTCTACAAATTATAATACGGTTATGTGGAAACAAAGAATCCATGTAGCCGACCCATCTACTATGAGAAAAGGTTTAGTTGTTGTTGTCCAACTCATGATTATTTCTTTTTATCTCTTTGTTTGTGTGTTAAATCGAAAGAAAGGTAACCTTGCAAAGCAAGCTTACAATGCCAAGATATTTGGGTGTGACCTCCCTATTTTAATAAAAATATTATATATATACAAGAAGAAACTCATGTCGCTGATTCTCCAATCGGGTGTATTTGATTTGTGTGTATGAGGTCCTTGTACAAGAATTGCACGCTTAAACCCATAAGGGTTTATAATTGTGATTCTAGAGAATCATGCTTTTATTTTTTATTTGCGAGGAGTATTGATGCTTGAGTTTTCATGCAAATCAAAACAGTGACACAGAAGAGAATGAGGTACTTAAGTTTTCGTACAAAATCCCTAATTCTTGTTCCTAAAGTTTTTTACTCAATTTAAGCCAATGGTTCTACAGTTCCATGCTAACAATACATAATTATGCATTTGATACACAACGAAACTTAAAATTGCAAGCGTAAAAATAAAATCAATGTTCAATTCTTGTAGAACCTTGTATTAGACGCACCCTAAGGAAACCCTTGAAGCCATGATCTGCCTTGAGCTAACATGGCACCGTGGATTAGAAAATCATAGGGATGCAATTCTTTGATGATGATGAGATCGATGAAAAATCAGTATCGTTGAACTGCATTGATCGTTTCGGCCAGGTACAGTCTACGACAACAGGTTGATCATAATTACACCTATAAGTTTCCAACTCGAACTGGAAGCAGAAGCGACACAACCCATCCGGTTCCGGTTCTAGCTATAGGAGAACCAAACCCGAACCAGAATCAACATTCCTGAACTCCTGGTTCCAAGTAGGTTTTGGTTCCAGTCCTAAAATCCCACCTATTTTTTAAAATAAAACTTGAACAAAACAGAAACTAGACCCGATTTGAAACCAAAACCATTTAAAAGCTGGTGAAACTGAAACCAAAAGTGAAGAGGGCTAGGTTTGATTCAGATTCCAAGTTTTGGTGGAACCGAAACTGCCAGTTTGGAACCGGTGGTCCCAGTTCTCCTAGAACCGGACAGGTCTAATCGTAGTGTATGAAGCATAGCACCAGATTTCATCTCTCTGTAGCTTCTTGCAAGGGAATAGAGTTTAGTAGAGGAATGTAACACTGTAGGTGCGCGTCAATTGATGATGGGGCATTGTGGGGAGCCCCGGGTAGGAGTCTGCCTCACTCCACCTTTCCATTTGAAAAGAAAAAGGAAAGGAAGATATTAACACATGAACCAGGTACAGTTCATGCCAAACCAAGTTAACATCTGTAAAATTTTAGTGTAAAAATAACAATTGATGTCTTTTTTTCCTGCATCGTCCAAGCATGATTTGCATTTTATTACAGGACCAAAATTTTAGTGTAAAATTTCCATGTCTCCTTCCATTCAATCCTTAAGAGCTCAAGAGAATGTCGCTTACTGTGAGTTTCAGCAGCATGACAACAATCAATCAAGAAAAAATCCTATGAAACTCACAAGTACCACCAATGAGCATAATGTGAATGTGATGTAATAAGGACAGAAACTAATATAATCTCATTATTGTTCGTCTTGTACCCTTAAAAGCTAGAGAATCATAAGGTCAATTAATTCAACAACAAAATTAAATCCAAGTTTGCATGCAAGCTTGGAAAAAATATCCATCTCATATGAAAGACCTAAATATCGTAGTAGAAAAGGAGTAAATGGCCTCTTTGAACTCAAGAAGAGGATTGAAATTATGAGATTCTACTGGTTCTACTTTGCTTTCGCAGATCCATTGTCAACACAGTTGGCCTCCGGTTTCTCAGAAGGGTTAAGCTCATCCCAGGCTTCGATCCAGGTGACCATGGCATCCGCAAGCTTCAAGAAGTAGGGGTCAACTTTCCCAAGCTTTTCCTTCACCTGTTGCGCGAGTTCGATGTAACATTTCTGAACAGTGGTGGAATCCTTTGCAAGGGTCGCAGATTGGAAGAAGGGAATGATCTCCTCTTGCCAGAAGATGCCCTTGTACTCTTTCTTCAAGTTAACAAATGGATTGCTGGCCTTGCTGTGCCAGATGTAGGGCAATCCAGTCTTAACTCCAAGTCCCAGATGATCACAGATGACCTAATGAAATATGTGATGTTAGTAAGTACTCACCAAGAACAACTAAAAGGAACTTAATTTGGACACATGTTACAGTATACAACAACAACTACAACAACAACTAAGCCTTTTCCCATACTAGACGGGGTCGGCTACATGGATTCTTTGTTTTCACAGATCTCTATCTTGTGCCATGTTAGCAGTTAACTCCCAATAAGCTAGATCATTCTTTATTGTTTCTTTCCAACACTTTTGTGGTCGTCCTCTACCTCTTTTAATACTTTCCAAATTTAGGTTTTCTAACCTTCTTACAGGTTCTTCTTTTGATCTTCTTTCTATATATCCAAACCATCTTAAACGATGTTCTCTCATTTTATCCTCTATTGGTGCCACTCCTAATTTGTTTCTAATAACCTCATTATGTATACGGTCTTTTCTTGTATGACCACTCATCCATCTCAACATCTTCATTTCTGTCACAGACACCTTTTGTACATGTTGATGATTAACTGCCCAACACTCAGAACCATAAAACATGGCAGGCCTAATTGCTGCTCTATAAAATTTACCTTTTAATTTTAATGGTATCTTCTTGTCACAAAGAATACCTGATGCTCCTCTCCATTTTAACCAACCAGCATTAATTCTATGTGTAACATCTCCATCAATTCTTCCATCACTTTGAAAAATTGACCCTAGGTATTTAAAACTTTCCTTTTGGAGAATGCAATGCGTGCCAATTTTAATTTCTATGTCCTCTGAAGTAGCCAAATGATCAAACTTACATTCCATATATTCTGTCTTTGTTCTACTAAGTCGGAGGCCTTTGTTTTCTAATGTTTCTCTCCATAGTTCCAATTTTCTATTAACTTTTTCCTTAGACTCCTCCACTAATACAATGTCATCTGCAAATAACATACACCAAGGTACTTCATCTTGAATATATTTTGTTAACTCATCCATCACCATTATAAATAAGTATGGACTTAAAGTTGATCCTTGATGTAATCCAATATTAACTTCAAAGAAGTCTGTCATTCCTTCATGAGTCCTCACACATGTTTTTGCACCATCATACATGTCTCTTATAAGGTTAATATATGTCAATGGGATACCTCTTTTTTCCAAAGTTCTCCAAAGAACCTCCCTCGGTACCCTATCATAAGCTTTTTCTAGATCAATAAATATCATGTGAATGTCTTTCTTTTTTGCTCTAAAATGTTCCATAAGACGTCTCAAAAGGTGAATCGCTTCAATAGTAGATCTACCAGGCATAAATCCAAATTGGTTCTCTGTTGTACTTGATACTTGTCTTAACCTACGTTCAATAATTCTTTCCCATAATTTCATAGTATGACTCATTAACTTGATACCTCGATAATTCGCACAATTTTGAATGTCTCCCTTGTTTTTATATATGGGTATAAGTGTACTTGCTCTCCATTCCTCGGGCATCTTTTGGTTTTTCCATATTTCATTAAATAGTCTTGTGAGCCAAGTGATTCCTATTTCTCCTAGTATTTTCCAAACTTCTATAGGAATATTATCTGGTCCTACCGATTTACCACTCTTCATATGTTTAAGAGCCTCTTTGACTTCATTCTTTTGAATACGTCGGTAGAAATTGTGGTTTATATACTTTTCTGACTTGGCTAAATCTCCTAAACTAATACTAACATCTTTATTTTCATTAAAAAGATTATAAAAATAGTTTTTCCATCTATTTCTTATATCATCATTTGCCACTAGAATTTTTTCATCCTCATCTTTTATGCATCTAACATAATTAAGATCTTTAGTTTTCTTATCTCTAGCCCTAGCTATCCTAAAAATGTCTCTTTCACCCTCTTTTGAGTTGAGTTTTTTATATAAGTCCTCCCAAATCTTAGCTTTTGCTTCACTAACGGCCTTTTTTGCTTCCTTCTTTGCTTTCTTATAAGCTTCTAAAGTTTCACTAGTTTTCTTAGCATAATGTAATTTGTAACATGCCCTCTTTGCCTTGATTTTGTTTTGTACTACTTCACTCCACCACCAAGCTTCTTTTTGTGCCGGTACACCTCCCTTAGATACCCCTAACACATCTTTCGCCACTTTCCTAATATGTATAGCCATATTGTTCCACATATCAGAGGGTGTGCCAACATAATTCCAAACATCTCCTTGAAGGACTTTTTGTTTAAATATATCTTCTTTCTCACTTTTGAGGTTCCACCATTTAGTCCGAATAGCTCGATGCACTCTTTTCTTCTTTGTCCATTTTTTTATTTGTAAATCCATAACTAAAAGTCGATGTTGGGAGGTTACACATGTTACAGTATAAAGATGTTAAATCAGATCTGGACAATTAGCACCCTTAGAGAGAAAGGGAGGGGGGGTGTTGAGATCCCCTTTTTTTTGACAAAGCAAAATAACAAAACAAGAAAAAAAACACAATCAAAAGAATACATCTTAAGCTTTTCTTGTTTAGAGTATACAATAATGTTTTGCTAATGAAACATATGAGAGAGGACTAATCATCATAAATTGCACAAACAGAGATTGAGAACACTAGATACTTTAGCGCAAGTAAATAGATGCAAACCTTGGTGCACCAGCCTGCCCACATGTCGTCATAGCGCCCAATTGGTTGACCATCACCCATTAAGCCAAAATACATGGCTGGACCAATAAGGTCACGGTTGAATCCCAGGTTCATTCCACACATTGGGAACAAGGTCCCTTTTGGGATTGTCATTACGGCATCCACATATCTGGTAAGAGAAAAGTTGGAAACAAAGCAAACATGTAAGCAGAAATATAAGAGAGAAATTTGCCTCAAAGCCAGAAACAGGATTTATGGTTGCAATTAAATAGATCTGAAGGTGTTGTATTAGAATACAAGATCAGGAAACATACAACATAAGTAAATGAGAAATGTTAAATCACACTCAGATTAATCATTTATGCTACTGATTTTGCAAGTTAAACCACTCCAAGTTGATGAAGTATGTTAAACAAAGTATATTAGCAGTCCATGAAGCAAAACTTGTTACCTGGTATTTCTCTCGAGAGGCTTGACGAGTTGGGTTGGAGCGTCATAGTCTGGAATATTGAGCCAGAGTCCATGCGACACAACAGTCGGAACTCCTTCACGAAGGCTGAAAGGGTATCCACGAACAAAATCAGCACCATCACAGTATGGGTCATACAGAGTGTTGAAGAAGAACGGAGTGGATGGGCTCAATAGATTCTTTATATGCTGCTCCAAGGCATTGATATCCTTGCCTGAAGGATCTTTAGCAACCTAGTTTAGAACAACACATCATCCTTCAGATGATTCGCTTCTCACAGTTAATTGATGAATCATTACTACAACTTCACCAACTTGTTCTGGTCAGCAGCAACTAACAAAAAAAACAAGTAAATGAACCAAGCTGCTCCTAGCTGCAGTGTTGTCCATATCGCACCGTATCTACACGATACGATACGGGGCCCGTATCGCAGGTGCGGGAGTATCGCACCGTATCGTGCGATATGGCCCGTATCGCGGGCGATACGCCCTGGGACCCTTATAAAGGGTCCCGGCTCGAGAGAACCTCTCTCCTTTTGGATTCTTCAAGCTCCCTAAGACGGTTTTCGCCTCCTTGGTGTTCAAAGCTCTAAAATCGTGCCCTACGGTGTCCGTCCAAGCCTCCAAACTCGGATTTAAGTATATTTTTAATGTTTTTTCCATTTTTTTCCTTTATATTTATTGTTTTTTGTGTTATTTCAGTTTTTTTTAATGACCAAATATGAAGTTATTAAGTGTGTGTATATGATTTTTATTGCATTCATGAAGTGGGAGACACTCGATTTGAGTGTTATTTGAAGATTGGGGGATTTACGAAGTGCTTTTATTTTCAGGTTTTTGTTTAAATTAAAGTACTCAATTGAGATGGCAGGAAGGGGTGGTAGAGACTCTCATTCAAAGTCTGATGATCCGGCATGACAGTGGGGTATACCAGTTGAGGGTTCAAGGTTAAAAATCATATGTTTATTTTGTGAAAATGTGGTTAGTGGTAGAATTTCAAGGTTGAAACACCACCTAGTAGGAATCAGAAAAGAAGTTGCTCCATGCATAGGCAGAGTTAGAAGTGTGCCAGAAGGTATTAAATGGCAATGCTTGCAGATGATTGAGAGCATACAGGAAAGGAGACAACAAAAGGATGATTTTCAGATGTGTGAAGAAGCTGATGATGCTACTGCCACTGGAGTTGGATTCACTGATAGTTTGCCTTCAGATGTTAGAACAGATATTAGTAGTAGCAGTTCGCGAGCACCTAACAGAGGAAAGAGGGTTGCAGCTGAAGACTTTGGAGGTGGCAAAAGAGGAAGTTCAGGAAGGAGTAGAGGAAGAGCTTCTTCTTCTAGCATACATTCGTTCTTTCCTCCTTCCACTACACCTGGTGCTCAGCCAGGAATTCGTGCTGCTATGGCTTCAGAATAACTACACGATCAAGCAGACCTTGCAGTGGGTAGATGGTTTTATGATGCATGCATTCCATTTAATGCAGCAAACAGTTTTCATTTTCAAGCAATGACAGATGCAATTGCTAACATTGGTCCAGGATACAGGATGCTCTCTTATCAGAAGTTGAGAGGGAAGATATTAGATCAGACCGTTATTGAAGTGCAGCAATACTGTACGACTTTGAGACAATCATGGAAGGAAACAGGATGCACTATCATGGCAGATGGATGGACCGATAGGCGAGGAAGAACATTGCTAAACTTTCTTGTATATTGTCCTAAAGGACTCATGTTTTTGAGATCTCTAGATATGTTAGAGGAGAGGCACACTGCAGAGATCCTACGAGAGGAATTTGATAAGGTTATACAGGAGGTTGGGCTAGAAAATGTAGTCCAATTGATTACAGATAATGCAGCTAACTACAAAGCAGCTGGAAAGGAGTTAACTGATATTTATGGGACTTTCTACTGGACACTATGTGCAGCCCATTGTTTAGATCTCATCCTCGTGGACATTAGTGAGATGGATGAAATAAAGGTAGCAACTGAGTGTTGCCAAGATATTACAAAATTCATTTACAACCATGCATTTGTTTTGTGTATGATGAGGAGATACACAGAAGGTGCAGAGCTTCTTCGCACAGTTGCAACTCGGTTCGCAACAAACTTCTTATCTGTACAGAGTATTGTGAGACAGAAGCAAACTTTAAAGAGAATGTTCTCCTCAGATGAGTGGCAACAATTTGCAGACTTGCCATAAAACAGAAGGAACAGAAAGTTAAATGAGATTGCAGAAACGATTTTTAGAAGTTCATTTTGGAATGCATGTATCAAATTATTGAAAATTACTTATCCTTTAGTGAAAGTTTTGAGATTGGCTGACAGCGAGGAGAAACCATCTATGGGCTACCTTTATAAAGCCATGGACAGGGCAAAAGAAGCGATCAGAAATAACTTTAATGGAAAAAAAAGAGATTATGTGCCCGTGTGGAAAATAATTGATAGTAGATGGAATAAACAATTGTATCAGCCTATTCATGCAGCAGCCTACTATCTAAATCCATCATTGAGGTACTCAGCAACCTTCAAAAGGGACGGTGAGGTTAATAGAGGAATCATTGAATGCATCGACAGATTAGTCCCTGATGAGAGCATAATAGATGCGATCCATCGAGAGATGGAGATATATGATAATGCTCTTCACTTGATGGGTTTGCCTGTTGCAATTCGCAACCGCTCTACGATGCGTCCAGGTACATTGTTTATTTTCATATTTAAGTTGCATCTTACATTACTGTGGATTATTATGTCTCTAATGTTTATATTTTTTTTACAGATGTTTGGTGGAACAGGTTTGGAAGTGATTGTCCAAACCTTAGAGATTTTGCAGTTAGAGTCTTAAGCCAAACTTGTAGTGCAACAGGTTGTGAAAGAAATTGGAGTGTTTTTGAACACATCCATACAAAAAAGCGCAACAGGTTGGAACACAAAAGGCTTAATGATTTGGCTTATATTCGTTGTAACATGCGCCTTCGTGAAAGGTAATGTTGTATTACTTTCAAATTTTCAATTCGATATTATTTAACTTCAGTTTTCAATTGTTAATATTACTTACTAATTGTTTATCTTTGTTTGTGTCGTAGGCAATTAAAAAATGTAAATAGAGAAGAAAGTCAATTCGATCCAATAAGTTTGGATAATTTTGAGATATTAGAAGATTGGGTTATGGAAGACACTGAAGAAAATATCCTCCTAACAGAAGAAGACGTTGCCTGGATTAATTTGGAAGGAGTGCAACAACATTATGGAGATGAAGAATTTGATTTTGAAGAAGGTGTGGGCATGGCTGATGATGATGAGGATCTGCAACAAGGAGAAGATGAAGATTATTTAGTTGATGATCCTGATTACAATTTGTAAAATGTAACATTATATGTAACTGTAGTGTAATGTAAAGTGTAAACTATGTCTGTATTTTATTTTTTGGATTCAAAATATGTAAATTTGGATGCAATTGTTCAATGCTGAATGCTCAATCTGTACTAAACTTACATTATATGAATTTAAAGCAATTATCAGATTTTTGTTGATTTTTTCCTGATTTTTTTCGATTTTTTACTATTTTTATTAATTTTTAATTAAATTTTGCATTATTTTAATATTAAAGTACAATACGATACGATACGATACGTCCATATCGTGGAGCCAGCGATACACGATACGATACGTGTCAGACAACACTGCCTAGCTGAACAGCTACTTCAGGTTTGTAACGTGCTAATCAAGCGTTATAAGAGAAGCATAAAAGGAGTTCAAGAGTTGCAAAATCTTATTTTCAAAGCAAGCATGCAGAAGCAAAACACTTTGATTCCTATGATATCAGTTTAAATTGGAAGATATAACAAATACTTCATATGAAAATGAAGAATCATGGAAAAGCATAAAGGTAAAGCTATGTTATTGGGAACCAAGCCTCAGTTTAGTTAGCCCCAGAAGAAATAAACCAAAAATTGGACAGTGAAGCATGTCCAAAACCTATCAAATAGTTCATCAACTGCATGATGAAAACACACTGGCTTGAAAACCACGGTGACGGTAAAACAGAGAAAGAATGGCAGACACAATTACATAGATTGGACAAACAAGTTTCAAATAATTTCTCTGTCTCGGTTGAGAATGAATTAGTAAGCAGTAGTTGATCACCTCCCCCCACCTAATTCTTCAAACATTAGCATAATATGGGTATATCCCATTTTCATAGAAAGTTTTGGCTCAGATAGAATTGTATTCCATATGTGCCCAACGCAGGATCCATCCACATTCACGAAGGGAACCAAATAAGAGTAATACATGCTTCTTAAACACTAATAGCGACAAAGATGAAAAATGTCAGAGTGAAATGCACACCAAAAGCTACTCCTTGGTGTAAACAAATAATTACTCAATCTGGAATCGTTACTAACAAGTTACAGGTTGAAGGAATGGAACCAAATAGTTCCAAACTTGTAAGAGTGCGATTCTTGAATTATAAACGCAGGCCTAAAAATCTTTCATCACCCATTATGCTAGAAATATTGTTGGAAGGCACAGGAAGGTATTCTCATGTAAATAGCACAGTATCCTATATTGAAAACCCATAGCTTTGCCAACCAATCCATATAAGCAATCCACTCATCTGAACAAGCTAAAAATATGAATCGTTTATTGCCCAAGGAAATGCATCTAGAAAGCTAAAAGATGAAATTTTGGGAAACGTAACTGCATCTTCTCTTTATCATAAAATATCTTCTTCATTCTTTTCTCAGAAATATATACCAACAGAAAATGTTAGCTCCAAATCTAAGCAAAGAGTAAATCAAAGGAACCATAACCAAGCGTGACAAATACATTTCTAGATTCTCTAAATTATCTTCAGTATGTCATCAAGGAGGGCAAAAGCAACAACCGTAAACAAAATCCTCGCACGACATTAAGCATTTTAGTGGGAAAAGAAAGAAATGTAATAAGAACCTCATAATCTGCATTTTCTAACAAAATTAGCATAACCTAAGAACCATATGATCTGTAATTTCTAACAAAATTAACATAACCTACATTTCTGGTCGATCAGATTAGAAATAAGTTGACTGGATTTTTTACATCACAAGACATTGTTCTACCAAAGCAGGAATTGGATATTGGGGTCAAGGGTAAGTATAAACCAGAGATTAAAAAGTCAAAAGAAATGGATTACTAACGTATGAAACTGACACAGTAAACAACAATTACGATCTAGTCTACCAGGCACTAACGATTCATCATGCAGGGGAACAACTATTCAAATGCCGCTGGATGCATAAAACCAATAACATTTTTGTAGTGCAGTAACTCACCCTTCAGTATTGAGATCTGATCAACATACCAGAAGCTGGAAATCTCAAAATGTAAAATCTCGATTAACTCTTAGGCGCGTCTTATAATGTTCCATGTTTCAATAGTTCATTACAAAGCAGTCGTCGTCAATGGTGAAGATGTACTTCTTCTTGGAGATCATGAAGCCGAAGCAGCGGCAAGCAGAGTCCTTGAAGGAAATGCAGTAGGCCTTGGGACCCAGAATGCGGTTGATGTCGTTGCGGTTGTAGAGCTCGTAGTCGAAGCCTTCGGGGACCTTGATGACCTTGGAAGGGTCACCATCCTGCACGATGATGAGGTGGTATGGCTGGAAAGAAGGGCCTCCACATCTCCAAGAAGTCCAGGTTCCTGATCGTCGGGATCACGATGTCCAGCTCGTCCTGTTACGAAGTTGCAGCCTTCGTTATATGGAACAAACGATTATTCGTATCCGCCATAATTGTGACAC
The DNA here is from genome assembly GCA_036023115.1 of Brasenia schreberi. NCBI lineage: Eukaryota > Viridiplantae > Streptophyta > Magnoliopsida > Nymphaeales > Cabombaceae > Brasenia > Brasenia schreberi. The sequence continues at coordinate 4,952,640 of JAYKKT010000090.1, read as the reverse complement.
AGTCGTTAGATGGAAAACGAGGACGGTGTACAATTAATATACAACGGCCGATCGTACTTTGCGAGAGATAAAAGGAGGAAGCAGACGCAAGGCTTCACTCCCTCGAGTGAGAGAGAGAGTCCTGCAAACGGAGAAAACCAGTAGTGGAGAGCTTTAGGATGGTAATATTGACCCCACTCATGCAACCTTGATCCAACCCAGCAGGGAATGCACATTGAGGAGAAGTGGGGCGACCGTTTCACCTTAAATTTGGAAAAATGCGAACCGGATGCCTCAAATTTGGGTATATTATTCAAATATACAAACCGTCTCACCCTAATTAGAGAACAAGAATGGTGGTCGCTCGTAAATAAAATGGTTTTAACCATTTAAATATACATTTTATTAGGTATTTTAGATTAAATATGCAGTAATCAAATTCGAAACTGGATTCTAATCCAAACCACCAAAATTAAGTTTTCACTAGCAGCTCAAATAATTTTGCTCTACCTTTGTTCATGCATTTATACTTTGCTCTTCCTCGTATTCTTTTCTCTTCCAAATCGTTCAACTTTGCCTCTCTACTCTTTGCAGCTTCGTCTCTTCACCTTCAGCCTCATTAGATATGTTAATCATTTTTTTCTTTTCAGTTGTAAGTAATATAATGATATAAACCGTATAGAATTAGAGATTTGATAGTTTTTACTGCATAACTCTATGTAGAATAAGGCCATGTATATCATGTCTGGTGCTTTCACTTACTTTCCCTATCTAACTTTCTCATTTATTTCTCTTTATTTTTTAGTATCATCATTCCTAACTTTCTCATTTTTGTATGAGCGTTGTCCTTCTTCGTAGAGGAAAACATGAAGGTGGTGATGGTGATTAGAATTTGGATTCCATGCAGTCTTTAAAGCCACTATGAGCTCTTTTTTCCTTTTGTTTAGTTACATTACTCATTTCCTTTTGATACATGTTTTCAGTTTGGATATATCACAAATCTCGCGACAACAAGGATTATGCTTTGCAACTTTGGTTTCTCTTAGCAAAGGTAAGAAAATCAATGTCACATTTGCTTGTTAAGTTTAGTTATTTACTTATGGAATACTAAATTGAAAAAGGCATTGTGTGTTTAGGTAGCTGGTGAAGGATTCAGATTTTCAAAGATAGACAATTTCTTCGCAATGCCTATGCCATACTGTATTATTGAAAATACATTGTTCTTTCTGGTTGTGTTTGTTTTGTTTCATTTCTTGAATATTTTTCTCAAGAAATTAAACATACCTCTCACTTTGTGTTAAAAGCAAACATTACATAAGTGAATAAGTGAATGATCCTACTAACTAGGTTCCATTAATTGTACTTTGGTATTGTATGAATCGTATAAAACTAAGGCTTTTCAGTGTTATGTCTTATGCATCGTTAATCATAATGCATATTATTGAAATATATCGTTTTATATCTCTTTTTGCATAAATCTATTATATACTCTATGTTTTAATTATGACTTTTCAATTTTATCTCCTTTTATGTCATGTGTATGTTGGGGTAGGTAGGGGTTAGATAATTGTAATCTTTAATTCATGGCTTGTTTTTGTTTTTCATTTTATATAGATATGGAAAGATTTTTTAAAAGAAGATCAACTGAAGATCCCATCTTGATATGATCATCAAGGTTTGCTAATCAAAATAAGAACAATATCAAGACTTAGATATAGATAAATCTTACTTTGAATGAAAAACATATTGAAGATGAAGTGCCTTGGTGTATGTTATTTGAAGATAACATTGTGTTAGTGGAAGAGTCTAAGGAAAAAGTTAATAGAAAATTGGAACTATGGAGAGAAGCATTAGAAAGCAAAGGCCCCCGACTTAGTAAAACAAAGATTGAATATATGAAATGTAAGTTTGGTCATTTGCTTACTTCAGAGGACATAAAAAATAAAATTGACACACATTACATCCCTCAAAAAAAAAGTTTTAAATACCTAGGTTCAATTTTTTAGAGTGATGGAAGAATTGATGGAGATGTTACGCATAGAATTAATGTTGGTTGGTTAAAATGGAGAGGAGTATCAGGTATTCTTTGTGATAAGAATATACCATTAAAGTTAAAAGGTAGATATCATAGAGCAACAATTAGACCTGCCATGTTTTATGGTTTAAGTGTTGGGCAGTTAACTATCAACATGTACAAAAGATGTTCGTGACAGAAATGAAGATGTTGAGATGGATGAGTGGTCATACAAGAAAAGACCATATACATAACGAGGTTATTAGAAACAAATTAGGAGCGACACCAATAGAGGATAAAATGAGAGAATATCATTTAAGATGATTTGGACATATAGAAAGAAGATCAAAAGAAGAACCTCTAAGAAGGTATGAAAAACTAAATTTAGAAAGTAGTAAAAGAGGTAGAAGACAACCACAAAAGTGTTGGAAAGAAACAATAAAGAATGATCTAGCTTATTGTGAGTTAAATGCTAACATGGCACATGATAGAGCTCTATAGAAACAAAGAATCCATGTAGCCGACCCGTCTAGTATGGGAAAAGGCTTAGTTGTTGTTGTCACTTTGAATGGAAAGTAAAGGATTTAATTGTTGATCATGGATTGAGACTGCCGATTTTAAGTTATAATGTTAATGATCGGCATGCTTACTTACAAAAGGGTTCATACCATCCATGAGGTCATACATTTCTATGGATTGAGAAAGGAAACAATAGACATTGTTTTATTTTAGCTAATGAGTTTCAGTGGTTAGAGTATAATATAGAAAAAAGTTGCATATCTTTTATTTTTCTCTCTTTTTGGATTCTCTTATTAGCCATGGTTTTATTTGAGAAGGATTTGTTTACTTTAAAGAGAAAAAGATGTTGTATAATTATAAAACTACTAAATGTAGCATGCATCCTAATGCTAAAATGAAATGTAATACTTCGATCAATGAGAAACAAGTAATCACTACTAGATTTGCTACACATACAGAAAAAAGAAAAGGTATGATATTCACTTGAATGATTCGATTGATTTGGCATGATTGCTCTTATATAAGGGTCTTCTATTTCATGATCATAATAAGTCACATGAATCCTCAAATAAAATAATTTTCTTGAGATTCTTAACTTTTTTGCTAATCATAATGATTGTTGTACTACATAATGCATATTAGAATTTTAAACTTACAACACCTTCAATTCAAAAGGATATTATCGATGCAATTGTAAGTGAAACAATATATAAAATTGTTAAAGAAATAGAAGATGTTTTTACTATTTTAATTTATAAATCAAGAGATATATCAACTAAAGAGCATATAGTATTAGTATTAATATATATTAATTTAAGAGGTGAGATTGTTGAACATTTTATTGGTCTCTTACAAGTGATACTACAACAACATCACTCAAAACAAGCATGTTTGCTAAACTTGGTTTAAGCAGGCATGATAGATATGTTTGCTAAACTTGGTTTAAGCACTAATAAATTGCTAGATTAAGGATATGATGGTGTAAGTAATATGAAAGGTGAGTTCAATTGCCTAAAAGCATTGATATTGAATGAATTTTTTTTGGCTTTTATGTCATTTTGTTACTCACCAACTCCATTTGTTAGTTATATCATTTGTTATTTTTTATGCTATTTGTGAATGAGAATCATAGAGAGGTAATCCAATTATTTGATGCTATTTTTGCTATAATGAATAATGTATGAGGCTCTTGAAAAATACTTTAACTGTTTAGAGAACTAGAATTAGATAGAGTTCAAAATGAATTCAAAATTGAGTTTATTAAAAGTGGTAGAGGGTTAGATCAATCACTTGGAATCAAAAGGTCATGACAAACATATTGGGGTTCAAATTATTTTACTTTATATCACTTAGTCAAAATGTTTTCATCTATCATCAATGTTCTTGAAATTATCTGTGAGGAAGATGCAAATGCAAAGCAAAGATCTGTTTCATATTCATTGTGAAAGTTAATTCAAGCATTTGGTTGTATTTATTACGCATTTAATTGAACATATTTTGAGAAAGATAAATGATTTGTCAGTGAAAATTAAGAAAATGAAATATCACATTAGGATCATGTGGGAGATCAAGATGAATATGAAATGAGGTAGCAATTTTTCAATATTATCGATTTGAGGTATCTAATATTGTTATTTATTTTGTGCTAAATGAATTTAGTGATAGGTTCAATGAGAAAACACATAGTTACTCTTGTGCACTTCATGTTTTGTTCCAAGTATAATTTTGTTTATTTTGATAAGAAGAAATTAATTTAATTTACAAAGTTTGTTTGGTATCTTGATAATTAATTTTAGAATTATATTATGAATGTACGAGATGAGCAAAAACTTCAACTTAAAGGAATCAATGAAGTTGCCAAAATGTTAGTGTAATAGAAAAAAAACAAGTGTTATTTTTTGGTTTATCGATAAATGAAATTAGTAATGCTTTTATCTGTTGTAATTGTAAGTGTAGAATGAGTGTTTTCTACCATGAATATTATTAAGAAGTGCTTGCAAAACAAGATGGGTGATCAGTTTATGAACGATTATTTGGTAACATATATTGAATGAGATGTGCCATTAGATTTAGATAAGGAGAAAATCATCAAACACTTTCGACGAAAAACTATAGGTAATATGATTTTTTTTTGATATATATATTTTATATATGCTTATTTATATTCTCTTTAAATTTTTTTTTATGAATGTGAAATTGTGTTTGTTTATTTAATGTATAGAGATTTATAGCTTGAATAACATTTTAGAGCATGATGCTAATGAAATGGATATGTGTAATATAGTATGTCTTCGTATATAAGGAAATATAAATATATAAATAAATAATATATAAATATATATTTCCTCGTTTCTTAATCTTTTGATGGTTGACGTTTCCGTTTGGTGCAACATAGGTTCGGGTCCTATTTCGGCTCCTATGCGATGGGGCTACTGTGGTACCCAGTGTTCCCATTACTTCATCGCCTGGCCAATTCCAGCGTTCAACTTGTTTATCAGCATTGCCTCTAACAACCAGTTCTGCTCCTTCCTACCAAAATCAAGAAAGTGATTCCACGAGATGTAACGAGTCAGTTTTTCATCTCTCTCTCTCTCTCTCTCTCTCTCTCTCTCTATATATATATATATATATATATATATATATAAATAAGGAACCCATTATTTTTCCGTCTTATTCAATGAGTTTCTTGTGGTTCTCTATACCTAAGGGCCTCCTAAATCTACTCTTTCTCTCTCTATATATATAAGGAGAGAGAGTTATTGAATCATATCCATTACATGATTATTTTTTTGAGGACATGAGTATATAACATTATCTTTTGTTTCTTTAGAGAACTCTTAAAATTTTAAATTATACTGAAAAGTAACAAGGTGAACAAGATCTGGTTTTCATTTATATATATATATATATATATATATATATATATATATATATATATATATATATATATATATATATATATATATATTTGGTTTTAACTTTGAAAGAGCGAACTGCATGATTTTTTTATAAGAACCGAACCGAACCAAACAAACTGCATAACATTTGAACTCAAACCAAATAGCTGCTTGAACAAAGCGTTAGCCTTTTGACAAAGGTTCTAAACAAGTTGAGCTTGGGCTGTTCATTATTCTCATGAATTCACAAGCTGAGCTCAGGGCTCGTTCCTTTGAGCTGGCACCTTCAATAAGTCGAGCCACAAAATGAGCTTGCCATATTCGAGATCATCCTTTTTTGCAACTTGTAAGAGTCTAAAGAGCCAAAGCAAATGAGCTTATTGCGAACAAATATAAGCTCATAACATGGCACACACGGGCGAGGGGTGGCTCGTGAGTAAGGTCACTAAGGTGACCACCTTATGCTTAGTATCAATTTTTGGCCCTAAATGTTCACATCATGCTTGTAATAAGCCTCAAATATTTTCGTGTTGTTTTGGTGGATATGCACACTAACTTTTCCATGCCATTGTTCGTGTCAGGCTTTCGTGTTACACCATTTTGTGTTCGCTTTGGAAATGTCAATACAAACAAGACTCATGTAGGGATTGGCAATATTGACCAAACCAATTCAGCCGCTACCCAACCCGACCTGAACCAGACAGAGAATACCTAAACTTGAAACTAATCGAGCCGGGTATAGGGATAAGATATCCCCAGCTATACCCAACTTATATATATATATATCCGGTTTGAAACCGGCTTGGCAGTTTCAACTGAAGCCCAACTGTGCAATGAACTGACCGAAACTGGATTAGGAATCGGGCCTGGAATTGTGGCCCATACGGGTTGATTTCACTTTATGGAACCGGAATCAACCTCAACTAGAATCATTGATTCTGGATTTTTTTATTTTTCTTTAAAATTTTACTTTTTAAAATTTGTTTTACCGGTTCCAAGCAATTTTGGATTCAAAGTGGTACAGTCTGGAATCATAATCAAAATCAGCCTTATGAGTAAAGTGGAACCGGTATATATATATATATATAATATTTCACAAAGATATAATTCATTTTTGATCGATTTTCATGTGGAAAAGAAGGAGAAAAAGACCATAAAAGTATTGGAAGAAAATAATAAAAAATAATATAAATTAACCATAAATTTGAGGTTTATGAAAACAGAGAATCCATGTATATGTATATAATAGAAGCAATTGTCCCCGACGTAACTTGTTGCTACACATGTTCATGGTTCGATTATAGTCTCAACCTCGAACCAAACCGCTACCCATAGTTCTTAGTTTTTAGCGAATTGAAATAAACGATATCATAGTCAGAACCGAATTAAACCAAACAACGGTTTTGAACCACGATTCTACTTATATAAGAGTTTGGTAAAATACAAAACATTATGAAATCAAATTATTTGGATCTATAGTCCAGATTTTATATGTATATAAGGTTAAAAAATATCTCCCTATATATAATATTATAAATTTACTAAGATATATGCATATATATAAACTTATAAATGTATTAATATATAATGATTTTGTAAGTCCGTTCCAACAATGAACCGAACCACCAAAAAATTTTCCTGTTAAAACTAAACTGAACCAAATCAAATCGCTTGACATCTAGAACCAACTGCCGGTTTGGTTCGGTTCCAGCAGTTCGTTGAACACTTTGGATGGAAACACGATGGACACTTGGGGCCGGTTCGTTTCAGGTTTTCGTGTTGGACTGTCTTTTCTTTTTAATGATGATGTTTTGAAAATATTGACACCTCTCATTCATCGATATGTATTACCCGAAATGTCAGGAGAAGAAACCCACAAGTTGGCAGAAGGAATTGAAAGAAACGAGAAAGAGACCAGCTGATATTCACTGACTTGCGGAATCCGTCATCCTCGGTACGGTCGCGTTGAGTCCAAAGCACCCTTAGCATGGTGGAGTGAAATAAGAAAGGTCTCACCCTTTCTCGGCCGGTTGCTCACCTCGTTGCTACGAGTTTTGTGCTTCAGATTGGCGCCAAGAGGTTGTCTTGCATCATGCCAACCATCACAAAGCTCTACTCCATGCAGGAGATGAGCGAACACAGCAAGCGGGACGATTGTTGGGTGCTCATAGATGGCAAGGTAACTCCTCATGAATCTTCGCTTATCGATCTCCATCTTGTTGATTTTACTGCATCTTTCTGTGGGGTTTTCTTTCTTGCCTTTACTTTTCTATCTAACTTGTTTTCGATTTTTTTTCTTTCCTGTTATGCATGATGATGGAGTTCAGAATGAATTTTGGGAAATGAGTAGTTGCATTTTGATGGGTAGGTGTCTGTTTTAATTCTTCTTTTTTGTTCCTTTTGGATTTGGGTGACGGCAATGGAGATTGTTGAACTATATGCTTTTTTATCTTGAGCACGATAGTGAATTAGTAAGAAATATGTAATTTCCTCAGAAGGAGGTAAAAGAATGATCTTGTTCTTCGATTTTTTGCAGCAGTGGGGAGGCTGACATGTTGGTTTTTTGCATGATTTTGTATGTTCTGTTGGATCAAATGGTTAGGAGTTCCAGCCCGTATTTGTGAAGTCGAGTTGTTTTTTCGTTGATGCTTGAATCTTTGACTTCTTTGGCCTTTTCTTGTGTCGATAATTTTATATGAGGAAGTGCAGAACCCATTACCTGTGCCTTTAGTCTACAGTTTCTGTGAAGGTTTATCTAGTTGAAGTACTGAAAGTGGACAGCGATTATGTTTTTTTTTTGGTTGGTCGATACATATGGTACATGGTAAACTACACCTTTTTGTGCAACCCGTTGGGTTTGGCTTGAGGAGGACATATCCCTGGAGTTCCGGTTACCTCATTTGGTTCCTCTGAGTTACACATGACTATTCTCTCCTTTGTGTTTTTCTTGTTGGATGTTGCCCAAATACTCTTCAATATTCGCTTTTGGGTTGCAGGGCTTTCATCCTTTACCTAAAAACACAATACCTCTTAAACAAAACTATTTATGGTTATCTTTAGGATGGGAAAAAGGTTAGGATTTTCACAATGTTGAATTTCTTACCTTATACTGTCTGTGTTTCAGGGTTTTCATACAAGAACAACAACAACTAAGCCTTTTCCCATACTAGACGGGGTCGGCTACATGGATTCTTTGTTTCTATAGAGCTCTATCATGTGCCATGTTAGCAGTTAACTCACAATAAGCTAGATCATTCTTTATTGTTTCTTTCCAACACTTTTGTGGTCGTCTTCTACCTCTTTTACTACTTTCCAAATTTAGTTTTTCATATCTTCTTAGAGGTTCTTCTTTTGATCTTCTTTCTATATGTCCAAACCATCTTAAACGATATTCTCTCATTTTATCCTTTATTGGTGTCACTCCTAATTTGTTTCTAATAACCTCATTATGTATACGGTCTTTTCTTGTATGTCCACTCATCCATCTCAACATCTTCATTTCTATCACAGACATCTTTTATACATGTTGATGGTTAACTGCCCAACACTCAGAACCATAAAACATAACAGGTATAATTGTTGCTCTATAATATTTACCTTTTAACTTTAATGGTATCTTCTTATCACAAAGAATACCTAATTCTCCTCTCCATTTTAACCAACCAACATTAATTCTATGCGTAACATCTCCATGAATTCTTCCTCACTTTGAAAAATTGACCCTAGGTATTTAAAACTTTCCTTTTGGGGGATGCAATATGTGCCAATTTTAATTTTTATGTCCTCTGAAGTAACCAAATGATCAAACTTACATTCCATATATTTTGTCTTTGTTCTACTAAGTTGGAGGCCCTTGCTTTCTAATGTTTCTCTCAATAGTTCTAATTTTCTATTAACTTTTTCCTTAGACTCTTCCACTAACACAATGTCATCCGCAGATAACATACACCAAGGCACTTCATCTTGAATATGTTTTGTTAACTCATCCATCACCATTATAAGTAAGTATGGACTTAAAGTTGATCCTTGATGTAACCCAATATTAACTTCAAAGAAGTGTGTCATTCCTTCATGAGTCCTCATACATGTTTTTGTACCATTGTACATGTCTCTTATAAGATTAATGTATGTCAATGGGATACCTCTTTTTTTTTCAAGGTTCTACAAAGAACCTCTCTCGGTACCATATCATAAGTTTTTTCTAGATCAATAAATATCATGTGAACTCTGCCCATGTAAGGGATCACCCTTACATTGTCGGTCCTAAGCCCAGATAAAGGAGGAGGGTTGTGTTAGGATTCCGACAGCCAGCTTAAAACCTCGTCGGATTTTTAAAACATTAGCCGACCCCATCTAGTATGGGAAATGACTTAGTTGTTGTTGTTGTAGTAAATATCATGTGAAGGTCTTTCTTTTTTGCTCTAAAATGTTCAATAAATATCAAGGTTTTCATCTTTTACCTAAAAGCACTATACCTCTTACACAACAAAACTATTTATGGTTATCTTTAGGATGGGGAGAAGGTTAAGATTTTCACAAATGTTAAATTTCTTACTTTCTATTGTCTGCAATGACTTGAACCAAGGGATCTTTCTCTATATTTAATTCCTCAATTGAAATTCTCGGAGAAGCATAACGAATCACGATGAAAAAAGAAGAAAAGATGTGAAAGAAAAAGCTAGAGATCGGAAGGGGGTAGGCCCTCCAATTGAGCCCCCACCCCCCCTCTTTCTCCCTCTCTTATGTTCTTAACCCTAATATAAGATGGACCAATCTTTATATAGTGACTTGTGAATATGAAGAAGATCATAATGCCCTTAGTATTATGAGTCATTACAATAATAGCAAAATATAAAAAATACATAAATGACACTAATACAACAAATTCTTAACACCCCCCTCAAGTTGGGAGTGAGATACTTCGAACTCCAAACTTGTCAAAAAACTAGTTATTTTTTTATCACACTTGTAGCAATGATCTCTCTGGGGCTTCCTTAAATCAACTTCAACAATTAAGAACACACTTGGATAGCACACGATCCTTCTATGGGTATCAATTGCTCCTCCTCTTTCTTCTTTTCTATGAAATGACTCGACAACAACACTTCAAAGTGATGTTTTCCTTCTGTTGAGAAAGCTGATTTTTATGGTACGAGGATCTCTACCATAAACACTTCAATCGGCTTTTTTCTGCACCCCTTCACATGGTGACACCTGCTGGTGTGTTGGTTAGGTGTCTCCTCTCTACCACTCAAATAACATAATACAAACATTTGCTCATACTAGTCGGTTTTGTGCCCCTTCATATGATGACTGCAACCGATTTTTCATCCCTCCTGACTATTCATTTTAGCAATTCAAGGTTTTAATCTTTATGCTTCTTAATGATACTGCCACATTCTATACCAATAAATTCATCTTGCCTCTTCTATGATTTGATTTGTCATGCATATGTGGTGATAAACTCTTTTTATGCACTCTATCTTCTCTTTCTTTAGTCACTTCTGTTGTTTAAGTGTTATCTTTTCTCCAAGAAATACTCTTTTTAATCCTTTCTCCACACTAATAACCTTAGCACATAGCTTCTCCACTTCACGAGCTACATAGCTTCTCCACTTCACGAGCTATAAAGATCATATTATGCTTCTTTGAGACATTCAATCAAACAAATGACATGCAGTTTTTCCATCCCTTTTGAGCATTTCATAAAACACTTGGTGTGCATTAGCACATAGCTTCTCCATCTTGTGATCCATCAAAATATCTTGGAAAGAGCATGTAGTGTTGCTGCTGAAGGTTGTGCTCATGAATTTTGTATCAAGTGCGCTCTCTATCTCTGCTTAACTAGCAATATCGTGGCTGAATCCATTAGCCCCCCCGCCCCGGGCCCATTTTGTCGCAATGGCATATTCTCTTTTATTAGAATGCTTTACTCGCCAACCAAAGACCTCAAAGTTGACCACTCTCTCGGCTTCTATACTCCATGCATGTTGCAGACTCATGTTTCTGATGCACCATCTACCAATGATTGTAAATACGACTGCCAGAAAAAAATGGGTTCCTTCTGTTTCTTCGTATGTGTTATGCACTATCTCTTGCAACCTATTTTCTATTGTAATTGTCTCTTGCAACCTATTTCCTATCGTCTCATTGCCTTGATGTACGTGGAATAATGGTCCTTACCCTTCACTCAGATGCCATCAGGACAAGGATGAAAACTCATTTGAGTAGCTACAAAACCACTGTTGTTGAGCAAGTGGAAGGACAAGAAATTGGAAAAATGGGTTGCTCCATGATCTGATACCATGATGAAATTCTCGGGGAAGCGCACTAAATCATAATGAAAAAAGGAGAAAAGATGTGAAAGAAAAAGTTGGAGATCGGAAGGGGGCATGCCCTCCAGTGGAGGCCCCTCTCTCTTTCTCTCTCTCTGAATATGTTCCTTAACTCTAATATAAGTTGGACCAATCCTTATATAGTGACTAGTAAATATGAAAAAGACCAAAATACTCTTAGTGCTACTGGCAATTACAATAATACCAAAATATCAAAAATATAGAAATGATAATAATGCAACATATTCTTCAACACGGTTGGTTTGCTTAAGCAACTCTTGTTTGCAGTGAAGATATGACTTAATGTGAGGTACGATTATGTTATCAATGACTGCTAGTACTTTTGTGTCACTTTACCTCTGAAAATGTCTTTTCTCAATTCTATTCGCGTAGCGTATATGCAATAGAAACCTACACTATTCTTTGATCGAGTTGCTGCATGATTTCTTATTGTTTCATCTGTGTGTGGGTTTTCTTGCTCAAAACAAAAATTTGGCAGGAACCCCATGGGTTTGTTGCAGGCACAAAAAAAAATGTTGTCTTTATGAGAGTTAAAAAAAAGTCAAAAGACCATTACATGAAACTACAAAAAGGAAGGCAAGATGAACTTCATGCCTTCATCTCCACCTCTTCAACTCAATAAATTGGTTTTGGTTGTGGGTATTAGGAAAATAAATTTTATCTGGATGCATTTGCCTATAAGCAGATGATGAAAAGTTGAAGTTCCATCTAATTTACTGTCTTGTAGTTCACAGAGGTTGTTGGTTTGTGTGCATATTGGCAAGTCAGAGGCAGCCACTAGCTTGATTAGTGGAAAAGCGGTTTGCACTTTTTTTGAAAATTAGAATTCACTACTGAAAAGTGTAAAAACATTTTCAATCTGTTGAAAAGAATCTTTAACATATACTAGTTTGCCATATTTCATTGTGTTTTACATGAGGTCTCACGCTTAAACTTGAATACTGAGTCTAAAGTGCTTTTTGGGTGTTGGAGATTTCAAACCTTTGTGAATCTGGATTGATTAGTCTGTATTGTATCATGTAACAGAAGACAACGGATTTGAAACAAAAATATAATATGAACTTAAAAAATGATGGACATTTGTGAAGATTTGGCAGAACTTGTTAAACAAAAGGAATCAAAATGTGCCATGGAAGCTACTCTCTACGTGTACGTGTGTACCCATCCATGATTGTTTGTTGTGTTGTATTAAGGATTCCATGAAGATAAACTGAACTTACAATTTGATATTCGAGAAGACTGGAATATTTAAAATCACAAAAAGTGGATACTGAGAACTTTTATGCAGAGAAAGGACAATGAAGTCCAGTAGATACACCTATTTAATAAAAAAGAAAGCCAAACTTTAGTCATTAGTTTAAGGGTTAATTAGATGCTAAAGAGGAAGAGAAGCATTTGCTTAGGACCTCATGTGAGTGGGACAACCTTCTCAAAATGAGGGTAAGTAGTGCGGTAGGAAAGTGGAAGATCTTATTATCTATAGGCAGAGAAAACTGAGCCAGCTGCAGACAATTTGACATCTACGGAGATGTGGATTACTGCACGGCACTTTAAGTGAAAGCAAGCTTCCTACTGATGTGTCAACTAGGTAGTAGTTCATAAGAGAGTCAGTTGTCGATAAGTCAGACTGTCCTTCATATTGCTTAAGTTCAAGGTTTGTATGGCCCTGGAATATGGTTATCTGATCCTTGTAGAACCATCCTAGGGAGTTGAGTATATGAGGAAGCTCTTGACTAACCAACGTTCTTTGCTTGTACATATATCATATGATATATGTAGATATGATCAGTTCGAGGTAAGCAGGAACCAGTTCCGGTTTTCTTAGAATTATGAATCGGGTCAGTTTTGGTTTTAATTTGGAATTACCGGTTTTAATTCGGATATTGGTTTGAATCCTAAATCGCCTAAATTGGTAAAAATCATTAAAGAGATTGAAATTAGGACAAAAAAATGAAACTGACAGTTCAGAACTGTAGGTTTTGGTTCCAACTTGGTTCCAATCTTATAAAAGGTAGAATCGAAATTGAAATGGGGATCCCCAGTTTGACAGGTTCTGGTTCTTAACGATTCCTGACCCAATTTGGTTTTGGTTCGAAACTCGTGTCTAGCACGGAGAGCGTTAGCTCAATGACTGAAAGCTCCTGGTGGGAGTTCGACTGCCAAAGGCTGTGTTAGGCTTCAGCCTCCTAGGAAAAGAGAGAATAGGTGCATTCATAGTGAACGCCAATATCAGTTCATGAGATCTAACCAGTCAATCAGGTTTAATCATTGTTCTACATGAGTGTGGCTATCGACACTCCTTTTTGCTATTCATACCTCGACGGGTTTTACTTTCAGCATTTTCACCGTTCTTTCTCTCTCCTCTCTGTCCTTTCATTGCCTCCGATTCTGTCATTGTTGCACAGTTCGCCGTTACCATTAGCGCAGATTCCTTTTCTCTCTCTCTCTCATCTGCAGTGTATCTGTTTTAGGAGACGGCTGCCGAGACACATCTGCTAGAGCAGCAGACACATACACTCTCCCTCTCATTTTTCTCTTGCATTTCCTCTTTTCTTCCTCTTCTGTCTTGTATCTGCACCAACTTGCAGGCAGAAAAAGCAACAACAAAAGCGACAAAAATCAAAATCAAAACCAATCAGTTTCAGTTTGGTTGAAATCATGAACCAAAACCAACCAGTTTCGGTTTGGTTGAAATCATGAACCATACGAGCTACGGCTAGGTTCTGGTTATGGGTTCATAACCGCCTGTTTTGAGTTAAAAGTCAGAACTATGAGCAACATAAAAAGGAAAAGGTTAATGGGCATATGGTATGATGATTGCCTAGGAAAAGGTTAACAGGCCGATGGTATGATGATTGCCCATGAGGCCATGACAATTGTGACAATGATATAATTGATATCACTCTGATAGGTGCACTATGCTCACTCAAAGTACATGCACAACATATATTTTCAAATGAAAATATTTTGAAGATCTAAAAAAAAGTGAAATTTTAACACTTTTAATTTTAAATTTGGAGCTGATTGTTTTGAATCACTGCTTGTGGTTTTTGCAAAAGTGAAACCCATAACTGAATCAGGGAGGCCTAGTTTCAATCATGGTTTCGGTTAAGCCGGTTTGGGGTCCAATCTGTTTGAAAGTCGAACCAGTTCCGTTTTTAATCACTGATCGGGGTTCGATCTTATCGTGCTAAGAGGATGATCTAGTAGAACACTGACTTTTATAGAGATAATGTAACAACTATTATCAAACATGATAATGAGATAGGTACTTTGTGTCCTTCCAACAATACATGAGAGTAGTACCACATCCTTCAAAGCAGCATACTGAAATAGATTCTAATGCAGTAAAGAAGGATGATGATGATTGTGTAAAGGACAAGGAGGAGGTAATGAAGTCGATCCTCCTCTTATTATGGATTCACTTCTTAGCTTTGTTGGTTATATTGCTTATAAGGTGTGGTAATATGGTAAATTATAAATAGGTAATTAAGATCAATTTTCTTTTTTAAATATAATTATAAATGATGCCTTTCACATAAATATGAGAAGTATGTTAAAAGTGATTACTGCTCACATTTGGTTTAACATATTATGGTATGTGACAATGACAAAATATAATCAGCCAAATTTAAAGAAATTATCTACCAGTTTGGATTATATATGCAGGGAGAAATGGTATATGATATTTTTGACCACTTGTTGCTCAACTCATTTGTCAAATAATGGTAACTAGACACTAACAAGTTTTCACATGTCATGAGATGAGAGATGTGAAGAACTTTATACGAGAAAGAGTTCAAGTGCTCTTACACATACCAGAAACACATAGATTGTTGTATTATTTGTATCGTAGGATATCAACTATGATCGTATAACTATTATCGCGATGTTCGTAGAGTTAGCGAGTGTTGGCTATGGTTTGCCTTTGAGGGTGGCAACTCTTAGTGAGAGAATGGTGGAGGAGACAGACCTGTCTCAACACACAGTGGGAACACTTCAGACGAATACTTCTAGCAATAATGAACAAGGAAGAACAAGAGACCTAGTAAAGAGAGAGGGAGGGAAAGGAAGAAGAGAGCGATTGGAGAAACCAGAAGAACAAAGAAAAAAACATGGAAATGCATTTTCAGTATTAAGGGCATTTTGGGATAAGGAGTGTGCACATAGTAGTTATATGCTTTTATATTCATGAGCATCAAATTAACCCTTGAGAAAGGTTGTTCACATGTCCTATGGACAACTTTAAAAGATCAATTTCTATGTAAATTTTATAATTCAATGACTCTATAATACATACCTCACATACTTTGACTCATGCATTCCGTTACTTCTTAGATATAAGTATAATAAGATTATCTTTTATATTTTTTCAAGTATCACTACAACTTTCTAAGTGATACTCATACTTCTAAAAGTAAAAGAAACATATGTATTATCAAGGGATTGCAGATATATAAATATATACAGTCTTGCATAATACTCATACTGTATTCTCCTCCATCTCCTTTGCTTTTTGGGGTTGCAATATAGTTACTCTTTTATTTTTCTAGCACTCTTTAATTTTTTTCTAAATGATATTACTACTCTAACAAGTAAAGAGGAGGCATAAGTACACACTCAAGAGGTGTATAGGAACAAGTTTCTCTCTCTCTCTCTCTAAATATATATATTAACTGACATAGCTTTTGATTTACTTATATCTTTTACAAAAAAACATTCATTAAAAGTTTTGATTTACTTATATTAAACAAGAATTTATATTTTCCTCTCAAAAGTTACATTACTTTTAAGTGTAAGTAAGCAAGGTTATATTCATCAAGCCTCCTTCGGGAGTTTTACTCATTTTAAAGAGTAAGTGAGAGCAGCCATGAACAAGCATCAACCTCATGAGGCAAGCAACAAAAAGACCTCAACTTATTTGAATTGGTTTACAACCCTATGGTTAACAAGCTCCATGTCTACGTCAGTATTCCCTTCAAAGGTTAGGCAGCTGCATGGAAACTTATCACAACGGAGACCATTTTCTATGCAGCAGTGATGCATAATGGCCATGCATCTGTTAGTGGAATTCATGATCCAAAATCGAAATGCCAATTGGATTTGGTTCGGTTCTTTCAATATATTTTGATGGATATCGGATAAACATGACAAGTATTTGATATCCGAATCTGAAATGTTTAGTATTCGGGTTTGGTTGACATTTTGCTTTCAGTATCTCAGAATGACCAGCATTCTGGATCTGATGTGAAATGGATCCGATCCGACTATAACTTTGCCGAAGCATGCGAAGGGTAAAATGACCAAAACATTCCTGCACTTTCGGATAATCACCCTCTCTGTTTCGTTCTATGTACGCGAACGACGCTCGCCGTCGCAGATTCTGATTGCGGGCAAGAAGAAACACCATGGAACAAAGGAAATCCCACCAAGTTCGTGATTTTCTGGTTTTTTGGGGCCAGTTCGGTGCCTGAAGTGAATCCTCTATCGAAATGGCGGGTGCTTGCTCACCCTTGACGAACCACCCTTCTTTGGTTAGGTACTTCCCTCCCCCAAACACACACACACACACACACCTTTTTTGCGGAGTTCATTGTTTAATTGTATGTAAACCTTCATGACTGGTGTTCAAGTGTTCTATATTTTCGGTTGCTCTGGCGAGAGCTGTTTTTCTTTCATGATTCGTCCTCCTTGCTGACTGTTGGTGGGAATCGGGTAATATTTAAGAGATCACTGACATGCTTTGGGAGGTTGGGATGTTTTCGATGTTTGTGTCTTCAGGAGGTTGTTCTAATGGTTTGCTATGAGAATGTTTACACCAACTATATACATTGATGCGTTCGGGGTTTTCTGGTATATTGTGGATTCGGGGGTTTCTGGTATATTGTGGAAGACTATAATAAAAGTGTTGGAAGGAAAAGAATGATCTAGGTTATGTTGGGTTAAACCATTAGCATGTCACGCACTATGGAAACAAATAATCCATATAGCCGACCCCATCTGGTAGGGGGAAAGGCTTAGTTGTTTTTTTTCCTTCTATCCTTGGGTGGTGATTCTGATAGTTTGCTATCGGGTTGTTTACATCAACTAGCTGTAACGAGGAACTGGATAACCTCAAGCAATATAATGTGAACATTGAAAAGGATTTGTGAATGGTCTGCTTGCGAAGCCTTGATTTCTTGTGTACGTCTAACCTCCAATAGTACCAGGCTGCCACCTGCCTTGGCAGTTAAATATTTGGGCGTAGGATTGCCAACCTTTCATCGTAGGGAGGCAGAGAACATGAGGCAGTAGATTGAGGGAGAAAAGACCGATTTGGAATGTTGTTTGTGGATGGTATCCTTGCAGTGAACTTCTCTTTCAAACCACATTTTTAAAACGAGTAGTTGTTTCTGTTAAGACCGGATGCAATGTATATTCCTCGTGGTTGAGGGCACAAGAGGTTGGAATTTTGTCATACTCCAAATTCTTTGTTAGTTTTGTTATTCACATTCAGTTGTTCTAGGTATAGTTCAAAAGTTCAGTCCAGAAGTTGACTTGTCTAGGAGCGACTTATTATTCAGTCAGGCCAAGCTGTTAATGTGGACACATTTTATCAAGTCTGCTTCGTTCACACATAAATAGGTGAAATATAATTACTCTTCAAGAACAAAATGATCTGTTCCTTTTACTTGGTATTGCTATTCTCCATTCATATACATCAATCTGAATATTATTATAGGAATCTCTATATTGGGCCTGATGGATACCAGAACAGATAAGATTTGCAGTGTTTATAGTTTGATTGATATAGAACTCTGCAAAAATTGAAGTGAGCCTAATATACACTACTGTTTTGGAATTGGAATGGAAAAGGAGGTGCAAGAGGATCTTGGAGATTATTGAACTTCTTGATGCCATTTCTTTGTTTAAGTTGCTTATATCTATACAGATGGCATGTTTGTGCAGGTGGAAATGTATGCTTTCCAGTAGTTTTCCCAGCTAGTCATGTTCAGGTTAAGAATTTAAGACTGCAAAAACAATGGTCTCTTAAAGCAGCTCGCTCAAGGAAGAATGCAACACAACCTGAAATCAATGATGTTGAGGAAGGTGTTGCTGCAATTGAGAAATCATCACCCCAAAAAGGGTCTCCAAGACGAGGCAATATGAAGAATGCGGAGGCATCAGAGGTCATTGCAGCTTCAGAAGCGACCACTGAACCTGGATCTGAGAACAGAACACTTGAGAATCAAATATCTATTGCTGTGTCAAAAAGTGATCGGAAGAAAGGTACCACTAACCTATATACATAATGCAAAATAACAATTTGACTTTACCTGAATAAGCATCTTAATAAACCTTCTTGTGATTGACATTCCCTTTTCTCTCTTTTGTTTCCTTACAGCTGCAGCAAAATCTTCTCCTGCTAAAGAAACAGAAAAATCTGCCAAGAAAGTTACTGGAAAGAAGAAGAAGACACAAAGGGCAGTTGTTAGTGAGGAGGAGGGGGATAGTGGCAGGGAGGGGGATCACAGAGAACCAAATTTCAACAGCGACAAAGAGGAAGACCTAAACCTAGGCCTACTTGACAACGAGGATATCAGTACGACATATGGTTGGCCACCTCTTGTTTGCTGCTTTGGAGCAGCTCAGCATGCATTTCTACCATCTGGTAAGCCTTCAAACAGGTTGATAGACCATGTGCTACATGATGCAAAAAAAGATATGTTATGGGCTCCATCAAAGTTTATAAGGGCTCCTGGAGGATCTTCATCTAGTGTTGCAGTTGCACTTGCCAGTATTGGTGGTCGGGTTGAATTCATGGGTAAACTTGGAAATGATGAGTATGGTCAGGGCATGCTGTACTATTTGAATGTGAATGGTGTTCAGACACGATCAGTTTGTATGGATAATTCAAAGTCTACCAGTATGTCGTACATGAAGATCGACAAAGGAAATGCTAGATTGAGTGCCACTTGCAGCAGACCATGTGCAGAAGATTGTCTCTTGGGTTCTGAAATTAACATTGACGTTTTGAAAGAGGTAACGCATTCTTTTTGCTGCAAGAAGTGTATTTGTGCATGTGTGCATTTGTATATTGGTTATATAACTAAAGAAATCCATAAGTCTTTCATCAGTCTTTAAACACGTTTGTGTACCACCTTACATATATCTTACAAGATTGATGTATGTGAATGAGACACCTTTTTTTTCCAATGTTTTTCAAAGAATATCTATATACAGTCCTATCATAAACTTTTTCTAAATCAATAAATACTATGTGAATGTTCTTTTTTACTCTAAAATATTTCATAAGATGGCTCAATAGATGAATAGCCTTAATAGTAGATCTCTTTAGTATTAACGAAAATTGATTCTCTGTTATACTCAATACTAGTCTCAACCTAAGTTCAATAATTTTTTATGTAATTTTATAGTATGATTCATCAACTTAATACCTTGATAATTCACACAATTCTAAATGTTTCTCTTGTTTCTGTATATGGGTATAATAATTGTACTCTTTTTCCATTTCTCAAGCATTTTTTGGTTTCTGCAAAGTGATACTTGTTTTTTCATACTTCTCTGTGAATATTATCGGGTCCTACCGATTTACCAACCTTATAAGTTTAAGAGCCTCTTTGACTTTATTCATTTTAATATGTCGGTATAAATTATGGCTGATATACTCTTCTGAGTTGGTAAACTCTCCCAAGCTAATACTAATACCTATATTTTCGATAGTCATGAAGTTTCTATTATGTTTAATTTTCAGTCTAATTCATTATCCCTTTGCAAGATCATTTTTAATTGTGACCATGCTAATTCCATAAAACCATCTTTTAAGGTGACTTTCACATAATTTACAGAACATTCAACCCATGTGATTTTATTGCTGATAAATTTGTTCAAAGTATGCCACAATTTATATTGCTTCATTCATAAAAATGTCATCTCTATCACTACTCTTTTATGCAGGCACAGATGTTCTATTTCAACTCCTCATGCCTGCTTGGCGAAAGCATGCGATCTACCGCCATGCAAGCCATCAAGATTGCCAAGAAATTTGGTGCATCCATATTCTTTGATTTGAATCTCTCTTTGTTATTATGGGAGTCCTGTGAAGCGACAAAGAAGTTAATTGAACAAGCGTGGAAGCAAGCCAACTTTATTGAGGTGACCAAGCAAGAGCTAGAGTTCTTATGTGGTATTACACCATCGGAGCAGTTTGACACAAAGGACAATGATAAGTCGAAGTTTATATATCACAAGCCAGAACTGATTTCTCCATTGTGGCATGAAAATCTCAAAGTTTTGTTTGTTACAAATGGGACGTCCAAAATACACTACTACACCGATTCATGCAGTGGTGCAGTTGTTGGCATGGAGGATCCACCAATCACTCCTTTTACATGTGACATGTCTGCATCTGGAGATGCAATTGTTGCAGGTACGAGCATTCAGATTTCATGAACTTCTCTATTCTATGGTGATGATTTGGAAGAGGCTTCCACTCCATGTTGTGGAAATAATTTGGAAGAATGCCCCAATCTTCTATGCGATGCGATAGAAAAAACAAAGAACACTTAGTTGAACAAAAAGGTTTGGTGGATGTGTTAACGTCAACCAACATTTATAAAGGTATTTTTCATGTAAGTTCGATAGATGTGCATAACCATCAAGAAAACATGAATTAAGGCCTGGATAGATGTAATAATCCAAAGGTAGACTTAGTAGGAACTGTATTCATCATAGTTTATGTTCCATTTTATTGGTCGGGCTTTCTTGCTAAAAGATGGCAAAGTTAAAACCCAATCTGTAGTACTTGTGCATCCACCAAATTCAAACACCATGCATACTGTTACCTCTCTCTCTCCCTCTTGATACATACACACAACAACAACTAAGCCTTTTCCCATACTAGATGGGGTTGGCTACATGAATTCTTTGTTTCCGCAGATCCCTATCATAATTTGTAGAATCCATGATAAATAAGTCCGACAAAGTTTTATGTTGGCCGTCGGAAGCTTAACACACACACACACACACACACACACACACACACACACATATATATATATATATATATATATATATAGAGAGAGAGAGAGAGAGAGAGAGAGAGAGAGAGAGAGAGAGAGAGAGAGAGAGAGAGAGAGAGAGAGAGAGAGAGAGGTAACAGTAAAACCAGTGTGATTGTTATGACTATTTTGAATACATCCATGAGCTCATAATAGCCAAAGAAGGCTATTATATATATATAGAGAGAGAGAGTGTCCAGCCTTCAAGGCCTTCTTTGGCTATTATGAGCTCATGGATGTATTCAAAATAGTCATAACAATCACACTGGTTTTTTTTTTATGTAAATTCATGATTTTATCAATGATCGAAATTCAAACATTGTGGCCAGACAAAATTCTCAAAAAAGCTGCTTATACGTAGCAATTAGATTATCCAAAACATCATTTTTCACTATCCAACCCATCACATTTCTAGGGCTTCATACCTAGTAGAAAATGGAAAAAGGTTTGTTTTTAATTAGTTTTTGCTACATACAAATGTAGCACTTGTATACATATGAAAAATAAATAGATTCACACACAAGGAATAAGGATGTGGTCTCCATATCCAAAAGTATACAAGTCGAGTATTTATTTTTCTTTCTTTGCTAAACAGATCAGATGCTATAAATATTTAAAAAATCATTCTTTTAGCTTTCAGCTTATAAAATGTGATCTATACATCGGAAAAGGAACTAGTAATTGTCATAGGCTTTTTATTATCCAAGCCAATGAGGCACTTTACGCTATGTTTCTTTGCTAGAGTTCAATACACAGGAGTGCACCATAATCTTGTGTGTGTGTGTGCTTGTGTCAGCTTATTCAGAAACTTCCTGCAAAAGATGCCTTTGAATTAGCTTAACATGTGGAAATATGATCCTCGGAGAGAGAAAGGGCATCTAGGTGTACCTTTCTCTTTACCCTTTAATTGGACCTTGCTATTACATACATTTCCTTATGTTGAATAATCAACAATCAATGAAAAACAATGCTAATCACGCAAAAGAAGAAATTGGAAATCGAGTTCAGCTCCTTTCCTTAACAGACGGCTGACCACTAGGGTTATAATACTACATAAAGGAAAAAGATGACATTGGCCCTAATAAGTGACTCCTAATTTAAAGAACCTTTAAAAAATATTTTAAAGCACTAACTTAATGCTTGTAACGATTGACACATACCCTATTCTAACACTCTCCCTCAAGTTGGGACGAAGATACTTTGAGTTCCCAACTTGCCAAGGAGGCCTTTCCTTTTCTAGAGATTTGGTTAAGAAAGCAACACACCGATCTTTTGATTGTACATATATCATATGAATGATTCCTGATTTTATTGTATCTTTTATGAAGTGACAATCTATTTCAATGTTTTTAGTTCTCATACACCGGATTCATAGCTATTTGAATTGTTGTGTGATTGTCACAATAAAATAAGATTGACTCTTTAGTGTGTGTACCGAGTTCTTATAGTAGAGTTTTAGCTAGATAGCTTCACAAACTCCAAATGCAACCGCCCTATACTTTGTTTCTACTGATGACCTTGCTACTACAATTTATTTTTTACTTTTCCAAGAGACTATGTTACCACCACCATTGTTAGGTACCCTGAGGTAGACCTTCTATCATGAACATATCCTGCCCAATCAACATATGTATATACCTCCACATTTAAATGATCATGAGTTACATACAGTGAGTTACCATACAATATTTATATGAGATTGGCAAAACAGTGCATAAACCAACTTACCATACTTACAACATAGGAGATATCCATCGAGTAATTGCAAGATGTGATCAAAGCCGTTACTACTTAGTTAACGATAAAGAGTGGCAATTAATTCAACAAAGTACCATCTTGAGGAGTAATACCGAGACGTTGGGTTCAAGAGGAGCTGTGTTCGATTTTGCGATCATCGTGAGCCCCGCTTTCGAGAGACAAGATCGAGAAGCATACATAGCACTCGTGAGAGAGAAATAAGCCATCACTAGTATATTTAGAACTTGAAAGCCCGAGAAAGTAACTTAAAGCAAGTCCAAGATCTTTCATCTCAAAATGGTTACATAAGAACCTATTTGAGCTCAATAATGCCAATAGAATCATTGCCGGTAACAATCATATCATCCACATAAAGAGAAGATAACAAGGTATTCATTTTCTATTTTTCTTCGATAAAAAAGCGTAGAATCATACAGTACTTGGAAGATAACCCCAATCGATTGGATAAATAGTCTTTGTGAAATTTAGCAAACCAGGCCGAATGAGGTGCTTGTTTGAGACCATAAAGAGCCTTACGAAGACCAAACCAAACCTTGTCAGCTGGTAGGACAAGTTGTATTCTGGAGAGGAGGGGATCGCATATAAACCTCTTTCTTCTAACTCACCATTAAGGAATGCATTTTTAACATCAAGTTACCAAAGTGTCCACCCTTTATTAGTAGATATACTAATAATGACTCTGATGGTAGTCGGTTTTGCTATTGATGCAAAGTCTCTGTATAGTCTAAACCATAGGCTTTACTGAAACCTTTTGTGACTAACCGTGCTTTGTATCTCTCATTACTGCCATCATCTCTATACTTGATAGTGTAGACCGACTTGCATCCCACTGGTTTTCTTCCCGGAGGTAGTTTCACAATCTCCCATGTGTTGTTTTTCTCCTCTTGGATCTCAGTTTCCATCGCTTCTTTCAAAAATTTAGAGTCTTTCACCTCCTCATAATTCATTGGTACCTGATAAGATCATAATTAAGGGTAAACATCTTAAAGTTGTTTGAAGTATCATGGTAAGGGATGTATTGGGATATAGGATAGGTGTAAGATCTAATTCATTGTCAGTGAGCAATGTGGCAGACTGTTCTAGCACAAAATCAACTAATTGCAGATCGGATAGAAGATCCTCTTCTTGGGGCACGGTAGACTGCACGGTTTCCCTTTGAGTCTCCTTATGCCTTATGCTATACACTTGCAGTTCACGCCTATTCTAATTATCTAGTTCCAATTCTTCTTGTTGTGGTTTAACCTTACTTACTTCTTCTAACCCAAGACTGATAGGCATGGCGAATAAATTTGGATTTTATGTGAGTAATTTCTCCTCCTTGATGTCATAATAGGTGGAATCTTCAACGAAAGTTACATCCATTGACACATGTACTCTCATCCTATTGGGGTCATAACAGACATATCCTTTTGTGTAGAGGAATATCTGAGAAAGATATATTTGATGCCTTTTGAATCTAGTTTATCTCTATGTTTGGAGTGATCAAGAAAATAGCAAATACACCCAAATATTTTGAGAGGAATATTGAACAGTTTCTTGTTGGGCATTAATACCTTAAGTGAGATTATTCCTTATAGTAAGAATGAGGGAATTCTGTCTATAAGGTGGATAACCATCAAAATTGCAGCCCTCCAAAATACCTTAGGAGCGTTATTTTCAATTAGTAGGGCTCTAGCTATCTCTAAAATATGGTGATTTTTTCCGTCTACTACATTTTGCTGAGGTGTGTAAGCACATGTAGTCTGCTGAAATTACCGAGAAACGCAACGAATAATAAACAATATAATATATTGGTAAAAGAAGAAGAGTAACAATGGAGATCAGAGGAGGGGGCAGACCTCTAATGGAAGTCGCCCCCTCTTTCTCTCTCTTTCTTAATCCCAGTAACCTTCAACCCTAATACAGCTATCAATCCTTATATAAGGAGCTGTAAAACGTAAAATAACCAAAATACCCCTAATACAAAAAATTACCAAAATGCCTTTATGGCTTCGGACAATTACAATAATACTCTAAACATCAATTTTACTGTCCTAAGACATTATATGTACTAAAACTGACTCTAAACTCATATTCTTCAACACCCTCCCTTAAGTTGGGAGTGAGATACTTCGAACTCCAAACTTGCCAAAAATCTTCATCTACCTGCAACATTCTTCATCTGTCTTCATCACTGGTTTAATCTTCAACAGCTTCTTTGGCTAAAACATCTTCAACTCAACCTTCCTAGCTGATCATATCAAGCAGCATCTCTGACTGCAATATAAACTTAGCCTTCCTGGCTAATCATCTCAAGCAGCATCTCTGGATGCAACATCAACTCAACCATCCTGGTTGACCATCTCAAGCAACATCTCAGGCTACAATATAAACTTAGCCTTCCTAATTAATCATCTCAATCTCTGGCTGCAACATCAACTCAGTCATCCTGACTAATCATCTCAAGCAGCATCAAGCAGCATCTCTAGCTGCAATATTAACTCAGCCCTCCTGGTTGATCATCTCAAGCAACATCTATGAATGCAACATCAACTCAGCCTTGTTGGGCTGATCATCATCATGACTTTCTTCATCACACGTGCACTAGCAATTTTTTCGAGGCTTTTGTAAAGACAACATGAACAATCAAGAACACATGAGTAACACGCGATCCTTCTATGAGTGTTGGTTGCTCCCTCTCTCTTTCTTCTTCTTCATAAAATGATTTGGCAGCTACACTCAGAAGAATAATGTTTCTTCTACTCTTGAGAAAGCTGATCTTTTGTGATAGGAGGTACTACTCCACCATACACACTTCACACGGCTTTTCCTGCGCCCATTCACATGGTGGTTGCAACCGGTGTGTTGGTTGGGTGCCCTCTCTCTACCACTCAAATAACAGAATACAGACATCTGCTCATACTAGTCGGTCTGCGCTCCTTCACATGGTGACTGCAGCCGCTTTTCAAGCCCTCCTGGCTGTTTACTTCAGCAACCCAAGGTCTTAACTTTCCTGATTCTCGGTAATACTATCACATTCTATATCAACAAATTCTTCTGGCCTCTTCATGATTTAATTTTTCATGCATATGTAGTGAAGAAGACTGATTTTCTGTATTTGTCGTATTTAATTCCATCCGCCCCTTGGTTGTCCATCTTTCGAGCAATCTTCTTTGCTGCAATACTTAGCCTTCTTGGTTTTTCATTTTTAGCAGCTTCATGGCTGCAATAACTCTTCCATTTTGCCTTCATGGCTGTTTTTTTTCAATAACTTTCATAGCTGTAAAATTCTGCAACTTCAATGGCTGCAAATATAATCAGTATTGCAGTCTTCATGACTGTCATCTTCATACAATTGAACATTGGTGCCCCTACACGGCTGCCTTCTCTTTCTTATTTTCTTCATATTGTTTTCTGAATATATCTCTCACTCTTTCAACACAATGGTCTCTGAAAACCACACCCTTCACTGGGATTTTCTTGCTACCTTCAATCTTGACTTGAACATGAACACTCTAATCATGAATTCTAATGAAACTTATGTTCTCAAGTACAGGAAGTGCCTTAGGGTCATAGCCATCCGGATACTCATTCTAATATGTTTTTATAACAATACCAACTCGGCCTCCAATCAAACCAGGCAACCTCTCGGGCAGGACTCACGCAACCTCCTTATATTACTTTGAGAATCCTCATTGTAGATAATTCATGCTGAATTGGCTAAAGGAGTCCGTTAATGAAACAGGACTCATGTTGTTATACAGAGTTCGAACCTACTCTCCAAATCTGCCCCACAGCCACACAAAGTCAGTTACTAGCCCATAGACCTTTTTGAAGTACAACGACACTTCCTTTGCTACTTCATGTGGTAAAGGAATGCACTCAACCAGGTTGCGATAAGGCAATTGTTGTTTCGAAGAATATTACATCTTTCTCTTGTTCTGCAAACATTCTAAGAAGGCACTTTATGAAATTGCGTAGTTCATCCCATATATCATCATCAAGATTCCTTGTGGATGATTCATGCTTTTCGTTCTTTAGACCAATGCTTTTCTTGTCCAAAAAAAAATTCCTTCGTCACTGGAAAAGTATTTGCTCTCAAAGTTGGATAATGAAGTTTCTGAAGTCATCCTTTCTTCTTTTTGATTTAGTTGACATTTCTTTTGCTTTTTTGCTTGAAAATTTACTTTGCTTTTGTCGCTCACCCTTTTTCCCTTTTTCCCTTTTTCCTTTTGCTTCTCTTTCTTTGCTTCCTTTTCGCATAGCTGCTTTCTTCACCCTTGGAACTGTTGCCCTCATCTTCAGAGTGATGCAGAGGAAGAATCAGATGAGATTTCTTCTTCCATTTCAATCCGTGATTCAACTTCTCAAATGACTTCATCTTTAGAGCTCGTGAAGTCAGTTTTCTTGCTTCTCCTCCCACTTTTGCCTCAATTTAGTTGTCGCTTCTTTCCTGAATTGAGTATCAGCCTCAGAATCATTCTTGACATCTTTAATTTGATCACAACAAATAAACTTTACACCAAAAAGCATCCTTCCTTAAACAATCCCAGCAACGTAACATGTATAAACAGGTGCAATGGCATTGATTGTCATTTGACAGAGGGATGTTGCGAGTTCTCATCACAAAGACTGGATTGAGATCCACTAACAAGCAGGAGTATGAGGTCGAGGCAGGCGACCTGCTACTGAAGGGCTTTCATAAATCATACATTAGATTTGGATTGTTGCTCCACTTTCATACGTGTGATTTTATTCACATGCTATAACTAACCACATTCCTTTTTCTGCATTCACTTTCTTTATGCAGATGATGGGTAGCAGTTATCTTCTTTCTTTCCTAAAAAAAATGAGACTTTTCCTTCTTTTTAGAATCATTCTTATCTTGATTTCTTTCCCTTATCATTTCCATCAAATCAGGAAAGTAATGTGTAACTTTTATTTCGAGCATTTGAAATTAAAAAAAAAAGTTACCTTTCTCAAACAATTCAAATATTCCTTTTCAATATTTTGTGGGACCTTCTTTAAAAATCTAGAAAAAATTCAGCCACAATTGTTACCTTTGGGAGCCAGCAACTTCCTTTTTCGTCTTCTTCTACCTTAAGAGGAACTTTACCCTAGGTTGCAAGACCAAACATCGGCCACTTGGGAAGGCAACCCAGCTTAGCTACTCAGAAAATTAATCAAATAAGCCTGAAAAATCAAGCTTCAAATGTTTGCTCACAGACCACAATATGACTTACCAAGGGGGGGTAAGTCCTTCACCTAGCTGAGATAGGTTAATGGGTAGTCTCACATTACCAATTTTCTTCATGGGACAACGGGTAATGCACATATGCATGCATTTGGACAGAATAATCATCCATGAAAAATTAGGAAGGTGATCCCCAAGCCGGTATGTATTTTCCATTTTCAATAGAAACTGAACGTCGTGGGGTAAAGATTGGCACCAAACTCTCATTTCTCTTCTAGGGAAATGAATGCCTCTGGACTTCAAACTCTTGTAAGTCTCCTCAACGATTTTATCAGTTTCACTTTTCCCTTGAAATAGCTCTTTCACCTAGACACTCATAGAGCTCATCCCCTTTGTCATTTTCTTTCAATCTCTAAGCTACTGATCTTTAGTCTCTCACCAAAGGCACTAACTTTATCGATCAATCTGACAAAACTTTCATTTCTGACATTTTCTATTAGCCTTTTAAAAATTACTTTTGGCTTCAAACATCACCCCATTCTTTGCAACCGATGCACTAATCTGTTGAAGGAGAAACCCTGGGTCTTCGTTCATGTCAAATGAAACAACGCCTTGATCTGGCGTTTTCTCTCTATCATACTAGACTTCCTCTTTAGAGAGATAAGTTTTTCCATTAAAAGAAATCTCCCTATAAACCTCAGCCTCTTTTCTAGGACCAGCTTCTCACGTTCACTTCTCAATAAGATCTCTGATATTATGTTGATTTGATGAGAAATAAATCAGAAAATCCAATGAACAAACTCAAGAATCAAAAGTAACTTGAAAGGGCTGGTCGGCATTCTTCATCCTGCCGCCACCAGACACTTTTCCTTTATTCCTTAGTATTGGTTGTGCTGGGTATCTAAAATACAAAATAATCTGTTTTAATGTCTTCAATCAGATCCAACAATATTAACCAATACTTATGTTGTATATGTCTTCCAAACAGATTAGGTGTTGAAGCCAATCTGATTTGTAGCAGGTCACAACTGTCTTGACTATAGACTGAGATTCAGTCCCTCTTGTTTTTATTGAATCGACACATAAGAGATTGAAGCTATGCTGAATGCAATAGGCAGAGAGCCTCGTTCCAACAATATGTCAATCTGTTTTTGTTTGTATTACAAAAAAAACAGGTTTTGAGTGCTGAAAAAACGACTCCACAAAACACTTTTGAAATCTGCTGTTGAAAGGTCACTTTTCGTATCAAACTAACCTTGGAATCTACCTTTGAAACTGAAATCACAATCGCACTTTGCTGCCTTCTCCACGATCAATTTTCCAGGATTTAGGCTCTAATACCATGTTGGAATTACCGAGAAACGCAGCGAATAATAAATAATATAATATATTAATAAAAGAAGAGTAACAATGGAGATCGGAGGAGGGGGCAGACCTCCAATGGAGGTTGGCCCCCCACTTTCTCTCTCTTTCTTAATCCCAGCAACCTTCAACCCTAATACAGCCTATCAACCCTTATATAAGGAGCTGTAAAATGACCAAAATACCCCTAGTATAGAAAATTACCAAAATGCCCTTACGACTTCGGACAATTACAATAATACTCTAAACATCAATTTTACTGTCCCAAGACATTATATGTACTAAAACTGACTCTAAACTCATATTCTTCAACATAGTATGATAAATAATGTCATGGTTTCTGAGATACTGTTTCAAAAAAGTTCTACTGAATTCTCCACCATTATCTTATCTAATATACTTAATAGAACACTCAAACTGAGTTGCCACAAACTTGTGAAATATAGAAAATATAGTTGAAACTTCACTTTTATTGTTCATTAAATAAACCATTGTGAATCTTATACAGTCATACACAAAAGTAACAAAATATTTGTAGCGAGACATATCAACTGCAAGACTCGGACCCCACACATCTAAGTGAACAAGCTCAAATGGGTTTATTTTTCTAGACTCACTACTAGGAAAGTTAGCTCTATAATGCTTAGCTTTCTGACAAGTGTCATAGTCAAGAGACAAATTACCCACATCTAAATTTAAATCAGGAATCACATCTTTTAGTTTTGAAAAAAGATCTTTCAGTTTTTAAAAAGGAAGATGACCCAATCTTTGATGCCAACGTCTAGTTTCCGTGACACTTGCATCCACAATCCCTTTATTCGTGGTCACCCGTAACTAAATTCCATCCAACATATATATTCCGCCATTTTCTCCACCATGCCAAAGGTCCCTTCCTATCCTCCGATCCTGAAAGACAACCATTTTCATCGAATGTGAGCAGACAATCTAATTCTTTAATAATAATATGGAAAGATAAAAGGTTGATAGGGAGTTTAGGAACCAGTAATACTGAGGGGAGACTGCCAATTGATGTTCTCACTTTCCCTTTTCTTTGGATATGAATATGAGAATCATCCGTAAGTTTTACACTACTACCCAATTTCATACATTTATAAGAATTGAAAATATTCTTGTTACCATTCATATGATGTAGCTCCAGAATCAATAATTTAAGAAGTACAAGAAGAGAAACCAGTAGAGTTCATGGCATTAAATCTTGATGCATGAACTAATGAAGCTTATAGGTCTGAAGTGGATTCCTATCCCTCTTTATATTTTTTCAAATCATCTAGTCAATTTAATATTTGA
This sequence comes from Brasenia schreberi, assembly GCA_036023115.1. Taxonomy (NCBI): domain Eukaryota; kingdom Viridiplantae; phylum Streptophyta; class Magnoliopsida; order Nymphaeales; family Cabombaceae; genus Brasenia; species Brasenia schreberi. Next base: position 4,921,213 of record JAYKKT010000090.1, on the reverse strand, counting down.
GAAATCATATTATTTTCTGTATCCACTGAATCTAAGGAGCTCACATGATAGGCTTTATTCTTGAGGTATTTTGGTTTTCCAATAAGATCCCAGCATTGCTCCTTAGTATGTCTCGACTTCCCACAATGGGAGCACTTCAGTTTGTCTTTCTCATAAGAACGTGAGGATCCATGCCTACTCATGGAGGCACTTCCTCTTCCATGACTACTTTCCGGTTGCCCAAGACTTATAAAATTTTGTCTATACTTCCTCCTTCTCTAAGTTCTTCCTAGTCTTCCTCTTGCATAAGCAAAGAATATACTACACCCAAGGATGACATGTTTGCCTTTATATTTTCAAAGTTGATACTCCCCACATCGAATACTTTATTTCTTCTAATTTTGCATTTATATTCTTGACACAATGAGAACAGTCTCCTTCAGTATAATATTGGCATTGATCTCATAGACTTATGAGTTTTACATAGTACTCATTGATATAGCGGCTTCCTTGTCGACACTTCCTGATTTTTGTGTGTATTTTATACTTTTTGCAATATTGATTTTCCTCGAATAAGCATTTGTAACAGTTGTCCAGATTTCACATGTTGTATTTAAGTACATAAATGTGATGCCGATACTTAGTACCAGAGTTAATCAACCACAAGACTGCGATGACATTCTCCTTTCATCATTTTGAATATCTAGGACATGAAGAATGTGGTTGAAAAATATTTCCGGTGATAAATTCTCATTTTTTCCTTGCAATTAGGGTAAATTCAAGTACCATATACCAAACTTTATAATTTTTTTCATCAAATTTAATGGAAGTGAGTTGTACTACATCTATCTTACTGTTACTATCATTTTCTTCTAAACATTGAGTATGATCACCAAAAATTGTACTTTTTCTCTCCATCCACCTATCTAAGGATTCACATCGGTCACCTTGAGATACGCACACACTCTAACTGCCTCGGTATATGTGTCATATGTCAATCTTGCTGTGGATGTTGGTGGATCTTCTGATTTCTATCCGATATGTCAGTTTTATGATAGTTTTTCATACTTTTTTTCAATGATTACGGTTTATACTCAAACCTAACCAAAAAAAAGTTTTTTTTCCGGATGTGTGTGCTTCTCGTGACCCAAAAAAACGTGATTCAACTCTGAGACCATGTTGAATAATAAGAAATGAATGAAAAAACAATGCTAATTACGCAGAAAAGAAATTGAAAATTGGGTTCAACCCCTTTTCTTAACATATGGCTGCCCCTCTCTTTATTTTCTTACTTGTAGTGGTCGGCTGACCACTAGGGTTATAATACAACACATAAAGAAAAAAGACAACATTACCCTTAATAAGTGACTGATAATTTAAAGAACCTTTAAAAATATTTTAAAGCACTAGCTTAATACATTGCCTGTAACGACTAACAAATACTGTATTCTAACACCTTACAAAACCTTATGAAGCTTCCATGGTGATTTTATAAATGTAGGAATATATATGATTTTTACAACTTTTCTGTTTCAGCCATCATGAAGAAGTTTACAGTGCAACCAGAATGCTGTACCGATAAAGGATACTTGCAGCATACGCTCAAGTATGCCATAAACCGGGGAGTCACAGACCAGTGGATAATGGCAAGGATGAGAGGCTTTCCTCCCAAGGAAAGGGTCAGCGAAGGCTTAGCTTCTGAATCAAATGGAAGTAAAAGAAGCATTTCAGAGATGGAATTCAGAACTTTGGAGCCTCAAAGCTCCTAAAGAGGCCCTTCGTGAAGCAGAGGTAGGCTGTCATGATGGACTCATTAGTTCTGAATCTATGGCTTCCAGAATCATTAGATCCCAGATTAAACTCTGTGGTTACAGATAAAGAAACGGTTTCTTATTGGTTTATGTCTGTTTCCATCCCTTGGGGAAAATTTTGCGCTCTTGTACGTCCTTTCATTGTTTTACATGATATAGATAGATGACCCATTCTTCTTCAATTTTGCAGAAGGGTTGCACAATGCTTTTTACTTGTCATTGTCTCTCTTTTTTTAAACTAATTTGTTGTACAATACAATATGATAAATACGTCAGTCTAAACCTTATCATCTTAGGCACCTTCATCATCATTTTCTCATTTATTGGTTGTATCATACCATATCATAAAGTACCATATGATACCACTATAGCTTATCATCAAATCTTGTTCTCTTTTTGGCTTTTTTGGCTTTTCAGTTAAGAAATAGAGTATTATATAATATGCTACGGTATAGGTACCCTACATGATACTAGGTTAGATATGATATTTACATGTGTAAACTTAGATGGTACCAAACAGGGTTGGCTGAAATTCTCGAGAAAAGTGGCTTGATTTGGTCATTTATTAGGCATGCCTTGTTTGAGAAATGAGATGGGGATGATGCATAGGCAGTAAACAAGAAGCAAAAAGGAGGTAGAAACATCTTTCAAAACCCTCCAGCACCATGATCCCCTTGGATGTTGGTCAAGACTCTTGGGTTACCTGTCAAACTTTGTGTTTAATGCAGTTTGAGAGCTCACAAGTAGAAGTTAATCAAGCAAGAGAAGTGTATATGTTGGATATTTATTCGTCATGCTTTGTCAAGTTTCACGTTAGCATTTAAGCAAGTTGCTATGAGATGTGAAAAAATTCTATGTTATGTTAATCAGGTGCCATAAGACAAAATTAACATTATATATATACATACAAACAACAACAACATCTAAGCTTTTTCCCATACTAGATGGTAAGCTACATGGATTCTTTGTTTCCACAGTGTCCTATCATGTGCCATGTTAGCAGTTAACTCACAATAAGCTAGATCATTCTTTATTGTTTCTTTCCAACATTTTTGTGGTTGTTCTCTACCTCTTTTAATACTTTCCAAATTTAGTTTTTCATATATTTTTAAAGGTTTTTCTTTTGATCTTCTTTCTATATGTCCAAACCATCTTAAACGATATTATCTCATTTTATTGTCTATTGGTGTCACTCCTAATTTGTTTCTAATAACCTCATTATGTATATGGTCTTTTCTAGTATGACCATTCATCCATCTCAATATCTTCATTTCGTCGCATACATCTTTTGTACATGTTGATGATTAACACTGCCCAACACTCATAACTATAAAACATAACAGGTCTAATTGATGCTCTATAATATTTACCTTTTAACTTTAATGGTATCTTCTTATCACAAAGAATACCTGATGCTCCTCTCCATTTTAACCAACTAGCATTAATTTTATGCGTAACATCTCCATCAATTCTTCCATTACTCTAAAAAAATTGACCCTAGGTATTTGAAACTTTCCTTTTAGGGGATGCAATGTGTGCCAATTTTAATTTCTATGTCCTCTGAAGTAACCAAATGATCAAAATTACATTCTATATATTATGTCTTTGTTCTACTAAGTCGGAGGTCTTTGCTTTCTAATGCTTCTCTCCATAGTTCTAATTTTCTATTAACTTTTTCCTTAGACTCTTCTACTAACACAATGTCATCTGCAAATAACATACACCAAGGCACTTCATCTTGAATATGTTTTGTTAACTCATCAATCATCATTATAAATAAGTATGGACTTAAAGTTGATCCTTGATGTAACCCAATATTAACTTCAAAAATGTCTGTCATTACTTTATGAGTCCTCACACATGTTTTTGCAGTATCGTACATGTCTCGTATACGGTTAATGTATGTCAATGGGATATCTCTTTTTTCCAAGGTTCTCCAAAGAACCTCCTTTGGTACCTTATCGTAAGCTTTTTCTATATCAATAAATATCATGTGAAGGTCTTTCTTTTTTGCTCTAAAATGTTCCATAAGACGTCTCAAAAGGTGAATCGCTTTAATAGTAGATCTGCCTGACATGAATCCAAATTGGTTCTCTGTTGTATTTGATACTTGTCTTAACCTACGTTCGATAATTCTTTCCCACAATTTCATAGTATGGCTCATTAACTTGATATCTCGATAATTCGCACAATTATGAATGTCTCCCTTGTTCTTATATATGGGTATAAGTATACTTGCTCTCTGTTCCTCAGGCATCTTTTGGTTTCTCCATATTTCATTAAATAGTCTTGTGAGCCAAGTGATTCCTATTTCTCCTAGTATTTTCCAAACTTCTATAGGAATATTGTCTAGTCTTACCGATTTACCACCCTTTATATGTTTAAGAGCCTCTTTGACTTCATTTTTTTGAATACGTCTGTAGAAATTGTGGTTTATATACTTTTTTGATTTGGCTAACTCTCCTAAGTTAATATTAACATCTTTATTTTCATTAAAAAACTTATAAAAATAGTTTTTTCATCTATTTCTTATATCATCATTTGCCACTATAATTTTTTCATCCTCGTCTTTTATGCATCTAACATAATTAAGATCTTTAGTTTTCTTATCTCTAGCTTTAGCTATCATAAAAATATCTCTTTCACCCTTTTTTAAGTTGAGGCTTTTTTATATAAATCCTCCCAAATTTTAGCTTTTGCTTCACTTACGGCTTTTTTCACTTCCTTCTTTGCTTTCTTATAAGGCTCTAAAGTTTCACTAGTTTTCTTAGCATAATGTAATTTGTAACATGCCTTCTTTGATTTTATTTTGTACTACTTAACTCCACCACCAACCTTCTTTTTGTGTCGGTACACTTCACTTAGATTCACCTACCACATCTTTGGCCACTTTCCTTATATGTATAGTCATATTGTTCCATATATCACAAGGTGTACCAACATAATTTCAAGCATCTCCTTGAAAGACTTTTTGTTTAAATATATATTCTTTCTCGCTTTTGAGGTTCCACCATTTAGTCCGAATAACTCGATGCATTCTTTTCTTTTTTGTCCATTTTTTTATTTGTAAATCCATAACTAAATGTCGTTGTTGGGTGGTTAAACTTTCTCCTGGAATTACCTTGCAATCTTTACAACACGCTCTATCTTTTTTTCTACAAATAAAGTAGTCAATTTGTGTTTGTGATAACCCACTCTTATAAGTAATTAAATGTTCATCTCATTTTCTAAAGATTGTATTGATCGTAAAGAGATCAAAGGTTACACCAAAATTTAAAATATCCCTACCTTCTTCATTTATATCCCCAAAACCAAAGTTTCCATGAATACCTTGATATCCTAATGCATGTCCATTTAAGTCTCTTCACTGACATGTCCATTTAAGTCTCTTCCTAAACAAATCATCTTCCTTTGTGGAATCCTTTGAATCATCTTATCCAACTCTTTCCAAAAAGCTATTTTTATACTATCTTTTAATCCTACTTTGGGTGCGCAAGCACAAACTATATTCAAAACCTCTACTCCAAACATTAATTTCAACATCATGATTCGGTCATCATATGGTTGTATGTCTACTACACTATCCTTTAAATCTTTATTTTTGATAATACCAACTTCGTTTCAAGCCTTTTCTTTACCTATGTACCATAATTTAAAACTTATATCCTCTATCTCTGCTTTTTCTTCAACACATTTTGTCTCTTGTAAACATAGAATATGTATCTTTCTTCGAATCATAGTATCAACCACCTTCATTAGCTTATCGAATAATATTCCGATATTCGAAGAACCAATACAAATCTTATTATGTAGTAATGGCTTTCTTACCCCGCATTAGTCCATATTGAAAATGCGGAGACCCTCTGTGTAAATTATTCACTACCAGGTAGGCTTGTTCACTCTTACCAGGTAGGATATATGGTGCTTTGTACTTTGACACCATTGTTCTTGCTCCCTTGTCTTGTTTGTATTTAATTCAAACAACTAGAATATCTTTAATTATTTCCCTCAAACACTTCCCCAGCCTTCTTCTACCTCTTTTGAAGTGTTCACTTCTAATTTCTCACTTCTGACACGAACTCAATATAAAAAAGACTTCTTATATGTTCTTCTTGCTGAAAAGTTGATATGGACAATAAAAACATATTCGTTTTATCATCATCAACCTATGCACTCACACAACAGACATCATGCATAGGCTACATTGCAAAACAGTTCTTAACAAATATCATAAACAACTTAACATTTATCAAAGCAGTAGCAAAACATATAAAACATGCATATCAAAAACAATGCCGAACAACCTTAGCATGATCCTACACGTAAAACTATATCCCCTATCAAAATTGGTACGTAGATCTAAATCCAAGTCTATCTCAAGAGCCATACCCATGTAAGTACCTCCAAGTGATCTCATTTAATACCTATTTAATCATAAGATCCAAATTAGGATATAGTTTATTGAATAACAAGACTAGCACTTAAAACCACGTGCAAAATCGAGTCCAAACAATTCCAAAATCCTCAAAATATTCCAACTGCATCCCATTAAAGACACCTGGATCCAAATTTCTCTACTAAAGTGACTTTAATTTAATCACCGAATAGCAATAAAATCATAACAATATTAACATACATTCTTCTACGAGGAGGATTCAGATCTGAAAACTGTACATAACGGCTTGGATCCATACTAACTCAACCCAGATCCAGACCTTCCTTGACTGAACCAGTTTGGCCTGTCTCTGACGTGAACTGCTCGATACATGACCTGAACCTAGAGATGTCAATAAGGGCCAGGCAATGCTGGCCCAGCCGCAGCCCGGGCCCTTGTGAGCCGGTCCGGACCAGCCCTATATATATATATATATAGAGAGAGAGAGAGTTATAAATATACATATCTAGTGTATATATAGAGAGAGTTATAAATATACATATCTAGTGTATATAGAGAGAGGGCTTAGTCCATGCTCAATTCTCATACATGTTCAATCTTCTTCAAAACAGTTTTTATTGTTCGATCACCACGATCAATGATAGAGATTTGAATCTCAAGAAAACAAGTATATTGTTATACTTTTCATACTTGCATTTAATTCTCAATTGTATACTTTACTTTTTCATTTAAAATCTCTATCGTTGATCACCACGATTGAACGATGAAGATGTTTGAAGAGATTTAATCATGTATTAGATTGAATAAAAATCACAATCTTTCTCTCTCTCTCTCTCTCTCTCTCTATATATATATATATATATATATATATATATATATATATATATATATATATATATATATATATATATATATATATATAAGAAAACCGAGAGTTGCTAGACCCCCTCTCGTACCATACTTTACTAGATCAATGCTATTTAATACATATGGGTATATTAAATGGGACGCGGGATGGATATCTTGATTACAACGGTATGGTTGTTCATAAAGAGAGTGGTGATGATCAAGCAATGTCTTGTAGCTCTCTCTCTCTCTTTATATTTATTTGGGAGTTGCTAGACACCCTATCGTGTCTACATGTTGCACATCAACATTGACATAAAGATTGATGCTATTTAATGTATGCGGGATGAACACCTTGATCACCACTATATGATTGATCACACAGATGGTTGGTAATGATCAAACATCTCTCTTCATATATATATATATATATATATGTATATATATATATATATATATATATATATGCATCTCTGGCCTTATGGGCTAGCTCCCGTCGACCTCTAGGGCCGCATGGCCCTGTTCCAAAAACGAGTCAGAAATTCAGGCCCAACCCGGCATTTTTCCTGAGCCGGATCAGGCCCATTTCGACGTCTCTACAGGGTACAGACTACTTGACCCCAAATATCTTCCCAACAACGTTTCAGCTGACGGTTCCGTTATTTCTCCGTTACGTCTAGCGGTTAAGGCCGAGCCATGTCCCAACTTTCTCCAACCAATGGCCGCTGGAACTTTGCCGAAGGACCATAGGAAAAGAGGGGCTTTCTTTCCCTCTTATAAAACTCGTCGGGAGAAGGCCAATTCAGCCGGCTATCGTTCCAGGTCCAATCCTAACTCACTTGTCAGTGGCCTCGAATGATCTGGATCGTCCATCTTCTTTCGTCATCTTTTCATTTTAAGCAAGAGGTGTTTCCTTTGTTTTGCAACCATAAATATAAAAATTTCTTCAACATATTTTTAGCATTATTTTACTGAGAAATAAAGACTCCAATTTCTTGTCGATAAATTTCATATTAAGAAAATAATATAATAGTCCAAAATCACTCATCTCATATCCACTCATCACTTCCAATAAAAATCATATCATCGATATTGGTTGCAATCTTAAGAATATGCACACCTTGTTTCTTCACACAAAGAGTTTCACTTGCTTTTGCTTTTGATAAATTCATGAACTTCAAAGTAGTTGTTAACTATACTACCATTAGTGAGGTGCTTGTTTCAGTTCATACAAAGCTTTATCGAGTTTGTAAACTTTATATTCTTCTCATTTAATACAAATTCATACAGTTGCGCATATATCTCTTCTTCTACTTTCATTGAAAAGGTTGATTTCACATCTTATTGGTACAATAACCAACCTTTTCGGGTAACTAGTGTAATAAGAGTATGAATTGTGTCATTGTGAGATATGGTGTAAAAGTCTCATCATAATCAATGCCCGGTTGTTTTGAAATATCCTTTTGCCACTAAGTTTGCCTTGTGCTTCGACACAAAACCTTTTTGAATAACTAGTGTAATAAGAATATGAATTGTCATCGTGAGATAAGGTGTAAAAGTCTCATCGTAATCAATGTAATATGATGTAAAAGTTTCATCATAATCAATGCCCGGTTGTTAAATATCCTTTTGCTACTAGTTTTGCCTTGCGCTTTAGCACATAACGGTATGTCTTATGCATCATTTTAAAGATCCACCCGACCCAAATAATTTCTCTATCTTTTGGCTTGTTATCAAGCTCCCATGTCTTATTTTTCCTATAACTTACCGTTCTTTTGTCTTATTTTTCCTATAACTTACCGTTCTTTTGTGGCTTTCCTCCACGATGGTTGCTTCAAAAGTTTCGTGTTCAACCAGGAGTCTCATAGATTTCAGCAAGCCTTTTCATTCTTTTTGGTGTAGATCTTAGACTTGATAAACTAAAACCGATCCATTACTTATTAGAGCATGTAAGCGAAGCTAGTTCGGGTAAGAAAAGTACGGACAGGGTGGCAATTTGGGTTTACAGGTTGTGATAATGTCAGAACAGGCTAACGGCCAACCAGCAGGACTTAAGTTTTTGTGTTAAATATGTTGAGTGGATAGAAGAACCTGTTTCTTTCATTTTCAAGTTTCATGTTGTGTTCGTGTTAAAAGCAGGACATCCTAAATATAAGCCGATTTTTTAAAAGTTTCCTTCTGCCGGTTTTGTTCTGCGATCGATTTCATGTCTTCCTGTCTCATGAAATTCTTCCTAATGTTATTTTTGGGTGGAGGATGGATTTGTGTTACTTTTCAGGTCGAGTCAGGTACTTGGGTTACATTTGCCGTGGCCCATTCTACTGCTTGAACTGTCGGCCGCCACCATCAGCTTCCTTCCTCTAATACATTTGCTTCTTTCCAACACTAGCGGTGGTTACAATTAATGGTGTCCACCACCCTACGATCAACAAGATACATGTTGGTTGATATATAGAATTAATGTTTCTTTCATTTTCAAGTTTCATGTTGTGTTCGTGTTAAAAGCAGAGAAAGGTTGTTGAAGGTGGTAAATTGTGAAATGTGGTGGAACAAGCCATTAGACACCACTATTCGTTGCACATGCACCACTTCTCATATATATATATATATATATATACTATTTTAAAACTATCTTTCATCACTGAAAATCATTATCAAAATCATTTATATATAAATATTTAAAATTTTAAAGTAGTTTTGGTGATTATTTTTACTGATAAAAAAAAAGAGAAGACAGATGAGAACAACAATTAGTGATTGAAGCGATCAAACCATATAATATAGAGAGTTTGAGCATAGACCCCACATTCTTTCTTTATATATATATATATATATATATGTATATATATATATATATATATATATATATGTGTGTGTGTGTGTGTGTGTGTGTGTGTGTGTATGAGTTTTCACGTGCGCAAGTGCATGAGTGGACCTATTGATGGACCTATTCATGGGCAAGGGTCAACCAGTTTGGTTGCCTCCAAAAGAAAAAAAAGAATTGTTAAAATTCTATACCAGTAATCTGAATTTTTTTGCAAAATTATATAGGCCGTGTTACCTGAATTTCAACTTTTGCCCTTATGTTCTTTTATATTTTGGTGCACTTTTTACCCAACCGTATGGGATAGCGATCTATCTAATAACGATGGAATATATATTCTGCCCAACCCCCAAGACATATTTGTTATTCAATAATAATTAAACCTATTATATTGAATAGTTCTAAGTGTTGGGTAATTAATTAATATGTATAAATGATGTATATGGTAAAACTCAAGATATTGAGATAGATGAATGATCACACAAGAAATATCATATACATAATGAATTTAATAGAAACAAATTGAGTGTGACATAAATAAATAATAAATGAGAGAAAATAGTTTGAACACGTAGAAAGACAATCAAAAGAAGCTATGCTAAAGGTATGATAAACTAGATTGTAAGAATCTTAGAAGAAGAAGATTATAAAAGTGTTAAAAGAAAACCATAAAAAAATATCTAACTTATATTGAGTTAATTGTTAGCATGATAGTGATCATGCTTTTTAAAAATAAAGAATTCTTGTAGTCAATCATATTTGGTATGAAAAAAGGCTTAGTTGTTGTTATATATATATGTGTGTGTGTGTGTGTGTGCTCATACGCATGTGTCTCTCCTTATCAATCTACCACTGATAGAATATGGAAAAGAAAACTGAAATGGGGATACCCGTCTTAAATGGTATTTCTTGTGCTTTTTAAAATTTTAATTATCGTCCTAAACACGTGTGAAATGTTTTAAATATGTCACGATATTCTGGTTGCCGTTTTTTTACCATTTAAAAGTTAAAAATGTTCTCACCATGGTGCCTCAGATTTATGTACCAGTAACCAGCCTACCCATGGTTGGTCGCCAAAACGGCCACTCACTCATTCGGAGATTCCGGACAATACCATCTAAGATCAGCTGCTCTTTTGCAATTTTAGTAAACCACTGCAGTGTTCCGGAAAAAGGAAAACAAATGAAGGAGGTGGCGATGGCGGAAGGTGAAGACCGAGACGGTGGGAGTGGGTGGGAGAGTACGAACCCTGATATACTTGCGTTGATATTCATGAAGCTACAACTCAAGAAGATGGCCGGCGTCGTGCCTCAGGTTTGCCGTTCATGGCGAGACGTCGTGAGGGGGCCTTACTGTTGGAGCTTCATCGACGTCGAAGATTGGTGTCGCTGCGTCAACAAGTCCTTCCGCATCAACACCTTGCTCAATGACCTGCTCCATCGCACCTGCGGCTACCTCCGTTCCCTCTCCGCATACTGCCTCTCGAGCGACCGCACCTTCGCCAACATCGCCATCAAGCATTCATTGACCATTCCCATTCTCTTCGCATTCGTCCGGCAGGATCTTACGTCCTGTGTTTGAATGAAACTCATTCTCAGTAGAGTCTCATGGTTGGACTTGATTCAAACATTATAATTTGGAATCTCTCTGTTTGTTTGTTCAGTTTTGCCATGGTTTAGTTTTCGCTTGAACCATCATCCATTTGTTTATTTTCATATGTTTGGATTTCTTTTTAATCGTGACTGTTTCGTTAATCTTTCGAATCTTCTGTTTGGATTTCCCACTGTGGGAATTTGAATATTCTCAACAGTGGAACAGGCATTGATGCCGTAACTTAGACTATATGAGAATGAGTGCGTTCTCGAGAGCTCTTAGTATTAACAGTTCTTGTTTTAGTGGATTCCTAAGAACTTGTCCAGAGACACCATCATATTGGTTTGAAGACAGTTCTTGTATGTTTTTAGTATTAACAACGTGGGAATTGGTTCTGGAATTTTCTTAGTATTAGCAACTCCTGTTCGTTTACTGAATCATGTGCTCTATTGCAATGTGTATGTGGGTATGTCTGAGCACGCTTATCTGTGTATATGTTTTGATTGAGTTGCTCCTTTTTCTCATCGTTAGCCGAGATTGTGGGACTTAACATAGAATCCAGCGGGATTGCAGAGGTTGGCAGGCACTGCCGATCCCTCGTCTACTTAAAGCGCAACATGCCACCATTCCGTAGTAACTCCGTTCCGCCGGAGGATGGGGAGGCCCTTGCTGTGGCCTCGACTATGCCTAACTTGAAGTGGCTTGGGATGGTGTTTGGGAGGTTTGACGATGCTGAACTTGAAGCCATCTTGGTGGGTTGCCTTGCACTCACACATCTTGACATATCTGGGTGCTGGAATGTGATGTTTTACGGTGATTTGCTGGAGCACTGCGAGAAGATTCAGGAGTTTATGTATCCAGAATTTGTTTTGGATGAAGAGGATGACCATGATGATGATCATGAGGAGTTCGAGGATGACATTGAGAGTGAAGATGACTAAAATGAATCTAGTGGACTACGGGATGGGATAAGAGGTTTTGGTTGAATTGATATTTGTTGAAGGGTTTTGTTTGCCGATCTCTTTTGTTTGTTTGATCGGTAAATTAGGCAAGTTATGATATAGTCCTTTTTTCTCATGCGAAGTGATGCTGTATAGGGAACTAAGAATTGTGTAGGGTGAAAGGTTTAAGAAGTTACCCTTGTTACACGTGCAAATATAAATGAATACAGAAAAAGGAAAATGTAGCAATTTAAAGTTTACATTTGAGCATGAATTACCGTTTACAATATAAGCAATTTGAATCTCTTTTCTCTATTATTGCCGATTGTTTGTTTCTTCTCAAATATTGAACTGATTTTAATTGCATCGGGATGCTTGCATAAAACTTTTGAGCCTCCTATATCTCTAATTGCTTTTGCTGACAGCTCTTTTTGGTCTAGAATACTCATTTATTCTTAGAAGTGGCATTTTGTTTGTTATATAAATGTTCAGGCATGATATTTTATTATATCAGGTTTTGGTTCAGTTGGAGGTCAATATGGTTGTTCAATGTAAAGTAAGAGAATCATAGAATCCAACCAGTCAAAGTCTGCATGCAACCAAACATGTAGAAGCCTCTACATGTGGGTGGACACAGAGTGAGGGAGAGAGGGAGAGAGATGCTTTATATTTCAAAACTATTGGTATTTTTGTTTCTAGATAAGTGTTGATTCTCTAGTTTTTCAAATTTATTAGACCGTATTGTATAAGCAAGCAATCTATGTGTTTTTGTGCTTTATGTTCTTGCATTCCTGTCTTTGGTTCAGATCACAATCACGCACTACACTGCTACATTTTGGCTTGTTCTGTTTACAGATACTGAATGTAGATTTGTAGCTTTGCATAGGTTGTTTCAACCCCCCCTTAAAGATGTTCCTTTGTTTTCTTAGTCGAAAAAGGAAGAAAGGAAATCTAAGTGTATAGGATTATACGCCCAATTTATATATTATACATTTTGGTGAACTGATACATAGGTATAGAAGGTAACCAACTTCTTGTCTGTTTAGGATCGTCATCCATTAAATTTTGGGTTGAATACTTATTAGCTGGTAAACTGGATTTATGAAACATGCAATTTCAGGTGTTGAATTCTCAACATTCAATGTTTTCCCTGATCCTCACAAATACATCTCTACATCTTTAACTTTCGACATGTTTGTCTTATTCATTGATTAACTTTCTCAATGACATTCTTCTGAAGTATCTTTCAGATTGAAAAGGAGAACAACGTGGATATCTGGTATATTTGGTTCATGCACTGTATACTTTGTATTGAGACCGTTATGGATTGATTGGACAGTCGAAAGGAACTTTTGGTTTTCTTATTATATTACCATCTTAAGGCACAAGTCTCCTACATCCTACATTGATATAATTGAGAATTGAAAACTCTGACCTGCTTATGATATTCATGGCTACAGATACATGGACTCAGTCCTCGCCAACAAGCAACTTTTTGTATTTGGAATCTGTGGGAGATCTTTAGATCAACACACTGGGCACATGAAAATTTCTACAATTGTTCTGTATTCCTGTTATGTGCTCGAGTAAAATGATCATTGCACTAGTCTGTCATCTTTCCTTGAAGTAAGAGCAACCATTGCAGCATTTTCAATGTTGTTAGTGTACATCTTATATTTGGATATCCACTGCTAATGCATTCTGATATGAAAATGGAGATTGATTGATTAATCTTAATAGTTCTAGTAGCACATCTATTTCATCTTGACAACTCCTAAGTGACATGGAGACCTTACTTGCAAGGGAACATCTGTAGGCCACCAATTATGCTTATTACTCATAAAGAAGAAATTTAAGCATCTTACAGGTTTTCCATAAACTGAGTGTTATGTGAATGTCCCATGTTAAATGTGACAGTATTACCTCACATAGACATGGTGGTTTCAAACCGCCGGTTTGGGTTCTCCTGGAACCAGGGACGGAGCTGGTTCTGGTTTGAGTCTTGAATGATTCAGAACTGGAAAAGATATTGACATTTTTTAATTTTTTAAAGAAAAAATGCAAAACCAGCATTTGAAACCATCCAGCTTTGGCCGGGTTCTCGTTCCACTGGAACCAGAACAAAATGAGGTGGTTTCCAGTTTTAGAATCGGTTCTGGGTATTGTTTGATCGGTTCCAGTTCCAGTCGGTTCCTACCCCAGTTCAGTTCTGGTTGAAACCGTTGAACCGGTTCCCATCCTGTCATGTCTAAACACACACATGAAAATTCATCCTGAACATAACCATCACTTGGTGCAATGGACTCGTTGATCTGGGGAACCACTAATTTCTGCAAAAGTTGTGGATATCTGACCCAGATCCAGTTCTGGATTGTAATACCAAAACCGTAGGTTGAGGCATCAGAAAGACTGCTAGTAATGCATCTCAGCATTTTGGATCAAATCTAATTCTCTATGATTGGACTAAACCTAATTCTTCTACTGCAAAATCCAATCATTTAGGCCATTTCCAGCATCAACATATAAAGCAAAGTTTGCTTAGCTCGTCAACACGAAGAGACGCCTTCTTGAAATCCATCAGGAAAATCACGAGACCCAAAACTCATCTCTTCCATGAATTCAGCCATGGTTTGACACAACCTTGCTGACATGGAATCCATTTTTGAACAGCATAATGATTTGATTTCTTCCAGGAATCGAAGAGAGCACAAGATAAACATGCATGGAATTAATGGATTATCTTGGAAGCAGCCCAATTGTGCAGCAATTTCATGTTATAAATCGTGTTTTGTATTATTTCATGTCGATGTCGACACGAGATAAAACCTGGTCTCAACCACCTTTTTTGTCACTTTGGAAGGGCATGTACATGGACTTTTTGAGTCGGTATTATTGTTGGGCTCTCGCATGGTGTCTGAAATTTCATGTTTTGGGTTGTGTTCATGTCGAGAACAGGTCGAACCCAAACATGATCCAAATTATCTCGTCTAACTTATGGTGAACGCAACAATAGGCTTTTCAGGTCTCGTTCACTTTAAAGCAGGTAAGAAACAAGGGCAGTGATCCTTTGATGAAAAGCTGTCCAAGACACATCGGATGCCGTTGATCTTCAAGATAGATGACACTAGAATACTTGGATGTTGTTGATCTTTGATGCCTACAAACAACAACTAAGCCTTTTTCTCATACTAGATGGGGTCAGCCACATGGATTCTTTGTTTTCACATTACATAATCTTTAAAATTCATGATAAATAAATCCAACAAAGTTTTACGCTAGGGGTGAGAAGCTTAACCTCAACCATACAAGTAAAACCATACATGATAGGAATTGGACGGACGAAAATCACTTCTACCAAAAGCAAAAAGGCAAGTTTCAGGGCATAAGAGTGGATCCACTATGTAGTTTTTATTTCAGAATACATGGATTCTCACATTTTAAAGAACTTGTTCCACACAGTAGGGTGCTTAGATTGGATTCCTTCATTCTTGCCGGGGAGAGTGATCTCATTTAAGAGATCAACAAATGTTTTAGGGTGTGTTTGATTCATGCTGCCAGGCTTTCGGTACTAGGACTGCAAGTCTAGAACCATATGAGCTTGGAGAACCACGATTCTGAGCAATCATGGTTGTGTTTTGATCCGCAAGTGGTATTGATATTTGTGTTTTCATGCGAGATAGGGCAGTAACACAAGAGAAAAGGGGGCACTTAGGTTTTCGTGTGAAGACTATGGGTATGATCCTTAATACTCACATAGTGTCGATGTTTCTTTACTTAAATTGAGTCTATAGAACCATATGTTTATATCGAAGATGGGTTTCACATTTGATGATAATGAAACATTGAACAATGAGCACCGAAAATCGAGGTTCAATTCCCATAGAAGGTTTTATCAAACAAACCCTTAAACATCAATATAAATCAAAAGTTCGCTTTATTAGAAGCTTGCTTTAAAAACATGAGCTTTTTTATATGCATCTTCATGGGTGTCTCACTTTTGTCATACTTTGGTTATCATCTGCTTTTCCAGTATCTAGCATATTCAATGTGTATTGGATATTATGTTAGCAGCTAAAGGTATTGGTATCCAACACCTCAACTAAAACAACAAAGACGAAAGTTCAATATATTGGCAAACAGGTTGATCAAGAAAACAGAGTTGATATATGCTGTATCCTGAAGAAAGATAATTTAAATATGTAAGTTCGTGTTTTGACCAAAAAAAGAGGATTAATAAAGATGTCTAGCACGTACCAATTAAATCAAGAGGTTAATGTAATAAAATTGTATTAAGACTAATCATGTTTTTGCTCGTAAGTATAGAGAGTGTGTGAGTTGTTAGACAACCTCTCATGCTAGATATTGCTTGATCATCACCATCGTGATTAAGGTGCTCATTCTTTGATGTAGTCACGTACATTAAATGATATCAATTCTTATGTTGATGTTGATAAATGGCTCAATCTACATCATTCATGTGATCATACAAACAACGCACGATCTTCTAGTAGAATATGGTTTGAAAATGGTATTTAATAACTTTCATCTCTCTTTATATATATATATATATATATATATATATATATAATGTTGTTTGATCAAACATTTTTATGATTCAATCTTTGACATTGACGGTAGAGATTTAAATAAAATAATTTTTTGTACTTTATATTCTATATTTAATAATTTGTGTATATATAAAGAGAGATAATTTCTTCAAAAATAATGATATTATTTGATGCATAATCTTGCATAAATATTTTTATTGTTCAATTTTTGAGATGGATGATGAAAATTTGAATAAAATATAAATCTCAAAGAGATTTGAATAAAATACACTGTTGCATTTTTGTATTTACATTTAATAAACTACATGCATTAAATACAAACTGAATCAAATTATATATAAGATATGGAAACTATTCGTGATTCGTGATGATAGAAATTTCTCTTAACCCAGTAATACCTATTCAAATTTCAAGCAGCGGGGTGTTTAAGTAATCCGCGTTGCTCACATTATTCCGGTCGAGTGGGGAATCTTTGTTGGGGCCATCTTTGTTCACAGCCGTTCTTTTGGCATCAATCTCACTTGTGGAGGGCCTAATGATAACTTCTCCACTCTCGCTTTCTCACTCACTACTCCCCATCCATCGCTCCGGTTGGTAATCCAGAGAAGAAGCATCTCTTTCTTCTGTCTCTCTCCCCACTTCATTGTTCCTTACGGAGAATTAGGTACTACCATTCACTACTCTCTCTCGATCACTCTTATTTTGCTGAAAAATGACATATGGGGTGTTGGAACTTTGTTTTCATCCTGGAAAGGTCGTCCTTTTTAGGTGCATTACCTGTGGTTTTGGTATCTGGATTTCTCTCTGATAGATTTGGGGTTTATCGTCTAGATCATGATAGGGGATTTCGTTTTTTCTTGTTGGTTCCTTCCCTTCTTTCGCTTTCCTAGTATCCTGATGCTTTTCTTGATGGTCGTGATAATATTCTTTTGGTGATGATCTTCTTCGATGTTAGGGTTGTGCTTATTTGGAAGGGTTTGGATCTGGTGGTTCTTGAGAAGAGTCTTTTGTGCTGGAAGTTGGAATTTTTTTCTCCAAAATCTGAATACGCATCATTGCTCTTTCTTCTGGTACTATTTTATAGGTTGAGCACAAGTAAACCGAGGAATGCTGGTTTTTTAAGACTTACAGATCGCTTCTTTTAGTTACCGGTTGTCGGAAATCAGGTCTTCTCATAACTGTTCATGTATCTTTAAAAGTAGGATTCTGTTTATCAGTCTTACCTTTTCAGACTGTTGGTACTGAGTGAAAACTTCTGGCCCAATATCTAAGTTGCCTTTGTTGGATAAGATTTGTCAAAAGTGGAATTTCGTTAAATAAAAAATCGGTTAGACTATCCTTTTGAATCCATAAACTCATATCAGTTCTATGTGAGGAGAAATCCGTGTGAGGGAAAATATTATATGGGGAACTTCATGAGGATAAGTGGTATATCCATGATCTCGCAATTAGACTGTTGGGATTTAACAGAGAGCATACATTGAATGTTTTCCGTTCATGTCTTCTTAGGCAGTTGTATTTTGTGTACGGTTTTCTCTTCTGCTGGTCTGCATTGTTGTGCTGCTTGTTCTTTTGTAGTCTCCATTAGCTATTTGAGGTTCTCATGTGCACCTTTTTTGGGTATTGTGAACCTTTGATTGAACACTATTGACATTTTGTCTAATAGTGGTTGCATGCTTTACAATAAGATGCATAACCTGGTATGATATTGGGGAAGGCTTTGTTTGCACTGAAATTTCATTTTTCTATGTCCCGAGACACATCAATGAGAAACTTCAGTCAAAAGTGGTTACAATAGTTCAACTTATTCTGGAATTCCCTAATAGTGGTTGCATGCTTTACAATAAGATGCATAACCTGGTATGATATTGGGGAATTCCGGATGAAGTTGAACTATTGTAAAGGTAAGTAGAGGAACTATATAATAACCAGATATTTCCTCAATGAGCATGTAATAGACTTCAGGAAGGACCAACAAAACCGAGCCCTTTCCCACATTTTGAGAGACTTCAGGAAGGACAATAAGGGAATCTATGTTGCTCGCATGTAGTAGTTATGGTAGAATTCAAGAGGTGGTAAATTTAACTGATAGTGCTGAGACAAGATAGATTTGTCAAAACATGACTTTTAAGGTGCTAGTGATATTTATTGCAAATGGTTAGAATTTTTTATTCATGATTCACAAATCCAAAGACGGAATGCTTCTATAATTTCTCATCATAGCTGATCATGGCCTTGAATATTTGATACTTCCAGTAAGTCATATCAAATGAATCTGGATCGTCAGTTGGCAGCTTGGCACTCATTTTGGTTACCCAAAAATGGATAAAGTTACCAGATGGGACTCATCTTGCTACTCATTAGGAGTTTGTGGGGTGGGATTTGAAAAATTGGACTCAATCTTGTAGTTCGGCAAAGTAAGCATGGTAAGTTCATTAGCCATCAAGCCCTATGAGAAGCTTGAGCCGGATGCATTAGTATCCTGAAAGACCAATCTCTCGTGTTCTGCATTTCAGCTTTCTTCCTGATTTTGAACATACTAACATATACCCAGCATGGTGCCAGTTGGAAAATTATGTAATTTTCTTGTCTCTTTGTCCATCTTCGTTGTAGCTCATCTTTCTGTTACATTTCTACACGTGGTTTCTTTGGGCTGGCATGTTTCATTGTTGCCCAAAACCATTTTATTAGGTGATAGACCTATAGAGCTTAATGCATTGATTGATTTGATGTCAATTTCATTTATCTGTCCTGTAGTTCTTGTGGTGCTGTATCTTTTCAGTTGTGGACTCTGTTTTTTTATCAATCTTTGCCAGCTTGTGAATGCAGTGAAGCAAAATTGCAAAAGCAATTTGCACATCCTTGAGCACACTCGGTTTGCAGGAATAGGTAGAGTTTAAAAGAAAATGGTTTCTGGTATTAGATAAACGTATCTGATTACCGGTGTATGAGTGCTGGTTTGTTGTACCTTCACTTCACATCTATAGCTTATCGCTGGTTGCAAGCAAAGACATTAGTTTTTCAGCTGTTTGTAAAGATAGTAATGACAGTGATTTTGGTAAAGCTGGTAATAGTCTCTCTATCTTTTCTTTTTAGTTGGAAATGTACTTTGGCTGAACTTCTTTCAGTCTTGTTATGTTGCTCTTTTAGCCGGAGTCTTTGATGTTGGGCTTTGTGACGAGAGTCTAGCTCTTTGTTATTCCCAATTGAGTGGTCTCCAGGTATTCAACTAGAGGATGGTTGCCCCATTGATCCCTTGACGGCCTTAAAATGTTAAAGGCCATCTGTATGGTAATGCTGATTGTACTGAGGAAATCTTAGACCAAAGCTTGCATAATGAATCGGGTCAGATTGGTTGATGTTGGCTGCTCGTTTAATTGATAGATGTGGCATCTTCTGCTATGTTAGATGTGGCTTCTGATGCTATTGTTAACTGACATCCGCAGCCTGGTTTAGCTTATTGTTGAAGATGTTGAATAATATCGGATCCTGGATGTTGGATCCATTCTCTTTATTTTTTGGTCCAATTATTAAGTATACTTAAGTAAGAGCATATTATTCCTTTTAAGTTATAAGAGGTCTATAAGTATCTGGCTTTAGTTTAGGGTTTAGAGTGGGAGAAAAGCAACAACAGCCGTGAAGGTTGCCGAGACACACATGTGGTTGTGTGTGCTGTTCCAAGATAAAAGTTATAATTTTCTTTTGTTTTTGTTACTTCATAGCCTTGTGTTTTTCTATAAGTTTGAACATAAGAAACAAGGGCACATGTTTCGAGACAAGTCTACATTCATCTCGAGGTAACCCAAATTTCTGTCAATATGAAAATATTGATCTTGAGAGGGAGAATCACAGATTTAATGATTGAAATCAACAGAGGATACATGAAATATGAGGCAGTTGTACACACATCTCGAGGTGGTCTTTAAAAAATCAAGATCTTTGTTCCAAGGGGAGAATCCTTATTTCTAGACTGAAATCAACATAAGCAACAGCCAATTGATCATGGAAAAAAGTGTAGATAATATTTTTGGAGAAAAGCAAGAGAAGATTAAAAATATTCAAATTACTAATATACGATTTGATGAAACAAAATATCAATTATGGGCCACATATGTGGAATTGGCCTTAGAAGGTCGTGAAAAATGGGAGTGGAACTAGCCTTAATGGAAAATGAGAATACGTGACTGGTGAATGCCCCAGACTTGCTGATACATCCCTTACACTACCCAAATGGTGCAAAGAGAATGCATTGGTATCTTTTTGGATTCTTCAATCTATAATTCCTTCTCTTAGTCACTCATTGATTATGAGTGTGAGATATATACTAAAGGAAAGATTGCAGAAGCAAAGGAAAGACATATTTATTGTGGGGTATATCATTAGATTTTGAATCAGTAAAGATGTAAAGATGAGTGTAATTAGTATAGAAGAGTTAACATCTCTGGGTACTGTGTATTCTCTTCTTATTCAAGAAGATCGCAGGATGCTAGAAAAGGGAAGCTTAGCTACAAATCCACCGTAGCCACCTATTGGAAGTGGACAAGTTCCTAATGGTCCACCTCTTCTTCTTCCTTTAGTTGTGGACGTGGTTTTCTTTCAGAGGCAGAGCCCGTGGAACCAATGTTCGATGTGTGTCATATCATGTATCGTTTTGGTATTGTATCGTCCCGTATCGTACTTTAATACAAAAAATTGGTAAAAATTCAAAAATCATAAAAAATTGGAAAAAATATGATAATTACAAAGAATTCATAGAATGCAAAATTTTAATACATATTCATCATTCACCGTTCAATAATTGAAAAAGAAATTACATATTTTGAAGTAACACATGACATCCTTAGAAAAAAATATAACTTTCATAATTGGAAAAAAATACATTTATACATTGTAATCAGGATCATGAGTAAATAATTTTCATCTTCTCTTTGTTGAAGATCCTCACCACCTTCTGCTTCAAAATCAAAGTCATCATCCCCTTGATGATAATGTTGTTGTGCTCTTTCCAAATTAATCCATGCAATGTCTTTTTCGGTTAGGAGTGCATTTACTTCATTATCTTCCATAATCCACTCCTCTAATATATCAAAATTATTAAAACTTATTAGATCAAATTGGTTTCTTTCCCTATTTAGCTTCTTTAATTACCATCAAGAAAGAAAGATAAGTAATTAGTAAATAATATTAATAGTTTAAGTAAAATAAAATATTAAATTGAATATAAATAGTAACTAATACATGATTACCTCTATTGGAGCCGCATGTTACAATGCATAAAAACTAAGTCATTGAGCGGTTTATGTTCCAACCTGTTGCATTTTTTGTGTGTGGTTGTGTTGAAAGACACTCCAATTCCTTTCACAACCCGTTGTACTACAAATTTGGCTAGGAACTCTTACTGCAAAATCTTTAAGGTTTAGACAATCACTTTAAAACATATTCCACCAAACATTTGATAGAAAAAGATAAACATCAAAGACTTAATCTATAATAAATATAAGATTTAATAAACTTAAATATTAAATATTAAGATAAACATTTTACATGAACGCATATTAGTGCAATTACAAATGGCTACAGGCAAGCCCATCACTTACATCAAGGATCAACTTTAAGTTCATACTTATTTATAATGGTGATTGA
This sequence comes from Brasenia schreberi, assembly GCA_036023115.1. Taxonomy (NCBI): domain Eukaryota; kingdom Viridiplantae; phylum Streptophyta; class Magnoliopsida; order Nymphaeales; family Cabombaceae; genus Brasenia; species Brasenia schreberi. Next base: position 4,898,612 of record JAYKKT010000090.1, on the reverse strand, counting down.
TGAGTTAACAAAACATATTCAAGATGAAGTACCTTGGTGTATGTTATTTGCAGATGACATTGTGTTAGTGGAGGGAGGTTCTTTAGAGAACCTTAAAAAAAAGAGGTATCCCATTGACATACATTAACTTTATAAGAGACATGTACGATGCAAAAACATGTGGGAGAACTCATGAAGGAATGACAAACTTCTTTGAAGTTAATATTGGGTTACAACAAGGATCAACTTTAAGTCCATACTTATTTATAACGGTGATTTATGAGTTAACAAAACATATTCAAGATGAAGTACCTTGGTGTATGTTATTTGCATATGACATTGTGTTAGTGGAGGAGTCTAAGGGAAAAGTTAATAGAAAATTAGAACTATGGAAAGAAACATTAGAAAGCAAAGGCCTCCAACTTAGTAGAACAAAGACAGAATATATGAAATGTAAGTTTGATCATTTGGTTACTTCAAAGGACATAGAAATTAAAATTGGCACACATTGCATCCCCTAAAAGGAAAGTTTCAAATACCTAGGGTCAATTTTTTAGAGTAATGGAAGAATTGATGGAGATGTTACGCATAGAATTAATGCCAGTTGGTTAAAATGGAGAGGAGCATCAGGTATTCTTTGTGATAAGAAGATACCATTAAAGTTAAAAGATAAATATTATAGAGCAACAATTAGACCTGCCATGTTTTATAGTTATGAGTGTTGGGCAGTGTTAATCATCAACATGTACAAAAGATGTATGTGACAAAAATGAAGATATTGATATGGATGAGTGGTCATACTAGAAAAGACCAAATTAGGAGTGACACCAATAGAGGATAAAATGAGAGAATATCGTTTAAGATGGTTTGGACATATAGAAAGAAGATCAAAAGAAGAACCTGTAAGAAGGTATGAAAAACTAGATTTTGAAAGTATTAAAAGAGGTAGAGGATGACCACAAAAGTGTTGGAAAGAAACAATAAAGAATGATCTAGCTTATTGTGAGTTAACTGCTAACATGGCACATGATAGGGCTCTATGGAAACAAAGAATCCATGTAGTCGACCCCGTCTAGTATGGGAAAAGGCTTAGTTGTTGTTGTACGAAGGAGCTCTATACCATCTATATATCTCCTCATCATACATAATACAAATGCATGGTTGTAGATAAATTTGGTGATATTTTGGTAACACTCTTTATCTCATCTTATCAATATCCTCAAGGATGAGATATAAATAATGTGTTGCACATGGTGTCCAATAGAAAGTCCCATAAGTATCTGCTAACTCCTTCCCAACTGTTTTATAGTTAGTTGCATTATCTGTAATTAATTGGACTAAATTCTCTAGCTCAACCTCGAATATCACCTTATCAAACTTTTGCCTTAGGACTTCTGTAGTATACCTCTCCTTTGATATGTCTAGGGATCTCAAAAACATAAGTCCTTTAGGACAATAGATAAGAAAGTTAAATAAAGTTCTTTCTCGTCTATCTGTCCATCCGTTTGCCATAATAGTACATCATGTCTCCTTTCATTACTCTCTCAAAGTAAAACAATACTCCTTAACTTCAAAAACAATCTTATCTAATAGTTTTCCTCTTAACTTTTAATAAGATGACATCTTATACTCTAGACTAATGTTAGCAATTGTTAGTAATTGTATCTGCCATTGCTTGAAAATGAAAATTGTTTGCTGCATTAAATGAAATGGATGCATCATAAAACCATTTACCCACTATAAGGTTTGCTTGCCCATGCAATTGGTAAGTTAGAGTTGAGCACCATGTGTAGTGCTAGGAGGGAAAAATGATTGTATGGTATAATAAGCTCTCTCTCTACTCCTTTCTCTTCTATGACTTTCACTTGCAACCTCTTCAACAACCTTCTTTTCCTCTGTTGGTGATCGAGAATTACTATTATCCACCTCTATCCTACCATCAGAAGTAATACTATCACCCAATCGAACAACATCATCCTCTTCTTCAAACATCTTTAAATCATTCTTTTGTTGCCTTCTCTTAAATATGTCCTCAATCATTTGTAAACATTGTCATTTAATGGCTTCTGACAATTTTCTAACATTGTCCGTGCAAGGAGCAATTCCTTTCCAGTCTTTGTTAGGTGATGTTTCAATCGTGAAATTTCACCACTAACCACCTTCTCACAAAACAAACATTTTATTTGTTTCCCTCAATTGGTATATCCCACTACCATGTCGGATCATCAGACTGAGATTGAGAGTCTCTAACACCCCTTCCTGCCATCTCAATTGAACACTTCAATCTAATAAAAAGCCTGAAAATAAAAGCACTTCATAAATTCTCAATCTTTACTTAACACTCAAATAGAGTGTCTCCCACCTCACGAATACAATAAAAATCATATCCACGCACTTAATAACTTTATATATTATCATTAAAAAAACACAAAAAACAACAAATACAATTTTTTTTAAAATACAAAAAATATACCACAACACGGGTTGGGAACCTTGCAAAGATACTGTAGAGCACCTTGAGAGCCTTGAATATCTTATGAGCCACCAGATACTAGCTTGAGAGATGCCAAAAAACTCTAGAAACCTACAAAAACACAGGTTTCTGTTCGGTCACGATATAGCTCGATAACTTATGGGTTGCGATATAGAAGGGTGTATCGTATCGTGGAGCTCCACAATACGATGCGATACATAGAACTATGACATATGTTAATAAGGATAAAACAATGCTCTCATTGTGGTAAGACCATCCACACTAGAAAACAATGTTGAGATTTAATTAGTAAGCCACCATGTATGAAGACTAAAGCATTCCAAGTGAGTGAAACATCAACTAGCAATGAAGTTGCAAACACAAATATTATGAATCAACTTTTTTTCAAAAGTTGACAGACTTTGAGGTAAGACTTATGAGCAAGCTTCATCCTCAACACCATCAATTATCATGGCACACGATAAATGTACCTCTTTATTATGTAATTAAATTATTATATGCAAGTAATAGTACATAAGCTTAGTACATAGCCATGACACAAGGGATGTGTGAAGGTTTCTAGTTGAAATCATTATTAATAGAGTTGACAATTCAGTGTGAACATCCTATTATGTTATTCAGTGACAACAAGGCAGCTATTCAGATTGCTTCAAATCCGGTTCAACATGAGAGGACAAAACATATAGAGATTGACTGTCATTTTATTCGAGAAAAAGTGAACAGTGGAGAATTTCAATTAAAACTAGCAGATATATTAAGTAAGACAGTACCTAAAGTAATCCTACAATCCATGCATAGCAAGTTGAGAATTATCAGTATATTTCTCTCAACTTGAGGGAGAGTGTTGATGTTGAATAATATCGGATCTTGGATGTTGGATCCATTCTCATTATTTTTTGGTCCAGTTATTAAGTATACTTAAGTAAGAGCATATCGGTTCTTTAAGTTATAAGAGGTATACAAATATCTGGTTTTATTTTAGGGTTTGGAGTGTGTGAGAAAAGCTGCAGCCAGGAAGGCTGCCGAGACACAAAACGTGTGTTGTATGCGGTTCTAAGATAAAAGTTGTAATTCTCTGTTTTTTGTTACTTCTGCATGTGAATAGAATTTATTTCAACACTTATTTCATCCTACGGCTACTCTACACTCAGAGATGGTGCAGTATGTCACAGAGACATGATGAACATGATGAAGTTATCACTATATTGTGCACATTGCTGAGTTGAGCTCTAACTTGTGCATGGAAAGCATAACCTTGTGCTTTGACTCCCTGTTAATGTGAAGCGTGTTGATTTCCAATTTGTTCCGTTGTAAGTGAAACATAATCGCTATTGGAAGTGATCATCATAGTATAGAACTTTTATTTTTTCCTTAAATGATCTCTCACTGTCCAAGTTTTTTAATATAACATAGTTATTTGCCACTATACTGTGTCTCAATTTCTACCATGATGTCTCTCTAATGGAGACTCAATCTTATGGTCGTTGGATCCCATGGATCAGTTTTTTACGTATCTTTGACTGTTTCCACAATTTCTTGTGTGTCCTGTCTATTACCACATTTTGTGTATTGGAGATTTTGTGCCAAACTTTGGTCCCCTTAGGTTTCTGGTAACTTAACTTGGATTAGTTGGGAGATAAATGCATTATCTTTGATCCTTTGGTTTTCTATGTTGATTGCCAGTATGACATTATTTTTTGGAAACTATGCAGATTCAGGGATTGCAAGATCCAGAAAATGGGTCGTGGAGTGAGCAGTGGAGGAGGCCAGAGCTCACTAGGCTACCTGTTTGGAAGTAATGAGCCTGTGAAGCCCACCACCAACTACCACACTCCACCTGCACAAGATCCTGTTGCAATCGTAAGTGACGGAACCACCCCAAAGCCTTCTGCTTCTGCTCCTCAGGTGGACATCGTGAAGCAAATCCCTGCTGGGATCCATTCAACTGCTTCCAACAATTATCATCGTTCAGATGGCCAAAATGCTGGAAATTTCATTACGGTAGGTCTTATTCTCCTTTAACAGGATATGGAAAAGTTATATCCTTGTTATCATTTGGAAATCGAATAAAAGCTAGCATAAAAATTTGGCCTCTAATCTTCACTCTCCGGCATGATGCTTCCACAATACTCTCGTTATGTGTGATTCGGTGAGAAAAGTATTACGACGAATGACCTGCCAGAGAGTTCTTTTGTTGTAGCTTTAGCCAACCTGACCTTATGTGGAAAAAGGTTTGGTTAAGGTCAAAGTTAAGCTAGAATCTTCAGCTAGACATGTTCTGTTTTGGTTTGCCTGGAATCAGGAACTGTAACCGGTAGTTCCAGTTTCAGATTTGGAATCGTCTTGAAACCAATAATTAAGCCTTTTCCCATACTAGATGGGGTCAACTACATGGATTCTTTGTTTCCATAAGACCCTACTCAACATGAGCTAGATCATTCTTTATTGTTTCTTTTCAATACTTTTGTACTATTCCTCTTCCTTTTTTAACATTTTCACAATCTAGTTTTTCATACCTTCTTATTTAAGCTTTCTTTTGTTATCTTTCCACATGTCCAAACCATCTTAAACAATTCTCTCATTTTATCCTCTATTAGTGTCACTCTGGATTGTTTCTAATAACCTCATTTCTGCCACACATCTTTTGTACATGATGCCATAAACATAACAGTCTCATTATTGCTATATAATATTTACCTTTCAACTTTAATGGTATCTTCTTATCACATAGAATACCTAACTTCACTCTCTATTTTAACCAACCTACATTAATTCTAGGCGTAAAACCTCCGTCAATTTTTTCTTCACTCTAAAAATCTTATCCTAGGTGTTTAAAACTTTCTTTATAAGAGATACAATGTGCGCCAATCTTAATTTGTCTTATAAAGTAACCAAATGATTAAACTTATATTCTATATATTTTATCTTTGTTCTACTAAGTTGAAAGCCTTTACTTTTTAATATTTATCTCCATAATTTCAATTTCTTATCAACTTTTTTCTTAGACTCATCCACTAACACAATGTCATTTGCAAATAACATACACCAAGGTATTTCTTCTTGAATATATTTCGTTAACTTATCAAGGACCAATATAAATAAATATGAACTTAAAGTTGATCTCTGATGTAACCCAATATTAACTTTAAAGAAGTCTCTAATTCCTTCATGAGTCCCACATGTTTTTACACCATAATATATGTCTCTTATTGGCTTTCTTTATGTCAATGGGATGCCTCTCTTTTCCAAGGTTCTCCGAAGAACATCTCTTAGCTTTTCTAGACCAATAAGTATCATATAAATGTTCTTTTTTTTCTTTAAAGTGAATCGCTTCAATAGTAGATTTGCCTTGCATGAATCCAAATTGGTTCTCTGTTAGTACGTGATACTTGTCTTAATCTACGTTCAATAATTCTTTTCTATAATTTTATAGTATGATTTATCAACTTGATACCATGATAATTCACACAATTATAGATATCTCACTTGTTCTTGTATATGAGTATAAGTGTACTCACTTTTAATTTCTTAGTTTATATTTCATTAAATAGTTTTGTGAGTTAAGTTATTCCCGTTTCTCATAGGAATTTTCATACTTCTATAAGAATATTTTATGGTCTTATAGATTTACCAACCTTTGTATGTTAGCATGTTTGACTTCATTCTTCTATTGAATATGGAGGTAGAAATTATTATTTATATACTTTTTTTATTTGGTTAACTCTCCTAAGCTAATATTATCTATATTTTTGTTAAAAAACTTATAAAAATAATTTTTATCTATTTTTATATCATCATTTGCTACTAGAATCTTCTTATCCTATTTGTTAAAAATAAGATCCTTAATTTTCTTATCTCTAGCATTAGCTATCTTAAAAATATCGCTTTCACCTTCTTTTGAGTTAAGTTTTTTATGTAAATCCTCTTAAATTATAGCTTTTGATTCACTAACAGTCTTTTTCGCTTTTTCTTTCTTTCTTATAACTCACTAGTTTTCTTATCATAATGCAATTTGTAACATGCCCTCTTTGTCTTAATTTTATGTTGCACCACTTCACTCCACCACTAAGCTTTTTTTTGTACCTACTTTTCTTACTTTTCTTATATGCATAGTTATTGTTTCACTCTTCATAAGGTGTACCTATATAATTCCAAACATCTACTTTAAGAACTTTATGTTTAGTCTAAATAACTCTATACACTCTTTTCTTATGTGCATGCTTTTGTAACAAAAAATTCATAACTAAAAGTTGATATTGGTAGTTAAACTTACTCTTAGAATTACCTTGTAATCTTTAAAATACGATCTATCTTTTTTGAAAATTATACTAGATATAAAGAGATCATGTAAGAGATCATATATAGTTATATAGCATACTTGCATTAGGAACACCTTAATGTAATGCTCATAATTTGTAGAATTCATTATAGATAAATCCGATAAAGTTTTATCTTAGTTGTTGGAAATATAATGTAACCCTCCTTTATCTGAACTTGGAACTGTCTCAAAACCGGTATTTTTTTTTTAAAAAGCAAAAAGTGCTCACAATGAAAATCGAAGTCTCATGCATTCTCAGCAGTAGGAAGTGTCCTACCATTGAATTACTACCAAACTTGTGTCATAATAGTTACAATATATATATTAAATACTTAATAACGGTTTGAAACTGCTGGTTCCCAAAAATCACGAACCATAACCGAACCGGGATATCCCCAGTTATGGTTGTGGTTCTGGTTCCAAACCAGCCATGTCTATCTTCAGCATTGATGCTCTCAAATTTCTCTAACATAGATATACTATTTATCATCACCTTTAGAACCCTGATATGCCACTGCTATGCCAATGAAGAATAAGACAAAATGGTGAAATAAAGGGGTTTTGGGAGGGTTTGTTGCTCCAGACGTGAGACGTAGAATCTTCATATCTATAGTACGTTGCTATGCTGTTCTTTGGAATAACATGAAGAACTGATATGCTAGATTTACCTGTGGATGTATGAGTCAGACCCTTCTCGGCCGCTGAACCACATTAGCTTTTGCTGTGGAGTTTCCTTGTTTACCTTTCCTTCCTTCTCACTTGGTTTCTGCTTCACATGCTACATCTTATTTGCTGTTACTTTTACTTCTGTTGCGTCTTTTATATTGCTGTGTGCATGCTGATTTGTTATGGCTTGTACTTAGTTTTCTGCCTCTGAGCTCAATCTGCCTGAGTCTGTTATCTGAATGACTTGATCTTCCTGATGGTGCCTCATTGGATACGGCATTCTACTTTTGTGTATCAACTCTTTCGGTCCATATTTCAGATGCCATTTTTTTCTATTTTAGGACCATTTCTCCGGAAACCATGACCATTGAAGCCACTGCTGTCATGATTTAAATTTTCTTTATATTGTCACTGTTGTTCTTTGAGCATGTCATTACGAACTGTAATCGTGGATCCAGGATCGACCTACGACAAGAGTCCATGCAGCTCCAGGCGGTGGGTCTTCTCTTGGGTATCTTTTCGGTGGCAGTGGCAACTGAAGCAGATGTGGTCACTCATTCTTAGAGTGCTTATCTGAAAGTTTGTTTGATCTGTCATGTTGAAGTGCTTAAAACAGCGTTCTATGCAAGAACTGTTTCCTACTGGTACAATTTTTTGCTGATATTATTGGAATCTATGTTTTTTTTTTGGCACAATGGAGAGTCCAGCCAGATGCATGCCATGTGTATCAAACTCATGACCTTTAATTTGTGAATACCCTCTGGCCAGGTGACCTATTGCTGTTTCTGCACGTAAGCTTTCTTAATACAATGGTGGCACAATATGCTGGAAATCTCCTGTTTAACCCTTAAATATTGATTGTGAAGGCCACATTTTATACCCTTCTAATTCAGTTGCGTCTTTCTTTAATTTGATTGAGGTCTGAAGAATTCTTCGAATTTTTTTTGTCAGCCGGCACCTGCATTCGGATGTTGCCTCCGCAGGTAACCTCATAGGGTGGAAACAGTACAACAACAACAACAACAACAACTAAGCCTTTTCCCATACTAGACGGGGTCGGCTACATGGATTCTTTGTTTCCACAGATCTCTATCGTGTGCCATGTTAGCAGTTAACTCCCAATAAGCTAGATCATTCTTTATTGTTTCTTTCCAACACTTTTGTGGTCGTCCTCTACCTCTTTTAATACTTTCCAAATTTAGGTTTTCTAACCTTCTTACAGGTTCTTCTTTTGATCTTCTTTCTATATGTCCAAACCATCTTAAACGATGTTCTCTCATTTTATCCTCTATTGGTGCCACTCCTAATTTGTTTCTAATAACCTCATTATGTATACGGTCTTTTCTTGTATGACCACTCATCCATCTCAACATCTTCATTTCTGTCACAGACATCTTTTGTACATGTTGATGATTAACTGCCCAACACTCAGAACCATAAAACATGGCAGGCCTAACTGCTACTCTATAATATTTACCTTTTAATTTTAATGGTATCTTCTTGTCACAAAGAATACCTGATGCTCCTCTCCATTTTAACCAACCATCATTAATTCTATGTGTAACATCTCCATCAATTCTTCCATCACTTTGAAAAATTGACCCTAGGTATTTAAAACTTTCCTTTTGGGGAATGCAATGTGTGCCAATTTTAATTTCTATGTCCTCTGAAGTAGCCAAATGATCAAACTTACATTCCATATATTCTGTCTTTGTTCTACTAAGTCGGAGGCCTTTGTTTTCTAATGTTTCTCTCCATAGTTCCAATTTTCTATTAACTTTTTCCTTAGACTCCTCCACTAATACAATGTCATCTGCAAATAACATACACCAAGGTACTTCATCTTGAATATGTTTTGTTAACTCATCCATCACCATTATAAATAAGTATGGACTTAAAGTTGATCCTTGATGTAACCCAATATTAACTTCAAAGAAGTCTGTCGTTCCTTCATGAGTCCTCACACATGTTTTTGCACCATCATACATGTCTCTTATAAGGTTAATATATGTCAATGGGATACCTCTTTTTCCAAAGTTCTCCAAAGAACCTCCCTCAGTACCCTATCATAAGCTTTTTCTAGATCAATAAATATCATGTGAAGGTCTTTCTTTTTTGCTCTAAAATGTTCCATAAGACGTCTCAAAAGGTGAATCGCTTCAATAGTAGATCTACCAGGCATAAATCCAAATTGGTTCTCTGTTGTACTTGATACTTGTCTTAACCTACGTTCAATAATTCTTTCCCATAATTTCATAGTATGACTCATTAACTTGATACCTCGATAATTCGCACAATTTTGAATGTCTCCCTTATTTTTATGTATGGGTATAAGTGTACTTGCTCTCCATTCCTCGGGCATCTTTTGGTTTTTCCATATTTCATTAAATAGTCTTGTGAGCCAAGTGATTCCTATTTCTCCTAGTATTTTCCAAACTTCTATAGGAATATTATCTGGTCCTACCGATTTACCACTCTTCATATGTTTAAGAGCCTCTTTGACTTCATTCTTTTGAATACGTCGGTAGAAATTGTGGTTTATATACTTTTCTGACTTGGCTAAATCTCCTAAACTAATACTAAAATCTTTATTTTCATTAAAAAGATTATAAAAATAGTTTTTCCATCTATTTCTTATATCATCATTTGCCACTAGAATTTTTTCATCCTCGTCTTTTATGCATCTAACATAATTAAGATCTTTAGTTTTCTTATCTCTAGCCCTAGCTATCCTAAAAATGTCTCTTTCACCCTCTTTTGAGTTGAGTTTTTTATATAAGTCCTCTCAAATCTTAGCTTTTGCTTCACTAACGGTCTTTTTTGCTTCCTTCTTTGCTTTCTTATAAGCTTCTAAAGTTTCACTAGTTTTCTTAGCATAATGTAATTTGTAACATGCCCTCTTTGCCTTGATTTTGTTTTGTACTACTTCACTCCACCACCAAGCTTCTTTTTGTGCCGGTACACCTCCCTTAGATACCCCTAACACATCTTTCGCCACTTTCCTAATATGTATAGCCATATTGTTCCACATATCAGAGGGTGTGCCAACATAATTCCAAACATCTCCTTGAAGGACTTTTTGTTTAAATATATCTTCTTTCTCACTTTTGAGGTTCCACCATTTAGTCCGAATAGCTCGATGCACTCTTTTCTTCTTTGTCCATTTTTTTATTTGTAAATCCATAACTAAAAGTCGATGTTGGGTGGTTAAGCTTTCTCCTGGAATTACCTTACAATCTTTACAACACGCTCTATCTTTTTTTCTATAAATAAAGTAATCAATTTGTGTTTGTGATAAGCCACTCTTATAAGTAATTAAATGTTCATCTCGTTTTTTGAAGATTGTATTGACTATAAAGAGATCAAATGACATAGCAAAATTTAAAATCTCCCTACCTTCCTCGTTTATATCCCCATAACCAAAGTTTCCATGAATCCCTTGATATCCTAATGCCTCTTTACCGACATGTCCATTTAAATCTCCTCCTAAACAAATCATCTCCCTTTGTGGAATCTTTTGAAACACCTTATCTAACTCTTCCCAAAAAACTGTCTTTATACTATCTTCTAGTCCTACTTGGGGTGCGTAAGCACAAACTATATTCAAAACCTCTACTCCTAACACTAATTTCAATGTCATGATTCGGTCACCATATCGTTGTATGTCTACTACACTCTCCTTTAAATCTTTATTTATGATAATACCAACTCCGTTCGGGCCTTTTCTTTACCTGAGTACCATAATTTAAAACCTGTATCCTCTATCTCCTTTGCTTTTTCTCCAACCCATTTTGTCTCTTGTAAACATAGAATATGAATCTTTCTCCGAATCATAGTATCTACCACCTCCATTAGCTTACCCGATAATGTTCCGATATTCCAAGAACCAATACGAATCTTATTATCTAGGACTAGCTTCCTTACCCCCCGCATCCGTCCATAATCAAAATGCGGAGACCCTCTCTGAAAAATTTTCACTACATTCGGGCGGCAATGTAGCGGGACTAACTTCTTTACCCACACCCGTCCATGATGTGGGAACCCTCTCTGCAATTGATTCACTACATTCGGGCGAAAATGTAGTGGCCCTTGCTTACTTCTTACTGCATTCGGGCTCTGCAGCACGTCGCTAGGCGGGAACGCCCCAAAGCAATGCTCATAATTTTTGTAATCCATGTTGTAGAAATCCGACGAAGTTTTACGCTGGCTGTCGGAAGCCTAACACAACCCTCCTCCTTTATCCGGGCTTGGGACCGGCAATGCAAGGGTGATCCCTTACATGGGCGGAGTTCATAGGGTGGAAACAGTGATCAAACAAATTTGATCAAGAGTAGTATATGGTAGGTACTAGCACATCCAAACATAGGTTTAAGTTTTAAGAAAGATGGATAGTTGATATTTGAATTAAAAAAAAACTGCATGTTACTCAAGTCTACTTGCAAACATTTCTACTCTTATATTTTAAATTTATATTTCAATCTTTTTAAAATTAGATGGTTATAATTTGTTTGGATATGTTAATACTTGCATATATATATATATATAAGAGAGTTTGCATAGTTCAATACACCCATCCATACTTAAATTTACTTTATTATTTCAACCATTTGATTTTTTGATGAACGGTTGAAGCAATAAAATAAAAACATTTAATACATATGATAGTGAAATATATATATATATATATATATACTTTTTCTTTTTAAATCTAATTATTTTATTATTAATCATGCCAATCAAAGAGATGTTTAAATACGTGAATGAGTATTCACAGTTATCACTTTTCATATATATATATATTGGTCATTTGGATTAGTTTGCATCTATAGCAGTGAAAAACCTGGTCTCATTCTCATGGTTCAGCTTGTCTTGGCGAATTTTGCTGTTAATACCATCCAAGCTGAACAAGAACCTGGGCTCATTGTCATAATTGTATTTGGGATTTTTATTTAAACCATCATGTGAAAGAAGACTAAGAAGTGTCTCAAGTAGGTTCAGCTTGGCTGTAAATGGTGGAATGCTGATCATGAACTTGTCCAAATAGAGGTTGGCATGCTGCTCATGGCAGTGTAAAAAGCTAAGGCTCTGGACCTATCCTACGCTTATGCTTGTATAAAGGAATATAAGCCCAAGGGAGTTGAACAATTGATCACCTCTCCAACAGCCAATGTATGTATTGAGTGCCCAAACGCCTTCACCACTCTGCCAAAAACAGCTCTATCTATGAAAAAGTTAATGTACTGGTTAATTAGTGGTGCTTTATTTGAAAACATAAAATTATTATTATACTTGAACCAAAACATGAGCCTAAGGAATAAGGACAATGCACTATTGGAACCTCCTCTCTCCACAGGTAGGAACCGAATCACACCATGATCTGAAAAGCATAAACAGTTGATTCTTTCTCCTCCATTTTCGCTCCTAAGAAGGGAGAACAGCACAGCTCCATAGGAGTTTGAGCCCGAAAGACTTCAGAGTGCACTCAACAAATTTGGTTGAGATAACAGGAGGCAGTTAGTCAGCATCTGAAATGGAAACTTTCCCACTTAATGTTTGAATTATGGCTTCCAAGACTTTAATTTCATCATCTTTCTTTGCAATCACCTCTTGCTTAGCCCTGAACTCTTCCACGTGAAGCTCAAACACCTCTGCAACAGAAAAAGAAAGAAAGAAAAAGGAAGTAAGAGATGCTGAAAAACAACTGCCTTAGAGAAATTTAGTTCACCAGTCATTTAGCAAATACGGTCAATTGTCAAAACGAAGGGAAAAGAATACAAAATTATGATGATTATTCATTCTAATATCAGCCAGAAACATGAGCATATTTCGTGTTATCGATAGTTTGAAGCAGTGATTTTCTATATAACGTGCAAGGTGAGGCTAAGATTGTTATTTGGCTACATGGCAAGGGTGCCAGGAAAAACAATCTTAAGCCAACTTGGAAGCAGCACTTTTTCTGTTTTGTGTAACAGAACGTCTAAAGGAAATAAAGTGCCTGATCCAAACGTAAAATCTACGAGTACCATAAAGGGGCAACAAAAAGTTTGACATTCCTGAACCGTCTTAAGATGCATGCTCCAGTTATAAATGCACAATGAAAATCCCTCAAATATTTTCCGCAGGTCCATGATGGGCATAGGATTAAACAGAACATATTTCTATGAACCAAATAATTGCAGTTAATTTAGAACAAATACTTTGAACCAAGCTGGCCCTTATCATATCCGTGTCACTGTTTCTAATTGGCTTGAGTATACCCTGTCTTTGCTAGCAGGCACCAGACAAAAAGTGACTCGCACTATAATTGTTTAGCAATAAAATCATGGATGGTACTAGGGTTTATAGGCTTTTGTTTTGATGGTGACTAAAGCTCACACATTAAGTATTGCTGCGTGTTAGTCTTTCTTATTACAGATTCCCACTTCAACAGCATAAACAAATCATACAAGATATCTAACAACAACAACAACTAAGCCTTTTCCCATACTAGACGGGGTCGGCTACATGGATTCTTTGTTTCAAGAGAGCCCCATCATGTGTCATGTTAGCAGTTAACTCAACATAAGCTAGATCATTCTTTATTGTTTCTTTCCATTATACATACTCATTCTCTTTCTTCTTTCTTATATCAATTTTCTAATGTAGTTTGTCGTAGTGAATCTGACGATGAACGCACAAATGAATCCATGGGCCCCTTCGTAAGATGTGGTTGTGAGCCAAATAACGATGAAGATGATAAACATTGAGCGTCTTCCCCTATGTTAGTTTCCATACTAGAAGCTTGTCCTCCATATGGAAATGAAATCTTTTCGGCCTTCTTTTTCGATATACCATGCACATAATCGTAAATTGCTTATTTTATTTCTTCAGTTATATTCTTTCAAGCTGCCACATTTCCGCTCCTTCCCATTAAATGGTCCTTATATCTTATTATTTCACTGGTAGAAACATAACTACATAATGTATAAAATACTGACATATTATCCGTCCTAAATTTTGTTAAACCCCAATTTCATCCTTGATCCTTAAAAACTGGGAGTCTATAGTTATATGCTGGATTAGAAAACCGAATACCCACTTATATTACTAGTATATGTGCCACAACTACCACTACCACTTCCACTTAGACAACAAGCACTGTACTTGATAATGATTCCATATTCACTATAAAAAATAAGAATAACTATTCAATTAGCTAGCAACAACACAAAGCTACACAATTTATCACCACAAAAAAAATAGTAGAATAATTTTTCCTTTTTTTATCCTCTAGTTGAAAAATAAAAAAAGGTCCATGTTAGCATAATACACATTCAAGGCTCTTGTTCAATGTCGCACTGGCATCACCTGCGAGGTTCCATTGCCGGAGAACTTTTCCGGGATCCAAACTTATGTTGTCTAGTTAAGGACAAGGAGTTTTTGGAGCAGGGGTTTTGTGACTCGTGATATTCACATTTCCCCTGGGGTGATAACAATTCCACATGTTAGGAAACAAGCTTTGGTTTATCAAAATCTTGCCAATAGGTCCTCTTCGCATTACAATGTGCCTGGCTATACCTTCGTTGCACCAGTTATAGGATTCTTAGTATATGATGCGACCAATCTAAGTGCTTCAAAATTGACCCAGTTATCCATCAAGGTGACTAAGTGCACTATCTTTGTAAACTTCTCGAGCTTCACCTCTTGGCGCAGACTTCATTTGAGACTGAAGTGTGTTTGGTTCGATATACGAGGCTCAATTCATCTAAGAAACATGGTTAACTCCAACATTTGTTCATAGAAGGGCCAAGGCCACTTCTCTCTTGTCATTGTCAAACCATCGGTCCTGCCGAGCCCGAGCCCAAGTACACTGAGTGTGCCTAAGTCAAGTTTGAAGGCATCGAAGGTTGGGGTTGCAAGCAAGCTTCTCAATCTCGTTTTGTTGGGCACAATTGGCTTGGTACTCCTAAGATTATTGGTGAAGAAAAAAAGGAATTTGGAAATGGAAAAGCAAATAGAGCAAGAGGAGGCATTGGGTAGTGTTTGAGTAGGGAGGAATAAAATGCCTTTAGCCGTGGTACCAAATAAAGTAGCGAGGAAGTGAACTGATGGTGCGAAGAGAGAGACAGGGAGAGAAAGAGAGAGACAGAGCAAGGGCAGTGGCGACGACGGAGGTGGAGAAAGAGAAAGAGAGAGAGAGAGGGAGAGAGCAGAGAGGAGAGAAAGGAAAAGAACTTACATATGGAGTGAACGATAGCGGTGGATGACAACGGAGGTGGTGGTGGCGGTCATCGACGTCTTTGCGGTTGACAACAGAGAGACCAGCGGGAGAGGCGGGAGAGAGACAACAAATGCGGGAGAGAGACAGTGACGTCTTAGGTTTTATTTTCTTTATGTCGGGTCGATCTAATGGATATTGGATCGACCTGATCCAAACTTATTTGTACACTAACTGTGATATAGTGGACCGCTAGCACTGTTAGCGGCACTAACTGCGCCCAAATAGGTAGCCCGCTATTTAATGACGCTATAGCAGTCCAAGGTCCATTAAAACGCTACAACACACTATTGATAACACAACTTTCAAACACTTTTGTGGTCGTCCTCTACCTCTTTTAATACTTTACAAATCTAGTTTTTCATACCTTCTTACATGTGTGTTTTTATCTTCTTTCTATGTGTCCAAACATCTTAAACGATATTCTCTCATTTTATCCTATATTAGTGTCACTCCTAATTTGTTTCTAATAACCTCATTATGTATACGGTCTTTCCTTGTATGATCACTCATCCATTTCAACATCTTCATTTTTGTCACAGGCATCTTTTATACATGTTCATGATTAACGGTCCAACTCTCATAACCATAAAACATGGCAGGTCTAATTGCTGCTCTATAATATTTACCTTTTAACTTTAATGGTACCTTCTTATCATAAATAATACTTGATGCTCCTCTTCATTTTAACCAACCTGCATTAATTCTATATGTAAAATTTTCATCAATTCTTCCATCACTATAAAAAATTGACCCTAGTTATTTAAAACTTTCCTTTTGGAGGATGCAATGTGTGTCAATTTTAATTTTTATGTCCTCTCAAGTAACCAAATGATCAAACTTACATTCCATATATTCTATCTTTGTTCTACTAAGTCATAAACCTTTACTTTCTAATGCTTCTCTGCATAATTCTAATTTTTTATTAACTTTTTCCTTAGACTCCTCCACTAACACAATATCATATGCAAATAACATACACCAAGGTACTTCATCTTGAATATGTTTTGTTAACTCATCAATCACCATTATAAATAAGTATGAACTTAAAGTTGATCCTTAATGTAACCCAACTTCAAAGAAGTATGTCATTCCTTCATGAGTCCTCACACATGTTTTTGCACCATCGTATATGTCTCTTATAAGGTTTATATATGTCAATGGGATACCTCTTTTTTCCAAGGTTTTTCAAAGAACATCCTTTGGTATCTTATCGTAAGCTTTTTCTAGATCAATAAGTATCATGTGAAGGTCTTTCCTTTTTGCTCTAAAATGTTTCATAAGACATCTCAAAAGGTGAATCACTTAAAGAGTAGATCTGCTTGGCATGAATCCAAATTGGTTCTCTGCTTTACTCGATACTTGTCTTAACCTACGTTTGATAATTCTTTCCCATAATTTCATAGTATGACTCATTAACTTGATGTCCCGATAATTCGCACAATTTTGAACATCTTTCTTATTCTTTTATATAGGTATAAGTGTACTCGCTCTCCATTCCTCAAGCATCTTTTGGTTTCTCCATATTTCATTAAATAGTCTTGTGAACCCAGTGATTCGAGTCTCTCCTAAGATTTTTCAAACTTCTATCGGAATATTGTTTCGTCCTACCGATTTACCACCCTTCATATGTTTAATAGCCGCTTTAACTTCATTCTTTTGAATATGTCGGTAGAAATTATGGTTTATATACTTTTTTTATTTGGGTAACTCTCGTAAGCTAATACTAATATCTTTATTTGCATTAAAAACTTATAAAAATAGTTTTTCCATCTAATTTTTATATCATAATTTGCCACTAGAATTTTCTCATCCATGTCTTTGATGCATCTAACAAAATTAAGATCCTTAGTTTTCTTATCTCTATCCCTAGCTATCCTAAAAATATCTTCCAAAAAATTTGATGAAATATCATCTTTGGCTGAAACAAAGCAGCTTCATACAACATTTATTTTTAATGTGTTCCACAATGCTATCAATCACCATGTAACATCTTTGCACCACTTTGAAGCAGTAATGGTCCGATGGCAGATGAAAAACTAGATCCTTAATGTTCATGAACTTCTAATGGGACACTGAATCCTTTGTTGTTCTCCGCATCTTGGGACATGTTTTTTATTCCTATCGCTCTAGCATATCATTTCTTTTTCTTAGAGTCCTCGTTTATGCCACGATTTCCAAAACACTGGGCTCTCATTCAACCAAACTCCTTAACTTAACTGTAAATTGTTTTTCATGAGAAAACCTGAGCATTCTTTCTCAACTTTCTTACCCCAAACCACTTTAGCAAATGTTAACAACCAAAAAATGTCTTCATCGGTAAACACGTTACAGCTGATTAACCAAAGAATTTTTCAGCAATTATGGCACTCGTGGAACCATGCGCTGCTAAGCTCAACAAGTTCATGACAGACCAAAAACCAATCTCTATACGATCTCAATCTGAACTGCTTCATCTTTGTTTGTAAATTAATATTTCTAGATGCTTCAAAAACATTGGACCATGTTTAGATTTCACTGGCCTAGACTAATACTTTAGAATTGTTTGGATAGTATTATATTAGAATACATAAATATTTGTAAATTGTAATTTTGGGTTTTGGTACGAACATACCCTGTCTTTAGTATAATATGTTCTGGTGTGGGTAGTTGAAGGGAAGAGAAAGTTCCCAACCATAGAGTATTGAAAACAAAAGAGCATCATAAAAAGGTATATGTGATATATCCTACCCTTAGACAGTTAGACATGGCCTGTTCCTAACCAGAATTGGACCGGGTCACTAACCAGGTCTCACCCGGTCCGGTTTTGGTTTCACCTTTTTTATAACCAAAACCGGTTCCAAACCACCAGTTCTGGTATTTTTTAATTTTTTTATATAATTAATGATTTCAAAACCAAACCAAAACCAGGACCGATTCCTGTTCCAAGTTCTAGGCAAACTAGAACCGCCAAACCAGACATGTCTACCTATACTACAACACTTAATCTACATTCTAGCTTTTCATTTTAAGTACCTAATTTTTCTACATTATTCTCAAATAACAAAAACTATATCCTTTTGTATATTATAGAGTGAAAAACACAAACATTCCAAATTGAGAGAGATGTACCATTCCTTTCCAAAATTTTACATGAACATTGAGATAATAGGGTTTTTTTGCTTAACATGGTAGAACCTTAAGAATGATTAAGAAGGTTTATCCAAAGAGAAAGTTCTTAAATGAGATGCTTGAAATTTTGTAGGTGTTACTAACATAGAATACTATAACAATCAATATTATAAAAGTAGCAAAAAAATATGCTAAGTGAATCGGAGGGAGGCATACTTCAATATAAAAATACTCGATGATGGAAAGAAGTAATTCAAGATAAAAAAAGGTAAAAGAAACATGTTACAAATTCCAACACACAAAAACAACACTAAGAAGACCTTAGGAGGATTATAAGAAGGCAAGAAAATAAGCAAAAATGCAGTTAGTGAAGCAAAGGCTAAAGCTTACGAAGATTTATACAAAAACTTGACTCAAAAGATATTTTAAGATGGCTAAGGTTAGAGAAATAAAAAAAATTGGATCTTACTCATGTTAGAAGTATTAAGGATGAGGATGGCAAGGTTTCCATCACAAGCGAAGATATCAAAAACATACAACGGAGTCATTTTCATAAGCCTTTTAATGAGAGCACGTATACTAATATGAGCTTGGGAGAGCTTACAAACTTAGGAGCATACACAAATCGTGATTTCTATGAATGCATTCAAAAGTTAAAGAAACTCTTAAATTTATGAAGTCTAGTAAATCTATAAGATTGAATGATATTTCCATTGAGGTATGAAAAGTTTTAGGGAATCGAGTATCAATTGGATCACAAGTTTATTTAATATGATTTAAATGGACAAGAAGATGCACGAAAAATGGAGAAAGAATATAGTATTAACTATCTATAAGAATAAAAAGAGATAATTCAAAATTGTGCAAATTATCAGGCATATTAATATTATAAGAAAGACTTATGGAAATAAGGTTGAGAGATGTATCTATTACAACAAGAAACCAAATTTTCACATAAAGGAAGATCTACTATTAAGGCTAGTCACTTGTTGAGATGTTTAATATAATACTTTAGAGTGAAGAAGATTGAAGAAAAACTTGTTACATAGTATTCATTGATCTAGAGAAAGCCTATAATAGAGTACTAAGAGATGTTCTTTAGAGAGTTTTAGTGAAGAAAAATATTTTCTTGTTATAAATCAAACTTATAAGAATATGTACAATGGTGCAAAAACATGTATTAAGACCCATGAAGGGATTACCTGTTTTTTGGAAATTAATATTGAATTTTATTTGTACCTATTCACTTTGGTTATAGATGAGTTAGTGAAGTACATTGATGTATGTTATTTGCATATGATATTATATTAGTGGATGAGTCAAAAGAAGATCAAAAGAAGAACTTGTAAGAAGGTATGAAAAACAAAATTTGGAAAGTATTAAAAGAGCTAGAGGACGACCACAAAAGTGTTGGAAAGAAACAATAAAGAATGATCTAGCTTATTGTGAGTTAACTGCTAACATGGCACACGATAGGGATCTGCGGAAACAAAGAATCCATGTAGCCGACCCCGTCTAGTATGGGAAAAGGCTTAGTTGTTGTTGTTGTTGTTGTTGTTGGATGAGTCAAAAGAAGGAGTTAACCATAAACAGGGAAATATTGGAAGCAAAAGGTTTTAGAATTAACATAGAAGATAAAATATATAAAGTGCAAGTTTAATAATCTTGTTGAGAGATAATAGAAAAGTTAAAATTGGTAGACATTGTATTACTCAAAAGAACAATTTTAAGTACTTAAGACCAATCTTTCAAATATATAGAAAAATAATAGAGATATTATACATGCAATCAACATAGGTTGGCTAAAAAGGAGAGGTGTCTCAAGTGTTTTGTATGATAAAAAAACTACCACTAAAATTGAAAGGAAAATAATATAAAGAAGCAATTATACCAATAATGTTATATGGTGTTCAGTAACTGACAAGTCAATCATCACTATGTGCAAAAGATGTCTCTGGCATAAATCAAAATGTTGAGGTGGTTGTGTAGCCACACAAGGAAAGACCATATTGTAATGAGATTATTAGAGAAAAAGTTGGGGTAACACTAATGGAGATAAGGTGAGAGAGATACGTAGTTTGGAGATGAGAAAGTAGACAGTAAATATTTTTTTAAAAGAAGAGAAAGATCACAAAAGTATTAGGAAGAAAGAAACTATTAGACATGATACAGTTTTTTTGTTGATAACTAGTGATATGGCACAAAATCGTGAGCTATGACATCAAAGAGTTCATGTAGATAACCCCACCTAGTATGAGAAAAGGCTTTTGTTGCTTTTTGTTACATTCACTATACAAACAAGATGTCATTTCTCAATAGTCATTGTTATCTTTCTTCGGTTCAGCCTCCATTAAACACGAGAAGATACATAATATACCATGTATGCAAATGTCTAAGGATTTGACAACAGAAACAGGATATTGGATATTGTAACATCTTTCTTTTAAGGAAACACAGATAAAGAACAATAACTGCATACTTGTTGTATTCTCAAGCTCTATTGACAGTTCTTGTGCATGCAATTCAGCAGCTCTTTGTGCTGCTTCAGCCTGCCGCTTCTCTGAACGAGCCCGTGCAGATGCTGTGATTGCAGCATCAAGTTCTCGCTCCAATGTCTCGACTCTCTGTTCAAGTGTCTGGACAATTCCCGTATGAAATCAGGTACCACACAGAAGGACCAAACAAACATAATATATACAAATGATATCATTAATTCAATATTAAGTAAGTCACACTTAAATATAGACAGGCTCACCAAATAAAGGAATCATTGATTTTGAATGATCATGTCACCTTAAAAATAGCAAGCTAGCGCAAAACTACATGCACGAGATAAAATCTTGCAAAGAAGTATGATAGCAGTCTCTTGATTAACCACGCAGAAACTTCACATTACAAAATCTTAGAAGAACCTGGAAAGCACTAGTTGCAATGCAAGCCCAAACCCAGATATATAGCACAGATTAAGGTGGTATCAATATCAAGAACGCATAAATAATGTGCATCTTCATACAACAACTACAACAACAACTAAGCCTTTTCCCATACTAGACGGGGTCGGCTAAATGTGCATCTTCAAATGAGAAAAAATAAATAAAAGGCTCTGTAAAAGATAAAAAATCAGAAAAGATGCAAAAACTAGAAGAATTAAATCATCATATTCCCCACCCAAACACTGGACTAACAATTTTCGTTAATCTGCATCTAGGAATGCATCTAGCAGATATCAGAATCATGTCACAATGTCAAGTATCAATTCAAGTTCTTTGGGGACCTGATTGGATGGCATCAAGTGCTTCCAAGATTCTTGGCATCACCAATAACATCACTGTTGCTATCATCTCCGAAGTCAAATCGGCAAGGAAACATTCAGCTTTGTTTCCGAAGTCTTTATGTTAGGCATATATACATTTCATTCAAGGACGTAAATCCTGTTTCAACGGCTGAGTTTCAGAGAGAAGGACAAATTCAAAATCGAGGAAGCTAAAATCAAATGCATTACAGTTTCTTCAATCACAATCGAAATTATTAGCCAGAAATGACTAAAAACGTGTCGAAGACTTGAAGTACATTACCATTACCATTGAAATGAATATATGAAGACTTATTTAACTCTGGACTCCTCCAAATTACTACGTACAGCTACGGTAAAACAATAAGCAATATTTTTCCTTAAAATGAGGACGACTGTACAAAAGTCAGGAGACAGAACCTTTGGCGATGCTAGACATCGCCAAATTCCAGGAACAATGGCACTAAGGGAACCAGAACCTGACCCCGTTAAGCCAAGGTAAGTCCTTTACCCCAGTAAATCCACCCCAACATTCAATTTTAGGGCAATACCCACATCGAAAAGCAACACGGATCTACAAGAATAAGATGAACAAAATTGCTTAACGGAATTCGAAATAATTTCCTTGGTAGCCAATATTTGCTTTAGAAGGAAACAGAATTTCGGATCCTTTCAGGTAAATAATCGTTTTAGATACCTTAATTTTGCGAGCCTGTTCGGAGACGAGGGTTGCCTGAGAAAAGGATTCCTCGTCGACGAAAACCGCCTTCTTGACCAGCATCTTCTCAAGGGAATCAAGAGTCGTCCCCGTTTCCGTCAAATTCACTATTGCCGCCTTCCATCTCTCTAACCCGCTCGTCTCCATCTCGATTCCGCAATTCTTCTTCTCTTTCTGGATTCCGCAACTCCTCTTCTGCTTCTGTGACTCACACAGCATTCACCCTTCTCCTCTGACCAGGGGCGGAAACAGGACTTTTATCCAAGGGGGCCGCCGATGATGGCTTGTGGGCAGTGGCTGGAGAGGCTCATACGAGAAAGGAGAGAGTTTGAGAAATAGAGAGTGCCGGGTGAGTATCGTGCTCGGGTGAGACGGTGGATCGGGTGAAAGAAGACGCGGCCGGTTTCGAACCGGGCTGGCGGTTTGAACCGAAACTCAATCGAGACCCAAACCGGCTGAACCGGATCTGGGTCTGTGACCGAGACAGGAGGGTGGTCGGTTTGGTTACGGTTTCTTCTTTGTTTTTTAATCAAAACCAACGGTTCAAAACAACTGGCTTCAAAAATTATTTTTATACTTTAAAGTTTTAAATATTTTCCTTCTTTTCCCAAGGTTTTTTTTGCTTGTATACTCCGATTCAATTATCATCATCCTCAAATATAGTTGGTAATATTTTAATTATTTAGTTATTTTAAACAATATAAATAAATCGAAAAAACATAATATTTAAAAGCTTTAAGATTATCCCCCTGTATTAATGATGCTGCAGGTAGAAAACGACATCACTGGAGACGACTGATAGTGAATGGGGAGCTGGGAGAACTCATTTGATCTTCCTTTTCTTTTACTTTTAATAGACGATCGGTTTTGACCTGAAACTGGCGAATATGGAACTGCAATAAGAAACGGCACAGAATCGATCTTGCTGCAGTTCATGGTCCCAAGTAAACATGAACTAGCGTAAACCGGAACTGCTATGTCTCGGTGAAAGTACGCATGTATGTAGGGATGTGAATGACCCTATAAACCAAAAAAAAAACAGACTGGTCCTACAAATCATTGTTGGAGTTCTTTTAAATTAGTTTAAAGTGTTGGAAACAAAAGCATGCATATTTATATTATAATCATATGCAGGTACATAAGTTTTTGTAATGTGCAATAAATGAAAATCCTGTATCTTAAGGATTTTTTTTGAAAAGTACCAATTATCTTTAGTTTAAATATTTCAGGATATAAGCTTCTCAAGTAATAAAGTTGAGACATATGAAATATGAAGAATAGTACAAGAGATGAGTATCACTTGGCTTATAAGATTATTTAATAAATATGAATAACCCAACAAATATACAAGAAATAAAGAAAACTATGGTTATACTCATATATAAGAACAAGAGAGATATTAAGAATTGCACAAATTATAAGAACATTAAATCAATGAGTCATACTATGAAATTATGAGATAGAATTACATTGAGACAAACATCTAATGTAATAGAAAACAATTTGAATTCATGTGAAAGAACATGAATGAATTTTGATTTCTTTGAAATTAATATTGAATTACATCAATAACCAACTATAATTCCATATGTACTTTCTTTAGCTATTTATGAGTTAACAAAGCATATTAAAGATGAAGAATATTGATATGTTGCTAATGATATTATATTAGTACATGAGTTTAAGAAAAGAATTAAAAAAAAATGAAGAGAAGCATTAGAAAATAAATAGTTTTAACTCAGTAGAGCAAATATACAAATGTATGGAATACTAGTTTCATCACTTTATATGACATAAAAGTTAGGATTGACTACATTGTATTTGTCATGAGAAAAGTTTTAAATACATAAGCTCAATATTTCAAAGCGATGAGAAATTTATGGAGATGTTACAAATAAAAGTAATGCAAATTTGTTAAAATGAGGAGGTGCATGACAAGAAAATATGACTAAAGTTGAAAGGTGAATACTAAAATACAAGAATTAAATCCATTGTATTGTATAGTTCTAAGTGTTGGACAATTAATTATCAATATGTATAAAAGATGTTAAGATGAATGTGTAATCATAAATGAAAGACTATACCAATAATGAGGTTATCAAAAGTAATTTAAGAATGGTGTGATAAAATGAGAAAAATTGTTTAAGATGGTTTGAACACGTGAAAAAGAGAATAGCAAAAATGTTAAAGAGAAAGAGAAAGACTAAAAGTATTAAAAAACAATAAAGAATTGTCTAATTTTGTTAACGGTTAGAATATTAAATTCTATAAAAATAAATAATCGATATAGCTAATCAGAAAAAAAACTTAATTCTTGTTGTTGTCTTATCAAATTGCGGGAAATATAATTTACTTTTTTAAATAAGTAAGCTGGGTAGGCCGCTATTAGATGCACACTCTCGGTATTGATCTCATCACTGTCAAGTTGAAGGTTATTTTTTAGTCAATATCAAGGGTGTGCATCTAATAATGTGAGGAGTTATCTTTAATATCCTGAAAATGCTTAGGCATTAGTGTCACACCCTGACCGTCAGAAGAGCCGATGGGCCTCGCAACATGACCGGCACCCGGCCCTCCGGTCGGATCAGTCTTAGCGAATTTCACAAATGCAACGGAATTAGTAGTTCAAGCGGCCTCTAATAGGGAATGTGAGTTGGGCCCCTCCCTCGAATGCTAAGTGTCTGGAATGAGGCTTAGCATCCGTTTAACTCACACCACGTAACACAACAAACGTTTGAGAGCAAAGGCAATAAAGAAACGTTCAATGCAAAGCCAACTGGCAATAGCTCTATTGATAGCAGAAAGGAGTGTGCGGTCCCGACGTGCTACACTGGTATGTTAGAGGCGTCTTCCCTCGATGAGGGTTTTTATCTAGAGTTGTCAAGGTGGTTCCCACGTAGGGGCCTTGGTTATATAACCATAGTATTATCCGTGGTCAAAGGGTCACATTCTCCTCCACCCAAAATCATTGTCGTCATCGACAACGTCCACCTTTTCGTTCCCACCTAGGACTGAATCAACATCAACTTATCCCCGTCTCCACTTGGTCCGCACTCTGAAACGGCTTCCTTCGGCATCCTCGAGCATAGATGTAGTCAGTTGGAAGTTTGAAGGATCTGGGGCAATGAACTCTCACAAAGCACTTGAGTTGGCCAGAAGGTTGGATGACACACCTTAGGTCTGATGTGATCAAGGAGTTGCATCCGTCTACCTGGCACTTGCGTTGGTGCTTCCAACTGCGGTACTCAACATCACCTAAAGCAACCACGGAGAACTGATAACCTGCACAACTCTGTGTCACATGGCGTCGTCGAAGAACTTAGCACAACATATAAAGTAATGCTTCGCCTTGCCGAAAGCGACCTCTTTCCATGTTGTCGGCACCCTACTCCCTAGGTATGTAACGTCCTTTCAACTCGTGAGACGCTACCTTTCACGTTAGGACAACGTTGACCACTGCGACTCCTGCAGCTTATGTGCTACCGAACGTTTTCATGATCACGCTGCTAAATCACGCCTTTGGTCACGATTGGAATCTAGCCGACAACACCTCGCCTCCCGAGGGTACCGGGACTCGACTATGGTCCGAGCGCTCCTCACATGTCTTTGAGGAAGTAAACTCTAATGCCCGTGCGTTAACTGTCTTTACCTCTATGATTCTCGTACTGTGATGGTGCGTGTATCTCTTGGAAAACGCCTCTGTGTCTGCATAGGGTGTGTAGTCTCGATGTGACGACTAGCAAAAGGGTTCTGACATATTTCACCGTTCTGCGCTACATTTCGCGAGAGCGACATGAGCCACCGGGCCAACCTTGGCACTTTGGTGCAACCGCATATCCTCATCCATGCGTTAATCATAACAACTTACACTTGGTGATAATGCACAGGGTTTGGTGGGGTTCAGTGTGCCCCCTTCGCACTAACATGTCCACCCAAGTGACCGACCTACCTGCCCAGGCGCGACCACGATCCTAGGAGTACCAAGAAGAACAACACCTTGTGTGTCGATCCTCTAATCCTCATTTCCAATCTCCATGGTCGTAGTGCACCCTTTAATGAGCAAATGAAGCTGTGATTTGAGTATCGATCTTAGAGTAGCACCAGGCTTCCGGATACTATCGTCTCGATAGGGGGTGATGCGTCTCCGCTATCGATAGCCTAATCAAGGGTCGCTCCGCGTGCCTTGGGCTTCTGGCCTTCCGCTACCGTGGTGTTCCCTTCAGCTAGCGCGCAAGCGATGGCGACCTTAACCCTCTCATTGTTCCACCATGAGGGTTCGTGAGCAACCATGCTTCCCCACGAGTTCTTCAGCCGATAAACATCCAACGCGACCAAACATGCTTTGATACTAAATCTGTCACGCCCTGACAGTTGGAAGAGCCGACGGGCTTCGCAACGTGACCGACACCCGGCCCTCAGGCCGGATCAGCCTTAGCGGATTTCACAAATGCAGCAGAATTAACAGTTCAAGCAGCCTCCGATAGGGAATGTGAGTTTGGCCCCTACCTCGGATGCTAAGTGTATGGAATGAGGCTTAGCATTCATTTAACTCATACCACGCAACACGGCAAACGTTTGA
The DNA here is from genome assembly GCA_036023115.1 of Brasenia schreberi. Lineage (NCBI taxonomy): Eukaryota > Viridiplantae > Streptophyta > Magnoliopsida > Nymphaeales > Cabombaceae > Brasenia > Brasenia schreberi. The sequence goes on along the minus strand of JAYKKT010000090.1, from coordinate 4,871,198 downwards.
GAGCAAATGCAATAAAGACACGTTCAATGCAAAGCCAACTGGCAATAGCTTTATTGATAGCATAAAGGAGTGCGCGGCCCCAGCGCGCTACACTGGTATGGTAAGAGCGTCTTCCCTCAAAAAAGGTTTTTATCTAGAATTGCTAGGGTGGTTCCCACGTAGGGGCCCTGGTTATACAACCATAATATTATCCGCGGTCAAAGGGTCACATTAGGAACAAAATCCGAACATAAAACTCGGATGAAATTTACCAGAAAGACAACAGAATCTTAAGACACAATTTAGGAAATCTGTTGCCACGAACATTTATCAGTGTGGGAATGACTTCATTCTAGTTTGTTGCAAGTTTCAATGTGAAAATAAATTCCATCATTTGAGTGATAAACAAAAGAAAAGATGCACTCAGAGCATTAGCTCAACGGCAAGATGCTGTAGCGCAGTTGCGGGGAGTTCGATCCCAGAGGGTGTGCATGTCTGGTGAAGAGTTCGATTACGTTCGTCGTCCTCTTGTAAAAAAAAAAGAAAAAAGAAGAAGCTTCCTTTATCAAACAAGAGAAAAGCTACATCGAAAGTTAATTATCGAGAGCATTAGCTCAAAGGCTGGATGCTCTAGCCCCGTTGCTCTTGGTGGGGAGTTGGATCCCAGAGTGTGCATGTCTGGTAGGGAGTTCCCTCCCAGAGGGTGCATGTGGGTTGGGCTTCGTCTTCTGTAAAAGAAAAAAAGAAGACAAAAGCTTCCTGCCCCGTGAGGGTTATTGTGCCCCCGAGGAGTTTCACTGTTGAAGGTAAGCCAAGAAATCGTCTTCCTTGTTAACAAAGGGATTAAATTCAATAAAATATCAATACGACCAGCCAACAAGGAGAGTTATCTGGCATTAAGTGGAGAAAAGAGGAGGGTTCGAACAAGAATGGCGAGTTCTTCGAAGAAATCATATGAAGAGGAGGAAGGAGACGAGGTAATCTTCTTCAATGATCAAGATATTGAGGAAGGAATCAAAAACTGCTCCCAAGGTCTTGTGGGTCGGCTTTTTTCTGATGGAGTGTTCAATACAGGTCGATCGAAAGAGCTTTGCTATTTGGAACCATCCCAAAGAATTGAGGTTTTCAGCTCTTGGTAATAAAAGCTTCTACTTTTCTTTGGCCAAGAGAAAGATATGTTTAGAAATCTACATGGCTCCCCGTTGTTGTTGAATTTCATTCTTCACCTGAAAAGATGGAAAGAAAATCTGAAGGCAGAGAGCGAAGATTTGCCATTTTTTCTTCAATTATGGGTTATTGCGGAAAAACGCCAAACGCTAAAGGTGGCGGAAAAGCTGGGAAAGTGGATTGGGGAGGTTGACGATGTGGGTGAATTCTTGATGAGGGGAGAAGAATCCCAAATTGTGAAAGCCCTCATTCAACTTGATGCAACACAAGTTTTAAAATCGAAACTGAAAGTTGCATTTTCTCGAAATGAAGTGACGGAAATTAAGGTGAGATATGAATTGAAACCTTTTGTTGCTACTGTGGGCATTTGGGACACAACGCTAGAGGATGTCCAACACGTTTAGAAGATGCTATCAAGAACCAAGAGAAACATGATCTTCTTCCGTTGGATATCGAAGCAGAACAATCTGGAAGAAGAGTGGTAGCGGATGAAGAGAAATTACACCCGAACAGAAGAGGAGATTGAAGTAGAAAAGATGAAGTAAAAAATCCTCTTCCAGCGGCGTTGTTGAAGGCATTCTCAGCTCTGTCATGTAAGGATGAATGTAAAGTAAAAAAAAATCACTATCAAACCAAAATGATAGCAGAAATGTCACAAATATCAGCTAAAGATAAAAACGTACAAAGACATGCATGGTCAGGAGCAGTCCCAATGAGTACAGGTATGAAAACAGAGTGAATAAGAACATCACAGACTAGTCCTATAACTACCGGGAAAGAAAAAGAAGATACAACGGAGAAAAGCAGATACGAAATACCAAGTGGTGATATCAAAGGACAAAGCGTGAGAAATAATACAGGAGGGTAGGGAAAGGAAACAAAACAATTTGAAAAGAAAGAGGAAAAGAGAAGGAATTACACAAAAGTACCAGCAGAAGAGGACAGTGAGAAATATATGCAGCCGATTAATAAGAGGAGATTGGAAACAGATGACAATGCAGAAGCACAAAAGAGAGAATGCTTGGGTTCTTTGGTAACAAACGATCAAAAGGTGGAGGGAGCCAGCCATGAAGTGGCCCTGTTAGAGCAATGAGGATATTAATGCGGAATTGTCAGGGTTCGATAACAAAGCATATATTGCAGATCATATAGCAGCAATAGCGACTAAACTTGCAGAAGAATTTCGTGTGGCAAATATGCCAAACTCGCTTCTCGAATATACTCTTGGTATCTTCAATTGTGTTTTGAATGTGGGAAATCCGTTTGAAATTTAAGCTGGTTAGTTTAGCCACCTCTTATTCTTTCATCATTTTAATGAAAATCTCCACTTAGTTTGAAAAAGAAAACCACTTCACTGTAGAAACAAGAAAAAGGCTCTTTCCCTGTTGAGCAAGGGTTCATCCAATTAATTTTGTTAGCATTTGTATGTAGACGGTGAACTCAACTAAACCAGCCAACCAGTCCAAACTGAGCCGAGCAAAAGTTGCTTATTCATACCATGTTCATGTAGCCACGCTAGCCCAAACTTAACCAAGTCCGGTAAGAGATGAACTAAGGGTGGCCATGGCTTGCTCGGTTTGTGTATTAGCCCTACTTCGCATTGTCGAACGCCCTAAAGTTTTTAACAGTAAAACATCCAAAGAGAAATGCACCCCCTGGATATTGAACTCACGAATCAACCCCACTAGGCAGGTGAGCTTTCGGTCGTTGTGCAGAGAAGAAAATTTTACATAGCAAGAAATGACAGCCAAAACCACGTTATGTTTTCCATTATCTGAGAAAAACATGTTCAAAATGGCAAATAGAGGAAATTAAATATAAAATCCATTCAAATATCCTTTGGAAATAGGACCTCGGGAAGAAAGCCTAACAATTGCTTGATCTTACAGACAATGCCGTTGCAATGCAGAAGCAGCAGCACTGCCGATTAATCATCTAAATGGTGTTTGTAACCAAAAAATGCTTTGGTTTTCAAACAACAAACAAGAAATCTATTTCTGAGCTGGAATTTGATCTATTCTTGAAAGCAACAAAGTAGCCATGATGATGAATCCTACTGAAAGTACCATAATTTTACCACGAAATTTGAGTGAAAGAAATCCACCAACATGGTTTAATTGGTTCTTATCTATCATTTAGAAAACTCAAGTATTACTTTTACAATAAAATAAAATAAAATTCTCGATATAAACATAAAAAAATACAATGAATTAGAAAGTTGGTATTATGCAACCAAAAACAAAGAAAGTGTGCTCTTTACGAAAGACAGATCCATACACAAACATGAGCAAACTATGCAAAAGCAAGTTGTTAGAGATTGTCTCTGAAAGCCTCCAAGCACTTGCAAAGCGAAGCATGGACATTATGCTAAATCCTACGAGTAAGACAACCAAAGTTTGAAAATTGAATAAAACTTTACGAATTCAAACCTCTCAAAATAATAGCAGTTTAAGTGCTACACAATAATGAGCATCCTGCAGAGTAACCAACGAAACTCAACCAAGAATGCAATTTACCAATATTATTCTCCCTAAAATTGGTATACAACAGAATCCTCCACAGAAACGACTTTTTGAAAATGTTGTCTTAAAAATATCGGTTGTGGATGAACTCAATTTCACTCTTTTGTCCTACAAAATTTTAACCCACTTTCACAAATCAGTTAGGCTCAATCACTTTCTTGTAGAAGTCCCAGTCTGGATGATCAACAGAAATAGCAGGCTGACCAAAAGGATTGCTCTTTACATATTCTTGAACATCAGCTGCCATTGCCAAACCTTCAAGATAAGCATGAATGATCCCTCCTTGGCCTATGGAAAAGTCTACCCGTTATTTTATGTTGAATAAACCAAGAGACCAAGAAAAAAGGGGGAAACTTTCAAAGAAACATCTATAGTTTAGTACAAAAGGCACACTTAATCATGGGATATTGTTAAAAGTATACATGAAAGTTTACGTGCACTATTGAAACTTGAAAAAGAAATTCATAGTGAAATAGATGTGCATTACCTAATGCATTGTCATTTTCATCGTCAAGCACGAATGGTTGAGGGAAAATTGCTGTATGGGGCTAAACAGCAGAGAGAAGCAACTGTCAGTGGTAATTTGTGTGTGACAAAGGGAATCTTAAGATAAGTTATCTCAGTTGATATGTAAGCCACTCACGGGATTCACAAGCGCTTTGTAAGGAGAATCATCAACTAACAATGTGCCTGAAGGCGTATACCATCTCCCATCCCATTCTTGGTCCCAAATTTTCTTCAGTTCTTTTAATACCAAGGGCTTGTGTTTGTCTCCTATTGTATATAAACCCGTCTTTGTGCAAAAGGACCCATCCTGCAGAAATATGTAATCAGGCAAAGTTCATATGCATCAGACTGCGGCCGGAATATTACGACATACTGTTATATATGAGAATTTAAAAGTGATTCAAGAAATAAATGCTTGACATGTAAATTAAATTAAATTAGCAACCCTCTTTTTAGAGATTTTGTGAATAACAAAATATGCTCATCTCATTTCATATGCACAACCCGCGCCATTTTCTGTACAAGGTTGCACCTCCTTCGCATGGAGTTGGGCAGGCTGCTCAATGGTAGGAATTTTGGAATTCTGCCACCAGATTTGCATCCTTAATCAAGTTCCAACCAACTCTTCGCTCAGATTCAAATAGTGAATCCACTTGACCTTATGTGACAGGTAGAGTCAATCATTCGAGAGGTCACCATAAAGTCTGAAAGCTACGAAGGCCCTAAAACAAGTCTGTACTTCTAAAATTGCTGACAATATGAGGTTTCACTTCATATGCATCTTTGTCGTTCTACAAAGTCCAAATAGGAATGAAATAACAGAAATGGGACAGAAAAGCGAGAGAAGAACCATGCCATTATCAACTTTCATATTAAATGCATATGCAGGAAAAAAGAAAACAATGGCCAATTAGATACTTTGGTAAAGTACTACAAAATCCAAATGAAGTTAGAAATTCAAAAGTTCAAAAAGGTTGAACCAACTCATAACTACTTGTAGACAAAATTAGATAAAAGGCAAATCCCAGCATCATATCAAGTTCGCATAAGGGTTACAATGAGGCACACTAATTTTACACCATCTGATGCAACATAAGGAGATAATAAAAGAACTATTATTCGTATCATTCAAAAGCATAAGGTCATCAAACAGAACTATGAATAGAACTAGACAAATTCCCAACAACCACATCTTTCAGAAAGACAACAATGCAGGAAGTTCAAAGTCCAAATCAGGAAGCACACTATGGCTTGTTGAATACATCTTAAATCAGCACCACTCTTAAGAACACAAAGAAGAAAACAACAACAACAACTAAGCCTTTTCCCATACCAGACGGGGTCGGCTACATGGATTCTTTGTTTCCACAGATCCCTATCGTGTGCCATGTTAGCAGTTAACTCCCAATAAGCTAGATCCTATGTCACATGGGTGCGGGTGCAGGTGCGGGATACGGCAAATTTCAAAATTTTTGGGTGCGGTGACACGGCTAGGGTATATAATATTATATATTATATATAATATTCAAGCTACATAAATCAATCATAATACAACTAGTATTTGCTAATTTTGGTGCACATAGGTATCAATTAGCAAGTTCCCTCATAATGATCTGAAACTTATAATGATTTTACGAGCTGCAAAATATCCAAGTTATGGATTCAAAGAGTTTCAAGATCTTTTATAGGATATAACATATACTAGTATTTGTGCTAGGATCCACTAGTGATGTCATACTCTTCTGTTCTATTGATCTGGCAATGTTCCTCGTCTTTAAATGTGTTTGGTGACGGAGATTATTTTGTGCAAAGACATACAGTATGGAGTCAAGAATCCAATAAGATTGAGTAATAAGAAACCAATTGTTCGCACCCTAAATCATTCAAGCAACTTTATATTGTATAAAGCTATAATAGTAAGTACACAACTTTATATTAAAGCAAAACATATAAATGGTAAACAACTACTAATTTCATCATAATACATAAATCAATCTTCATTATCCGGACCCATTTATCCATGAATTACAAAAAAAAAGTTGCAATTTTTTTTTTTGGACATGCCGCACCGACACGGTGTCAGTGTCGCACCAGTGTCGGGGTCAACACTCCACCCCTGTGTGACTTAGGCTAGATCATTCTTTTTTGTTTCTTTCCCACACTTTTGTGGTCGTCCTCTACCTCTTTTAATACTTTTCAAATTTAGTTTTTCTAACCTTCTTAAAGGTTCTTCTTTTTATCTTCTTTCTATATGTCCAAACCATCTTAAACGATGTTCTCTCATTTTATCCTCTATTGGTGCCACTCCTAATTTGTTTCTAATAACCTCATTATGTATACGGTCTTTTCTTGTATGACCACTCATCCATCTCAACATCTTCATTTCTGTCACAGACATCTTTTGTACATGTTGATGATTAACTGCCCAACACTCAGAATCATAAAACATGGCAGGCCTAATTGCTGCTCTATAATATTTACCTTTTAATTTTAATGGTATCTTCTTATCACAAAGAATACCTGATGCTCCTCTCCATTTTAACCAACCAACATTAATTATATGTGTAACATCTCCATCAATTCTTTTATCACTCTAAAAAATTGACCCTAGGTATTTAAAACTTTCCTTTTGGAGAATGCAATGTGTGCCAATTTTAATTTCTATGTCCTCTGAAGTAACCAAATGATCAAACTTACATTCCATATATTCTGTCTTTGTTCTACTAAGTCGGAAGCCTTTGCTTTCTAATGTTTCTCTCCATGGTTCCAATTTTCTATTAACTTTTTCCTTAGACTCTTCCACTAATACAATGTCATCTGCAAATAACATACACCAAGGTGCTTCATCTTGAATATGTTTTGTTAACTCATCAATCACCATTATAAATAAGTATGGACTTAAAGTTGATCCTTGATGTAACCCAATATTAACTTCAAAGAAGTCTTTTCGTTCCTTCGTGAGTCCTCACACATGTTTTTGCACCATCATACATGTCTCTTATAAGGTTAATATATGTCAATGAGATACCTCTTTTTTCCAAAGTTTTCCAAAGAACCTTCCTCGGTACCCTATCATAGGCTTTTTCTAGATCAATAAATATCATGTGAAGGTCTTTCTTTTTTGCTCTAAAATGTTCCATAAGACGTTTCAAGAGGTGAATCGCTTCAATAGTAGATCTGTCTGGCATGAATCCAAATTGGTTCTTTGTTGTACTTGATACTTGCCTTAACCTCCTTTCGATAATTCTTTCCCATAATTTCATAGTATGACTCATTAACTTGATACCTTGATAATTCGCACAATTTTGAATGTCTCCCTTGTTCTTATATATGGGTATAAGTGTACTTCCTCTCCATTCCTCGGGCATCTTTTGGTTTTTTCATATTTCATTAAATAGTCTTGTGAGACAAGTGATTCCTATTTCTCCTAGTATTTTCCAAACTTCTATAGGAATATTATCTGGTCCTACCGATTTAACACCCTTCATATGTTTAAGAGCCTCTTTGACTTCATTCTTTTGAATACATCGGTAGAAATTGTGGTTTATATACTTTTCTGATGTGGCTAAATCTCCTAAACTAATACTAACATAGAAAAATTCACAAAGTGTAATTGATGATACAAATCTTCCACTGTCAGATGCTCGTCAACATTACTGAAGAGAAATGTTTAATTAGCTAGATGGCATGCATAACAGAGTGTAACTGAAATAAGACAACCCATAAAGTATACAGGAGATCTAAAAATTGCATCCGTTCATTACCAAACAAAATAACAGCTTGCTCTTCATATTCCCCAGAAGAAAGTCTACCACGGGCTTCAAGTTTTGCCTGCACATGGAAGAAAAGAGGCAAGCATAAATTTGTGCAAGAGTTATTTAAAGTAGCAGCAACAGGAGAATAGTAGCTAACATACTTTATTTGATAAGCCCTTGTTCCACCAAGAAATAAGAAGAAAAAGCCAAACATTTGAAAGAATAATAATAGGCCAACAAGGCCCAAGTTTGTGAAGGTTGCTTACATCATCAATGATGACCAGATACCAACATCAAATCTTTCAAAGCAGAAGTCCAGAAACTCTCCACAGAATGGTCTCTTGAAAACTGCAGTCACAAAAGATGCATTACTGCAGGAAGCAGTGCGACACAAGATATCCTTGAATGGATTAATTGGAAAAACCAAATTTCTACCTAATTTCCGTCCAATTCTTGTACAAACACTTCTGCGTCTATCAAATAGTCCACAGACTTCTACAAGAAGTCCATTTACATCGAGAACAAGTAGCTTTCTTCCAGGACTACTCTCTAGAGATCGTTGAACTTGTGCATCAACCAGCCCCTCCAATTGACATCTTTCTTTATGAGTAAGAACAGAAACACAGTCTAAAGAGGAAGCACAATGCATCATAATAATTTGCTTCTTATGATCTCGCTGATTAGTGTCCTCGGAAAAATCACTTCTCTCTAGTGTGTGTACCTCTCCTAGGGATTTAGGGAAGACATTATCATCCACAGTGGGGACTACAGATGGTGTTAATTTTTTCGAAGGATCCTCTTTAGTTGATTTCAGGTGTTGGATTGTATCAAACTCAATAGCATCTGATGACAAGTTTTTATGCTCCAGCAACTGATTCCTTTTCTTCTTCCTCCTCTTTTTACGTGAGCCACTACCTTTTGATGCTGTGTTGTCTATGCAAACTTTGTTTCCTGGGAGCGTAGACAGATTATCATCCACGGTGGGCTCCAGGGATTGTGGTGATGCGCTTGCAGCATTCTCTTTAGATGACTCCAAACGCTTCATCTTATCACATTCACCTGATTCCAGTGACAATTTTGTATGCTCCGGCATGGACTGATTCCTTTTTTCCCGTTTCTTTCTAGGTGAGACACTGCATGTTAATAGCACATCATTTTCTTGGAGCCCAGAAACATTATCATCCACCATGGGCACCAAAGGTTGTGCGGATGTGCTTGAAGGATTCTCTTCAGATGATTTCAAGTGTTCTCTCTTATCATACTCGCCAGCTCCTGATAGCAAGTTTTTGCGCTCTAGTGCCTTATTCCTTTTCTTCAGTCCCTTCTTTTTAGGTGGGGGACTGACTGTTGAGGGTGTGCTAATGCAAATTTGACTTTCTGATTGCCCAGATACATTATCATTCACATTGGTCTCCAAAGGTTGTGCTGATGTGCTCAGCAACTTCAAAGGATTTTCTGTAGATGATTCCAAGTGTTCCATCTTATCACACTCACCAACTTCTGATGAGAAGATTTTATCCTCCAGCCTCTGCTTCCCTTTCTTGTGTTTCCTCTTTTTAAATGAGGCAGTGTCTGTCGATGATGTGTTATGCATGTAATTTTCACCTTTTAGGGGTTCAGGTACTTTTTCTGAGAAATTGTGAGTCATAAGAGAATCTGTATTTCCTGACTGCTTTCGGAAGAGTCTATCTTGTAATGAATCATCAAACTTGTCCATCAAGCTGTCAACAATGGTCTCTGATAGAACAGACTTCTCATGAACACCATGGGCATCACCTCCTGCCATTTCTTCATTTTCAGCAGAACTAAGAAATGGACCCTTTTTTTTCTTTCTCTTCCCACTTTTCTTTTTTTTCCTTTTCAGTTTTCTAACTCCCCTGAAACCTTCTGTCTCATCAAAGTTTTCATCTGAATTCAGTTCCTCCTTGCACATGGATAAAGTGTCCATATCGCTATAACAGATTAATTCAGGAAAAATCAAGCAAGTGTTGTCTCTAGTAAAGAAGAAATCAGCATTATCCCAAAAAAGCAGCTTTCAGTTATATGCTGAGCTTTTGCAGAAGACGAAGAGCAGCACCTGAATTATTTTGATGCACTACTCTTTCCTGCTTATGTATGTCCAACTCCTAGCATTTCAAAGTAACAATCTTGGTATAACATCAAATGGCTGTAATGTAATAAGGTAAGATATCCATCACTACCAAACCAAGACACAGCCAACACTAGTTCCAGCCATAAAGTTCTCATGGAAAGTTTCCCATGGCTTCTAGCATGACCATAGTAATAAGCTAAACTAGTTGAAAGAACACTGGCCTCTTCTCATGTAAAGTTTTTCCCCTGCCTTCTAGCATGACCATATTAACAAGTTAAATTAGTTGAAAGAATGCTGGCCTCTTCCACGTAAAGTTTCCCATGCATTCTAGCATGACCAAACTAACAAGATAAACTAAATTAGATCTCTCTTTCACCAGAGATTTGCCAAAGTTTTACGGGCAATCCATCTGCATGCATCATAAATCAACAATGGTGAAAAGGAAAAGAATTAAATACTAATTAAAATAAAATTACTGGGTCTGGTTTGGGGTCCCTTTTATGTCTCAAAATAAGTACTTTAATGCGAAGAGAAAAATGACATCAAAGCGAAAAAGTCCAAGATTAGATATTCATTCCCTAAATCAATGTCTTCCCTCTGTACCGAACTCTCTCAATTTCAAAAGGGGATGAAAACAAGGAAAAACAATACCGACAACCATACTTATTGAATTTTCGTTCTTCTCACCAACGACATTTCTTTCAACAAAAACAGTAATTGTCAAATAATTGATGACGCACAAAAATGTTCTTTCCTCTCCATCAACAACATTTCTTTGAACAGAACAGTAAAAACCAAATAATCCACGAAGCTCCAAGGTTCATTTGTTGCGACCAACCACATTTCTTTCACAAATAGTAAAAAGTTATATCCAAATTCTCACGGAAACAGTACGGCATCCTAAAAATATCATCTGCCACCAAAAGTAAACCAGGCAATATTTTCATATCTGGCAAAAAAGTGGTAACAATGCGAATCCTACCGAACCAAAACTATCAAAAACAGGGAAACCTTTGCGATGAATGGCGAGTAAACCAAGAGAATGGATTGCAAAAGGAGAAAGATCACTTGTAGCTTCAAGTGAACCAAATCAAACAAATCCAAAATATAATCAAGTTCCCACGCAGAAAATGAGAACAAATAACGAAGGGAGACCCTCCTTTTTTGCTAACAGAATCCTACGCGGAATTCGATATGAAATTTCTCCATAGCGAAGTAAAATCAGAACGAGAGAACAATAAAATGGTTATATCAAACACCGTCAAACAACCGAACAGAGTAATTTCACGACCCGTAAAGGAGTATAAATCCGTGAAAGGAGATGAAAGAAGAGGAACGAGATCCCTAGGGTTTTCCGATGGTTTACCTCCATTGACGAGTCGCTCAGGGAGGGACACCGGTTTAACGTTAGAATGCCGTTCGATACGGGTCGATACCAATAGATTCGTTGAGGCTTTTCCCTCCCTCACTAGCCTGAGCATGTGGTGGATCGAATCAGATCCGGATTCGAAATGGCTGAAGAAGACCCAAGGAATCATTACACGCACCATTGAAAATGGGTAGGATACGGATTTCAAAATTGACCCGGACTGAATTTTCCAGACTAACTTTGGAGCCGGGGCCCGGGCAAAATTGGTCAGTCCATCTATCTATCTATATGTATATATATATATATATATATAGAGAGAGAGAGAGAAATTGATATATGTTATCTCTTTTTAGGTGTTAACAAATTCAAACAAATGTCAATCATTCATTTTTTTTTTTATGAATGGTTGTTTTCGTGCAAAAAATAAATATGTACTTTTTACTTTATACATTTAAATCTCAATTATTCATCATAAAAAATAGATGTTTGAGATTTATTTAAATTTGCTAATACCTAAAGATGCTAACATATACTAGTTTTTATATATCAATTTATTTATCTTTTTATTTATGTGTCTCTTCTTATATATATAAAACATGATCCATGTTAGTACACTTAAGTGTTATTAAACAAATCTCAACCATTTGTCTTCAAATTAATGAATGGTTGAAACTTAAATTTAAAAAACAAAAGTAAAATTTCAACCAATAGTTAACACTTAATATAATAACAACTAAGCATTTTTCTCATACTAGATGGGGTCGGCTACATGGATTCTTTGTTTTCACAAAGTACTACCATGTATCATGTTAGCAGTTAACTCACAATAAGCTAGATCATTCTCTATTTCTTCTTTCCAACACTTTTGTGGTCGTCCTCTACCTCTTTCAATACTTTCAAAATCTAGTTTTTCATAATTCTTATAGGTTCTTCTCTTGATCTTGTTTCTAATATGTCCCAACCACTTTAAATAATATTATCTCATTTTATCCTCTATTGGTGTCACACACAATTTATTTCTAATAACCTCATTATGTATACACTCTTTTATTGTATAACCACTCATTCATATCAACATCTTCATTTCTATCACAAACATCTATTGTACATATTGATGATTAACTGCCGAACACTCAGAACCATAAAACATGACAAGTCTAATTGTTGCTTTATAATATTTACCTTTTAACTTTAATGATATCTTCTTATCACAAAGAATACTTGATACTCCTCTCCATTTTAACCAACTAGCATTAATTTTATACTTAACATCTCCATCAATTCTTCTATCACTCTGAAAAATTGATCCTAGGTATTTAAAACTTGCTTTTGGGGTGATGCAATATGTGCCAATTTTAATTTTTATGTCCTCTCAAGTAACCAAATGATCAAACTTACATTCCATATATTCTGTCTTTGTTCTAGAAACCTTTACTTTCTAATATTTTTCTCAATAGTTCCAATTTTTTATTAACTTTTTCCTTAGACTCCTTCACTAATACAATGTCATCTGCAAATAACATACACCAAGGTATTCATCTTGAATATGTTTTATTAACTCATCAATCATCATTATAAATAAGTATGGACTTAAAGTTGATCCTTAATGTAACCCAATATTAACTTCAAATAAGTTAGTTATTCCTTCAAGAGTCTTCACACATGTTTTTATACCATCGTATATATCTTTTATAAGGTTTATGCATGTCAATGAGATACCTTTTTTTCCTAAGGTTCTCCACATAACTTCCTTCGGTGCCCTATCATAAATTTTTTCTAGATCAATAAATATTATGTGAAGGGTCTTTTTTTGCTCTAAAATTTTCTATCAAATAACTAAAAAGGTGAATCGCTTCAATAGTAGATCTGCTTAGTATGAATCCAAATTGGTTTTTTGTTATACTTGATACTTGTCTTAACATACATTCGATAATTCTTTTCTATAATTTTATAGTATGACTCATTAACTTGATATCCCAATAATTCGCACAACTCATGACATCTTCCTTATTCTTGTATATGGGTATAAGTATACTTGCTCTCTATTCCTCGAGCATCTTTTGGTTTTTCTTCATATTTAATTAAATAGTCTTGTGATCAAAGTGATTTGTGTCTCTCCAAGGATTTTTCAAACTTATATAGAAATATTATCTCGTCCTATCGATTTACCGCCCTTTATATGTTTAAGAGCCGTTTTGACTTCATTCTTTTGAATATGTCGGTAGAAATTATGGTTTATATACTTTTCTTGGGTATCAAGTTTATATTTTAAACTTCTAATTTGGTTTCTTTATTTTCATTAAAAAGCTTATAAAAATAGTTTTCTATCTATTTCTTATATCATCATTTGCTATTAGAATTTTTTTATCTCGTCTTTGATGCATCTAACAGAATTAAGATGTTCTATTTCTTATCTCTAGCCCTAGCTATCTTAAAAATATCTCTTTTATCCTCTTTTGAGTTGAGTTTTTTTTATATAAATCCTCTCAAATTTTAGTTTTTGCTTTACTGACAGTCTTTTTCACTTTCTTCTTTGCTTTCTTATACACCTCTAATGTTTCACTAGTTTTTTAGCATAATATAATTTGTAACATGCATCTTTACTTTGATTTTATTTTGCATTACTTCACTCTACTACCAAGCTTCTTTTTGTGCCGGTACACCTCCCTTAGATTCACCTAACACATCTTTTGCTACTTTCCTAATATGTAACATGTCATCTTTATACTATTTTATAGTCTTAATTGGAGTGCGTAAGCACAAACTATATTCAAAACCTCTACTTCTAATACTAATTTCAACGTCATGATTCAGTCACCGTATCGTTATATGTATACTATATTATCTTTTAAATCTTTATTTCTGATAATACCAACTTCGTTTTGAGCCTTTTCTTTACCTAAATATCATAATTTAAAACTTTTATCCTCAATCTCTTTTGCTTTTTCTTCAATCTACTTTGTCTCTTGTAAACATAGAACATGAATATTTTTCCGAACCATATTATCTACCACCTCTTTTAGCTTATCGGACAATGCTTCGATATTCTAAGAACCAATACGAATATTATTATTTAGGACTAACTTCTTTATTCCCCACATCCATCTATATTGAAAATGCGGAGACCCTCTCTATAATTTATTCACTACATTTGAGTATCAATGTATTGTGACTAACTTCTTTACTCACACCCGTTCATAATGTGAGAACCCTTTTTGCAATTGATTCACTACATTAAGGTAAAAATGTAGTAACATTTGCTTACTTTTCACTGCATTCGGGCTTTGCAACGTGTCACTAAACGGAAACGCCCCAAAACAATACTCATAATTTGTGTAATCCATGATATAAAAATCTGACAAAGTTTTACGTTGGCTGTCAGAAGCCTAACACAACCCTCGTTTATTTGAGCTTGGGACCGGCCATACAAGGATGATTCCTTACATCGGTGTCGAAGTCTAACACTTAATGACATATATAAAAGAATAGATATTGTCAAATAAATTAAATAGCATATATAAGGTTGTCTCTAATATATATATATATAAAAGAATAGATATGGTCAAATATATTAAATAGCATATAAAGGTTCTCTTTATATATAAAAGAATAGTATGTACCTTTAGATTACTCCAATCAATATTAAGATGACAGCAGCACAGTATCATCTTTGTCACACAGGAACTTTATGACTAGCACTCAAGCACTAGCTACTTTTGGAGATTGCCATAATGTGGGTTGTACCCGCCCCGCCCACATTTCCTACCCCTAAAAATGGGGATATTCGGATTTCCCTGTTCTTATTTCGGGTAGCGGAAAGTGTTATGGGCTACGTTCGTATTGTGTCGTTTCATGTCCATGGCAAGAGTCCATAAATGAACCCAATCCAGTCGTTTTTCGTGTTAATTTGTGTGGACACTGGACAAGACCACAGACTGTATTGGGTGTGAGCGCGTTGGACACTAATTACCAGCAGAAATAATTTCTTCAGGTTTCATGTTGGGTTTGTTCGTGTCATTTGTTCATCTGTCAAAAATAGATAAACCTTTTGTCAAAAAAAAAAAATCAACCTGAATGTGATCTGATTTTGTGTTTTTGGTGTCATCTTGGATCACAAATGAATATAAATTTTTTGTATGGTGTTTGTATTGGGCTTTTGTGTCGTGTTGTATTGCCAACCCCAACTGTATCCAACGGGTTAAAGCTCATTCATCATCCACTGAAACCCACCAAAGGAAAATGAACTAATTAAGAAATTATTGTTTTTTACAGATATCTCAATGCAAAAGCAGTTCCATTTTTGTGTCAAGGATAATACTACATTGATAGTATGGGAAAAGGCTTAGTTGTTATTGTTGTTTGACAATGTTCTAATGGAAGCTTCTCATGAAGTTGGAAACTAAATAAAAACAACACAATCGATGTCCAAAAACATGCTTACAATCTGGGAGCAGATAACTCATCAGCAGAGCGACAAAGGTGAGACAGCGAAAGGCAACTAGAGATATTCATGGGGTGGGGTCGGAGACAAAAGTCCCCTGCTCCGTTCCCATTTCAAAACCGCGCTCTCGCTCTCACTCTCGTTCATGTTCCTGTTCCCATTCTATACATGAAGGCCCCCATCCTCACCCCCGCTTTCCTTACAGGTCTTGTGAGAATCTGTCGGGAGAAAGATGAACACTCAAATACATATTGGAACCGATTTTAAATCTGAAATCAAATCCGGATTTATGCAAAATACATTCAAACGAATGTACGGGACAATGATAATGATTTTATGAATTAAAAAAGAGGTGATACTTTTTTGTTTATCGCCAAGTGTAGTTTATCTTATTTTTGGGTGGATCTTACTTTTTTAAACAAATGGAAGAAGGGTCTGGATTGGCAGGATGGAGACCTACTAACTCCATTCTCATCATAGGTTTCTTTGTTGAACTATGTAAAGGCAACCCTCATCATGTATGATCTCCGTCCTCCGTTTTCATTCTCCAAATCCACTCCATTCAGAATGGGTCCCCGAGGATAGCAAGATCCTTTCTCCATGAAATCTGTAAAGGCAACCCTTGGGTTCAAAGGATCCATAGAACCTTTCCAACTCGGTATTCATGCGGTCGGTTAGATGGTGCAATGGTGCAACATGATGATTTCTTAAGAGGTCACCCATCCTAATACTACTCTCGCCCGAGAAATGTTGAACTCGGAGTTCAGATAATGTTGAAAACGTTGCAACCCTTGAGACCCGACAAAAAAGAATGCAATGGATGGTTAGAGATGGTGAAGACTGAAGAGGCACCTCGGTCCCATGATAAGTTGACTGGAACCAATAGAAGAGGAATCAGTTTCCCGGAAGGACCAAGATGGACTTAAGGCTAGGATATCTAAACCTTCGGCTTTGAGCACGAGTAGGCCAAAGTTCGGGAGCATTTTGTTCTTTTCGAGTGACGCCACCAAAACCATACATGTAGTTTTCTCCTTGTCTCCTTCAACAATCCCTACCTACCATAGCCTAGTGTTGTTGGTTGCCAGATTATTTTTGAAGTTGTTTTTGTCTAGCCTAAGCCAAAAAGAAATACAAATGAAACAAAGTGGCTCAAGGGACTCAAGAAAAATGAAAGTTCAGACAAAATAGAACCCAATATTTCAGCAAGTCTCAGCATGTTGAATGAATTCGAAGTCAAATTGTAAAATTTTCATTCTGAGAAAAAGGATGACCACCAAAACTAGGTGAGAACCCGAGTCAGCTAGAAGCAGCCACCTTGAAGGCTGTAGATACAGATTGAAGAAAACTTGCATATAACTGATTCATGCTTAGCTACCTCCCTGAATAAGATCTGTTATAATGAGGACAAGAAGCCTTCAAGAATACACCCTGCCCTACACCTACATGGGGTGGGTTCTCATGGGGAAAATTCTGCCCTGTTGCAGGGCGGAGCAGGGTGGGTAGGGTTTAAGGTAAACAGGCCCTGACTGATCCCGATATATCCCCACTCCACCCCACTTTGTCGGGTGGGTAGAGATTGCCATCCCTATTCTTGAAGGCTTGTCCTCATGATCTTATTCAGGGAGGTAACTAACTTGAATCAGTCGTGCAAGTTTTCTTCAAACTGTATCTTGGGGATCAAACCCCGCACAGCTTGCACACCCTCTTTGGTATAACCCGCCCCCTCACTTCAACCTATAAAAATAGGTTTTTTAAAAGAAAATTTAGTGCATATATATAGGTTGAAGCGGGGAAGGGTGAGTTGTACCAAAGAGGGTGCAGGGCAGTGAGGGTTTCGATCCTCAAGACCCATAAGGTGGGGGTCTAATAACAAGTTTCCAGTGCAGGACAGGTTCAGGTGGACAAAACCCCGCCCCACACTGCCCCATTGCCATCCCTACTCAAGATGTTAGAGCCTTCAAGGAGCAGATAATGTCTCTTATTGGAACAAATGTGAATGTACTGGATGGTTGCTTCGCAATGCAGAGTAAAGATCCAAATTCTCAAGTCAAATAGGTTCTGTAAAAAGTATGCAGTAGAATTACCACTGATTATAATATTCTGGATACATCTCAACAGCCAAGACCACTTTATTTTAAACCAAAACAGCAAAATCTAATTCCCCCAACGATTCAATCAATACAGAAAATGTTAAGCATATCTTCAACTTCTGTGCAGGAATACATGGTTCTGCATCCAAGACAGGGAGTTTGCTGATAAGTAGCTCATTCACAGTGTCAAATAGAAACCTTCGATGAAGCCGTTCATGATCTGTTTTCTCATGGTCAGGCAGCCTGGCATCGTCAGGCAGCCTGGCATCGTCAGGCTGATTTTTGTGCTGTGTGCTTACCTTTGTCTTCTCAAGGACAAAGAAGAGGTCAGGGTTGATCAGGTTGCCAGATGAGTGGGGCAGGATAGGAGTCAATGCATCCGGACTAAGGTCCTTGAGTAGGAAGCCAGATGATAATAATATCTCTGAAACATATCTGTGGCCAGGGGTTGTTTTCTCACAAAGAGAAGCAATGTGGTCCTTGGCAGCTTCATTATGAGATGAATTCAGCCGTTGGAGTTTCTGAACAAGGTTCTCGATGCTTGCCAACTTATTGCCATGGCTCTTTGAAGAGGAGAAATTGAGGGAACGCCTGGCGCTGGACAAGTGGTGACTAATAGCTGTTTCTGAACTCTCTTCCCCCAGAACAGTTCCTATGTTTTGGTTTTCAACATCTGAAAGGCATTGAATGTACAAGTGATTCAGCTCAGCAATTGAAATGTAAAGATCATGCATCCAAATATTGCATGAACATTCGGTTATTGGTACAAAATGTTGGGGAATCTAAAAGAAAGCATTGAGTAGGACAATTATATTCATCATACATGCACCAAGGGAGATTATGTGCAGATGTTCCACTATGTGATTGCTCGTGCATGCAACCACTACATAACTTCTCACTTCTAATGAGCAAATGGGCCTTCCCATGCCTCGTAAGATTCTTAGTGCCATGAGAATGAATCCTGACTTCTGTGATATGCTATCGATGGCAGTTAGCAAAGAGTTGGCACTTAACCGTAATAAAGCATTGACAAGGATATAGTGAATTTAGCAGACACTAACATTAAGCAACAAATAGAGAGTGAATATATAATATTAATTTTCAAAAATAGCAAATAATATACCCGACAAATTTGTAAACATGAATCCACATAAACAACTCAAAAGACACTTCATTTGTAAATATATTGATAGAGTCTAAAGCATTACTAGTTTTAGATATAAAGTAGCAAACTCATTAACAATCTATTACAACAACAACAACAACAACTAAGCCTTTTTCCATACTAGACGGGGTCGGCTACATGGATTCTTTGTTTCTACAGATCCCTATCGTGTGCCATGTGTAAACACCCAATTTTTTTTATTAGGAAATTAAATATTTTTGGCAATTTTGGGTTTTCGAATAAAAAAGGCATCAAACGAGTGTGTTCTGGCACCAAAATTTTATGGAAGCCTTAAAATGATGAAAGATTGCTTCCCTTTCTTAAAATTTCGAATTTGGACGAAATTGGATAAAAATGACGATTTTGCCCTCAGCACTGGAAAAACAGGATTTCGTTTCCTTAAAAGATTTATGTTGAAAAGTATGTGGAAAACTTGCCATATGAAAAGATACAGGTCCATTACATTAGAAATTCCCAGTGACTTGATCATACAAGTGAACCATACAATGTATCTTCTGCACAAGTTTCCACTCCTTCCGAAGTGTGGCCTTTTACAGCAACTATGTGAGTCGACTAACTCCGATGATGAAATCATTGACCTTCATGGCATCCCTGCCGGGGAGGAAGCATTCGAGTTATGCGTCAAATTTTGCTATGGTATCTCAATCAACCTTAGTGCACAGAACATAGTCAAGGCACTATGTGCTGCACATTTTTTACAAACGAGTGAAGCGGTGGAGAAGGGGAATTTCATTAGCAAGTTGGAGCTGTTCTTTAGTTCATTCATCCTCCAAGCTTAGAAAGACCCAATTGTCACACTCCAGTCCACCATGGCACTACCAACTAGGTCTGAAAACCTTAATACAACTGGCAGGTACATCGATGCCACAGGGAAAATCTTGACTGACCTAGCCAATGTGACATGGTCTTACACTTACACTAGGCCAGGGTTCAATGAGAAAACCCACAAGTGAGCTCCTCGAGACTGGTGGACTGAGGAAATTGTGGATTTGGATGTCCTTCTATATCAACAAGTTCTATCAAAAGTCCGCTCTTCCATCCAACCACACTTGCCAAACAAATCAGCTACTGAAAGTACAGAGAGTGTTGGGAAACGCATGCAGATTGGGCAGGGTCAGAGATCATGAGAAGGGCAGGAAGGCATCTAGAAGATGCCAAGGTTGTTGACCTTATCCAACTCAATTGAGCTTATCAAGTCCAGAGCACGATCAGGCTTATCCCCTCCAGATTTGGAAGAGGAGGATCAAATCACGATCAGGCTTATCCCATCCAAATTTGGAAGAGGAGGATGAAGCTTATCAAGTCCAGATCACGTTCAAAGCTTATCCAACTCAGATAAGATAGGTATCCGTGAGCCTATAAAAAGGCTCTCTCAGGTGCTGTAAAGAGATCAACCATCCACTGCCAAACACCAATCCATGAACAGTAGAAAAGAGAGAAAGAGAGAGAGAGAAGAGAGGAGAAGGAGGAGAAGAAAAGCAGGCCTGCCCTGCTCCGCCGTCCGCTCGTGGAGGTTTCTTGGTCACGTTAGAAGCTCCACATCATCTTCCTCTTTGATTCCATAGTTTTGAATCAATCGTTGTATGTATATGATCAATGAAAAACTCAAAACTTCAGGTTTTGCAGAAAGTTTGTATGAAGACTGAACTAAAGATCGTGTTCATGACCCATGTCGATACAAAACATAAATATTTATCCTTTAATCTTCATGAATAGGATAAAAACAATACACCTTTATAATCTGTATGAATTTTAGGATTGGTTACAGGTTGAAGATCGTTCCAAACAATTAAGGGAACGCTTTGAAATTTTCTTCGAATTTTGAACTTCTGAAATCGCATGACTGCACACACCTGAACACGGATTTGTTTTGAATGAATGGCTAATCGAATCAGATCGATTTTTGGCACGTTTGATCTAGGCATATCAGTGATTACCTGATAACATTTTTAAGATTTTATATGGTCGTTTACATGGTTAATTAAATCCGTGAACTTTGGCAAAAATCAGATTTTGTTCTACAGAAACAAAAAGTTCAGAGACATGTGTCTATTCTTTTATTCATATCTCTGTAAATACTAAATGAAATTGCATTACAATTGATGTTTTGGAAAGGTAACATCTAGAGATTTCAAACAAAGCAAATTTCACTGAATTTGGATGTCTGAACGCGGAGATATGCCTATTTTTCTGAGTTTCTGAATCACAAACACAGAACTGTTTCGAGTTTCTGAACAGTTATTGATTTAGATTTAATTCTATTAATTTATAGCTTGAAAATAAATATTTTTTTTTATCCTACACATGTATGCCTAGCTTTTGTGAAATTTTCAGAATTTTTACAAACATGAAACTATTTAAAAAAAATCAGAGAACAGGTCTTGGAAAACAGAACAGTTTCTGTAATTTTCAGAACCTTAAATTTTCATAAATCAGGAACTTAGTCACGAATTTTGAAACTTGTAAAATTGGGATTTTGTTTTTTCGAATTTAACAGATTCCAAACATTTTTAAAGTGTCTAGGCTGATCCTTGAGCGCTGGTTCAAGAAGGTCTATGTCGAAAAGATCTCACTTGTCCACAATCGTTTACGGAAATCAGAAAACCAAACTTTGTTAGTTTAAGTAAATTAACTGGCACGCTCGAGCACACGACGTAGTTCGAGAGCTTAATTTCAAATCCTAAAAGATTTTGAAATAAAAATTCACGCCTACACCATGTTAGCAGTTAACTCACAATAAGCTAGATCATTCTTTATTGTTTCTTTCCAACACTTTTGTGGTCGTCCTCTAGCTCTTTTAATACTTTCCAAATTTAGTTTTTCGTATCTTCTTACATGTCCTTCTTCAGATCTTCTTTCTATATGTCCAAACCATCTTAAATGATATTATCTCATTTTATCCTCTATTGGTGTTACTCCTAATTTGTTTCTAATAACCTCATTATGTATACGGTCTTTTCTTTTATGACTACTCATCCATCTCAACATCTTCATTTCTATCGCAAACATCTTTTGTACATGTTGATGTTTAAATGACCAACACTCGGAACCATAAAACATGACAGGCCTAATTGTTGCTCTATAATATTTACCTTTTAACTTTAATGGTATCTTCTTATCACAAAGAATACCTGATGCTCCTTTCCATTTTAACCAACCAACATTAATTCTATTTGTAACATCTCCATCAATTCTTCCATCACTCTGAAAAATTGATCCTAGGTATTTAAAACTTTCCTGGGAATGCAATGTGTGCCAATTTTAATTTCTATGTCCTCTAAGGTAACCAAATGATCAAACTTACATTCCATATATTATGTCTTTGTTCTACTAGGTCGGAGGCCTTTGCTTTCTAATGTTTCTCTCCATAGTTCCAATTTTCTATTAACTTTTTCCTTAGACTCCTCTACTAATACAATGTCATCTGCAAATAACATACACCAAGGTACTTCATCTTGAATATGTTATGTTAACTCATCAATCATCATTATAAATAAGTATGGACTTATCATTAACAATCTATTACGAAATAAATTCATCGATACAAAATAAGAAATAAATAAATATATATGTTATGTAAATATGAAAAACATGAGAAAAAGGAGAGAGAGAAGGAGGAGGAGGAAGGAAGGTAGAAAAAGAGGGTGTCTCTAATCGGAAAAAAATGTTGGAAGGTCATTGTCGTCCTTGAACACTGCAAAATGGTTACCTCTATAGTGGAGATGGTTTTGTTAAAATATGTATATGTTGCTGTATTTTTCTGTTTGTAAAAATACACACTTTTGTAATCAGGCTCATCAGGCACCAAGGCCATCCGAGCCGCCAAGCACCAGGGCCACTAGGCACCAGGGCCACCATTGGCTAGATTACTAGTCATTGGGCCCTTCCAACGGCTCTTGTTACTTGTTGTTTTTTATGTTTAGTTAAAACATCTCTTCTCTATAAATACCTCAATATATTCAATAAAAACTAAGCCTCTTTGGCCAATTTATATACATTTTTTGAGTGTATTTGCCATGACAACTTTTCCGAGGTGATCATAATGTTGGTTTTCTCATTTTCCCTGTTGCCAACAAAAATTATGTGCTTTGGTGTTGCATCAATGTAACTCTGCCCATGTCACCCTTGCATGGCTGGTCCTAAGCCTGGATAAAGGAGGAGGGTTGCATTAGGCTTCCGCCAACCAATGTAAAATTTTGTCGGACTTATTTACCATGAATTCTATAAATTATGATAGGGCTACGTGGAAACAAAAAATTCATGTAGCCGACCCCATCTACTATGGGAAAAAGCTTAGTTGTAGTTGTTTTGAGTGTATTTGCCATTGTTAATGCATTTGCTATTATTCTAGCCTTTTCTAAGGCTTTTCATCGTCATCCTTTGATGACTCACGATTGCTGTATACACGTATTGGATATCTAATGCTCCATTCAAAACGTTGAAGTATCATCTTCATTACAAGTTTGAGATGTGGCAACTGACAAGCACAATTCAAACGACATCTCTGGCCTCCTCTGCAATTCCATGGATAACTATCTTAGAGCATCTTCTATATAAACTAGTAATGATCTACGAGTTCTTGAGTTTTGGTATTCTCTTATTGTTAATTATCTGTGGTCCTCTGCCTTGGGTACACGGTTATCCCCAATGACCCGTTACTGTTAATTTCACACTATTGATAATGTTGGTGAATTTAATAGCAGGGCATTGAGTAGGGCAATCATATTCAGTTGTGCATGCACCAACATAAATTCTCTGTGCATGTTCCACAATGTGATCGCTCATGCGTGCAACCACTAAATCAGTTCACTGCAAATGGGCCTTTTCAGTGCCTAGTAAAAATTTTAGTGCCATAAAGATGTTATTATCAATTTTCTGATACGCATGGTATATTCAAATATTTCATGTCTAGAGAAACCTTCAGAAAGGTTCCTTAGCACCATTTTACCTATAACCAGCTTACAAATCTAGAAGCTGGATTCAGCTTCAGTTCCGAGGACAAGGCATCAGGTGTAAAACCAAAGGATGTTAAAATGGTTGAGTGCTTCAGTGGAGGTCCTTCAAAATTTCGAGTGTAGAAACATTTGGTATCCGCTTTGAATAAAAAGAACAAGGAAAGTCCACACAATGGGGAAAAGAGAAGCATAATTAACCTTTGGAGGGACATGGGGTCTTTAGTGTAGGAGAAGGAACGAGATCATCCTTGTAAAGTGATGGATATAGCACTGATACTGGACTAGGCTGCTCATGTCGCACACTTGATTTGATTCATAGCCAAATGAAACCTTATACAGAAAATTCAGAACAAAGCAGAAGGTTATGGGTGATGCTCAAGAAGGAGATAGATATAGAGAGTTAATTGTGTAGTTGGCAGAACACTCTTCCCTTGGAGAGAAAGGAAAAATAGTGGGTCAGAGAGAGAGAAAAGCGTGTTAATTGTGTAGTCGAGAGAGAGAGCGGGGGGAATGTTAATTGTGTAATTGGCAGACTGAGAGAGAGAGAGAGTGTGTGTGTGTGTTAATTGTGTAGTTGCCCTTGAAGGAAAAGGGAAATAGTAGGTCAGTCAGATCCTTCTAATTTTTTTACCTTTCTGGACATGGGGTCAGATCTTTCATTGGTTTGTTCCCAAATTTCCATGTGAGCGATGAAGCTGGTGGAACTCCAGTTGATGGGCCATGTGACATCTGTCAGAAACAAACGGGTCTTGTGGGCTGGACAGCACCACCCTCCCATTCTTTCCCTTTCTATTCTGTGTTTCACACCACATGTCCTTCATGCCTCAGCCTTAGAATCTTCCTAGACCCGACTCATGCAACCGCAACCCGATTCAAATACGGCATGGAATACCCGACTGATCACGTTCAGGTACGAGATAAGATGTCCGGACCTGTTATATATATACATATATATGAATTTATATGTATATAATATAAGAGCACATACACACACACACACACACACACATATATATATATATATATATTTATTTACATATATGTTTCATTTTTAAACTCCATACCATATAAAAGATCACCTTTATATAATCAGTCTCAAACCCGAATAAAAAAAATTGCATTAGACTTTGACAGTTAGCATAAAACTTTATTAAATTTATCATGAATTATACATGAAAATTATATTAGGATATCCTCCCTTAACAACACTATGCATACCTAGAATGCATTGAAAAGCATGACACATGATAGAACTATGTGAAAACATGACTCATCTATAATGAGAAAAAACTTAGTTGTTATGCATATGTTTCATTTTTACCCTATCACCCATTGGACAAAAAGAACTAATACCAGTTCGTGGGGGTTTAGATTGGAGTATAGGTATACCCGTCCCTAACCCACCCCATTGTCATCCCTAACATGCTCCCATCAGGCTCTAAGCTGACGATTTACTATGCAACCCGAAAATGACTTGAAAACAGTTTTCATGCCGATGAGAAACACAACCCAGAAGAATGACTTGAACGTAGGGAAATCCAAGTTTCTTCTTTTTGCTCCTTTTTTATTGTAACTTTTATAACTCTACATGAATTTTTTTTCTTGTGAAAGGCAAGCAGGGTTAAGCAGATCCCCATCAGGTATATTGATAACTCAAAAATAATGGAAACAACAACTAAGCCTTTTACCATACTAGACGGAATTGGCTACATAGATTATTTGTTTCCACATAGCTCTATCATGTGCCATGCTAGCAGTTAATTCAACATAAGTTAGATAATTCTTTATTGTTTCTTTCCAACACGCTTGTGATCGTCCTCTACCTTAATTTTTTCTTTTTTCTTTCCAACACGCTTGTGGTCATTCTTTATTGTTTCTTTTCAACCCAACAAGTCACACGATTGCTTCATTCCTACCCTTCAGCCTTTCTATGACCACCTGTTTCTATTCTAATGTAGATCATATGGTTCGGATATGAACGGGTGATGTTCTGATCCACTTTCAGATGCAAGCAAGGCTGACCGTCATGTTTTGGTTGTCATGGTTTTGATTGAGCGGAAAATGACATTATATGGACACTATCCGAAGCAGGATATGGGTTGTGATGCCAGACAACACGAAACAACCCTATGAAGATGACCCGGAAAGTATGTGCTTGTGTTCAACCGAAGTGACATGAAAAGGATGAATCATTTTCAGGTTGACCTGTTTTTGACACGAACACGAATTGTGACGGCAAACTATGATCGGTCAGATCACGGTTTTATAGTTTGTATCGAGCCCACTCACTGGCTCGGGCTGATATGCAAAACCATCGGTGGGTTCATCAAGCCCTGATCATATCTCAGCATCAGCGGCATCTCAACCGTCGATCTATTCAAGCTATTTCATAATTTATCTCGACAAATCACGTTTTGGAGGGTTGTAGTTCGCCGGTAGGGCTCTCTGACGCTCAGGTGGCAAGTTCGATTCTCGCATTGAAGCCGTTGGTTACTGGAAGTAATTGAAGTTATACGAGCAGATCTCATGCTCATCAAGCTCGGTCTGGGTCCTTCCGAGGTCGACTCGCGATGGAGCCACTCTCACGGACCTACTCCTTGGCGCACCAAGCATTAGTTAGGGCAGGCCCTCACCTAAAGCAGCTGCATCAAGTCCATGCCCACATTATTGTTAGTGGTGGCCATAGAAGTGCCACCATTTTGACCAAGCTGATTACGCTAAGCTGCACGGCTGGCTGCAGCACAGCCTATGCCTACCAACTGTTCGACTCTGTGCTCCACAAGGATGCATTCCTGTACACTTCAATTATCCGCGCCATGGCCAGATCCAAACTCCCGGAGGATGCTCTGGGCTTCTACTCCCTCATGATCCACGCTGGCCTCCAACCATCTTCTTTCACTCTCACCGCGTCCATCAAGGCCTGCGCTGACCTCGCCGTGCTGTTAACCGGCCGGAGTATCCATGCCCAGGTCTTAACAAGTGGGTTGGGATCAGACCCATTTGTGCAGGCTGCTTTGGTGGCAATGTATGGCAAGTGTGCTGATCTGTGGACCGCAAGGTGGGTGTTTGATCACATGCCGGAGAAATCAATTGTTGCTTGGAATGCCATGATTGCCGGTTATGAGCAAAATGGTCTTGCGGGCGAGGCAATTGTTGTCTATGATAAAATGGAGCAGTGCAAAGTGGAACCAGATGCTGCTACTATGGTGAGTGTGCTCACTGCGTGTTCTCAACTGGGTGCGCTAGACCTCGGCGAGCGAGTTTATGATCACATTGTTAAGAAGGGAATTGGTATTAGCTTGGCACTAGGAACTGCACTCATTGACATGTATGCTCGATGCGGGCGTGTCGATAAAGCTCGGAGTGTTTTTGACAAAATGCAGCAGAGAAATGTGGTTGCATGGACAGCAATGATTGCAGGGTACGGGATGCATGGCTTCGGCGAACAAGCTCTTGATCTTTTTAGTGAAATGAGGAATTCGGAAACAAGGCCGAATGATGTTACTTTCATTGTAGTGTTATCAGCATGTGCACATGCAGGCTTGATCAGCCAGGGCAAGGAGGTGTTTAGGTGTATGCAGCAAGATTATGGATTAGTTCCAAGTACTGCACATCAGGTTTGCATGGTTGATATGCTTGGCCGTGCCAGTCTTTTGAACGATGCAGCTCGGTTTATTGACACAGAAATTCCAGGTGCAGTGCCACCGGCAGTGTGGACGGCAATGCTTGGTGCTTGCAAGATGCACAAGAACTTCCAGCTAGGTGAAGAAGTTGCTGAGAAGCTTCTACTTACAGAGCCAAATGATTCTGCGCACTATGTGCTGTTGTCAAACTTATATGCATTGTCTGGAAAGACGGACAAGGTGGAAATAGTGAGAAGCATGATGAAAAGCAGAGGGCTCAAGAAACAACCAGGGTATAGCTTAATCGAGATCGACGAAGAAATGCATGTGTTTTGCATGGGAGATAAGTCGCACCCGGCAGCCAAAGAGATATATGCAGAGCTGGAGCTGTTGATTTGGAAGCTGAGAGATGTTGGTTACATACCAGAGACAGACTCCATCCTGCATGAGCTAGACGAGGAGGAAAGGGAAGTTGCAGTGAAGTTTCATAGTGAGAAATTGGCTTTGGTATACGGTCTGATGCGAACAGTCCGTGGGACACCCATTCGGATAATTAAGAATCTAAGGGTATGCGGAGATTGCCACACAGCCATAAAGTTTGCATCTGTAGTGACTGAAAGGGAAATAATCATTAGAGATAAGCATAGATTCCACCATTTCAAGCAAGGGCTATGTTCATGCGGAGATTACTGGTGAAAATTCATGGATCTTAAAGAATGTACGTAGGTATTGAGTATAATTGGATGAATGTTGAAGGGTTCCAGCACATCATCCATCATGAGAAACAGATATCTTGCAACCGAGGCCCGGCCTCGATGTTGCACCTTTGTAAAGGAAAGAAATTGGTGATAGGCTGGCTCATTTCAGAACTGGGGCATCAAGCATGAAGCCATTTTTCTGCTTTGCAGGAGCTGTAGATCAATCATACAAGATGTCAAGACTTATTCAGAGAAATGTAGAATGTACAAATTACAACTTCAATGGTGAAAAACCAAGTATTGTCCTTCTCTTTGATGTTTTCTCCTAAAAGATAGTACTTTTCAAGGTTTGGTTTAATCAATAAAAGGGGGGATGAATTTCTGGCCGTTCGAGAAATGCCAACCAGATACAAGAGTAGCCGAATGTCTTACGGGCTACTGTTCTTGCTTCCTTACACCGCCTTGCCAACTTCGTTCCTGTGAAAAGCTCTCTCTTCCACAATCTGCTGAAGACCCACACTGTTGTCGAGCTTCATATGGTGTCACCTGCAAGATGTTTACACGATTCGTAAGAAGGAATAGTGGACAAAACTCATACTCTTAGTGAACTACACCTAGAAACTTTGCAAAAGAGACGGCGTGATGGCATTTTGGGCCTCCTCTCCAAATGTTAAGGCCGAGAGTGGTGCTTGGCATTCGGAAGAGGGGGAGCACCATTGAATAACCAAACAAACATCTTTGAGGAAAGAATTCAGGGTTGTAGATTGTTGGAGGTTCGCTTAGTAGGATACAGTTTCGAGTGGAGAGGACCAAGACTACCAAGAGGCCTCTGCAATGAAGAATGGAGATTACAGTTTCATGACATCCTTATGCAAATGCCTAAAATTAATTTCTGGAACAGTCATCCTGTGGCCTTCGTCTTAGAAGGCAAGGGGAGAGACCTTGGTGCATGCCCTTTTAGGTTCACGTACACGTGGGTGGTTCCAATCGGAACCGAACCGGAATGGAAATCAGATGGATCTGGAACTGGTCAAACCAGAATCAAACTCGGGACTATTCGGTTACGGTTTTCAAAATTTTGAGACCAAACCGGAACCTCTGGTTGCAACCAGTTGTCACTATCCCAGCCAAGCTGGTCATTATGATTGTGATGGAATAAAATCAACCTGTTCAATCACGATTCCACTTCTCTGGATAATTGGAATCTGCGGTTCTGGTTTACCCGAAACCGACCGTCTAAGTTCAAGGCGGCACAGATTACTCGCGACGAGTACAACAATATTGTTAAACACCATTGGGAAGATTAGATGGTTATCCTACAGCAACACCTCATCGATTGGAATAAACAAGTATTTGGTAATATTTTTTGGATGAAAGGGCGTTGGAGCATGGTAGAAGTGCGACGAAAGATGCAGTTGTTGCAGAGACCATACACATACAGAGACTCCTTTTTGGTCCTGAATTCATTACACATACAAGCGCGCATGTAAATACCTTTTGGTGATTCTTCAAGTGAGGCAAAAGACGGAAAGACTTCATTGTCTGTTTTGAGCTTCCATTGCTCGGTCGTTTTCATAGATGTTTTTTCTTTAGTCCCGTACTGCATATAGATATTTGATTAATCTCTTTATAAGAGAGAAGTGGGATAACATACTGAGAATTTTTTAACTTAATTTTATCAACTGGGTTAGCCCAGCGGTGGTTCCCTGTTCTCAGATAGGGACGGATTGAGGTTGTTTCTGAATACTTGCATCATTTTCCTTTGTTTTTGTGACATTTTTTTATATGTTCATTCTGTTTTGAGATGCAAAGAGGACTGGGACTGGAATTTTGAAAAGTTTAAATTCGATTATATTATTCCTCTATATTTTTCAGTTTTGATATTTTTATTTGAAAATTTTACCTTCTTTTTATACATTTTCCGGTTTTGAATGGTTTGAGTTGGAAGGCAGAACCGGAACCAGCTTGGTCTTGGTTCAGTTCTTGTTCCTGGTTTTAAGAAAACTGAAACCAGTGGTTATGGGTAAACCCACTTGCAAAGGATCGTTTGCCTTAAGCCCACTTGTGGATGATCCTTTCATGGATCGAATACCCTCAACCAGGGACTCTACTAGAGGCCATATCGACGTGCCACCTTCACTCAATTTTCGCTCTTCTTTTTGATCATTCAACCTTACTGAGTTGAATCCCAAACCGGGCTCGAGCCAACACCAACTCTTTTTGGTTTTCCATCTTTTGGATGGTTTACCGAGCCTTATACCCACCCGGGGAATCGAACCCACGTCCTTCACACCATAAAGAAAATTAGACATAAGTTGATCGAATTACTAAATTATAACCAACCATGGAAACTGAAAGGAAGGTAAAGAGAATAGTTAACAAATAAATAAAAATAGGCAAAGAGCAGAAGCTCTTCAATTAGTTATCAAGTAATTGTTACCCGCAGGCAGGGTGGGGACAGGTTTAAGGTGAATCTGCCCCATCCCGATGTGTATATATAGATAGATAGAAAGAAAGAGAGAGAGGAGAAGTCTTTGTTGCATAATGCATCTTGGTACACAATCTTTTACCAACATCTCAACCATTTTATCTTTAGATGAACGGTGGAGATATACATGAAATGTACCATTATACTTTCATTTAATGTACATAAGTGCCTTAAATGTAACGTAATTCAAATCTTCATTGTCGATCTCAAAAATCAAAAAGTGGAGATATTGGTATAAGATTATATACCAAGGTACCCTCTAAGTATATATATATATATATGTTTATAGGTATTTTACATGCCTATATATAAGTATTTTGCATGTTATATATATTTATATAAATATAACTATATATATAATAACTCTTAGTTTGATAATATAAAATATTATTTAAAAAGATTTTATATTTTATGTAGAATATATAATATTAAAATATTAATTTTTATATGTTAAGAGGTAGGTGTGGGATCAATCCCCATGACCCACGGGCAGGGTGTATAAAAAGAATTATAGGGCGGGACGGGTGCAAGTGCAGGTACAAGAGGAGGCTTAAGCCCAACACACATTCACCCTATGAGAGTCGAACTCCCCACCAGCAGTAACGGCGGTGCTAGAGTGCCATTGAGCTAAAGGTTTGGGTGCAATACTAGCAAAGGGTTGGTGTGTGTGATGGTCAACCGTTCAGGCATGTCTATGAGCAACAGATAATTCAGAGAGCTAATATTGTGAGATGGATACTAGTTATTTGTTAAAACTTTTGGCATTGAAGAGGAGGAAAAATCAATCGAATGAGAGAAAGATGAAGAGAAGCATGTGAAAAGGAAGAAGAGAACCTGCATTGCCGAAGTCTAATGTACCTCGCCGGAAGTCCATTCGTATTCACCGGAAGACCGCTCACAATCCTAGCGCTGTTGTTCTGAATCTTTCTAATCCCTCTCCTTAGTAAATGAAATCCAAGGAGGAGACTCTCTCCCATGATTTTTGGAAAGAACAGATTCCTCTTTCCTGTGTCGTTGATTTGCAAAATCAAGACGAAGCACCGAGGTTGGCTGCTACACATTTTCAAGTAAAAAGAAGAACGATTCCTTGAAGTGAGGGACAGCTTCAAAGGAGACATTAGTTTAGGCTTACAACGTAGAGGAGCATCGGAGCACGAAGTAATAACAGTGACAGTTCAATGATCATTGAACACCCACACCTAAACTTATGACTTAAAGGTAGCACAGACGAGTGAAAAGTTGTTAGAAATTATATACACAAGAATGGATTCAACTATTGCCGTCTCAGAAAAAACCTATAAATAGTGGTCTAATTGATCATGCAAGGAATCCAAATCAATCACATTATCAACTCTTTACTTTTAGGTAGTTTTTCTTACTTTTCATACTAATCTCAACTTAACTTTGTATCAACGTTTTCTTCAATGCGATGATGTTTTTTCTTGTTTATCTCATTTCATCATCTTTCTTGTCCAAACACATAATACCAACAGAACTCATGTATGAATCTTTTCGTTTGAGAATGAAGGTGCATAGCTGCCATGATAAAAGCATAAATAGACACGTACTACGTATTGGAGGTCAGCGTACCCATCTGCATAAAGACAGCATTTACCCAACTGTGTAAAGTTATAAACTCTTACACAACCCGATTTTTTGCTCGTGTGCTTTCAACAAGGACATAGGCAGTACACGTTAGACATGAACACGACTTTTTAAAGTTGTTTCCATATGATGTATCAATTGTCCCCCCTAATTCTTATATTACACTATTTTTAAAAAGAATGGAAAGTCGTAAGTGAATGAGATAACATTATGTTCATCATTGATTCTCGAAACATGAATGTGATAACATTATCCTTCAATTTTTTAAATCTTTTGTTTTTAATTATACTAATGTGACTGAAAAGCAACACATGAACATGAGTTAACACGTCAGAGATAAACAGGATCCGGTTTTTCTAATATATGTATGTGCATTATGAATGGTTTTGATTGATGAAATATAGTTTTGAAAAGTGGATGAACATTAAATGATAGTGGAGGGTGATGGTTGGTGGTTAAAGTCGTAAAATGAGAAATTATGTATATAAGACTACTTATATCTATTTGACTAACAGACAGGAGTAAAAAAACATAACACTGACGATAATGGTTTTGAACTTTGGAAGATGATTTTAGAAAGTATAAGAATAGTGAAACGTGGTGGAGTACAACGAATAGTGGTTGAAAAGGTAAAACTATATAAAATGAGGGATAATGAACTTTACAAAATTATATATATAGATATAGAGAGAGACCATAAAATATGTACCATTCAATCGTTCAAATCTATCTTGAAACCTTTAAAGAGAAAAGTAAAATAGTATAGGTCCATTAAATGCACTTTATAAAAAATGCTATTAAATCTCGATTATTGATCTCACTGTCTTAAAGATGTTTGGACGTCTTCCAAATTCTCTTTCTCTAATTGATTGATTGGATCATGCTCACATCGACATATGTTTACTTATATTTACTCATTGTTTATGAAGAATGTATTGAAAATACTCTTTAAAAGCTCTTTAGAAATTATATCCATCACACCTAAAATTGTGGGTGAAGATGATCCCGTTTTCTTTTGTATGTATATAAACTCAATCTGCCTCTGTTGACATGTGCTCATTCGTCCCATTTACGTAGAATTAGTGTAATTTTAAAATGTTTAAGAAATTTTGAAAAAGTATGAAATGTATTTTTGTTAGACTTATGTCACCCCAAATGTGCAGTGTGACTTATTTACCATCGATAGCTGTAGAAATAAAGAATTCATGGATTGTATGAAAAAAAGGCTTTGTTTGTTATATATATATATATATATCATGAGTCAAAAAGCTTCTGGATGGAGATGCTGATGAAGCGTATTTCGGTCAGCATTCACACCTTAAAACGGCCATTTCTTCCACTCGTTCCCTTCATTTTTCCACGTTAGCAGCAGATTCGGATCCCTTCTCAGACTTGGGCTGTAGCGATGATGGTAAAGGAATCGCTAGCGCGCCGGATACCATCATTAAGACAAGGATTTGTTGCGCCCAAGCGAGAGATCAACGCACGGGCTTTACGTTCTTGATCTTATGGATAACGCAAAGATCCAGCCTGACTTCGTGACGTACTCTAGACTTCTCAAGAAGTGTACCCAGATGGAGAGATTGAAAGAAGGCAGATTGGTTCATGCCCACATTCTCAATTCTAAGTTCAAGAACGATCTCTTCTTCACAAACAGCATCATCAACATGTATGCTAAATGTGGTAATTTAGGGGAAGCTCGCCAAGCTTTTGATACTATGCCTGTGAGAGATATGGTCTCGTGGACCGCTTTGATTACAGGATACTCGCAAAACGATCGTTCCAAGGAAGCCATTGGGTTGTTTGTTGAAATGCTCAGGGACCAGATGGTGCCAACCAATTTACGGTCGCGAGCGTTCTGAAGGCTTGCGCCTCGACAGCGGATGCGGTTGTGGGCAGGCAAGTTCATTGTGTCGGTTTCAAGGCTCGGTGTGAGCCCAGTGTGTATGTTGGTAGTGCTCTAGTTGATATGTACGCGAGGTGCGGTGAGATGGACTCTGCGCATCTGATGTTTGATAGAATGCCTGAGAGAAACGAGGTGCCATGGAACGCATTAATTGCAGGGTATGCAAGGAAAGGGGAAGGTGAAGATGCGATTAAACAGTTTTGGAAGATGCAACGAGCTGGTGTTGAGACTACGCATTTTACATATTCTAGTGTTTTCAGTGCGTGTGCTAGCATTGGTGCTTTGGAGCCAGGGAGATGGGTTCATGCCCATATGATAAAATCCGGGCATAAGCTCATTGCGTTCATGGGGAACACTCTGCTAGATATGTATGCAAAGTCAGGAAGCATCGAAGATGCACGCAAGGTTTTTGGTAGGTTATCCAAAACAGAGGTAGTGTCTTGGAATTCTATTCTTACTGGTTGTGCACAGCATGGGTTAGGGAAAGAAACAGTTAGAAGATTTGAGGATATGCTTCGGTTTGGTGTGGCGCCAAATGAGATCAGTTTCCTTTGTGTCCTTACTGCATGCAGTCATGCTGGCTTGTTGAATGAAGGAAAGCATTACTTCGAGCTGATGAAGGAGTATGAAATTGAACCTCAGATTGAACACTATGTCTCTATGATTGATCTTTATGGAAGAGCAGGACTCTTGGACGAGGCACAAAATTTCATTAAAGATATGCCGGTGCAGCCTACAGCTGCTGTGTGGGGTGCTTTGCTTGGGGCATGTAGAATGCATCGCAATATGGAGCTAGGGAAATATGCCGCCGAGCTTGTTTTTGAGCTTGATCCTCATGATTCTGGTCCTCCAGTGTTGCTCTCAAATATCTATGCAGCTGCTGGGAGATGGAGAGAATCTGCACGTGTTAGGAAGATGATGAAAGATGTTGGGGTGAAGAAAGAGCCTGTATGCAGTTGGGTGGAGATCGAAAATTCAGTTCATACCTTCGTTGCAAATGATGATTCACATCCTCAAAACAAAGAGATAAGAAAGATGTGGCAGAATTTAAGTGGAAAGATTAAGGAAATGGGTTATGTCCCAGACACAAATCATGTGCTGCTGTTTGTCGATGAGCAGGAGAGGGAGGCGAAGTTACAGTATCACAGTGAGAAGCTTGCTCTTGCATTTGCTGTCTTGAACACGGTACCGGGTGCAAAGATTAGAATTAAGAAGAACATCAGGATGTGTGGGGATTGCCACTCTGCAATCAAGTTTGTATCAAAGATAGTGGAGAGGGAAATCATTGTGAGAGACACCAACCGGTTCCATCATTTCAGAGATGGAGTATGCTCTTGTGGGGATTACTGGTGATTGAAGTTGTTGCTGGTGATATAAGCTTCCACATCTGCATGTGGACATAGCCATGCTTTTTGGCAGGCTTGACCAGAGGCATGTGCATCATAACAGTAAGAGACATTCTTTTATTAATGCCCCCATCGGTGTGTTGCTAAAGGAGAACAAATGATTGGATTGATAGTTGTCCCACAGCTATCTCTTTGTTTACGTGTTCAAGTTTGACTAGTAGGGAATATGCCATAAGAAAGGTGGATTACTCATTTTTAAAGAAGTTTTTTTGCTGTGGCCCTTTCCCCTAAAGCTGATAATTTCAAAATCTGTATAAATTTGAAGTAGCAAAAGGAGAAATAAATTCTTGAAAGGCTTATGGTTGGTTTCAATGACATAGTTGAGCACGAGGCCTTTTGTTCACTTGACTTGCCGGAGGAAAGGTTTTATATTAGTTTTGTC
Source organism: Brasenia schreberi (assembly GCA_036023115.1). Taxonomy (NCBI): domain Eukaryota; kingdom Viridiplantae; phylum Streptophyta; class Magnoliopsida; order Nymphaeales; family Cabombaceae; genus Brasenia; species Brasenia schreberi. The sequence goes on along the minus strand of JAYKKT010000090.1, from coordinate 4,835,027 downwards.
AATACTTTTAGCGACATGTTATGAGTGTTTGTATAATAGTGTAACTAAACGGTTACCTTTAAGATAATCAGGTTACCTATTTAAGATAATCAGGTTATCTAAATATGCTCCTATTGGGACGTATCATGTGTTACAACATACTCAATTTTATACGTATGATGCTTATAAATTGGTCAAACTTTTCCTAAGTGGACTCTTGGACGTGTATGTGAACTGCAATGCTGCAGGACAGAGATACTTCTCAGACGTGATTTTCCTGGAGACGGCGTCATGTTTATCTCGAGAAATGTATGGACTGAAGATGGTCGCCATGACGTTGAAATGCTTGCATTATTATGTACAAAAGTTGGTTTGTAATTTAAATTGATTTTTTGCAATTGCAAATGACTAGGAGCACATGTATGCTAAGATTCTTTCACTTCTTTTCAGGTATCTCTTTTGTTTACGGTCGATGGTATGTTACATAGATGCGGATGCTTTGGGATATAACAATGTAAAGAATTTCGGGTGTGGGGACACAATATATATATATATATATATATATATATATATATATATATATATATATATATATATATATATATATATATATATATATATATGTATGTATATATATATATATGTATGTATGTATCTATGGCCATTAAAATATATCTTTGAATAAAATTATGAACAAAATATAATTATATATATATATATATATATGTATGTATGTATCTATGGCCATTAAAATATATCTTTGAATAAAATTATGAACAAAATATATACATAATCTTTTTTAAATATATGAATGAAAAGAGATTTCAATAGATGATAAAATAAGAGAAAATCGTTTAAGATGGTTTGGACATATGGAAAGACAACCAAAGAAAGATCCAATAAGGTGTGAGAAAATGGATGGTGAAAATGTTAAAAAAGAAAAAGAGGAAGACAATAAAAATGTTGGAAAGAAATAATAAAGAATCATCTAGCTTTTGTTAAGTGAACTGTAAGTATAGCACAATATTGAGCTCTACGGGGATAAAGAATCTATGAAGCTCACTCCATCTAATATGAAAAAGGCTTAGTTGTGTGAACAAAAAGAAATTATAAGAAAAAATCCAATAATTACTAATATTGTGTGTGTATATATATATATATATATATATATATATATATATAATATATATATATATATATATATATATATATATATATATATATAAGTATTTATACATTTTTTAATAAAACTTTGAAAGCCCTTTTAAAACCTAAATGTATGAAAGACGGTTCAATATCATTTTTTTTCTCCCCACTTCTCTCTCTCTCTCTCTCTCTCTCTCTCTCTCTCTCTTCTATTTTCCCTGCCCTTTCTCTTTTCCTATCCAGTCGTTCTCTCATCTCTTCTCCCAACCTCACCCGTACCGACTGACAAAGCCTAACCTTTTTTACTTATTCTAGACACATTGATCATGTTAATGTTTTATCAAAAATATATCCCAACATGGTTGACTGTGTTAGATGAGTTTGACTAATGATTTTGGAGTGTATGACACAGTATCAGTGTCGAGCGTGAGAGTGTCCGACATGGGTGCAGCACCCTTGTAGAATTTCCTATGCAACATAGCTGCATTGAAATCAGGTTTTCTTTCTTTTGGAAAATGAAATTATGTGCTAGTTTTTTCTTTTATTTATTGGTTAAAGCTATATTTTCTTTATGTTATCACGGGCAGCAAAATTTATTTCATGAAAGTTGAGCTTCAGCATATTATGACATACTTCTTGTTTGTTCAATGGCTGCTCTTCTCGAGTAAAGTAGAGGCAAAAAAAGTTGTAAGAGAAATTGAAGCAACAGCTAAGCCTTTTCCGATACTAGATGGATCGGTTACATGGATTTTTTGTTTCCACATAGCCTTATCATGGGTCATAGAGGTTTAGAAAAACTGATATATTTTTGTGCTCATACCTCCTATTTTTATTAAATTAGTCTTGTTGGAAAGCTATGGATTTCAGCTTTTCAAAGAAATCATTTTCAATAAATTTGGTTCAATGTGCATAAAGATATTCAATAATAACCTAACCTATGTCACAAGGACTTCTGTTTTCCAGAATATGTTTTGATTTTTATAAAACTTTTCTGATTTTATTAATGATGTTTAACAAACCAAATTTTTTTGAGTATGTCTATATTAGACGTGCAAAATTTAGACATATTTGGATCAAGGGATAATCAAATAGAAATCTTTTACCGAATACGTGCAGAGTACAAAAAAATAGATTTTAGATTTTTAGAGTTGTGTTTGTATTCTAATCCGAATTAAAATCGAATCTACAGCTATAAAACAATAACCTAAATCCTAATGATCACGTGAACATAAGGAGATAAGCGGTTCATGATCTTAAGTTGTGTTATGGAGTCGAAAGAATCAATATCAAAATATATAACGAAGACCGCATGAAAGAAAGATGGGGCAGCCTGTGAATCTGAATCAATACATCTTCATGAAGACTTAAGCTCCTTAATTACAAGCCCATAATATTTACTGAAAAAAGAGATGATTGAAGCAAGGAAGAACCTGTGATAGAAGGCGGAGGAAGGTCTACAACTGGTGGTTAGTAGCGGGCAACAACCTTCTTTCTTTCTTTCTCTCCCTCCCTCTCTTTCTTTCTCTCTTTCTCTCCCTCTCTTTCTCTCCGTCTTGCTGAATGGTTTGCTCTACTCGGATTGATCTGTGGATGGAACTCAGATTGATCATTTGCAGCACTTTTGAGACCGCTTTTATAGGCCAAGGGATACCTCTTTGCTGCAAATCTTCACAAGGCAAGTTGCCTTATTGGAAAGGGCAACATTTTGGCAAGTGAATGCTGGTCATTCTTGCCAAAATGTATCCATTTGTTTTTAGGCAATTGAGGTGTTCATGCCTCCTAAATCTGTCACTTGACCGTCTTTTGGTAAGTGGGCTCAGCCAAAAATGAGTTTACTCTGGTGGGTTCGACCAGCTGCTGTGGAAGGTAAGTTTTATTGCTTAACCATGAGTTGCTAAAAAACTTATAGCCAATAAGGACTAAGGAAGAGGCATGCATTTCCTAGATACAAAAACAAAAGTTTGAACTTTTGGAGACATTTGTAACTAGGATTCACCCCACTAATCCGGGCCTAACATATAAAAAACGATGCTAGTCCATTTCCTTATGTGAGATAGCATGCAAATGTTTAATTTTCATAAAGGATGAATAAACATAATCACCAAGCTTTCACCCATGCAGTCATAGGTCAATAATGTGAGGCATATTAATGTCTTGACAACCATGGAAGGCATTTCCAATGTATTTCTCTAACTAGCCATTTCCATTATCTATTTTCCATTCAACTTTCATGTCAACAATGTCATACACATTCAGAATTGTAGAGTGATGATAAATTTAAAACTGTCCTTTAATACATCTTGTGAAATGTGTAAAAAATCTCATGTACATCTCAATAATAAAGGCAAAAGGATAAATAATGGTGTCCTAACTAAGAACTACAAATAGCTACTACTAACAACAATGGAGAAGCTTGTCAATGTAAAGCTTTTAATATTACCTATAATTGGTGAAACTTTTCACGGGCCTTTTTCTTAATATATAGGTTTGACCAATATCATCTATCATCACTATATGCACAATCTTATTCATGCAGTCAAAGCAACAAGAATTACCTGAAATTCATGTGGTAGAAGTAACCAAACAACTTAAATGTTCATCTTTTTAACAATGCTTTTTTATTTGTTCCATTCAAGAAACATTTCAATACACTATAGTGTTGCATTGTCTAAGAGAAAATTTGATCTCTCGGTGTGAACGGAACTGTGAAGAATATAAAAAGAAAAAGTAAGATAAAACATCTTCATGCTTTCACTACAAGTAGTCATTAGAGAAGAGAGATTCATTCTTTGATCTTAAGAACAATAGATTTGGTTTGTCCTGTGAGAGATCCAATGAGATTTGATGGACCCTAGCGAAGTAAGAGAGTGAGCTCCAGTGGATCTTCAACAAAGTGAGAGAGACCACAACATGAAATTTGTATGAGAGATCCATTTTATGATTTGATGGACACTCTAAAGGATCTCTAGCAAAGAAAGAGATTACGGTAATACGAGAATTGTTTAAGAGATCTATTCTATATATAATGAATGACATATTTGGTTTGTCTTGTGAGAGTTATGGTGAGATTCGATGGATCCTGATGAAGGAACAAAGCGAGCTTCGATGGATCTCTACTGAAGAGAGAGAGAGAGAAAGAACGAGTGAGAGAGATTATTGCTAAATCTTCAATAGATCTCCATGATAGAGAGATGGGTTAGGGCATGAAGCTGCACAAAGAGGTAGGAGAATAATTTGGGTTCTCTGGTGTAGTTGGCATCGTGATAAATATTGCACGAGTTAACAATCATAGCCTAATGTTGGTAGATCCTTTTGTTTCGGGGATAGGGAATATGTTTCATTATAATTTATTATAAAGTACAGGGATATGTAATTTATTTTTTCAGAATTTAGCAAGGGAATACAACTTCACTACTCTATTGCAATTGGCTACAATCAAAGTTTTTCTCTTTAATTTGTGAGAAATCAGTTACTAATGGCTACCGATTTTTATGTTCTTGTAGTCCCTGGCTAAATAGCAGGGAGAAAGTTCCTTGATATTTGACAATGAAATAGCAAGGAAAGCCATCCCTCACCGAATCATTCCATTGGTTGAAGAAGTTTTGGTATGTATGCATGATAAGGGATGGAAGGCTTGCACTCTTGGATATCAGACACTTGTGCCTTTACTCATATATATTGCGAATAAAGATGTGGATCTCTATCCTTAATTGTCTTGAATGAAGTCATATTTGTGTGGTGAATAGAAACTTCATATAACCATAGAATAGAGGAAGTACATAACAAAGATTATTTATTGAGTGTGTTGCACAAACTGTTTAGAGGCATGTCGGTTCCAATACAATCAAAGAAGTGGATCTACTGAATGACACCATTTCTTGACCTTGCAGCAAAGTGCCACAAGTTTTTCTTCTATATTATTATTTGGAAGACATGGTTTTCAATAAAAGTAGAGCAATTTAAGCTATCCAAAGAATGTCCTGCATGTTTCTTTAAGAATCTTAGTAATTATCCAAAAAGGTAGTTTTGATGGTAAAAGGTTATGCTCTAATAGATGTTTAAGCCACCCGTGATGCAATTTCCAACCATGTACATATGATTATGGTGGTTTTCACTGGAAACATGATTTATGTAGCATTCACCAAAACCATTGTTGAAACAAAATGCACAATAAAATGCCCAAGTAACTCATCCTCAATTAGAGTTCAAAGAAACCTCATTGGATGGAACAAAGTACATTGAAAGAAAAGAGATTGTTTTACCTATGATGGTATCAACGTACTATTATGCTTGTTGAGGATAGTTAGTGACTTCAATAAGGCTTCTTCATTGTGTTTTTATTATTGATCATTTCATATTCAAAGGAAACTCTCAATCTGCTTGCAAATGCCTCATCGATTGTAAAGTGTGGCGAATTAAGTAGATCATTCAAAACATTCTTCATAGAAAAGATAGAAAGAAAAAGAGATGGCACATTGTGTTACAAAACTTTTTTTGGTAGGTTCGTGCATCAGCCAATGTAAGGTGAGAAGGCTAGCGTGTTGTGTTGAGCCATTGGCACATATTTGAGTAGTTTGTTTAGGGTCTTTTGTATTTACTTTAGTTATGTAATAAGTGATCGTATGTGACCAACATTAGGTGTTTAGCGTTAGGGATGGATTCGTTTGGTTCTAGGGAGTTTGGGTTTAGTTTGGTATCATTTGGGTCTAATAAGGATCATTTGTGGGTCTAGTGTGGTTTATTAGGGTCAGTTTCTATTTAGTAGAGTTTGATTATTTAAGCTTTCTTTGTGCTATGGTAAAGAGAGAAGAACCATTAATAAACATTCTACCTTTGAGAAGAAGGTTGGATTCTCTTTCTTCTCCTTCTTCCTTGTGTAGGTGTATCATGCTTAAGAGAGCTCTATCGACTAGATCTGAATAGGTCAATCCATGGGGATTTCTATTTCATACAAAGGTGTATTGGTTGTGAGCCATTGGGAAAAGAGGTTGTTTCATCCTTGAATATTCCACTGCGAGTAGAGGAAACCGAGTGTGATTATCGCTATCATTGAACACTTTTAGTGATTGTTTTCATGAATTCAATAGAGGGACGATGACACAAGCAATTACAATGTGCTCCAAGTGGTGATCCTTACTAGGTCTATGAAGCTAATGAAATCTTTAGTAGATCCAGTTGGGTCTACAACCATTCATGATTAATCTCCAAATTTGATAGATGATGATAGATGGATCACATTGCGAATTGTGTTTTAAGTTGATGTTTAATTTTAACCTTTCAGTGACCACTTCTTTGTGTGGCATTAGTAAATGATGTCATTGTTTAAGAGAAATTCATGAGCGCAAATTTGGTTCATTTAAAATCAGTGGTACTTGATAAGATTTGCACATTATTTTGTAAAATGATATCACTTTATGATAGATATGTTACTAATTAAGCATGCTTTGCTAATGATAGGAGAGCCTCATTGGATAACCACAAACACCCATGTTGATCACAATGGTGTTTATATGTTACTTTGCTTGCTAAAGATTGCTTGTGACTTAGTGATGCTTTTCCTAGTTGGTTTCTACTATTGGTGCTTTAAGGATTTGGAGAGTCATCATTTTATTTCTTTCTAAATTTGTTCTTTTGTGATATCAATTTCCTGACATGATGGACGAAATGAGGGTGATTCTAAAGTTTTCCATCGAAGATAACTAAAGAAAGAGAGGTGGTTTATCAAGTACTCGAGATGATGATCTTCACATGGTTCTCTCTACTAATCTCTTCAACTCTACTATCGATCATGTGAAGCGAATTTAATCATCGGTAGATGTAGTCAAGCACAAGCAAGATGAGCTTCAAGTAGTGCACCTAGCTTAATATAATAATTGTGCTTGCTAAAGAATAGTATCTAGGGTAGATGTGATCCTCAAGGAGTAATATAATATATCGATATTGATGAAGATAAGTGGATACAATATTGGGTAGATGTGGTTACCCTTGACGATTTTGATTTCTCTGAACTGTATAATGTTTCAGCTTTTCCTCAAAAGTATAAAAATTTCATTATATAGAGAGGAATAAGTGGAACTTTTCAAGTTCGTATATTGGATGCAATGTGCACATTATATGTGGGAAGCACATTTACAAATGTGGTCTATGGATTGTCGTGTACATATTTTCTTTAAAAGGTATATTACCTCTCAACTTTTATTGAGGCTTCTTGATCCCGTTGCACTTGCCAGGTAGGGATTTCTCAACTGGTGGATGGTGAAGTGAACTTGAGGCGTGCACTGCTAAGGTGTTTTTGAGTAATTAAAACTGTCACTTGCTAAGTATGGATTTGTCAACTTTTATATGAGTATGTCGAACCAAGAATCAACGCCTACCTTCTTGCTGCACATCTTATATGAATTCCCCTAATTCGGGTGGGTTGGATCCAGGAAACGTCCAACATTTTGATGCTTTGATTCTTAGAATTCTACTGCTTTGCATGCGGGGGGGAAGGAAAAGCTGTTGCTCCCAAAGGTGAAACCGCTGGAGTCCTAGTTTTGTTATCCTCCATAATTTGCTTTAATTGCTAGCAGTATGGGATATGCTTGGTTCAACGCTGACTTGTTCGTGATGTGGTCTACAATGAGGAAATTGGACATGGTTCCAGGAACTCCGTCCCTAACCGGATGTGCCATGGGCATGTCTGCTGTACATATATTCGCAAATGGAATACTTTCTCCCATGTAAAGTCCTGTTAGATCGTGTTATGGTCTAGACCGCCCATCTGAACCAATTGTCTGGTTAGTGCATTGACTTTGTTAACCATGAATAGCCTTTGGCTTCAATGTCAAAACCTGGTGGATAAGCTGTGTTTCAATTTGATTCTGTTGCTCAATTTTCAACCTTCTTATGTTTAGGTTGATTATTCCATTATGTTCCGGCTACAGACTAAACGTGAGAAGCAGATGAATAGTGGGATATTTCACTTTGGTCTTTTTCTTTTTGGCAGACATTTTGGTCATCGCTTCTTGGACAGTTGAAATATTTCTTGGGACTCCTGCAAGATTTGTCACTGATTCTCCCGAACAAATGGTCAGGACTTCCAGGTTTGACAAGGATTCATGAAGAGACAAGAAGTTTCTGATGAAATTCATCCGTGCCAGACAAATTCACGAATTACTTACGAATCAACATGGTTGAACTGTTGTGCCGGAAATTAGCATTTCTCTTGTTCCTCTGATTATGATAGAAAGAGTAGACTCCGTAGGCTGAATAATTTTGTACCATGCGACATATGTTTCTGATTTTGATGTGCTTAAGCAGTGCCCTGTTGTTGGGCTAAGGCTCCGGGTGCACATCTTATGTACTTTGTAACGACGTCTTGTTACAGGCAATTAAGACTCCTCTCAAAATGACAGCTGTTAGATTCAGTTCCCTTTTAGTGTTCGATAAGTTCCCAACTTCAAATTCGGAGAAGGTTCCTTGCCTGCCATGAGGTTGTAATTGTAGATGAACCAAGTTATACTGATGATAATCCATGCATCTGTATCTGGTTTTTGCTGTGAGAGAAAATGCTTGATGGCCTAGGGATGGTTTCATAGGATCGGGTTGAACCTCTCGTTCCTTTTTCTTCAATAGTTGTGTGGTGTTCCATGTTGGTCGAGTTGTAGAACAGAATTGTTACAAGTGTCTCTTGAAGTTCAATTACGAATATTCATATGAGATTCTCTCTGAGTCAAGTTTGCTTCTAACCATAGATCAGTTCGAGTAAAATGCAATTCCAATGGTACATGATGCTCCATGAATGCGTTTGCTCAAGTCGGCAATTTCGGACCAAAAGAGATCTCCAATGAATAAATGACGCATTCAAACACATATATATTTATCGTCACTGATATTAGAAACTAAACCACTTCAGCAACGAAGCTTAACCGTAAAGCTGAGAAAAGATTTAACGAAGTCCTGTGCTCTAACAACCCTTTTCCGTTTCTGGTATGGTGGGGAGGTCGAAGCCTGAGCTCCCTGGACATTGAACTCGAGACTTCACATATTCTAATGCTAAAGGGGTTATCATTTGCCAGTACAGAGCTGCCTTCAGAAGATTTCTCTTCAAGAAAAGTGAGTCTCCGAACGTAAATATTTGTCAATTCAACAGGAACCCGGAGCGAAGGACCTGAAGTTAGACGGTATCGAGGTCAGATCAAGTCCCACGGATGTTACATGCATGCGCACAAACCTATTTGCTGTTGCATACTTTTTGTTTTAAAGTAACATATAGATCAAAGTCATGGTACATGAGCTCCTGCACGACAGAGTGAAGGAGCGGGAAACTGTGGAGAACAATGGGGCTACATCAAGTCTCAGTACAAAGAAACAGGGGGTGATACCAGTTTGAAGCTAATTCCGGCATACACCTAAAAAAACTTACATACCCTTCAATCAACACCGCTCCTATATGAAGAAAGGGCACTCGGTGCAAAGGATTTGTTATCAGTGATATACTTACAATACCAAAAAAGGGTATGTGCACATGCGCTACAAACAAGAGTTATCAATCAAACAACTACGGAGGAAACTGAATTGAAATGATTCAGCAACGCACCGGCAATAAAGATCTTAAGGTACCATTCACCAGCTTGCTTGATTAATGCAATGAATATTGGTGAGGTTACATAAGCACCACGCATTTGGTGATAATATTTCCACTGAATAGCAAGTTCAAGCATTGAAGAACCTCTAGCGGTTCCCTGCAACTCAACAGATGCCCAAATGGATATCGCCTTCTTACCAATGCCAACCGAAACCAAAACGATAGATTTTTCCCACACGAAGTGAGGTTGGATGAGTATCGATGTGTTCTAGGATTTAAATTCCACCGAAGGGTATGCATATAACTCCAGCCTCTGCTCAACAACCATAAAAAGAGAAATTTAGTAAGTGATTTCTCAAACTCGGAAAAACGGCTTCTCATGTCATGCCAGCAATAACTCTCTCTCTCTCATCTAATTTAATGGCAAAACTGAATCCCTGAAGGAAAGAGCTAAGGTCTCGTCAATTCAAAGAGGTTGTTTGGTCATCTAAAGAGGGGACCAAACGAGAAGGTGTGAAAAATTAAATGGTGAAAACCTGAGAACAGGCAGAGACAAGCCTCAAGAGTTTGGAAAAGACAGATTTTGTTCTTTTGCAATTAAATGATAATATAGTACCAGATACAGTAGAATGACGAATAAGAGTCCATGAAGCCAATACAACTTAGAGTGTAGAAGAATCTTCACTTTTGGTTTGGGTTCTTCAAGTTCAAAAATCCAGGAGACGCACACCAGAAACTCCATATGTTGAACCACGGAACATCAAATTTAGCAAATGCCAACCAGATGAAAGACCAATACGTAACAAGGTCCAAGCACATATTACATCTCAGAGACACCAGCATAACAGAGTACTAAACCTCTTCTCTAACTGTGGGATACTAAGACTCCTTAGATTTCATTCGAGAATGCATAGCTTACGCTGTAAAGAACCACCATCAGTAAAGGCGTGCACAGACAAGATTCGTTACCTCCAAAGACATTCGTGCATTCAACTGCCCCGAAGGGCACAAGAACCATAATACCTAATTTTGCTATAAGAGTTCCATGATATTGCTATGATTACATTTCGAGAATCAAATATGATGAAAAGAGGGGAACTTACTTGAAGGAACAAATATTTGACATTGCATCCCTACACGTTATTCTTTCACCTTTCTGTTTTGAGAAACAGACTAAAAACTCAATCTCTTTCTCACCTGTGGACAAAGTGTAAATAACAGAAGAGAAGGGGAAAAGGGTACTGGTAGTAAGCCAGTTACCTCAAGAAAGGAGGGAATGGATTCACCACGATGTGTCTGAGAGGGTGTTCAACATCACCACCCCCTCCATGCTTCACAAACTCGGCCGGTGAAAGAAAATTACCATGACACGCACACACAATCCTTATCTCTTCACCCTTGTCATATTTGTATAGGAATCCCTCTATCTTCTTCCCATTCTGACCACCACCTCTGGTGCAAACGTAGGGCAATTCACCCATCATTTTTGCAGGAACACTATCTGCTCTAACAACCGAACGGCCTCCTACAAAATGCTGTTTATCTGGCCACTTTGCCTCCATGTTCCTACTCAAGCCTGTAAGCAAAGGTCAATGGTCTCTATGATTAGGGTGTAATTCAGCTCATACATTGATATGACCCAGATCGCACACTAGGACTCAGCTGCTTCTTAGACCTGCATGCCTAAATTTTTCTTCTTCTAGAACTTGCTTTTTCTCATGAATCAGATGGTCCAAAAACATTTATAGAAGAAAAATGCGTCAGAAATTCAGAGACACTTGAAACAGATAAAAGAGCATTTGAATGAAGATCTCAAGACAAAGGAACTAAGTAAATATAAAGAGAAATCCATGCCAATCTACAAGAAATTCATTACTCCACCACTAAAATTTGAATAACAATGAATTGAGATGATATTCAGTGACTCCCAGTGAGGAAATATTCTTAAATGCGTACCATGCACATATGCTTCATTTGTGTCAATCATGGACTAGAAATTTTCTCTGAGTATCCAACCATGCCATTAACCCAGTTACATCAGTTTACGGTTCATACAGCTCCAGAGGGATAAGCCATGTCCAGGACCAAGTGATGGATGGTATGAGTATATACCCAACTTGTTTATGTCTTCAACAAGAACTAGAAAAATAGGGTAAATACTAACATAGAGTCTCATAGAGGAAGAAACCTTGCTACCACAAGGGTTGACCTTGTTGACTCTATCTGACACCTTGCAGCACAAGCTGGTAACAGCCACCACTATGTATGTTCCTAAAGCCACCCCTCTTTCAAGAAAATTCACAGCATGTCAAATTCTACGAGTTAATGTTTCGTAATAGCATTTCCAAATTCAGATATAGTCTGAATTTTGAAAGAAACAATGCTTACAAGATATGCCTACATCTCATTATCAAGACCTTATCACAATCGAATCATTAACCTTTGTTAGTAACTTCTTTTGTTTTTCATTTACAGGACTTGTATTTGTATACTTAAATGCACACCACAGATTCTGTTGAAACACAAATTTCTAGCTCGTGGTGCCATCTCACATGGCACCATGAGCTCGAGGCATGAGACACTAACATTACCATAGATAGAAGATAATAATCCAAAATATCAATGTGACCCAAATAAAGCTATATCACAATATCTGTAACAACAACAACAACTAAGCCTTTTCCCATACTAGACGGGGTCGGCTAATCACAATATCTGTAAATTACAATATTTCATCTCAGGTACAGCCATGTATATAACTAATACCATCTTATTCGAAATATCTAAATTGGATTACACCCTGGGTTCAACTTGCAACTCTGACCTACAAAATGGTAACGAAGTGGAATGAGCACACTAGAACACGCTCAGTAAATGAATCGACCTCCAATAGGGTCGCTGGTAATGCAGAATCATAATTAACACAAGTATCAAGTAAACAACTCACAATTAAGTTAGAGAAAGCACAAGGCACACCAAATATTCTCAACCATATATTCACACCACGATAATGCAGATTTTAAGCTACTACATAGACAACACCAAACAGTACATAAACACAACTAAGTCTTTTCCCATACTAGATGGGGTTGGCTGCATGGATTATTTGTTTCTACAAAGTCCTATCATGTGTCATGCTAACAGTTAACTCAATATAAACTAGATCATTCGTGATAGTTTCTTTCCAACACTTTTGTGGTCGTCCTCTTCCTCTTTTAACATTTTTTACAATTAAGTTTTTAATATCTTCTTAAGGGAGTGACCTTTGGTCGTCTTTCTGCATGTCCAAACTATCTTAAACGATTTTCTCATTTTATCTTCTATTGATACTACTCCCAATTGGTTTCTAATAACCTCATTATGTATACGGTCTTTCCTTGTGGGACCACTCATCCATCTCAACATCTTCATTTCTGCTATAAACATTCTTGCACGATTAACTACCCCACACTCATAACAATAAAACATAGTAGGTCTTAATTGTTGCTCTATAATATTTACCTTTCAACTTTAACTTTAATATTATCTTCTTATCACACATAATGCATGATGCCCCTCTCTATTTTAACCAACCGACATTAATTCTATGCGTAACATCTCCTTCAATTTTTTCATCACTTTGAAAAATTGACCCTAAGTACAAACAACTAAGCCTTTTCCCATACTAGACGGGGTCGGCTACATGAAGTCTTTGTTTCCACATAGCCCTATGATGTGTCATGTTAGCAATTAACTCATAATAAGCTAGATCATTCTTTATTGTTTCTTTCCAACAATTTTGTGGTCGTCTTCTACCTCTTTTAATACTTTCAAAATCTAGTTTTTCATACCTTCTTACATGTTCTTCTTTTGATCTTTCTATATGTCCCAACCACCTTAAACGATATTCTCTCATTTTATCCTCTATTGGTGCCACACATAATTTATTTCTAATAACCTCATTATGGATACAGTCTTTTCATGTATGACCGACCACTCATCCATCTCAACATCTTCATTTTTATCACATACATCTTTTGTACATGTTGATGATTAACTGCCCAGAACCATAAAAGATGACAAGTTTAATTGTTGCTCCATAATATTTACTTTTAACTTTAATGGTATCTTCTTATCACAAAAAATACTTGATGCTCCTGTCCATTTTAACCAACCAACATTAACTTTATAGTTAACATATCCATCAATTCTTTCATCACTTTGAAAAATTGACTCTAGGTGTTTAAAACTTTCCTTTTGGGGGATGCAATGTGTGCTAATTTTAATTTCTATGTCCTTTGAAGTAACCAAATGATCAAACTTACATTCCATATATTCTGTCTTTGTTCTACTAAGTCGGAAGCCTTTACTTTCTAATGTTTCTCTCCATAGTTCCAATTTTCTATTAACTTTTTCCTTGGACTCCTCCACTAACACAATGTCATTTGTAAATAACATACACCAAGGTACTTCATCTTGAATATGTTTTGTTAACTCATCAATCACCATTATAAATAAGTATGAACTTAAAGTTGATCCATGATGTAACCCAATATTAACTTCAAAGAAATATGTTATTTCTTCACGAGTCCTCACACATGTTTTTGCACCATCATACATGTCTCTTATAAGGTTAATATATGTCAACGGGATACCTCTTTTTTTCAAAGAACCTCCCTCGGTACCCTATCATAAGTTTTTTCTAGATCAATAAATATCATGTGAAGGCCTTTCTTTTTTGCTCTAAAATGTTCCATAAGACGTCTCAAAAGGTGAATTGCTTCAATAGTAGATCTGCCTGGCATGAATCCAAATTGGTTCTCTGTTGTACTCGATACTTGTCTTAATCTACATTCGATAATTCTTTCTCACAATTTCACAGTATGACTCACTAACTTGATACCCCGATAATTCGTGCAATTCTGAATGTCTCCCTCTATGTTATCAATAGCGGTTAGCGGGTTGTTAGCAGTCGACCCTGATATAGCGGTAGCGGGGATATAGCGGTACACTTTTATTTATAATTAAAAAAAAATTATATATATATATAATGGGTTCTCTAATTTTTAAGAAATATCAAGAAATACAATAACTTTTTTCATAAATATGAATCAAACTAAATAAACAAATTCTACTTTTAACTTCTAAAGAAGTTTATTTATCTTTCATGTGTCAAAATCTCAAAAGAGTTATGAACATGGTCCATATGGGAAGAATTCACTCAACATAAACTTGTCATATCAAGCATAAATTCAAAGAGTGGTAGGAAGAATTAATTCGACTAAATTCAAATGTAGTGTAGGAGTAAACTGATCTTCACATATTACAAGAAAGAAACATTCTTTTAATTATGAAACTAAATAAATAGACACATTTACATAAAACTAAACATTCTTCTCAAGAAAGAAACACAAATATAGACTCGATCGCAATGATTTCATCTAAGAAACAAGAATGAAGTTTACCCTAGCTATTAGTGTGGTCCTGCTTCTTTTCCTTTGGTTAAAATGACGCAGAGAGATGGCAGCAAATGCCAATGTGAGACATCGTCCCACTGTGATTGGCCCTTGGCCTCCTCTTGATTTAAAAAGAAAAATGTATTACTGAGGCATCGAAAGCTAATGCAGAAGAACATGTAAGAAGGTATGAAAAACTAGATTTTGAAAGTATTAAAAGAGGTAGATGATGACCACAAAGGTGTTGGAAAGAAACAATAAAGACTGATCTAGCTTATGTTGAGTTAACTGCTAACATGACACTTGTGAGTTAGACTATAAGCATGGTAACCTGTCAGTAGAAGAAAGAAAATCCCCCCATAGACCATGTAAGATGAATTACAGCCTCAATTCGACAGCAATTACATTTGGTATGTTTACTGTTCCACTTGTGACATCTACCACTGTATCTCTTTTTTATCATTGATTAATTAACAACAAGCTTGGATGGTTTCAGCCATCTACCGATTTGGTTGACGTTTATTTACCAAAACAGGATCCTATTAGGATTACACTGAGCTAAATTTGGTGGAAAACTTGCTTATTTTATTTTTAATCGTCAAAACCAGTTGGTTTCAAACAAAATTAAGCATGATACTGGGCATACTATCCAACTCATTCTTGCAAACAGGCCCCACAAAAGACTTTACCAGCACACCCTGTTCCGCTCAGTTGGACTACTCCTCTGGGACCTTCACGGGTGCAGACTTCCGATATAATTCAGCTGTCTGTACTATAAAGTCCCTTGAATCTTGTCATCAACTATTGTTTTTTATGCCAATATAATAGCTAAAATATTCCAGTAGCAATACAAGGTTCATAGGTTTTTCAACTAGGTAAGCCAACTTGCAGTTAACATTTATGGCAACCAATATATTTCATAACATTTATGAGTGTCAATGCGTCTAATGAACATTTTTCTCATTTTCAGAAGAGTTCACGAAAACACCAGTTTTAGCAATAGGCTTTAAAAGGACACCACTACTAGGGAGCTGAGCACCGATAGGAGGATACTCACCATCAATAAAATAAAACTCATCATAGATAGATTGTTTTTGCACAAGCCAAGAGAAGATGAAAAGATGAACTTGGCTCCTGGAAACAAAGCAAGTCACATAGCAGTTTCGCACAGATATGATCCGAGATGTTTACGCGCATACCCAAGCAATCATGCACAGAGAACCTATAGTGAACCCACGTCACAGTATCATATCGAGGCAACTCAAACCGAACTTAAAGAACTCGTTTGCCAGAAAGTATACTTACTGATACTTCCTATCAAACAAAGAATCGTACCTTCGCCTGATTTCTTCGAGCGTGAGGACGAAGGCTTTTTCTGTTCCTTCTAAGGTACGTGACCTTCAATTGCATCGGACGGGCCCATCCAATCCTGCACAAAAACATCTCCTTTGTTGTTCACATCCAATTTCTCCAATATTTTTAACTCTCGCACCCCTAGCACCTCTTTCTCCTTCTCCTCCGTGCCGCCCTCTGTGAAAAGACTCAACACTCGTGAAACCTTCTCATGGTTAAAATACGTGCTTCGCTCCGCATTCAACATCTCAGCAAAAGCTCGGCTATGGAGAAGGCATCCAGAAGAACAGTATAGAAATGTCTCAGTCAGATCATAGACCCTATGCTCTTTGACCGAAATGCGGTATCGCCCCTCCTTTGGTCGATCAGACGATAAAGGATTAACGCATATGGGGTACCCGCAGAGATTCACGATCGTTCTCTCAGTGACAACGTCCTCATAGTCGCTCCGAGAGAGAAGGGATCCGGCGGCAAGAATCTTGTTCTCGCTTGAAATCCCGTCAAGGAAAGCAAGTTGGAGAGTAGATTGCGCCTGCATAATCCCGTCAGTGACACCATCTTTCTCGCTCTCCTGGCAACTCTGCACTCGCAGGCCATGGGAAGTACCAAACTCAGTCCTCTTAAGGATGGCAACCTTAGTTTCGGATGGAGTGACGGATGAGGAGGTGGTGGTGGTGGCCATTAATGTTTGCGACTGATGGCGGAGAGAGGGACAAGAGGCTAGAGAGGCAACAGATGGGATGCGGGAGACAACAGCAACTAGGTTTTATGTATCCATTGGATTGACCTGATCCAAACATATTTGTATACTAACATCAATATAGCGGTATGCTATAGCGGTGTTAGCGGCACAAATTGCGCCCAAACATTCCGCCCGCTATTTAATGCACCTAAAATTGTCTGAGGTCCGCTAAAACGCTATAGCGGCCACTATAGCACGCTATTGACTACTTAGGTCTCCCTTATTTTTATACATGGGTATAACTGTACTCGCTCTCTATTCCTTAGCATCTTTTGATTTCTCCATATTTCATTAAATAGTCTTATGAGCCAAGTGAATATTGTTTCTCTTAGGATTTTCCAAACTTCTATAGGAATATTGTTTGGTCCTACCAATTTACCACCCTCCATATGTTTAAGAGCCTCTTTGACTTCATTCTTTAAATACAACGGTAGAAATTATGGTTTATATACTTTTCTGATTTGGCTAACTCTCCTAATCTAATACTACCATCTTTGATCCTAAGTATTTAAATTTTTTCTTGTAAGGGATGCAATGTGTGTTAATCTTAATTTTTATGTCCTTTGAAGTACCCAAATGATCAAACTTACATTCCATATATTCTGTCTTTGTTCTACTAAGTTTGAAGCCTTTACTTTCTAAAGTTTCTCTCCATAGTTCCAATTTCCTATTAACTTTTTCCTTAGACTCATCCACTAACACAATGTCATCTGCAAACAACATACACTAAGGTACTTCATCTTGAATATGTTTTGTTAACTTATCAATGACCAACAACAACTAAGCCTTTTCCCATACTAGACGGGGTCGGCTACATGGATTCTTTGTTTCCATAGAGCCCTATCAATTGCCATGTTAGCAGTTAACTCACAATAAGCTAGATCATTCTTTATTGTTTCTTTTCAACAATTTTGTGGTCATCTTTTAATACTTTCAAAATCTATTTTTTCATACCTTCTTATAGGTTTTTCTTTTGATCTTCTTTCTATCTCCAAACCATTTTAAACGATATTCTCTCATTTTATCCTCTATATGTGTCACTTCTAATTTGTTTCTAATGGCCTCATTATGTATACGATCTTTTCTTGTATGACCACTCATCCATCTCAACATCTTCATTTCTGTCATAGACATCTTTTATACGTGTTGATGATTAATTGTCCAACACCCTAAACCATAAAACATGACAAGTCTAATTGTTGCTCTATAATATTTATCTTTTAACTTTAATGGTATCTTCTTATCACAAAGAATACTTGATGCTCCTCTCCAGTTTAACCAACCAACATTAATTTTATGTGTAATATCTCCATCAATTCTTCCATCACTCTAAAATATTGACCCTAGGTATTTAAAACTTTCCTTTTGAGGGATGCAATGTGTGCCAATTTTAATTTCTATGTCCTTTGAAGTAACCAAATGATCAAACTTACATTCCATATATTCTGATTTTGTTCTCACTATGGTAAAACTAGACATACAAAAAAAATGTTGGGAACTAGTGGGTAGGCCTACCTATCTTCAAAATAGACCTAATATGGCCTATTTCAGTGATCAAAGTGAGACACAAAAGGTAGAAACAGGGCTGAATTCATTGGTTGAGACGAAGAAGGAATTAGAAGACCTCAAAGCCAAAGTAACTGCATCATACATTGCATCTACTTCTTCTAGTGTTGATCCACAAGCTACCATGGCCTATCCCTTCTCCTTCATGGCATTGGGTAATGTTTTCTCATCTAATTCGAGGATATGGATAGTTGATTCGAGGACGACTGATCATATGGTTAGCATTAAAAGAGTTTTTTGATAATTATCAATCAATTGAGAAGGTGACAAACATCAAATTGGTTGATGGATCCACCATTCCCATCTTGGAAAAAGGGAGTATAACTAAAGATTTTGGAACTCTTAAAAATGTTTTAAATGTTCACAACATTTCAATTAATTTGTTATCTTTATATGCCTTGGCCACAAACTTGAATTGTATCGTAACATTTAATTCTACTCATGTTCTATTTCAGGAACTAGGAAGAAAAGATCTTTGGTTAGGGTAGCATGAGGAAGGGACTTTATGTCTTCAAGCAGACCAATAAAACAACAATGCAATCTATCTATACTACATAAAAGAAGAAAGAAGATTTCATCTTATGACATCGAATACTGGGACATCTTCCACTTTCTGAAATTAGGATGATATTACCATTATTTTCTAGTTGTAGTGATTTGATTTCAAAAATGTGAAACTTGTCAAATGGCCAAGCATCATCGTGTGTCTTTTCCATTAAATGAATCTAGAACTTCTCAACCTTTTGAAATTATTCATATTGATTTTGGGATCCATGTTCTACTACTTCACTACAAGGGTACAAATATTTTGTTTCCTTTATTGATGATTGCACTCATTTCACTATAGTCTACCTTATGAGAACCAAGGATGATGTGAGAAATGTCCCCCCAATGTATTGTCAATTTATTCATAATCAATTCCAGTTATCGATCAAAATCATTCATAGTGATAATGGCGGTGAATTCATATTTGTCTAGTATGGGAAAATGCTTAGTTGTTGTTATTGTTGTTTGTATCTCTAAATTCATATTTCTTGAGTCATAGAATATTACACCAAACATCATGTCCTTATTCTACACAACAAAATGGATTTTATGAGAGAAAAAATAGGCATAATTTGGAAGTTGCAAGAACCATGTTGATTGAAAATAATGTCCCGAAAACCTATTGGTGTGGAGTTGTTCTAACTGGGTTTTTTTTATAAACTGAATGCCTACCAACATAGTGAATGGTGATTCTCCCTTTCATACTTCATGTCATACTCAAAAACAATTTCATGTTCCACTAAGGGTGTTTGAATGTACTTGTTTTGTATATATTTTTTGTAATGCAAGAGACAAATTTGATGCTAGGGCAGTCAAGTGTATTTTCTTGAGATATTTCTATGTTCAGAAGGGATAGAAGTGTTATGACCCTGAAAAAAGGAAATGGTATATCACCATGGATGTTACATTTCATGAAAACTTACAGTATTTTGATGCAGACGGCAGTAAAATATCAAATTCTCCCAATAGTATCGTCTTACCGATATTGCCAATAGAAGAAAGGAATGAAGACACAACTGATCCAACTGAAGGAAAGAGATGACAGACTTATTCAAGAGGAAAAAGAAAAATAGTCCTATCAAATCCTAATGCTACCCTCAACCAAGATTCGACTCATGAATCAGTTCCAGTAAGTACTAAGGTAAATCCTTCAAATCCTCTTAGTAATTCATATGATTTACCTATTGCTCTTCATAAAGGAAAAAGAAAAGGAGCTAAATATCCTATTCATAAAATGATATCCTATTCTAATTATCCAAAAGAATATAAGTTGTTTGTGATGAATGCAGATAAGGCTTATATACCTAAGACATATGATGAAGTTGAATAATGTGCAAAATAGAAGACAACTATGTGAGATGAAATTCAAGCTCTAGAAAATAATCACACCTAGGAACTTACAGAGTTACCACCAAAGAGAAAGACAAGTATCGAGCATATGAGAATATAGAAAGATATAAAGTCGGGTTGGTGGCTAAAGGTTATAGCCAATCCCATGGGATTGACTATACCAAAACATTTGCACCCATTGCAAAATTAAATACTATCATAATTCTCCTAAGTGTGGCAGTGAATTAGAAATGGGACTTGTGGCAATTGGATGTGAAAAACATGTTTCTTCACTGAGGATATTTATATGGACTTACCACCTAGTTATAATAAGAGGACAGAGCCACACAAAGTATGCAAGCTGAAGAAATCAATTTATAGATTAAAACAATCACCTAGAGCGTGGTTTGAAAAATTTAGTGAATGTGTTATCAGCTTGGGTTTCAAACGCAGCATGAGTGACCACACATTATTCATCATACATGGTGAGAAGACTGTTCTCTTGGTTGTGTATGTTGATGATATTAGTATTACAGGTAATGATGTGAAAGGAATCACATATTTGAAGTGAGATATGCACAGGGTTTTTGACTTGAAAGATTTGGGAAAGCTACACTATTTTATGGGCATTAAAATTATACGATGTAATGGTTGTGTATTCTTAAGCCAGCATAAATATATTCTAGATCTGTTGAAAGAGACTAAGATAAAAGATTGTCGTATATGTGTTGTTCCTATTGAAGTTCAAAGAGGGACGATTGGAGACTTTGAGAACTTATATAAAGATGTGGGCAAATAACATAGATTAGTTGGTAAACTCATTTATCTCACCATTATAAGACCAGATATAAGTTTGGCAGTAAGCTAAGTGAGTAGATGGATGCACTCACCATCTAGACACCATATGAATATAGTGTTCCATATTATCAGATACCTGAAGTCATCTATTACTCATGGTTTATGTTATACTCCTCATTCATCTCTCACCATGGAAATTTATTCAGATGCTGATTGGGCTGACTCTATGGATGATCGAATATCTACCTCTAGGTACATTGTACGATTAGCGGATAATATTGTCTTATGAAAAAGTAAGAAATAATCAATAGTAGCCATATCTAGTGCTGAAGCAGAGTATCGTGCGATTGCTCTTGTTATGTGTGAGGGATTATGGATTTTATCGTTATTCGAAGAAATTGGTATGGAAAAGATTATTCCAGTTAATTCCTTTACGGACAGTAAAGATGCACTTCAAATGGCTTCTAATCCAATCTTTCACAAGAAAACAAAACATATCAAAGTTGACTGTCATTTTATAAAAAAAATGGTTTCCCAAAGAATTTTCAACATCATCCATGTTCATTCTGAATACCAGTTGACTGGAATTCTTACAAAACCAATAGCTGCAAATGGGTTAAAGAAAGCTCTCAGTAAGTTTGGTGTTTAAAGTAATTCAAGACCCAACTTAAGGGAGCATGTTGGAGATTCTTGTTAGTTTAGGTTTCTGAATGTATTTTTCGTATTTGGATTATACGAATCCCAATGGATCAGATTCCGATCCATTGAGGGCTAAGTATTATTAGTTTTACTAATTAGGGGCATTTAGGTCTTTTAAGTTATAAACTCATATAAGTAACCATAAAGTGTACCATGTCTTTCTATTGGAATGGAATAAGAGAGAAGGGACGGCAGCCCATGGTGACGTCGACACCTCCTTGCAATACTTTGATGATATTTGTTGCTTGATTTATTATTTTTCCTATTTGGGTTGTATCTCAACAGTACCAACATAATTCCAAGCATCTCCTTGAAAAACTTTATGTTTAAATATACCTTCTTTCTCGCTTTTGAAGTTCCACCATTATTCAATGGTACATACATACACAATACTCAAAATTCATATACAAGCACACAAATACATGGCTCATTTCAACATCATCACTTATACATCACCAACCCTACACTCACACTAGCAACTACACAATGTAAGTTCTGCCTTCCACAACCCACCATGTGTCTGCGACCAAGCAACATGAGACATCCAACACTTCATCAATCACCCATGGTCCAACCCCAACCCACTCAGAACCTGTTGGGTCTATGAACCTCTACAAAGCTCCAATATTCAATTTCACTTTCTTTGCCATTTATTAACTGTGTATACAACCCACTCACAAGTCATGTAACACTACAAAAAGGTGCCTCGTCAACAACAATCTCATACTGCAACTTATTCTTCATTCATCATTTTCATTGGCACATCCACATACATAAAAGAGCATAGAGCATAACACTAAGGTCAACATACATCCACATAAACTCAAACACACGCACATAAACCCACAAGCACGCACTCAAGGGGTTAACACTAATCAACATGGCCATCCACTAATCGTACTGTCTCACACCAGTATAAAAGGTAGCTCCATGTCGGGTAATGCTTCACCCTAAAGTGCATGTCGCAATCACAAACACATTCATGTATCAATTATGCGATTCTATAAGTGAGTGAGCAAGTGTGTGTGCCTACACACACACACACAGAGAGAGAGAGAGAGAGAGAGAATGGTTCTCTAGATCCCACGGTTCACACATGCACATTGACACATGTACATATATATATATATATATATATATATATATATGAAAGGTGGATTGGATAACTAAAATTGGATAATTAAAATATCTATCTAGCATTTGCAAAAAGTCAGATGGCTCACAGTGCCCCCTAAACCTGCCCCAGATCTATATATATATATATATATATATATATATATATATAGAGAGAGAGAGAGAGAGAGAGAGAGAGAGTTTTCATTGGTAAGATACTTCAGTTCTTTGTCAACCGAACTTCTCGATCTTACCAACTACCACTATAGGCTGCAAATTCTTTGACTCCTTACAGTTGAACTAATAATTAAAGCTACTGAAGTTAGTCTTTGGTAAATTCAGTAGCTTTGACTGTGAGTCAAACACTTGCAACTCAAAACCTATAAATGTCAAACTACCAACATCCCTTTGACAAAGCACTGATTGATAATATACGAGCTCGAGTCAGCCTTACAATTCTTAAAATGCCGTAAACTGCCAATGATAGAAGATACATACATATTGCCACAGATACACATACATAAACAAACAGGCATATCTATCTATCTATCTATATGCATGCATGTGTGTGTGTCTATCAGGACCTGTCAAATGATGGCAATTATTGAAGCTTATGATCCTCAAGCTTCTAACTGACCAACCATGCTAGAGATTTTGATGAGTTGGAAGTCGACTGCAGGACAAAATACAGCACCAGAGTAGTCCCCATTTTTCAATTACAACATATCATGATTACCTAATTTGCTGAGGATTCAGTTACCATATTACTCAATTACCTAGATTAACATGCATATATAGGTATATACATATAACTTTTAAAATAAAAACTTAAAGATAAGCTAGGATCCTTAAAATTCTGATTCTATCCCATGATCACCACTCAAATATTTCAAACAAATGACAGTGTTGAGAGCAATCCATGGAGGTAGCATTAATCAAAGATAATCCATTGCCAATCAATTTGCACCCAAGAAGAACCTCTCTTCTATACTGGAAAGAGTTTGATGAAAGAAAATGGGGAAGCTTACCTTGAGAAGCATGGGCTTCAGGATCCGACACCCCCGAGGAACTGCTTCCCTTCGAAGTCACCGGAAAATGACCGGCAAAACTCAAATCCTGTCGCTGGCCAGTGGTCTCCCCACCCTGAAATGTCCTGAGTCGGCACGAGAAATCCAAGGAGAAACCAGAGGTTCCTCCAACGGTTTCTCCTTCCTCTGTTTGAGCGGAGGTGCGGGCACCTTCAAAACTTCCTCCCAATCTCTGCCTCTTGGCTTCAGTCCTCTTACAGTCAGTCAATCCTTCACACTCCCGCCTGTCAGGCGACGAAAAGCCAAATTCCGGCGAAAACTCCAGCCACGAACTCTTCTCCGGGAGCGAGGAGCATCTGCTGAGCTTATTCACGAAGAAGGATGATGAATCGCCGGCCTGAACCACGGAGAGATCGATGACGGACGACGCTCTGGCGAGCTTATTCCTGTCACCAGAGAAACATCCTCCCAAAGACAGGCCGAGATTGAGCTCTAGACCTCCTAGGTCTTCCTTTTCCCGTACAGGAGTTTCCTCTTTCCGACCTTCCCCAGCAATGAACTTCTGCAGCAGATCCATCTAAAGACAAGTACTGGAACTCAAGAGCCACGCCACACTCCCGCCAACTACTCGGCCGTCGGAAGCATAAGCCATCAAACAACACCTAAAAGAGCCACCGGAAAACGCTCTCCATGACAGCCATACCGCCGGAGTTCTCCCCGACTAACTGGAAACAGGCTAACAAGTCAGACTCCACAGTTTCTATTTCGGAGACAGAATATCACACCGTTTCTCATTCCCGTAGCCAGATTTTCGCAAAAAATTTCAGCTCAGATCATCTCTCCTTCCCCAAATCTGGACGAAGAAAAGAACCAAAAGAAAGAATCTCGCCCCTAACCGGCGACGTACCAGAACTTCCGCCAATGATCAAGTCCAAATCGCACAATTTCGTCACGGAATACCGACTGCCGTACGGAAGACAGCATACGCGTTCCGGACGCTTGGAACTACTTAGGCGATCAACGTACGCAAGTCCGACGAGGGTCCGCCGGAGTTCATGAAGCAGAGAAAGAAAGGCAAAGTAGAAGAAGTTGGTCTTCTCCGACGCGCTGAAACGTGTCTGACCATCTGTATCGGACGGTTGTAATACCAACACGTAGCACGACTTAAATGAATCGCACGGCAGTAAAGACGCCCTCCGCCCCTTCTCTCCCTCTCTCTTCAAAGAGCCAAGAGGACACCGTGGGCGCCACCGTACAGCTCGATTCCACCACGTGTCAAGATAACAGTCGTATAGCTTGACACGTGGTGAACAACCAAGATGGGAATTTGTAATCTGTCGTCCACAACTTGCGCACGTCAGCACCATCGGATAGGACGACGATCCGACGACAGGCGGGTCCCACTCAGGATAAAAGGTCTTTTGGAGCGGATCAGCATCAAATCCAAATATTTGACACCCTGTTCCCTCAACGGGCCCCTCTCAAGCATTAACACAAGTACGCTGACACAGACAGCCTCGTGTCGTGTCGAATGTTTCGTGTTGCTTACGCTCATACTAGGTACTCCGAAGGCTCATTTTCATATTATTAGGGATACTAGAAGACGTAGGTTTCGGTTTGTATCTGGCGCTATAGCAATTCCTTATATTGAGTCCGGTCTGTGTCGTGTGATTTACATTCATATCCTAAACAGGTTGACTTGAACACGACCCGATCTCTATAAAACTTTGCTGGATAGACGAGCTTTTTCAGTCAGCGTGTCTGTCGGGTTTTTCTGTTGTGTCTGTCCTAGATTGGGTTCCGGCTGAAGCTCCATGGGAAAGGATTTTGCTCCTTGGTTTCATAGGATGATGTCTCATCGTGTCGCATGGAATGACAGGACTCCTCTACGTAAACATGGCTGCCGGAACCGTGGGTTCCAGTTTTTCTGGAACCTGGAACTGTAACCGAAACTAGTTCCAATTCCGGAGTCACCGGTTCCCATTGGAGTATGAAACCGCTCAAAACTGGTAACTATTATAAAAATAATTAAAGTTTAAAATAACTTTAAAAAGTACTGATACGGGCGGTTTAAAATTGCTGATTCCAGTTTTGAGATGGTTCAGGTGAAACCGGAACTGAACAGAGTGGTCCCCAATTTTAGGTTTCAGTTGGTTCCTGACCCGGTTTGTTTCCGGTTAGAACCGGTCATGTCTACTTCAGGATCCATGGACCCCTCAAAATCCATGATTTTTCCTTACAGGTTCACCGTTAGCCCCTGACAGTGACAAAAACACATTCGGGTCGGAGATCCATTTGGTATCTCCTATCTCTATCAAAATCACATCTGATTTAATTATTAGTCAAAAATTGTTTCATAAAACCATAAATAAGGAGCATAGGAATATGTCATCCGGCTATATGTGGGTGGGTACACAAGCTGAAAGTCGCGAGTTCGATACCTGGGGCATGCATCTAGCTTCAGCCTCCTCATTCTACAAGGAAAAGAAAGTCATAACCAAATAAACTAATTTCAGATTGATAATCAGGTTCCCAATCCTTTTGCAACAGATAGATTTTCAAATTGGGTTTTGTTCTCTCATTCCGAATTCACATCACTCTGAACCTTGCCTGAATCGGGTTGGTTCCTGTTCTGATTTAGGTCCTAAATTGCTTGGAACCGAAAAATATTAAAAATTTTAAATTGTAATTACAGGACCAACAGTTCCAAACTGCCGATTCTGATTCTACATAAGCTGAAACCGAAACCGAACCAGGTCCTCTCCTATTCCTGACTCGGTTTGGAACCAGCCATGTCTAACTGAATCGATTTGATCAATACAACAACAACAACAACAACTAAGCCTTTTCCCATACTAGACGGGGTCGGGTACATGGATTCTTTGTTTCCACATAGCTCTATCATGTGCCATGTTAGCAGTTAACTCAGAGTAAGCTAGATCATTCTTTATTGTTTCATTCCAACACTTTTGTGATGGTCCTCTACCTCTTTTGATACTTTCAAAATCTAGTTTTTCATACCTTCTTACTGGTTCTTCTTTTGATCTTCTTAATCGATTTGATCAATGACTTAATAAATCCAAATCCGATTTGGTAGAGCAGTTTACATCCGTGCCCTTTCTTCTCTACCTAAGAGGTCCTACAGGAGACCATGAAATCATAAAGAGGCCCACAAAGCTTGATTCCCTCTAGAGTTGGCCCAGGCAAGCACTCGGTGGCTTGATATGGTCGGTCCTGAAGTAGACAAGGCATGACTTGGTTGTCCAATTAGCAAGGGTTCACTTAACAAGTTTAAAGAAGGTTTAGACTGGTTAATGGTTTATTACAAGAAGAACATTTCATTAACAAGCTTCGAGCCAAGCTTTGTCACCATCTAAAGCAGATGAACAAGCGGGGAACAAGCAGAACCGAACCAAACCGAACCGATCTATGAGCACCTCAGTTTGTTTGCTAGCCCCACCCAGGAGTAGAGAACAAAACCCAGGCTCCATTTGTGGTCATTGTTGCTGCATATCGAGAAGAAACTTTTGTTGTTTGATAACATCAACAAAGAGAAACAGAGAATGCCGTATTGTTTCATTTATGGATGACAATGGGTAGACTGGGGACCAATATACCTTTACCCGGCTCCATACCCGAACTACAATTTTGTGCTCTCTTTTGTGCCTTGGAAAATTGGGATGCACGTGTATCAATAAAGGAAATTACTATTTGCACATTTTTTATTAATCACACTCCTTTTTTTTTAAGTACTCACATTATCTCTCATCACTTTTTCTCTCCTCTCTCATCTACTTTCAACAAGAGTTTTTCTTTTAAATATATTTACTCTCATCATCGACATTTCATTTGTTTTTAACGTTGTTGTCTTCTTTGCAGTGAGATAATACTATGGATCTCATCCAAGAAAAAACAAGAACAACAAGAAGAAAAGAAAAAAGAATCAAGAACAAAAAATATCAAATCAATAATAAGAAAAAAGTGAAGAACAGTAAGTAACACTAGAAAAACAAATCAAGAAATATATAAGTACATCACGCGAAACAATAAGAGAAGTTGCTCAACGGCTTCAAAAAAGAGATGCAACTAAAGCGCATCTCTCTTTTCAGGGAGATGTGCTTTTATCATGTCTCGAATCGAGAACTTAATATTTTTTGTTTTGCTTCCAACTGAAAGCAAAATCAATACATCAAATAAACAACAAAAAATACATCAAAGCAATGAAATACCCCACTAAAACACTCAAACCCTCTTCAAATCGCCCCCTTCTTTATTTTTTCGCTTCTTGTTCTCTTTTTTTAATTTTTTTTATCGAATTCGAAGCACTATGCAATAGTGGATGATTTATTATCGTGCATTGGATCAAGCTTCGAGTCACGGATCGTCAGAAAAATAGTATGAGATGATCGATAGTAAGGTGAAAACATGCAGAAAGAGGGAGAGAGAGTTTCAGACAAGGGTATCGAGGTAAATTTCAGACTTTAGCACGAACAAAATAAGAATCACGGTAAAAAGGAGTATGTGGATAATAAAAAAGGTGTGTGTATCAATTGTACAATAAAATATTTTAAATTAACAATACCTCGAAATTGAATCAGCCATTTATGAATCTGGTAAATTTTTTTAAGGTTAAGTGGTTGAAATTTTGAAATTTCAATATATATATATATATATATATATATATATATATATATATACCCACACAAAAAAAACAGAATAAGAGTTGATTGGCTCCTATTCATCTTAAAACATCCATACCGATCTCTGCTTAAAGAGATCAATGGTTTACATAGAAAAATAAAAAAGCAAAAGATGAGAGTTGTTTTTTAAAAAAGGTATAAAAAGATATCATGTACTTTTTCACTTTATATATATTTCTTTTATACCATTCATCTATATTCAATTCGTAGATTTAGAGTAACATGAGTCTAACAACCCTCTCTATCTATACCATTCATATATATATATATATATATATATATATATATATATATATATATATATATATATATATATATGCTTTACTATACATTTATACAGTTCAGCTTCATAGGATTTCGGTACTTCATTTCATATCCACCCTGTACCCGATCAGAAATGTTTGTTCTCATACCTGAACTAGTTTTCTAATTATCCCCGATGCCTGATTTCAAGCACACTCATAGAAAGGCTATCCTTGCCAAAACAAGTATCTCCAGGCTAACACAAGGAGGTGCCTCTAACCAAACCAGGGGTGCTTGTTAGAAAACAAGGATCTGGGTATATGAAAAGCATAGTATTCCCAAAACCATGATCACACCTCAAGCATGTTTTACTTTTGTGCCGAGGTCCGTAATCGCAAACAAAGATCCCTAACACATCCTTGGAACTCCGAAGTCGAGAGAGGCACCGGCCAAAGTCTCACATGCACAACCAGTAAACTTAGAGGGTGCGAATTGGGCAGGGTTGCTCATGCTACTCAAGATAATGGTATATTATCTTAAGGAATGAACCATCTATCCAATATTTTGAGAAGTTAAAATTAATACGCATTAAATCACTGAAGAAGGTAATATCTAATACTTAGGCACATTAATTCAAAGATGAAATAATTGATGGAGACATCACAAAGGATTTGGGAATTACTTGTGACAGTTTGTACAAGCTTTGGCATCCACTCAGGGATCTTAAAGCTGATTCTCTTTGATAGGAAAAAGATTTCATCGGGTAGCAGTCTCACCGAATCATCTTGCCGAGCATTCCAATTTTGGAGATTCGGGGCAGTCATACCTGTTTTGGATGCTAAGTAGGGCTGGTTCAAGGATGCAATATGAAGATTTTTGAAGAGATCACTCAACCAAGCACTATACTCTCACGACCACACTGCTCAACTCAAGTTTCAATGATATCTGGTGGATTAGTGCTAGAAAGATTGCACTCTGTTATGATCAACACGACCTACTTCTGTTTCGGTTGACTTTGACATACCCCTTCCATTGTCTTGGCTTATGAACACCCGTGTGAATTTCAAACAAACTTAGAGATCTAATAGTGAAGCAACACCAAGAAACCCATGCAAGATAGATTCATGCTACCAAGCCCCCAAAAATAAAGGAGGTGCTGATTGTCGAGCTGATGGAAAGGTGGACACATGAAGCACACTTAACTCCCCAGAATCTTTGGTCATCTCAAGAGAATGAGATTCATTTATAAAGCAACAACATAATGAAACATCTCTACTGTTGTCTACAATGACCAATCCCCAAACAACAAAGGGTTTCGAAATTAATTTTCAAGGCCACAACTCAACGCACTGCAAGCTGGCTGTTTGGATTCTCTTCGGCGTGATCTGCAATATTGTTTGAGTTGAGGGCAAACCGGTTCCTTATTATTTTATTATTTGTAACCCAGAAAACCCACCTACTGAGAAAGGTGGAACTGCACCGTGTAAAACTCCAAGGAGACCCCCTCATCAAGGCCCGATACTATGCTCGCACATGAGAATGGCATGCCCACAGGGCCAGGGCTTATATCACAGGCTTTATCAGAGGATTACACTGCTTCCTAATCCCATTAACTTCATTTATAAGCTTCCTCTATAGCTACCTAGGCATTTCATGCTCCAAACATGCACATTCAGATAATCGCGTGCATGCTTCTGCTAACTACTACATGAGACCACGCATAGAAACTGGACAGCAACATAATTCTAGATTTTGACCCGATGAACACGTTACATAAGCTTCTATGACAATATCCATTCTACCAAGCAAAGGATCACAGGGTTTTTCCAAGCAAATGCGTGTAGCTTTGTTCATAAACCGACCTATGTTTTCTCGATACATTCATAATCCAGAGCAAATTAGACAGAATTTTCTGAACTTGCATGAGCAAAGGGCCCATCTACTGGGTGGGATCAACAGAGTGCAATAAATATTGAACCACCTTCAGATAGCCATGAGCTC
This sequence comes from Brasenia schreberi, assembly GCA_036023115.1. Classification (NCBI taxonomy): domain Eukaryota; kingdom Viridiplantae; phylum Streptophyta; class Magnoliopsida; order Nymphaeales; family Cabombaceae; genus Brasenia; species Brasenia schreberi. The sequence goes on along the minus strand of JAYKKT010000090.1, from coordinate 4,803,780 downwards.
ACCACAATTGCGCATAAGGAATATGGAGCCAGCAAACATTCCAATGGAACGCAACAACCTCTGAAAGGAAAACAAAGAAAGATTCAATCTGATGCCAATAAGAAACCGTTTGGCAAGATGTGGCAAGTGCTTGTATTCATTACCAAACATTTACACAAATTTTAACTTTAATACTCTAGATGGTGTAAGGCAGCCTGAGGCATGATCAACCCAGCACAAATTGTTGGTAGCCCAGCCTAGTCTTTGTACTGGGTTTACTGCTCATAGTACAAATCCAATAAGTACAGACACACACGCACATGCACGCAGATGGAATCAAAAAGGGCCTGGGAATCATCTTACAGAAAGGATTACGGACTTACAAGTTCTATAACTCGACACAAATGAATAACTTCTTAGTCCAAACATGAACTGAATCCAGACAGTCATACCAATCGTGCTTGTAAGAGATGGAGCATTGGATCACAAGGGTCAGAGTTTCCAAGATCCCCATTTCTAGAGACATGGAATTTCATACTCAGATAACCAGAGGGGAATCAAACACTTCATCCGGTCCCCTCATCCAAATACAAATTTGCAGTTTGTATAACATTCTTCTCTATCCAATTAATGGGGGATCAAGGACCAATGCAACTAAGCAAAATAAAGAGCATCCCTCCAAATGCAGAAAACCCAATTAAAATATACCATGGAAACATTTGAGTTTAGACAAGATTTGCTTTGAACCCAACAATGACACTGATCATTCTATGCCTCAACCTATTTGACAACACCAAAAAACACAAGCTGGTAATCATCATGCATGAGACAACTCCAATCCATCCTCTAAAGTTTGCGTACATGCACACACGTACGCGAACACACACAAGGATCAAAACAAAAATTGGAGAATAAAAATATTTGAGACCTTAGCTCCATGAAGCAATATGCATTGTCCATGTTGACAGCGATGAAGCCTATGAAGTCTTGCGCAGGGTTCCCTGTATCTTGCAGCGCCTACTGTCCTGGTGAGGATGATTAAATCATTTTTTATTCTTTTAGTTTGATTTATATTAAATCAAGTGAGGATTGTTTGAAATTTGTGTTAATATAAACTAATAAAAAACATACATATTTAAGTGAATGGGCACTGTGCCCCTTCAATTTTTGGTGCACATTAGACACTAGATATCTAACTTATGTTTTAGTTTGAATATATTATATTTATTAGTGAACAAGCATACTAGCTGTTTACTTGATGTGAACATTGATGTGAAAGTTGTACACCATAAGAAGTTATAATGCATAATTTCTCTTAAAAGGATGTGGCTTTTGAAAAAGGGTCAATACCTTTTCTCTTCCATTATCACTAGAGTTACTTTTATAATATCATAACTTCATTTGAATCAACAACAACAACTAAGCCTTTTCCCATACTAGACAGGGTCGGCTACATGGATTCTTTGTTTCCACAGATCCCTATCGTGTGCCATGTTAGCAGTTAACTCACAATAAACTAGATCATTCTTTATTTGGTCGTCCTCTACCTCTTTTAATACTTTCCAAATTTAGTTTTTCTAACCTTCTTACAGGTTCTTCTTTTGATCTTCTTTCTATATGTCCAAATCATCTTAAACGATATTCTCTCATTTTATCCTCTATTGGTGCCACTCCTAATTTGTTTCTAATAACCTCATTATGTATACCGTCTTTTCTTGTATGACCACTCATCCATCTCAACATCTTCATTTCTGTCACAGACATCTTTTGAACATGTTGATGATTAATTGCCCAACACTCAGAACCATAAAACATGGCAGGCCTAATTGCTGATCTATAATATTTACCTTTTAACTTTAATGGTATCTTCTTATCACAAAGAATACCTGATGCTCCTCTCCATTTTAACCAACCAGCATTAATTCTATGCGTAACATCTCCATCAATTCTTCCATCACTCTGAAAAAGTGACCCTAGGTATTTAAAACTTTCCTTTTGGGGGATGCAATGTGTGCCAATTTTAATTTCTATATCCTCTGAGGTAACCAAATGATCAAACTTACATTCCATATATTCTATCTTTACTCTACTAAGTCGAAGGCCTTTGCTTTCTAATGTTTCTCTCTATAGTTCCAATTTTCTATTAACTTTTTCCTTAGACTCCTTCACTAATACAATGTCATCTGCAAATAGCATACACCAAGGTACTTCATCTTGAATATGTTTTGTTAACTCATCCATCACCATTATAAATAAGTATGGACTTAAAGTTGATCCTTGATGTAACCCAATATTAACTTCACAGAAGTCTTGTTGTTCCTTCATGAGTCCTCACACATGTTTTTGCACCATCATACATGTCTCTTATAAAGTTAATACATGTCAATGGGACACCTCTTTTTTCCAAAGTTCTCCAAAGAACCTCCCTCGGTACCCTATCATAAGCTTTTTCTAGATCAATAAATATCGTGTGAAGGTCTTTCTTTTTTGCTCTAAAATGTTCCATAAGACGTCTCAAAAGGTGAATCGCTTCAATAGTATATCTGCCTGGTATGAATCCAAATTGGTTCTCTGTTGTACTTGATACTTGTCTTAACTTACGTTCGATAATTCTTTCCCATAATTTCATAGTATGGCTCATTAACTTGATACCTCGATAATTCGCACAATTTTGAATGTCTCCCTTGTTCTTATATATGGGTATAAGTGTACTTGCTAACAAAAAATAATAATGATTGCTTGCTATAAAAGAACACTTATGTCCTTTAGCCTTGACATTATTTATTCATTTAGTTTGATTGATATTAAACCAAGGGGAGATTGTTGGAAATTTGTGATAATATAAATTCATTAAAAGCATATATATTTAAGTGAATGGACATTGTGCCTCTTTAATTTTTGGTGCACATTAGACACTAGATATCTAACTTATGTTTTAATTTGAATACATTATATTTATTAGTGAACAACCATACTAGCCGTTTACTTGATATAAACATTGATGTGAAAGTTGTACAACATAAAAGGTTATAACCCATAATTTTCCTTAAAAGGACGTGGCTTTTGATAAAGGGTCATTGCCTTTTCTCTCGCATTATCATGAGAGTTATTTTTATAATATCATAACTTTATTTGAATAATGATAAAAAAATAATGATTGCTTGCTATAAAAGAACATGTATATCTTTTAGCCTTTTCTTATATTAGTATTTTCTATGAGAACACTATTTAATAAATTTTCTTAGACTGGTTTAATTGAAATCAAAAGGCATTAAATGTGCCCTTTCAATTGTACCTCTTGGGCATACATGATTGGCCTACTAAGACTCCATATAATCACATCTCCTTATGGTCCTGGGCAAATTCCTCATTTTCTTATCCCGGCATTCTTACCTATTCACTCACAGCAAATGCCCAAAGGCTTTGTTGTATCACTAAAGCAATTTGTATCCAACCCAAAGCGATCTTAAGAAGGAGAGGGCACACATATTGTATTTAGGAAAGCAGGTTTTTTAACATGTTATTCGTTATGATGGCATTGGTAACATTATGCACATATACATGGCTTTCCTTGCTTTTCACACAACTTCCTACTTGTATGGCCATGTTCTTATCCAAATTCATGAACATTTATGAGAGTAACTCCACAACCTCTTAATTGGAGTGGCACCACTCCATGCTCACACGGTGAGGTTCTTATAGTGCCTTTGTCACATTACGACACTTATTCTAAGAAGTGAACCTCATTAAGAGTATTAAAACTCAGCCCTCATGTCTGTGACAATAGTACTAGCTTCATTATTATGTAGCTTGGATATTGCAAACCTTTGCTCCCTTTGAACCCTCAACTATGTATTCCATAGTACAGGGTATGGTTGCTGTCATTGTAAGACCAGATTGTGGTGTTAAGGGTTTTCTCACCAACTCCCTTGTAAGGGGTTTAGTAAATGGATCCGCTATATTTTTTTCTGATCTCACAAGTGTGAGAGATCAGAAACAATAAAGAATGATCTAGCTTATTGGGAGTTAATTGCTAACATGGCACATGATAGGGATCTGTGGAAACAAAGAATCCATGTAGCCGACCCCGTCTAGTATGGGAAAAGGCTTAGTTGTTGTTGTTGTTGTTTGTCACAAGTGTGAGAGATAATTTCATCTTTGATTAACTTTCTCACATAATCATGTCAAAAACTTATGTCTTGACTTCCAATTATATATGTTATTATATGCTTGCACTAGAATGGCTTGCCTATGACAAAGAATAGAAATTGATCCCACATCTCAAAAGAGTTTCTAAAAGAAAATCCTTTAGTGTGATAAATTCCTACTCCACGGTTGAGTGCGATATGCAAGTCTTGCTTCTTGGATTTCCAAGAAATTTCACCACTTCCTAAGATGAACACACAACCTATAGTGGATTATTGTCTCACAAACTCAATATTCATCGGTATATCCCTCTAAAATAGCAAGGGACTTTGAATATTGAAGAGCCAGGTCCTTAGTTTTCTTGAGAAAATCGAGATCTCAATCAATAACCCTTGAATGATCAACACTTGTATTTCTAGTAAATCTACTCAATTTAGTAACTGTAAATACTAATGGCTTGTCGTGTACATTGTATAGCATACATAAGACTTCCAATAGCACTCACACACTCAAGCCACGGCACTCCATCATTTTTTATCAACTTGATGCTTGGATCAAGTGGGGGTACTTGTTTCCTTGATTTTCCAGTGACTGAATTTACTCACTACTTTCTAGGTGATGAGATTGACTTAATACATAAACCCTACTATATTTTCACTTTGATACCAAATACAGTATAAACTTGTCCAAGATCCTTTATTTGAAATGTGGAAGATGGAAACCTCTTCATTTCAATTATGGGCTTCATATTATTACATAAATAAATTAATATGAAAACAACCATCACATACTTTGACATAAATGCATTTGGCTACAACGTTATGAACTAAGAAATGACAAAATAGTTTTATCAAATTTTTCATGCTACTATTGGAGCTTACTTAAGTCCACATAAAGGCTTAACCAATTTACAAACCTTATGTTCATTTCCCAGTAGCACAAACCCTTTAGGTTGTTCCATGTAGATCTCCTCATCAAGATCCCCATCTAAGAATGTTGTACTGGCATCCATTTGATAATAGGTTGTAAATTGATGCTAATGTGAATATGATCCGAATAATGGTGATTCTAGCAACCAGTGCATATGTATCAAAATAAACACTATATTTCTGAATACCCATTTACAACCAATAGGTTTAGCACTTAGAGGCAAATCGACAAGTTCCTAACTATGATTTGACATTATTGAATCCCTCTCATGCACGGGTATGTGCAATAAGGCCATGTACCCATACCGACTACGGGTACGCATACCAGTACCCAGGCATATCGGTACACGAAGTATCTGTTGATACATTTCACGTTTGTTGGGTACATGTACCCTGATTTGGGTACGTTAAGCACCGGTATCCGATAAATCTCAAAAAAATAAAAGGTAAGGTGTAAAATCCCTAAACCACAGACGTGTTGCTGTGTTTGGTTTCACTTCTGTATCTGTTTCTGGCTCTGAGTTGTGGTTCTCTCTACGCTCATCGCCAGCAGGCAGCGACGATCACCGGAGGTTCATCGGTCATCATCGGAAGGATCACAACGGCAATCATCTGTCCATCATCGACAGGGAGCTTTGAAGTTGCTCACTCTCTAAGTTTTTAGAGGAACAAACAGTGGGAATTGGGAAGACTGAAAAGAATCGATATTCCTCTCAAGAAACATCTATTCCTTCTCTGCTCCACCGCGTGCACACAGACTGTAATCTGTTTCACTCATTGTGTGTAACATCTTCATAGAGACAATGGAAAGACCAAAAAGCTAACTTGTTCACCTCTTTTGTGCTTATTCTATGAACCTGTATTCATTTCCAAATCCAATAAACAAAACCCTTCTTGGTTTTTGCTTGTCCAACCATTCAAACAAAACCCACTGGAAAATAAATAAAAATCGATGGTTATGTTGCTGTTGAGGTTCTCCCTCTACAATTTCACGATTTTGATGTTTGTTTCCTGCACTTCTATTGGTTTTCATATAGCCTTTTTGGACTTGTAATCTATGTGTTGATTATTCCGTTTGTTGATTTAGTCATCAAAACAAAATCTACCCCTTGTTTAGATGTATGTTATATTCATTTGCATAAATTTATTTTTTTCTTATATTTTTAATAGTGGTGTAACCTTAGATTTTTTGAAATGCATGTACCCCATACTCGTACCCATACCGGATACTGTATCGTACTTGTATCCATACAACGTAGTTGAATCCATTTCATCTCTAATAGAATCTTTCCAAAAAGATGAATACATCTCTAGATAATGCTATAAATATTGTATTGTATCATATATGGTACACGATAAAGGTGTATTAGTACCTTAACCGATACGATGCAGGTAAATCAAAATGTATCGCAATAGGCATGTATCATAACATAGCGTATGATACATTGTGATACGAGTATTGCATCGTACGAAACACTCCATATTGCACAATAAATTATATTACGTTATGAGAATATTGTTTTATGATTTTTATAATTTTGCACGATTTTTTATTTTTTAATGATTTTTTTTATTTTTCAATATTTTAATGTATCGTATCGTACGATATGGTATGATTATCGCATATTGGTGCCCTATAAGATACAGACACCGATATGCTAATTACAACATTGTCTCTAGAAGCCATGGCTTCTTCATAGTTCTAAGATCATCTTCCACTTAAAGGATTTTGTTGAATTTTCACTAAAAAATTCATTAACACAAAGGAATTTACAAAGGAGAAATAGAAGGGTCATGTGTCTTCATAATTGTCGGCTCCCTGTTGTCTCTCTCTCTCTCTCTTCTATTTTCTTAATCACAGGGTTACTTTATAATAAACACAAAAGGCTAAAACACCCTTATACTAAAGAAACTCTCCCTAATAGCTCCTCTTGGATCAGGGTAAGAACCGATCCAAATGTAAATGAATCCAATTCCATTTCTCTAACACGCCCCCTCAAGTTGGGTGTAGGATATCGGTTACTCCCAACTTATAAAGATCCCTTTTTAAGCCTACTGCAGTCACAAGCTTTGTTGGTCCTCTGACCGCACATGTATGAGCTTGAAGATTCCTTGAATGATCTTCTCTACAATGAAATGATAATCTACTTCAATGTGTTTCATCCTCTCATGATACATTGGATTTGAGGCGATGGTTGTCTTACTGTATGTAAAAAACTGAATAGGAGTATTTACTCCAATACCGATTTCTTTCATAAGAGATGAAATCCATAAACCCTCACACATTCTAAGTGCAATAGCTCGAAATTTGACTTCTACACTTATCTTGCAACCACTTATTGTTTCTTACTTTTCTAGAAGACAATGTTTCCCTACACACAAAGTAGCCTGCTTTAGATTTTCTATCTTCGATAGACCATGCCCAATCAACATCTAGAAAACTTTAATGTCTAGTGATTGGTTACGTGTGTACAAAATTTCATGGGTAATTATGGATTTAAGATATTGTATTATATGAAATACAACATTAATGTGTTGTCTTGATAAAGCATGCATCCACCTACTAACATAACTCATCGCAAAACTACTATTTGGCCTCATGATGGTGAGGTAAATTAACTTACCAATCAATCTTTGATATCTACCGATATCCTCATATAGCATCATATCTATCACATGCCCTATATTCGAGCATCTTTTTCTCTTCTAATAGGTCTAATATATACTTCCTTTATCATGCAAACATTCCCTTATTGCATCTTACCATTTCAATGCCAAGAAAGTAATGTAAATGGCCCAGATCCTTAAAGTCAAATAAACTATGTAGCCTTTGCTTAAGAGAATTAATACCCTCTATATCATCTCGCGTAATGATAATGTCATCAACATATATCGCTAATAAGATGGTCTTATCACTACGTTTTATGAATAGAGTGTGATCATTGATGCTTCTCTTGAATCCCAATCTCATTACCCTTTCGCTAAATTTTAAAACCAAGCTCTTGGTGATCGTTTTAGCCCATTAAGTGATTTCTTTAATTTGCACACCTTCTGTGATCCCATTGTTTCATTATAGCCACCTAGGAGTACTCAAATAGTATTCATCTAGGCTACACGTACAAAAGTCTCTATGTAGTCTATTCCATATGATTAATTGTACCCTTTGGCCACTAATCGTGCTTTTATCTCTCAATAGATTCATTTGTCTTGAATTTGATGGTATAGACCCATTTGCAACCTAGTGTTTTCCGACCTAATGGGAGATCTGTAAGTTCCCAAGTACGATTCTTTTCTACTGCTGAAATTTTATCTCTCGTTGTTTCTCTCCATTCTGAAACATACTTGGCTTCTTCAAAGTGGTATTCTTTTAGAAGATTAGAGTATGATTCTTTTCTACCCTTACCAAAGATCTTCCTCATCTTCAGTTTCTGAAATAAACAATCAATAGATCTGAAGATTACTTAGCAATTTAAATGTCTAGTTAAGGCATATATGGACAATAAATTAATTAAAACACTAGAAAATATTTTTGAGTATCCCCAGAGAGGTAATTATACTTCCTTTTCCCACTATACGTGTATAAGAGTCATCATCCAACTTAATGCAATTCTTTTCATGCATCACCTGATAATCATGGAAAAATTCATGATGTACCATGATGTGGTCTGTAGCACCTGAGTCAATTACCCAAACTATTGATTGAAAAGAAGATACATTACCCATTGCCATGAACGAGAAGGGGTATGTCATTGTTGATTGAGGATCTGCGGTTAAAGAAGAAGATGTTGTGAATCACTCAATCGATTCTCAATTTCTTCTAACCTCTTTTTCATTTATGCTAATGAGTCTAGTTCAGTCTCAAGAGTAACCTTATCACTGTAATGTCTTGTTTTGATTGAAACTGGGTCGCCCCACCAGATCCCAAATATTCTCTTTAGTGTGTCGAGGTTCACTTTAATTTGTCTTTGTCATCTAATGTTGTCTGTGATATGCCTCTACCTTTGCCACTAAATCATCCTCTATCTCGATGTTCATACATTGGATTCCTTCCCGTAGATGTTGTATTTTCATAAATGGGCTTACCTTCTTTTTTTAGATTCTTTCTATCTTCTTCTCTTAGTAATAAAGAGTAAATTGTACTCAAGGTTTGGAGTTCTTCCCTACTAAGGATATTATTTTTTAGAGCTTCAAACTCAAACGATACACCCCACAATAGATCAAATACTTTTCATTCCTCGAATTCCTTATTATGTTCCCTTTGTACACATTTGGCATTTTGTTCTAGAAAAGAATTGAAGCTCTTTCCATAAACCTCAGAGTTTAGCATAATACTCACTAATTGTTCTTCCTTCTTGAAGACACCGACGAATCTTTTTTATGATTTCGTATTTCTTTGCAATATTTTTCCTCTAACAGTTGACTCAAGAAACATAAAAGTGTTGCTTATAGTTGCAGTCATGGATTGAATCAGCCACCCACTCACCAACGCGTTCTCTATGTGCCATCTAAGGTAGGTTGAATCCTCATTACTTGGCCTGGGAATCTCGCCAATCAGGTGTTCCCATCTTCCTCTCGCCAAGATTGCAAGTTCCACTGAACATGCCCATTGTAAATAACTTTTTTCATCCAATTTGATGTTTGTAATTTGAAAATCTTCTCCTTTTTCATTACTCAAGAAATCAACATATTCAACAACTTTACCTTTATTGGGCATTGTCACCCCCTTTTGCTAAATAGTCCCCCCATTTTTTTCACAAATACCTCTACGCAACCAATATTGTTAGTTTGCAGGCTACCGATTCTGCCTATCAGCACTCCCTGATTTACGCCACACATGTGTTAGATGCATGGTCGAATGCCTGATCTTCTGCACAACAGTTGGTCAACATAAACATCTCCTAATCCCACGGTTAGGCTATGATACCATATTGATTTTTCACTAAAAATTTCATTAACACAAAGGAATTTATAAAGGAGAAAGAAGGAAAAAGTGGAGGGTCATGCATCTTCTTAAATGTTGGCTCCCTATTGTCTCTCTCTCTCTCTTTTGTTTTCTTAATCACGCGGTAACCCTATCAGGTTACTTAATTTATAATAAACACAAAAGACTAAAACACCCTTATACAAAAGAAACTCTCCCTATAAGTTCCTCTTAAATCAAAACAGGAGCCGATCCAAATGTAAATGGATCCAAGTCCAATTCTCTAACAGATTTTACTTACAATTCCATTTATATTACCTTTAACAAGGCAAAAGGAAATCAGTTGAGAGTCAATCTCATGTGGTCCATGTGTTTTCTCTTTTCAGACTCTAAAACTTCTCCTTGGTTCATTAGATTGCTCATCGACCTCTTGAGAAATTAGTTGTTCAATATTATGATGAGATGCTCCTTGAAAAAAGGGATCTATAGAAGAGGATTGATCTCTTTCCCTAAATATTAAAAGATGTTCAAAGATCTCCAAGTCTCTAGATTTAGTAATGACATTTGACTTTAAATCTAAGAATCTATATGCAGAGGCATAGCCAACAAATGCACACTTAGTCCCTTTGGAACCCAACTTGGTCCTACTTGGGTCATTGTTCTTAATTCATAATGAGACATTATTTCTCTTCATGGGAACCATATTTAAAATATGACATGGAGTAAAATTGCTTCATCCCGCAAAATAAAAGGCAATCACATGCAACAATAAGGCACTGAGTCTATTGACCATATCTAAATATGTTCTATTTTTTCTTTTTGCTAATCTATTTTGTTGAGGGGTTATTGGGTTGAGCATTCATGAATAATACCATATTCTTCACAAAAAAGTATCAAAAATCATTAGAAAAATATTCCCTCCTCTATCACTTCTAAAGCTTTGATTTTCTTTCCCAATTAAGGTTCAACCTTGGTTTTATAATTCTTGAAAGCGGTAAAAGCTTGATCTCACATAAGTATACCTAGAACAATCATGAACCAAAGTTATGAAATATATATCACTTCCACCTTATAAAGTGGGTACCTTCGAAGTGATCAAAGGGGATGAAGTCTTGCATTATCATCTTGATTATTATGGCTTTCATGATGAATATTGTGTTTAAATTGTTGCGAAAGTTGATGCGCAAGACACAAATTTGATGGAAGCTTAAAACACATCAAAAGCGCTTTCCTAAAGCCATATTTGCACCCTCTGCTTCTTCATATCATTTTGAGTGTGGTGGAAATTGCTTTAGCATATATAACAAGCCTCTAGGCACCTACTCTAAACAAATATGAAAGAATGCCCGGATAGCAAGGAATTTACCATTTTATTATGTGTGTTTATCATCTCTCGTACACCACAACAAAGTGTTTTTATAAGTGTTTTTATATGAAATATAGTTTCAGTGGGCCTATCATTGCATCACTAAGAGGAACAACTGAAAAGACATATTTAATACCTTTCATTTCAATTAAACCGGTATAAGAAAATACAACAGTAATGTCCTCGTGGAAGACAAGAAAAAGCTAAAAGATATAAGAGTCCCTTCATAGCAAGCAATCGTTACTCTTTTGTCATTATCTACGTAAAGTTGTCATACTACAAAAGTGACTCTCATAATCTAGAGGAAAAAGGTACCCCTTCTCAAGAGTCGTACCCTTTCAAGATAAGTTAAACTTTTCATGGTATACAAGGCTCAAGCCAACGGTCACACCAAGTTAATGGCTGCAACAACCGTCCACTAATAAATATAATTTATTCAAAATAAAACATAAGTTAGACGCTTACTGTATAACATAAGCTAAAAAGTGACAAATGCAATGTCCACACACTTAAATGAATGTTATTCTTTTAGTTACTTTGCATCAAAACAAATTTCCAACGGATAGAAAACGGATTAGCTCTAGAAATAAATCACATACCCAAAAGCGACCAGAGAACCACTTGTAACTCGATTGATGAACCAAGATCATGCCGATCAAATTGAAATTAAACAAAACTCGAACAGGAAATGAGTTCCGGCTTAAGCAAAAGAAACGGAAAAGGATTCATTAGCAATCATCCCCAACCGATCGGAGAAAAGAACGGAGAGAGAGAGAGAGAGTACCATGTTGAACGCCCATTTTTCCTCGTCCTGAATCTGGGAGTTGATGAACTGCTTCACCTTCTCCACCGAAACTGCAGGAACCGCCATTGCAAGATGATTTGCAGAACTCCTAACCGAAGATTCCTAGGACTTTTTGGCTGGAGCGAGGGAAATCCAGGACACCCAAAACCCTCATTGGAGGCCTTCATATAGAGAACCAAATTAGCCGAAAACACAAAACCTCTCCTGAACGGAACCGTGGGGCTGACTACGGTTGCAATTTCGGACCCAACCCGAACCCAACCCCACTTCATATCTATCTATTATAATATACATACTATATGTAGATACATGTCATATACAAATATTATATATTGGGTCTTAGTCAGGTCGACCGGATCCAAACGGGCCCAAATTGGTCTATGTTTTGAAAAATAAAGGCCACAAATGAGTTGGATCAGGATCAACCTAATTTAGACCCAAACCCAAAATAACCCGACCCAGACACGACTCTTCAAACCGATTTGCCAGTACAAGGACTACGCTTGTCAAAAGTTTGGTGACATAGAGGTGGATCCACTAATTGTTTGAAGGAAACACCACAATGGAATGGGTATAGTTGATCAAATTATGTACCAACTTCGATCAAACCAAAACTTCAATTCGACTCCATAACACATTACTTGTTTGTGTCTCTTGGAGAACACGAACGACACGTCACATTTTTTTTTTACAATGAGAGGTTGAAGCCTAACACGTCACATTCTTTTTTTTTTTAATAAAAGGTTGAAACCTAACACAGACACACGAGAATTATGCCTCCTTTTACAAAAAAAAAAGAAAGAGAGAGAATCCATATCCATATCCACATCTGCATTAGTGTCTGTAAGTGGAGTCGGAGGCAATATGGACCCACATAGACCTAAGGCAGGTCTAACAGATTGATGCACCCCTAGTGTAAGGTTGAGAACCTGAGTCATGACACCAAACCAAAACAAGTCTTTTCCCACCCTAAGTGGGATTAGGCTACATGGATTCAAAGTTGTCGTCGAGCTCGATCTGATAAACCATTCCAATTCCATCTGAATTGGCCAATTCTGGCCGCCATCTTTACCTCTAACAGTAAAAGCTTTGGTTGTTACCGTAGCGAAAGCTGGATTGTTTTTATTGGCAAGCCACGTAAGGCAACCCCCTACCAGACGTGCACTGGGCATCGAACTCCTGACTTTCAACTTCAGATTCACCTATGAATTGCACCCTGGCGAGAGACTCATGGCACCTTCTGCATTGTGGTGGAAACTTTTCAAGAAAAAAAGATGAAAAGGATTCAACATCTACAGTCCTTACCAAGTTTTTGTCGACCCATTGCAATGGTTGATTCATGGCAGATCCATGAATAGTTTAAAGCTCAACATAACTGCTTTGAACATGCCTTTCACTTCTTAAAAATTCAAAAGCAAAATGAGCGAGGCTTAAACATGTCTCTCGCTCTACATATATATACTCTCTCTATGTGTGTGCAACACCTTTAACTCACTGTATCATCCTAGACGAGTTTACGTCTGGCTACCAACAGTTAACCTGCAGTCTGAACAGAATCAACACTTCCACCATGAATGCATGCAAAAAAACAAGCGTAGATGAAAATCCAAAATCGATGATTCCGTTGCATATCTTCTGATCACCATGGATGACAATCCAAATCGAACAATAAAAGGTTAAACCAAACAACTGTCTCAAGAAATATAAAAATAAACAAGCCCCTTTTTAATCGACTCTCCACAATGCTTTATCAAGTTTCCTCATTGCAGTAGGATGCGCGCATCAACATCTGCCAGGTTAAGTTATTCAGTGGGCAGAAAGACTCGGAGAAAAATCTCATCCATAACTAGAATGCCCCTTTCATAATAGGGTTATACCATCATTTCTAGGGGCACCCATACCAACAACCAAAGACAACTCCAAGATTCCATCAAGAACATTGCATTGGTAACTTGAAAGGAATAGCAGATGGGCACAGTTCTATACTTCACACACTATAGCTTGCTGTGGCATAACGACTTGCTCTGCCATTGCCATTTTGATCGCCACGTTGAGAACCATCGCCTCCCCTCCCAGATGAACCACCCCAACCACGTGCATTACCAATCTCACCCCTTCCATAACCCCGGCCACCAAAATTTCCACGACCTCTAGGACCATCACTTCTAAACTCTCCTCTCCCTGCAGGGAACCTGCCCCCTCTCCCATCCCCTGTGGAAACAAGACGATCAACGTGAGCTACACATCATTCACATCAACAAAATAAGTGCAATAATTGAGATCAAAATAAGTTCTTGCCTCGAGCTGTGGAGGTGGCTCTCTTCACCTCGACAAAGCATTGTCTACCACCAATTATGATGGGGGAAGTCTGTAAAAACAAGCTAGATGATGTAAGTTTCCTTGTTAACATAATAGCAGCAGCACTAGAAGAAAATCCACTTATGCATTTCTTGTCCAAGTAATCAACAAATATAAATAACACTGATTAGGAACCACATGATTCAGAGAGTTGAACATAACATTTGAATGGAACTCTTTTTAGTGTTACATGACATTCTTAAATTGATGCAAGACTCTTTTTTCAACTGTTCTGGTAGAAAACAATGACTAGAGACGCTTCTAAACCCTATTAGGATTAAGGGGTGTCGTTCTCAAGTGTTTTTTACTAGTCAAGTCTCTTTAGAAATCAAGGAGTTGCTCAAGACTGACTCCTGGTTTGTGTTTTCACCTATTTCCACCCCCAGTTATTCATTTTCACATGTTACATAAAACCAAGGATTACAAGGTGAGCTCTAGATGCAACAACAACCAAGCCTTTTTCTCTTCAAAAAAATCATACCATGTTTAACAGTTTCAGTTTCTTGCAACACTTCCACAGTCTTCTTCTCTCTCCTTTAAACTATTCAAGGTTTCTCACACCTTCTCATCAGACCCTCATTCGGTTGCCTCTCTATATGTCCAGCCATCTTAAACGTCTCTCTTGTATTATTTTGTGCTACCCCAACTTTTTCTCTAATAACCTCATCATAGATATCCTCATCATAGATATGGCCTTTCCTCGTATGGTAACGTATCCACCTCAACATTTTCATTTCTACCACAACCATCTTAAATGTGTCTCTTGTATTATTTTGTATAGGTGTTATCCTAACTTTTTCTCTAATAACCTCATTTACAAGTACGGACTTTCCTCGTATGGTACCATATCCACCTCAACATTTTCATTTCTACCATAACCATCTTTTGCTCATGTTCATGGTTGACTGCCCAATACCCAACACCATACAACATTATTGTTCCAGCTACTGCTTCATAATATTTACCTTTTAACTTTAGTGGTACCTTTTATTACACAAAACACCTAAGGCATATCTCCATTTAGCCAACCTCTCCGTGACCTTAAATACTTAAAATTATCCTTTTGAGTTTCAATGGAAAAACCAAACTTACACTCAAGGATTTTGTCTTCATTCTACTAAGTTGAAAATCCTTTGTTTTGAATGTCTCTCCACAATTTAAGTTTATAATAACTCCTTTGACTCATCCATCAATACAATATCAATTGCAAATAACATACATCAAGGTATTTCATCCACTTTGTAACTCATTCATAACCGAAGTGAATAAGTACGGACTTAGTGTTGACCCTTGATATAATCCAATATTAACTCAAACAAATCACTAATTCCTTAATGAATCCAAAGACATGTTTCCACACCTACTTGATCTTGTGTTAGGGTTTCATTTAAAGGGTTCTTGTATTTTCTAGAAAAATCAGGTATAGGCTCAACAAGACACTGAATTTGGGACTGATGCATATCGATTTATGAAAATAATCAAATAGCCAACTGTTGCAATTACTAAGAAAAATGTTATCAGAGTATTTTCGCATAAAGCATCAAAGGGCTGGCAGTAAGCAATATGTGAAGCCATGTACAACTACAAACTTGTTGGAGATGGTGAATTAGAAGTCGACTTTTTGAGCACGCTAAGTCTGATGAAGCCAGACAGCTGCATCTAGCATAGCCAAAGAACTGCTTTATAATGTGTGGCATCCGATAACTGTTGAAATATGAGAATGTTGTAGCATGTTCTCAAAGATGATTGTGCCACCAATGAAAATGTTAAGGATGGTGGACAGGAATGCCACATTTATAGAAGATAATGCATACAACAAAACAGCAAATAAGAGACAATAAGGCATTTCCAAAATGGAACAAGAAAGGGCTTCAAGTTATCAGTGTACAAGCCAGAAAAAAAGGTCTTGTACAGGATGAACACATTTGCTCTATCATAGTATACATGTTATTGCATATTCCCTCGACCTTATCATGTAAGATTCTCTCAAATTTGTTGAGGACAGAAGTGAAAAGGATCAAGTTGAATACAATAAAGAATTAAATTCAATCATCAAGTACAAATGTATTTGCATAGAACTTAAAAGCTGCATACTTGATAAGGAGATTCAAGAACGAAGAATGCAATACTGCTACATACTTCTTTGAGTCCAAGTGTGAATCAATAACATTTACAAATCTTCTGCGATCTAAATTTTGCATGCTAATAATATCCTTATTTTTATTATTTTACATCGACAGTGGCAGGTTTACGCCATGCCTAGAGTCAAACATGTAGCTTTAGTGGATGCATGGGGAATGACAGTTTCTCTTATTGCATCCTACACTGGAACCTCTCCTTCATGTGAATCTTTCCAACAATGAACCAAATCTCGTCAAAACTCCAAAGTTTAGCATGCATGATGAGTCAGAATAGCACTAGGAACAATAATACACAAGAAAAAGACTGAAAAATCACAATGAATCAACAAAGTTGCTATGACTCGTTCAATATTGATATTGCCATATATATACATGTGCAAAACCATAGTCACCAAATCCACTTTCTAAAGGCAAATTTATGGATAAAAGGAACTTTCTCCAAATGAAGGAATCCCTACAGAAAGCATGTATCCTACTAAAATTGAAGGAATCCATACAGAAATCTTGATACTGAGACAACACCTTAACATTCATTGCCTTTTCAAATCTGATCTCATCTACTAGTTGTTTAAGACACTACTTCATTATATTACAAGCATAAGACGTAACCACATCAATGGATGCGATATATGGTTCTGGATCAAGAATACATAAATATATCATTGTGACTTTTCCCAATGAAATCAGTTTTGTGTATATTAATTGACAAAATATGGGACAGAAGACATCAAACTTTTAGATAATACCACCTTGTCATCAAGTTAGAAATGAGTCAAATGACCATAAAGGAGTCATGATAGTTTAGACCAACGTTTGCTGGCATCGTGTCATACACAGTACAAAGAGAATAAAGTGATCACATGCACTCACCAGCCCATATTTGCTAGGATAGATCGTCAAGCATAGCTATGTATATTACAGGCGCAGTAAAGCTTCTATGAGATCATATGAATCGTGCAAACACAAGATCAGTAAAAGCATTTAAAATAACAACTAGCTAGCCAAGCAAAAGAGAAAAGACAATCAGAAAGTAAACTTGGTCTTATATTGCGAAGAGAACCAGAAGATGCTTACCTCGAGTGCATCTTGAACAGCAGCGGAAGTCTCAAACTCCACAAAACCATAGCAAAATCCTTGTTGCTGCATGAGAAATGGCAAATGAGCCTGGCAAGAAAAATAGCACAAAAGCAATATTCAAGTTGAGAATTGTGAACTAACCTTACTACTTCTAACTTGAATTCCTCCCGGTTTAATGGGTCCAAACTTTGTAAGCACGTCCTCTAGATGGACCTCAGTAGCATTCATGGGCAGGTTCCGTATATAAATAGAGCAACCATCAGCTGCAACAAATGAGGGAAGTTCTAAATACAATCTGATCACGTCAAGCTAATAGTTAAGACTGTAGCCCATGTTGATCTAAAACTTCACAATGAAGATAAAATGATCACAGTTATTTGTAGGAGATGAAGTAAAGATACCACAGAAAAACTTGTTGAGCTCAAGCAAATCACATCCATACAGCCAATTCTTTATATAACTCTCCACATAAAACGTTGATTTTGTCAACAAATGGTAGAGTTACAATTTGTAGGGTGAAAATACTTCTCACCTTTATCAGGGGAGCTGTCATTACTAGGTGGTGAAGATTCAGAAGGTGGAAGTGGAACAGGCATGGGTGGAGGAACATATTGCCACTCAGTGTTTGCACGTGATGGCTGCACAGTAGCTGGCACACTAACTGGAGCACCACCTGTGCTTTCCTTCATATCCTTCACCTGCACTCAGAACCACTTCTTAATATGCTTCATGACAAAGAATTGTACCAATGTCTATCGTTGTGATCACATGAGACTTACAATAGAGGCATATGATTTTTTCACAGGTTCTTCCTGAACCAAAGTAGGAGGCTCAACCGATGGTTGCAGTTCATTAGCAGCAGCATTACCGACATCTCCAGCAGCATCAACTTCTTCAACTACAGAGCGCTCTTCATGGTCTGTAGTAGCAGTCACTTCCTCAACATTATTGAGCTCTTCCAAAGGTTGAGTGGCAGAGTTTGATGTATTGTGATCTTGGACTTCAGTGACCTCTAAAGAACAAACTCCATAAACAACCGGGCAAGTAAAACATAGAAGACTTAAAAGATTAATAAGAAAATATACCTTTCTCTGGTGTCAAGGGAGCTTCTGGAGAAATTTCACGCACACTATTGGTTAGTGTAAGGCCATCATCATGTGCTTCTGTCTCATCCATTGTCCTGAATACATCATTTAGGACATAATAGCCCTTATCTTGGGGAGCTAAGAAGAATGACTGCACGAATTTACTGCTTGAGCTGCCTTTTCCCAAAAGGGACCCAGTCACTACAACCACTACACCACCATTAAAAGAATCCTGTGAATCAACCGTCTTGATTTCTGCCTTACATTTATGGTAGTCCAGGGACATTATCTTCTCATTAATATCCTACACCAAGAGATGGCAACACCAATAACTGATATTCAATCCCTTCTAATACTAGGCTAGTCAGATTATCAGTTCCTACGTGGCTCAATCAAATTCCTATAGGTGTCTAATAAAATGAGATATATAAAAGCAGAAAAAAGGATAATCTCTTCAAATACTGTGCCAGGTCAGGCTATCAGTGACTATGTGGCACTATCAAATTCTTATAAGCATCTAATCAAATAAGATATATAAAAGCAGGAAAGAGCATATAGAGGAAACTTGCTTTCCAAGAGAAAGATTAAAGAGGCACAATTCAAATGATCAATGAAGAAGCTTCTATTTAGAACCAAATGAGCACTCTAATTTTCATCTTAGAACCCATTAATGTTGCTAAATGTTTCCAAAAGTGCATATACTCATGCAATAGAATGGAAATAAATGAAGAGATAGAGCATAAGCACAACTAAAAATAAGAGTTCCAAAGGCCAAGCAGATAGTAATAGCTAAGCAATAAGCTACAATCAACGATGACTATTTTCTTCATGAATACCCAACATACATGTATTGTTGACACCAAAGTCATTACACCATTAGGATCAGGCCTTCCCATCACACTAGAATCTTGATAAAAGTGGTAAACCAGCCCAGGTGATTGATGGAGAATATGGTAATATTGCTCCACGAATGCATTTCCAATCTGTAAGACAGCTTGAAAAGGTTAGGAGCAATAGGGAAAAATATAAGTACAAGATTGAATGTAGAAGCATAAAAACAACTGCACATAACTCATGTGCATACCAGTTCAGCACTGTGAGCAACAGAACCGCTTTCCTGAGATGCCATCCCTGAAACAGTTGGTCAGAAAAATAAGTATTATTTGAAAATCAAATGAGGTTACACACAAAGACAGAAGTGTCATTGACAGCAAACTGGAGCCTCATAAATGCACATTTTTTAGGCTCAATCCACACCATAGATTAGTTTAACGTGATCAATCTGTTAAGGATTCACCCATGGATCACGTGTCACTGAAAAAAGCCTTTGGTAACAAGCATCAATGCATTTGCAATTGTTGGTTGTTGCAGCATGAGAAAACCTAATCAAACATCAGACTTGATGATCCAAAAGTTCATCGCAAGCAGATAGACAAGTAGATCACACCCACTGAGATTATTCAACCAAACAGAAATTAAAGAAAAAGTTCCATAGGTCAAGTGGGTAATGCAAACTGGCCAAACATGTTACCACAAATCATGTACCAGTACGTACAACTAAGTAGTTAATAGTGCGCTATAGTATCCGCTATAGCATTCTATAATGTTTTCGCAGCCCTCTGGCCGTTATATACTTGTAACTTACCCCAGAATCTGCTATAACATTTTGCTAACTTGTATTTTGCATATGGGTGGGTCGATCCGGGTCCATCCATAATGGATCGACCCGATCTAATTTAAAGCATTTATGAATAGAAATCCTACATGGTTTCTGTAATTTTTACTGCCTCTCTCTCGCTGGTGCATTCTTCTTCCACCATTCCACCACCAACCGCGGCCGATGACGGTCTCTCTGTGTCTCTTCCATGTATAACTTCCCTCATCTTGCCATGTTATTGGAGACCTCCACTGCTGCGTAAAGGAGTCATGTAGTGCCTCTCTCTCCCTATGTGTGTGTTTGTATCTCTCCATCTTTCTCTATGTATTCGTGATACATGGACTGCACAGGCCACTGATAACCTATGTTAGGTAGCATTGTTGGCTTCTATTGCAGCTTTCATCCATCTGAGATTCTACACGAATTTTCATTATGTGCAGCACAAGTAATGGCTTGTTGGGTTCAATTCTGACTTAAGGCAACTCACCTTTACTATTACTGTTTCATTTGGTAATTTAGTTAAATGTTTTTATCAATGAGAATCTAGCTTATGCACATTGTATAGTGTTGGTTTCACGCTTGCCTCATGCGCAAAAGTATGTTAAATGCAACATGGCAGCAAAAGTAGTTTGAACTAAGTGGATTTGTTTTGCAATGATTTGCATTTATACTTGCAGCATAAGTAGCTAAATGCATCACATTGTATTAAGGTTCTTCTATAATATTTTGTTTTTCAGCTCTTCTTGCCAATCTTGAACCAATGACTTGCATTTGCACTCTAGGGGATTATCGATGGGAAATAGTTGTTACTTAGAAGAACTTGATCTTAAAATAGTGTGACTACATTTATGTTTTTGTTTTTCAATTTAAGTTTAACAATTCAACATGCATATGCCACATGATATTTATTGTTTGTCTTCTTAGAATTTGTTTATTTAGTTTTATTCGTATTTATGAATGTGGTGTTTATGTGTTTATTGATATTTCTTAGAAATTAGAGAATTCATTATATATATTATTTTTTAATCATAAATGTGAATGTACCGTTATATCCCTGCTACTACTATATTAGAGTCAATAGTTATTGATAACATAGACATAGAATAAACGAAATCATGTCTTAAAACTTTGAAAAGAACAATAAGAAGATACGTACATAGCTGGTGGTTTGTGGGCAAGATACAAAGCCTAGTAGAGATTCATACTTCAAGTATGTTCAACAAAGAATTTCATGCACCAAATATGGATGCCAATATTCTTAAACTAACCACACGATGCAGAGCGTGAAGGACATGAAAAATAACTCAAGGACACCATGCACTAAGAGCTTAACACAAGTTGAGACGAACGTAGTGTTTGAAACCAGGGAGATCTGTTACAACCTATGTTGCATAGATACGGGTATGGTACTCGTACCCAGTACAGGATATGCACATTTTAAAAAACTAATGTACGGATATGCCACTATTAGAAAATACAATAAAAAGATAAATTTATACAAACGAATATAAGTGCAATGCAATACCAACTAAGAAGTATATCATATCAAACTGAGAAAGTTTCATTAATAACATTTTCAACTTTATACATATAACTTTCACATCAACATTTTAAAATATAATATATGCAAAAGGAGAGGGGCATTAGATATTCTATGTGATAAGAAGATACCATTGAAGTTGAAAGGTAAATATTATAGAGCATTAATTAGACCTGTTATGTTTTATAGTTAATCATCAACATTTGCAAAAGATGTGTGTGGCAATAATGAAGATGTAGAGATGGATGAGCAATCACACAATAAAAGATTGTATACATAATGAGGTTATTAAAAATAAATTGAGAGTAGCACCAATAGAAGATAAAATAAGGAAAAAGCGTTTAGATGGTTTGAGCATAATATAGAAAGATGACCCAACGATACTCTCGTAAGAAGATATAAAAAACTATATTATTAAAATGTTAAAAGAGGAAGAGGATGACCACAAAAGCTTTCAAAAGAAATAATAAAAAAATGATCTAACTTATATTGAGTTAACTGCTAGCATAGTACATGATAGGGCCTGTGAAAACAAAGAATTCATGTAGCCGAGCCCATCTAGCATGGGAAAAGGCTTAGTTGTTATTGTTTGTTATTGTTATTGTTATTGTTGTATTCTAAAATATAATATCAGGCATCAAAAAAGCACAGTATAGTATGAAAATGAAAAGGCTAAAGAAAAGAGCACAATACACCTCCATACACATAGTATCCAGTAATGACTAATTAATTAGTAACATAAAATACAATATATTTTCTTAATGCAACAAGCATAAAGAGAAAAAGAAGAAAATATTAGGAGTGAACCCTTTTGTGAGTCAAATGATTCAATGGATTTTCAATTTCTGAGTGGGTGTGAAAATTGGAATCCCAGGAGGCCCCGAATGGAATGCCCTGGTGTCCAGTGAGAACTCATGATCAGTGTTCAGTTGTTCACTCGGGATTCAACATGTTTAATCAATGGCCGACCTCAAAACTCAATGGAGTGCACATGAAAAACACGAACAATCTAGCATCATTGTGTGCATATGAACATCAGGATTAATCGATGGTTCCTCACCTAAAAATTCAGAGAGAGAGAGAAGTGAGAACCCTCAGATCGTTGCCTTGGCGTGATACCACCGGTGAATGGTCGCCCGTCGGTGACGAGCGCAGAGTGCTAAAGAGAGAGAGAGAGAGCACACAACCTAATAAATTAGGGGTTTTACAACCCTTATTTTGAAATTTGGAACATCCAACTCCTAATGAGAACGCATATGGGTACGCCGCCCTAACTGTTATACCATGCATGAGTGTCGGTGGTACGACTAGAAATTTGAGAGGAGCATCAAGTAAGTTTATGATAAGAATATACTATTAAAGTTAAAAGATAAATATTATAAAGAAACAATTAGACCTACCATGTTTTTATGATTCTCATTGTTGGGCACTTAATCATTAATGTGTACAAAAGATATTTGTGACAAAAATAAAGATTTTGAGATTGATGAGTGGTAATAGAAGAAAATAATGTATACATAATGAGGTTATTATAAACAAATTAGGAGTGACACCAATAAAGGATAAAATAATGAATTATAAAATTGTTTAGACATATAGAAAGTAGATTAAAAGAAGACCCTGTAAGAAAGTATGAAAAACTAGATTTTGAAAGTATTAAAAAAAGTAAAGAATGACCACAAAAGTATTGGAAAGAAACAATAAAGAATGATCTAACTTATTGTGAGTTAACTGGGAACATGGCACGTGATAAGGCTTTGTGGGAAAAAATATATGTAGTATGAGAAGAAGCTTAGTTGTTGTTGTCATTGTATTTTGTTACAATTTTTAAAGAAGTTCATATTCAATTTAAACACGTGTGATTCAAATAATAGAAGCGTATATAACATTTATTATATCCTCATATATTACTTTATATGATATAATATAGATGTTAAATTGGTCATAAACATTGATAGTGTTGTTTAGGAGTTATATTTGCTATTTATTGTTCAACTTGTTTCATATTTACAAAAATGTATTAAATTGGAACTCGCTTAAAATTTCTATAATTAATTGTTGGTTTTGTATACCACGAAGTCCACTTATTACGACATTTATACATCATAGAACTGGAAAAGGGGGGGGGGGGTATATGACGTTGTTTCCTTTCTTTTTATGTAAACACTATAGTAAACACCATTGCAATTAAAATTGGCACATATTGCATTACCCAAAAGGATAGTTTTAAATACCTAGGGTCAAATTTTCAGAGTGATGGAAGAATTGATGGAGATGTTACGCATAGAATTAATGCTGGTTAGTTAAAATGGAGAGGAGCATCATGCATTCTTTGTGATAAGAAGATACCATTAAAGTTAAAAGGTAAATATTATAGAGCAGCAATTAGGCCAGCCATGTTTTATGGTTCTGAGTGTTGGGCAGTTAATCATCAATATGCACAAAAGATGTCTGTGACAGAAATGAAGATGTTAAGATGGATGAGTGGTCATACAAGAAAAGACCGTATACATAATGAGGTTATTAGAAACAAATTAGGAGTGACACCAATAGAGGATAAAATAAGAGAACATCGTTTAAGATGGTTTGGACATACAGAAAGAAGATCAAAAGAAGAACCAGTAAGAAGGTTAGAAAAACTAAATTTGGAAAGTATTAAAAGAGGTAGAGGACGACCACAAAAGTGTTGGAAAGAAACAATAAAGAATGATCTAGCTTATTGGGAGTTAACTGCTAACATGACACATGATAGGGATCTGTGGAAACAAAGAATCCATGTAGCCGACCCCGTCTAGTATGGGAAAAGGCTTAGTTGTTGTTGTTGTTGTTGTTGTACTATAGTAAACACCATTGATAACGTAGGTTTCAACTTCAAAAGTCATGTCCTTTCTTTTTTAAATTTTGTTAATGCAACAAATTAAAATAACAAGACCCACTTAAAATTCTTTTATGTATAAGTTGGCTCTTTCGAAACAAAGAATCCATGTAGCAGACCCCATCTAGTATGAGAAAAGGCTTAGTTGTTGTTGTTGATGCTACTTAAAAGTTTTGATTACATAGCGAAGCTACGAGTGACAATTATATGTATCTCCATAAAATTATGTAGAGATCAAAGTCTACCTTCTTTATTTCAAGCAATGTCACTCTTGAGGAAATTAGAGAAACTCAAGGTTTTAGCCCTACATACAACATGAGGAAGTATTTAGGGGTGTAAGACATGTGTGTCTTATGTTGAATCGCGGACACAATAGATCAATGATATTCAAATTAACAGTGTTGTTGCCAGAATCATTCCATGCTTGATTCCCGTGTTACCACTAAGTTTGGAGGAGGAGAAGAGCTTAATTTAGTTTGATTTGAGTCTATACAGGGGACCCAGTTCTTTAAACTTCAGATCCAATTCATTCACATTTGGTTTGGGTCTTGTATGGGTCATTGGGATCCAATTTTTTATAGAGTTTAGTATATAAATCCCTCTTTAAGCCTTCAGCTTGATAGGCTTTGGATAAACCAGAACCGACAGTTTAAAACCGCTGATTTTGATTTCGGTTCCCAACTAGACCCTAAGCCATTGAGAGTCGATAAAATACTAAAAAATTGAATTTTGAAAGCAATATAAAGAATTGGTATTCTAAACTGCTGGTTCCGGTTTCACACAAGCTGAAACCAGGAGTGAACCGAGTCCTCCAGTTTCCGGATCCGGTTCCAGTAGGTCCCTTGCCGGGTTTCGACCCCGAGTAAACAATGGAGTTCGGCCCCAGCCTCCTCCTTTCACGCTTCTGCGTGTGTGAGAGAGAGAGAGTCATGACGTCATCGTCCTCATCGAGGGGCCTGTTCCCGACGGCAATTCAGACGGTGAACCGGTTCTTCAAGAAGCCGTGTGAGATCACAGGCCCCTGTTCCGACCCCGAGTACCGCCTCGCCGTCCCTCTCGCCACCGAATACCGCCGGTTCTGTCCAGCGACGCCCGCCCCGTTGTCCCGACGGAAAATTCTGAGCACGTCTATGACATCAAATACTTCATTCGGTATCGACGTCGCGACCTCCCACCCAAGCGCGTTACCGTCTACCGGAAGGACGATGTCGAGAAGGAGATGGCTCGGCGGAAGGCCTTTGATCCGTCGGAATTTCCCCGGGTCCACCTCACTGCGAGGGTAATCGAGAAGCAGGACAGCCTGCTCGGTGGCGGATACCAGAAGTAGGTCAACTAAGGTTTTCTTAATGACGATCCCTATATGCTTCTCGTGTAATCCTTGCGTCTTGTGAATATTTCTGTTGATTTGGTTCGAATAAAATTACCGTGGATTGTGTCAATTCCCATCTAAAATGTAGACGTATCAATGGATATTTCTAATGAAAGTATGCGCATTAGGGGAGGATGATATGAACAGTTGGATGAACGGATTAATCATTTTGAGTTTGCTTTGTTAATTGAGCTGATCCTTTTGGATAAATGCATTGTTTTTTTGCTTAATTCGAGAACGACAAGTTAGGCTCTGTGCTTGTTTGAGCTTAACAACTAGGGATTTCTGCTTATGTGAATGAGGGGACTGAGGTATGCAGTTTTACATTAGTGAATTACTATTTCTATGACGGGATCGTTGGAGTCTTCAAATAATTTTGTGATATTGATGGTTTGGTGATTTTAAATGAAACTGAAGGAAACGAAGGTGCATAATGTATTTTAGTGGATCCTCAACTAGAATATTCATACCAGGAACATCAGTTAAATTCATTACCTTATAAAATATATCATAAATCAAGAATCTGTCCGAGTTAATTCTGCAGAATCTGCAGCCCTGTAGCAGTGTGTATTTTATGCTGATTAATGATATGAAGAACGTCAGTGACTCAGTCATGAATTTTTGTGATTGGATAATGATTTATTCTTATAGCATGGTCTGTCTTCATATTCTTGCATCTGGTTCATAGGTCACATGCCATGATTTTCTATAGCGAACAGACAGATCTCAATTGCGAAACGTAGGTATTGCCACAGAATTGACCATAAAAGTTCCATGGTTTTGGTCAATTTATCATACGATCCATGAAATTCGTATCTGACAAAATAATTTGTGTGCAGGCTTTTTAAAGAACAATTGCAGACATGATCGGGACATCTTCAAACCAAGGCAAGCATGAGAAAGATAACAATTACAGGGATCATACAAAACGTAATTCATCAGCTGCCCTTGCCCTGCAAATATGCCAATTTTCATTTTCAGTGGTGGCTCCTGCTTTAAACCATTTTCATGAGCAAAGCTTGTAACAACTTCAAAGGAGATGACTCAAACTGAACAATGTTGACCAGAATAACAATCAAAAGCTACAACGATGCTTATAGTGACGATAATCAAACAAATCAGAGATGAGCACAAGGTAATTTCACAAAAACAATTCGGACTTCGAAGAACTGTTTTCCAGTCAAAGCAGAAAGCAACTTGTGGTTGACTTCCAGCTACGATATGATAATATACAATCTCTAACGATAGATACTTGACAAGTCTGACTTGGTACGTGTTGTCCCATGGCATTCAATTTAAAATGGATTAGTTATAGATGACAGGAAAAAGAGAAATCTATTATGCATATTGATCCTGATGAAGATCAGAGATCAGACACCAAAACTTACAAGCAAAATAGTATGTGTATTGTATTATATATATATATATATATATATATATATATATATATATATATATATATATATATATATATATGTGTGTGTGTGTGTGTGTGTGTGTGTGTGTCTCTATATAAGAATATATGAATACTTACATACATGCGCAGGAAAGAAAAAGGCTTGAAACAGAGTTGATATTATCATAAATAAATATTTAAAGAACAGTGTAATAAACATACAACAATATGATTGACCAAACCATGACATTTAAATTAGTGTTAGGAGCAAAGGTTTTGAATATAGTTTGTGCTTACGCACCCCAAGTAGGACTAAAAAATAGTATAAAGACGTTTTTTTGGGAGGAGTTAGATAAGGTGATTCAAAGAATTTCATAAAGGAAGATGGTTTATTTAGGAAGAGAATTAAATAGACATGTCACTAAAGAGGTATTAGGATATCATGGTATTCATGCAAACTTTGGTTTTGGGATATAAATGAGGAAGGTAGGAAGATTTTAAATTTTGTTATGGCATTTGATTTCTTTATAGCCAATACAATCTTTAAAAAAAGAGATGAACATTTAATTACTTATAAGAGTGGCTTATCACAAACACAAATTGATTATTTTGTTTGTAGGAAAAACAAGATAGATCGTGTTGAAAAGATTGTAAGGTAATTCCAAGAGAAAGCTTAACCACCCAACATCGACTTTTAGTGATGAATTTAGAGTTAAAAAAGTGGACAAAGAAGAAAAAAGTACATCGATTTATTCAAATTAAATGGTGGAACATCAAAAGCGAGAAAGAACGTATATCTAAATAGAAATTCCTTCAAGGAGATGCTTGAAATTATGTTGGTACACCTTGTGATATGTGGAACAATATTGTTTTACATATTAGGAAAGTGACGAAAGATGTATTAGGTGAATCTAAGGAAGGTGTACCGATACAAAAAAAAGCTTGGTGGTTGAGTGAAGTGGTGCAATATAAAATCAAGGCAAAGAGGACATGTTATAAATTAAATTATGCTAAGAAGACTAATGAACTTTTAGAGCCTTATAAAAAAACAAAGAAAAAGCGAAAAAAGCAGTTAATGAATAAAAACTAAAATTTGGTAGAATTTATATAAAAAGCTCAACTCAAAAGAGGGTGAAAAAAATATTTTTAGGATAATTAGGGCTAGAGATAAAAAAAACTAATGATTTTAATTTTATTAGATGCATCAAAGATGATGATGAAAAAATTGTAGTGGCAAATGATGATATAAAAAATAGGTGGGAAAACTATTTTTATAAGCTTTTTAATGAAAATAAACATGCTAGTATTAGCTTAAGAGAGTTAGCCAAATAAGAAAAATATATAAAGCACAATTTATATCGATGTATTAAAAAACAATAAAGTCAAAGAGACTCCTAAACATTCGAAGGGTGATAAATCTGTTGGACCATACAATATTTGTATAGAAGTTTGGAAAATCCTATGAGAGATAAGAATCACTTAACTCAGAAGACTATTTAATGAAATATGAAGAAACCAAAAGATGTTCGAGGAATGAAAAGCGAGTACACTTATACCCATATAGAAAAATAAGGAAGACATTTAGAATTGTGTGAATTATCGGGATATCAAGTTAATGAGTCATATTATGAAATTATGAGAAATAATTATTGAACATAGGTTAAGACAAGTATCAAGTACAACAGAGAACCAATTTGGATTCATGTCAGGCATGTCTACTATTAAAGTGATTCACCTTTTGAGACATCTTGTGAAATATTTTAGAGGAGAAAAGAAAGACTTTTACATGATATTTATTGATTTAGAAAAAACTTATGATAGGATACTAAGGGATGTTCTTTGAAAAAAAAATTAATATGCATAAACCTTGTAAAAGACATGCACGATGGTACAAAAACATGTGTTAGGAATCATGAAGGAAGTTAATATTGGGTTACATCAAGGATCAACTTTAAATCCATACTTATTTATAATGGTGATTAATGAGTTAACAAAACATATTCAAGATGAAGTACCTTGGTGTATGTTATTTGCATATGACAAAATTGGAAATATGGAGAGAAACATTAAAAAATAAAGGTTTATGACTTATTAAAACAAAGTCTAAATATATGGAATGTAAGTTTGATCATTTGGTTACTTCAAAGGACATAAAAATTAAAATTGGTATACATTGCATCCCTAAAAGGAAAGTTTTAAATACCTAGGATAAATTTTTCATAGTGATGGAAGAATTGATGGAGATGTTATACATAGAATTAATGTTAGTTGGTTAAAATAGATAGGAGCATCATATATTCTTTATGTTAAGAAGATACTATTAAAGTTAAAAGGTAAATATTATAGAGCAACAATTAGACCTGTTTTTATGGTTTTGAGTGTGGGCAATTAATCAACATGTACAAAAGATAGTATCTGACAGAAATGAAGTTGAAATGGATAAGCGATCATACAAGAAAATATCGAATACATAACGAGGTTATTAGAAACAAATTAGGAGTGACACCAATAGAGAATAAAATGAGAGAATATCGTTTAAGGTGGTTTGGAGATATAGAAAGAATATCAAAAGAATAGCCTAGAAGAAGATATGAAAAACTAGATTTTGAAAGTATTAAAAGAGGTAGGGAACGATCACAAAAGTGTTAGAAAGAAACAATAAAGAATGATCTAGCTTATATTGAGTTAACTACTATCATGTCACATGATAGGGTTATGTGAAAACAAATAATCTATGTAGCCCACCCCGTCTAGTATGAAAAAAGGCTTAGTTCTTGTAGTTGTTGTATACACATACATACATACATATATATATATATATATGTATGCATATATAATTAACACAAACACACACAAGTATGTATATGTAGGTATGCATATAAGTATTTAGATGCATATATGGATATATAGATACATACACTCGCTACAGAAAAAAGTTCCTTGCTTTATCGACTCTTTTTCCACTCTCCTTACTTCCTCATTGACTAAACATCACACTAACAGAACATTAAATATAACATGACATTTCATGTTATTTAACCACCTTGGGCATAATCCACTCTTATGTTGGATTAATTCACTTTTATTTAGCATGAACTCCAAGGCAAAAATATATGCGAATGTACACCCAGTCTTACATTCAATAAGTAGGGAAGTATCCTTACTGAATTAGTGAACCTTGTCCTTCAATGCAGAGTCTTGGGAAGAGGTGAGTGCAAGATCAGCAAACCAATAAATTTTTCATGCGAAGCATAAAAGTGATCATACATTCTAGTTGCTTTTCTCAGCTTCCTACCAGAGAAATTGAAATAGTAATTAGCTCAAAGCAAGGGACAAAACAAAGATCGCTCATTGAAGCAATATCGTGTGGTTCCATGATGAACCTTTTCCAGCTTTTTTTGAATTAGCAGAGTTTCATTGTATTGGGAGCACATTTGTTTTGTTGTCTTTTCCAAAGGTTGGTTTTACAACTGGGTTCACTAGACACAGCAGGTTTAGAACTGGCCCACTGGTTCGAACTGGAGGTAACTGGAACCAAGCCATCACCAACTCCTTCTTAGCTCAGTGGCAAGGCTCTCTCCACCATTGCTGCTGGTGGGGAGTTCAAGTCGCAGTGCGTGCTTACACCCGCCCTTTAAAAAAAAAAAGTCAACTGGTTCCGGGGTGTTTCCGATATCAGAGCCGAAACTGCCCGAAAGTGGTGGTTCCTAAACCAAAACCAGTCCTATGGCGGTTCCCGGCAAAGCGGAACGGGACATGTCTAGGGCCCACAAAATGGTTTATTGTGGTTATTTGAATTGAACGTCGTGTATGATTTTAGTTATTTGTGTGGAAAATTTTCTCACCTACTTGGGGATTGAAAATTTAGATGCACCAATTCAAAAGTTTATATACTTTTGGTTGCAACTTAGAAGCTTTCCTCTATTGTTGATCAATATATATATATATATATA
Organism: Brasenia schreberi; assembly: GCA_036023115.1. NCBI lineage: Eukaryota > Viridiplantae > Streptophyta > Magnoliopsida > Nymphaeales > Cabombaceae > Brasenia > Brasenia schreberi. The sequence continues at coordinate 4,772,183 of JAYKKT010000090.1, read as the reverse complement.
TATATATATATATATATATATATATATATATATATATATATATATATATATATATATATATATATATATATATACATACACATGGGCTTTCATCATATTTCTTTGGTATCTCATGAATGTTGGCTTCAAAATGGCGCAGCGATGGTGTAGAAAATTTAACATTGATATCAAGGAAAAAACAACAATAAGACACTTCAATATCCTAGGTATATATCTATGGTACACTAAAATTGAAGTTTATAAACAAAAAGTTCATGCATAGAGGCAACACTCAGCATACTCTTAATTTCCCATCTATTCAAGAAACCCCATCAACAAAATGAATCACAAATCATACAATTCATACACCACCTAAAATCAAAATCATCAAATTAACTCCTCAAATATATGTGTATATATATCGTTATCTGGCAAACAAACCAGCACAATTTGATGGAAATCAATTGGATGAAAATAATCATATAGTTTTCTCAAGGAAACGTCATAATACGGGCCAACAGACCGCTCCCATAGATACTTCTCTCTCGCTCACTCTCCTTCAAGTGATCGAGCTCACCACCCACGATCAATCAGTCGCCCGAAACCAAACGATTAGGGTTTTTCATTCTCTTGCGCCGGCGGCTCCCTCTAGTTGCTGCCGCGTTATTTGAACTTTGAAATTCTCGCTTCACAAGGGTACGTGGCATACGACACGAGACACGTAATATTAAACTGAAGGATCAAGCCCGATGGTCAAGCAACTGAAGTTGAGGCGGTGACGGAGAATTTAAAGACGCCTACTTCAAGGAAGCCGAGAATACGACGCGTGACAAGCAATGTTGAAACGAAAGGTCAAGCCAAAACGGTCACGCAAAATTAAAGTCCCGACTGTCAATTCACAGAAATAAGAAGAAAGGCCACGTCCGGAGAGAGAGTGAGAGAACTTGCCGAATTCAAGACCCTCAACGTTGACGCATTTGGAGCCAAGGTGGGCGACCAAGGCGTCCTTGAGCTCACAACCGAAGTCGTATGTGCCGGCGATGATCTTCGCATGTTTCTTCTCGGACGCCATTGACACTGCACACACACAGAGAGAGAGAGAGAGAGAGAGAGAGAGAGAGAAAGAGAGATCGAAGCCTCTAAGGAAATTAGCCTCCTCGCCAACTGATTTGGGGCAGCCGAGAAGAAGAGAGGACACGCAAAACTAAAATCTCGACTGTGAATTCACAGTAATAAGAAGAGAGGCCACCTGCGCGTGCGAGAGAGAGAGAGAGATGGATCGAAGCCTCTATGGAAATTAAACCCCTCGCGTCCTGGTTTGTGGTAGCCATGTAGATTCTGAGGTTTTTTTTTGTTCGTTATGTTATTATTTGATACAACCATATTAATGTTACTGTGTCTAAAGTTTCCCAGTAAACTTAATTTGACCATCTGATTGAATCTCGCATTCAGATTCCCTTTCCATATGTGCGCATTTGACCTATTCATTTCTACAAAGTTACCATCATGAAGGATATATACAACAAATTTTTCTGTGTGAAGATGGTTAACATCTAATTGCCAAGAAACTGAAGCTGGAAAAAGAGTAGCAAAACATGGCCGACTCCGACGGGACAATGCAATTTCGGGAGGGTTATGATAGGAGCCTTTGATCCCTTTGTACCAGGAGAACGTGTGATGTCGTTTTAGGGTTTGATGAGTAACTCCGCTGGTGGAAGCATCTTGCCCTTCTTTTGTTGCATGGGGTGTGGTACACCCAGTGTTGTCAAGATCGTAGATCCTATTAAGATTGTATTAGGATGAGTGACAGGAGGTTAAATCAAAATATTAAGATACAACCTTGACTCTTTCTTTTGAAAAATAAATTTTTTAATATAAAACGCATTTTCCCTATTCGATAAAAGCACTTTATGTGACGCTATTAGTTAAATGGTTCATTCTTAAGGAAAAAAAAGTAGTAGGGTATATATAGAGAGGTCATTTTGATATCTTTTGGTATATAATCGTTTCCATTCAAAATCATGAAAGATAGAGATTTGAATTAAAATTTTATTGTTAACTTATATTTTTTATTTAATGTATTAAAAAATATTATGCATTTAAAATTATACTCTCTCTCTATATATAATATAAGCAATAACAAGACACAATCTTAAATAAACAACTTCACCATCAATCTTTAAAATGAAAACGAAATTTTGAAACATAATCTTAAGTGATAAAACAAAAACGTTTGATGTAAAATTTTTAACTTAAATGTGCATGCAATATTTTTAACTTTGAGCCTACAAGATCCATCCGGGATCTTCCAATTCCGGCAAGAATACTGCTTGAACATTGTCGATGTGAAACGATTAAGTTGCAAAAGCGGCCGGAATCGTCACCGTGTTGTTTTGTGCCGCCTTATAAAACCGTCAGCATCAAAAAGGAAAACCTGATGATCATCTTGTAATACAAGAGAAAATGAATATTCGGCGACCTTGGTCAATGGTGTTGACCTAGAAAATCTTTTGAGGTGAGGCGAAGTCTACAAGTATAAATTCATACTGCTATTGAAGTTTCCGATGAATTTCAGGTGAGTCGGCCGACTCGCCTCGCTCATGAATATGTCCGCCACTGACCTTCGTGGCCAACGAAATCCAACATAAACCTCATTCATACATTGCTAAACTTCAGGAGTCCATCAAAGGCTCTTTGCATTATATTACAGGAAGGATTACACTCTTCATCCAATGAAAATCTACGCAAACAACAAATACGAGATGCTAAAAAAGGAGGAGAAACCATCAAAACTGACAAAAACAAAAAACTTGAACCTTTTATACAAATTCGAACTCTGTTATTCTCTCCCCAAATCTCCTAACAAGGTGAAGGTTGGAGTTCTTTCAACCTCTGCACAACTCTCTTCATAGTCGGCCGGATCGTCAGCGAATCGTTGGTGCACATCACAGCCAAATGCAGCGTCTCCACCAGGTCGCGGTGCGGTGCGGCCTCCCACAGCCCTGCCGCGAAGAATTCACAGGCTCGGCCCTGCCGGAGAAGCATTGCCGCCCACCCCACAATGTTGAACCCATTGCCGTAGCTTGAAAAAGATGGGTCCAAAGCCTTCTTGTCAGACATCAATTCCAGCAGCACAACACCGTAGCTGTAGACATCGGCCTTATCAGAAACACGCGAAGTCATGGCGTACTCCGGCGCGACGTAGCCGAAAGTTCCGGCCACCTCCGTCGTCGCGTGAGTCTCCGAGGCCCCCAGCAACCTCGCGAGCCCGAAATCCGAAAGATAGGCAGTGAAATTGTTGTCCAAGAGGATGTTGCTTGGCTTGATATCTCTGTGAAGAACCCGCGGCACGCAGACGTCGTGCAGATAGACGAGAGCACCGGCGACGTCGACGGCGATCTTGTGAAGCATTCTCCAATCTGCGGGACGCTTCGATCTCTCCTGAATGAATTTCTCCAGATTGCCGCCCGGAAGATAGTTGTAAATGAGGAACATCTCTGTCTCGCTGGAGTGAAATCCGATGAGGGTGACGAGATTCGGGTGCCGGATTTTTTCGAGCGTTCGGATTTCCGCTTCGAATTGCCGGGCACCCTGCTGAAACCTGCCGACAGAGAGCCTCTTGATTGCGACCAACAATCCCGGAGAAATCTCGGCCTTGTAAGTGGCTCCGAATCCTCCATGGCCGATGCAATTGCTCGGGTTGAATCCGCCCGTCCCGCGCGCCACATCGCCAAAGGTGATCTTCACGCCTATGTTGCAGAAGGTAACGACTTCCGCTTTAATGGGAGGGCCTTGAGCTACTGCCGATCTCCCCACAGATCGTCGCGTGTAGAGAAGAAGAAGGAGAAGAGCTATAAGGACGGAAACGATGGCGGATGCCGACGTAATAGCCGCAATCTCGATGGAAGTGAAGCCATTGTTCACCTGAGGTGAAGTCGAAGGTGGTGGAGGCGCAGACGCATACCATTTTGGGCTCGTATCTTGTAGAAGAGTCCTCGGTTTCGCGGATCCGGAACGTATCCTGCCGGAGAGGTTGTTCTCGTCGAGCAAAGGGACGGTCAACCCCCGCAATTTCGATCGAATTTCCCCAGAGAGAGCATTCTTCGAGAGGGAGAGTACCTTCACAGACGGAAGTAAAGCTAAGTTGGCCGGAATTTCACCTGTAATGTTGTTATCCGCCATCGAAAAAAGCTGCAAATTCTTCAGCGAACCGAATTCCGGCGGTATAGGCCCGCTTAGACTGTTACGAGACACGTCCAGGATTTCGAGATCAGAGAGCCCGGCGAGCTCCGGAGGAATGGATCCCTTGAAAGAATTAGAAAACAGGAATAGAGATCGGAGGTTACGGCAATTCCCCAGAACCGCCGGAATGACGCCGGATAACTTGTTCCCGGCTAGTTGAAGCTGCTCTAGGTACCTAGAATTTTGGCACAATTTGGCAGGAATCGACCCGGAAAGGCTATTGAACTCGAGAGACAATTGCTGCAACCGCGGCAAATAACCGAGAGATGCCGGAATGGTCCCGCCGAGACGATTCCCACCCAAATTGAGGTACCTCAAGTCCCTGCAGCCGGAAATTCCCGACGGAATCGGACCCAAAAACCTATTGTATCTGAGGTCGAGAACCTCCAGCCGGCGGAGGCGACAGATCTCCGGCGGGATCAGGCCAGAGATCTCGTTGAACGCGAGAGAGAGCACCCTGAGCTCCGTGAGGTTTCCAATAGAAGCAGAGAGCACGCCGGCGAGTTTCGGACACCGCCCCCGCGACACTGAGCCAAAAGAAGAAGGTTGACCGCACGTCTCTCCGGCGATATTGACGGCAACGACGCACCGGCAGGCATCGCACGAGACCCCGAACCAGGAGCATGGGTCTGAGTCGGAGGGATTCCAGGAGAACAGGATCCCGAAAGGGTCGCGGAACGAGGATCGGAGGCGGAGGAGGGCGAGCTTGTCGGAGAGAGGGCTGCCTTCGACGCATCCGGCGACGGCGAGGCACCGGAGAAGTAGGAGGAGCGCCACCGCTAAACACGCCCCTATACATCGCCTTCCTGGATGACGAGGCATCTCTCTCTCCAACCGAGAGAGATGAGGAAACACTAAACCGAAGGTAGATGGCGTCCTCCTGACTAAAGCACAGAGAGGGAGAGAGAGAGAGAGGACGAAAACCGAAGGTAGATGGCGTCTTCCTGACTGAAGCACAGAGAGGGAGAGAGAGAGAGAGGACGAAAACCGAAGGGATGATGAAGCCGTGAAATGTACGATTTTATCCCTGACTTTTGCACTAAACTAACAAGGAGGAGGGCGGACTATTGGATAGACGATGAAAAGTACTAAAATACCCTTTGGAATTTTCTGAAACTCGCCCCTGCTCTCAAAAGATTACAGGAATGCCCTTTCATGATCTGAGGAGCACGTTACCGAGACACGTCAAATTGACACGGGATACGTTGTATATCCTATCTTAGTGTCCATGTCATAAAAGCCAAAAAAATGAAAAATTCGAAAAACCCATAAATGTTGTCCTTGTAATAAGTTTAAGTACTTTTAAATTTGTAAATATCCCAAAACCAAAATAGTGTCCTTATGAATCCCATGATTTGCCTAACACTTTTATAGAAACTAAAATTCTTGAGAATGATCAAAGCAAGAAGGATCAAGCCTTTGAGTTTTTTGAGTTTCATAAAATCCTTGACTTGGAAAAACCTTCGAATTTCGTAGGAGGGGATTTTGTAAAAATCAACCTAGAGAGTGAGTGTAATCCCAAGCATGTTAAGATAGGTGGATGTTTGCATGAACATGAAGAAGTATTATTCATTTCATTTTTGAAATCCTACATAGATGTATTTGTATGGACCTATGAAGACATGTCGGGTCTAGAACAAAAATTATAGAACATCGTCTTCTCCTAGAACCCAATGCTAAACTCATAAAGCAAAAGCTTTGGAAAATCCATCCTGATGTTCACTCTCAAGTAAAAGAGGGTTTAGAGGATCTTTTAAAAGTCGGATTCATAAAACTCATTGCGTACTCTGAATGGCTTTCAAATATAGTTGTAGTTTGAAAATCCAATGGAAAAATTCGGATTTGCATTGATTTTAAAAATTTGAACAAAGTCACTCCAAAAGATAATTTTTCTTTGCCAAACATTGATTTGATAGTAGATAGCACTGCAAAACATAAAATATTTTCTTTTATGGATGATTATTCAGGTTATAATCAAATCAAGTTAGCACCAAAAGATCAGGCTAAACTTGCTTTTACTACACTTTGGGGCACATACTGTTACACGATTATGCCATTTGTCGATAGACACGGCCGATTTAGAACAAGCTTGGTGGACTGAATTCTAACTGGGTTATGAATTGGCTGGAATAAGTCCCCGGTTCAATTCCGGTTTTACTTTCTATGGAACCGATGGTTTCAAATTGAAGCAACCATCAAGGATCAGTGGTTTCAAAAGTGCATTTCTTCCACATTCTTATCTTTATTAGTTTTAGAAAGTGAATGTCAACTTCTATATATTTATCTTCTTCTTCTTCTTCGTCGTCATGCTAATGAGAAGTTGAAGCTAGATGCATGCCCCAAGTATCAAACTCATGAACTTCAACTTTCTAAAAGTATACAATTTTGGGTATAAAGAAACCTCGCAATTCAAGTGTGAGTGCTAAACTTCGATAAGTTCGGGGTTTGGATCCATTTTCGAGGTGCTAATACCATATTTGGATCTGATCCAAAGCGTTCAAAAGCGTCAAGAAACATAGGTTCCAAATAGTGATTTACTCATCTAGTGCTGGGAATTTTAACCATGATGCAGAGAACTTTATAAGAAATCTATACGACTTACGTTGACAGTCAATATAAAACTTTATCAGATTTTTATTATGAATTATAGATCGTAGTTAATATAATGTGATTGATACAATCTGAAAAACCTAAGATTTTCGTCGTTAATAAAAAACATTTCCAATAATAATGTTAGCTTTTGCTAACGTGGCACTTATATGAACATACTTACATGGCATCTAAGCCAGATCATTCGCTAAGTCGGTTTATCATAATATAAAGCGGCAAGTCACCTACCAAATGCCATCTGACCTCCCACATCATATATTATTAACTAAATAATAATACCTAGATGCTACTAATTAATAATAAACAATAGATGCAATCTTGTATGATATTAATTGTATTATATATATATATATATTAATTTCATTATTATTAAATCATTCATATAATATTAATTAACAATGAGAAAGTATCTATTGATTAATTAACATTAGTTAGATAATGTAAATATTAGTTACTACATATTAAATAGTAATTAATGCTTATGAATACTAGTTATAATACCAATATTTAATTATATGTGAATAATTATATAATTCATATTAAAATAATAATAATAATAGACAATAAATATTAAGCATTATTTATTTAATATGAAATAATATCTACTTAGTTTTAAAATATTGATGGCAATAATAATTTACATAATATTAATATAAATATTAAGAAATAGCTATTTACTATTTTAATATTAACTAATATAAAAAGCAGTGTCATGCAACTTCGCTCTTACCATATTATGAAGCTGACCAAGGGTGAACCGGGGAACCGAACCTCAGTTCTGTAGTCCTAGCCTCATAATCAAACATCCCCATGGTAGCAGTTGTAAGCCCTACATTTTAATGCATCTATGATATGTGCAGTCCGTGTGTTCGACGAGACTGAGTTTGAGTCACATGGTGCATGGGTCTATATGGTACCGTAATTGTGGTTCCGCATGGTGCTCATAATCAAACAAGAGAACTTGACTTACCATTGTTGTCTTTTTTGCAACTGAATGTATATTCTTACGAATCTTGTTAAAAAAAATAGAAAAAATACAAAACAATAACAAATAAAACTAAAAACAAAATCAATAATAAGAAGGGACGCATGCCCAATAATACTAAAACTACAACAACCATAAGAATCAAGAAGAAAATAAGAAGAAAAAGAGAATCAAGAAAATATAAAAAAATTGAGAATAAAAAACTACAACATCCCAACAGAAAAGTCGCAGTTTGGCTGCGTCTCTCCCAATGGGAGAGATGTGTCTTCCATGAAGATGCTGTAGTTCTTCATTTTTAATTCTCATCGAGAAATCAATAAAAAATTAATCAAAATAACTAAAAAATGGAAAACCACAAACCATATCAACAACATAAATCGATAAATTGAAGAATCCCCTTTGAATCAGTCTTTTTATCCAATTTTTTCATTTTCTTCTTTGTTTTGATTCTTTATTTTATATATTTTTGACAGATTTCAATCCATTCTTTTGATGAAAATAGTTGTAAATCGATTAATAGGTGGCTTAAATGAGTTGGAGAGCGAAGAATGAAAGGAAGAACGACTGGAAATGAGGATCCAAAGCATATTCACATATGAGAAAAGAACAGGTCTCATTTTATGATTGAAGAGTATTTTCTTATGCACTAAAAATGATCATTAGTATTTTGAAAAAACGGCGAAAAAGAGTATGTGTACGATAAAAGGGGTAACTTATATCAATCCTGTTTATTTCATATATTTTTCAAATGAAACTGGACCCAGAGTCAATAGAAGCAGTACTAAAATCGGAGCGGGCGATTCGGTTCTAGTAACAGGTTTTGAAGGAGTTGAAACAAGCGTTTTGGAACCACCGGTGCCGGCCGGGAACCGGCTAGGTTATATAAAGCGACCCGAATTCTGGAGTTGACACGGGACCCAGATCTGACCTGATTCATGACGCAGCTAGTGACGTAAGATCTTTAAAATGATGTGATTGAGGGTAAATTTGGCACTTCCGGGAGTTGCTTTGGTCCACGTGGCAATCGTGTGATTTTGGAAGATATTGGGGGCTCTTTTTAGAAGGTACGACTGTCAGAAGACGCGTCGGCCAGCTTCTTCCTCTAACCTTCCTAGACGTGGGTCCACCAAAAGTGAAGAGAACCAACACCGTTGATCTTTACACGAGTCGGAATCTGGATGACCACGTTTACCATGATGTTGTATTTACGCAAATACCCCTAAATTCGTCAGGTTGCCCAGGCTATGTCTCTAGGGACAAGTCAAAACTGGACTCGATCGATTCTGGAATGATCGCAATCTTGGGGATTTCAGATAAATTTTTATCTATTGAAGGGCAGTTTAGTCAATATCATTTAAAGGGAGAGGTTGTGGTTTCGCGTCTCCTGTGTAGCGGTCATGCCTGGTGATGAACGGCGTGTAAGAGACCTAGCTGGGCCGAATAACAAACTTTTATCGTTCTAGAGCGAATAACAGCGATACGTGTATACGAGAAACGCGACACAGATAGACCAAATGAAGTGCCTGATGATTCGAACAGCAGCAACTCTTCGAGACACGTTCGGTTTGGAATCGGCCCGGCAGTTAACGGAACCGAGTCAAGAATTAGTTAGAACTGAAACAGGTCAAACGGATCCCAAACTGAGTATACCCGATTCAGTTTCAGTTCTATGGAAACCGAAACTAACGGTTCCAAAGAGTCAGCTTTATATATTTTGTTGATTTTCCAAATAAAAATAATTATTTTCGATTCCGAGCAGATTTAGGAGTTGAACCAGAACCAGAACAGATTTGGACATATTTAGTTGGTTCTTAGTAAACCTGGAGAACAGGTTCCAAAATTTGAAATTGGAAATGAAACGGCCCTCCTTTAAGTCCAGGTCTAGTTCCAGTTTTGTTGTCTCTGGGTCCGGTTTCAGTTTCGTTTCTACGCTGGTTGCACTAATTGAAAAATCCATGAAACAAAAGGTGGGATTCTAAAATTAAGAAAACGACAGAACTGCCAATTCTGGGCTAGTTCCAGTTTGGTTGTCTAGGTGGAACCAGAACTGAACAGTCAGTGTTCCTTATTCCAATTCCGGTTCTGGTTGTCTCTGTTTCTGGGGGCAGTTTGGGTCCCGGGCCCAAACAGACCATCTCTATGTATAAAACATCTCTCATTATGAACTATGATTTTAAACTGGTTTACACACACACACACACACACACACACACACATATATATATATATATATATATATATATATATATATATATATATATATATATATATATATATATATATATATATGGGTGTGTATAGAAAGATCATGATATATATTAGCAAGATTATATACTAAAATATATATATGAATTTTTAACCATCTAATTTGAAAGATAAAAAATATTTGAATTTAAAAATAAAAGAGAACTTATACTTTTTGTAAGCGCACTTGATTCAGAAAGCAACCTTCTAAATATAATCCCAAAAATGGAGAAGCAAGTTCATGTCGACATTGAACGGGACATTAAAATGACACAGGATGAATACAACCCCAAACATGGACTTGGTGCACCTACTTTATCTTACCTCTAAGGTTCTTGCTCAACCTAAGTCGAAATGGCTAGAGGGTGTAACACAAGTACTTATTAGGATGTTATCCATCCGTTCATGCCGAAAACCCGGTACTCCGTGAGACTCGACAAAATTTTATGTTGGTTGTTGGCTATCTAGTACAATCCTTCTCTTTTATTTGGGCTTGATACCAGCTATTCGAGGGTGGTCTCTTACATGAACGGAGTTATAAATTTGCCACACCCACAGTAAAATTTTTGTGTGAGCTGTCGTTAATGGTTGGTGCAGATCATTTGTGGTCAAAAGATCACACTACCTAATGAAATACTCTTCAAAGATTTAAATACCAACAAGGTGCAAATGCTTTGAGGTAAAATAAGTTGCATCAGCACTCACCCAAAGTGTTAGCTCAACGGCAGGGCACTCTAATGCTATTGGTGATGGTGGGGAGTTTGACTCTCAGGAGGTGCATGTGTGTATTAGTGTTCCGGTTGTAACCGCTGTTCCATTTAGGAACCGGTATTTGAGTCCCGGAACGTGAGAAGAGTTAAAAGAAACACTAAGGCAAAAATCTATTTTTCTAGTCAGGAATCAACTCAAAATTAAACTTTTCTGCAAGATTCTTGTATAATTGAAAGTTTTGATCATTTAGTTACTTTATGCCCAACCAATTAGTTCTGCTAACATGGTTTTCTAGAATATACAAAAATTGTTTAGATGTATACGTATTTAAAAAGAAGAGTTTATACGGGCTGAGTGGACCCAAACTAACAGTTCATGTTCAGCTCGTAAATAGCTCATTTGTATAATCCGAACCCTGTCCTATATATAATGTCTTTCAATGCATAATCTTTCAAAGATATTTTTACCATTTGATTGATATGATTAATAATAGAAATTTAACTTTAAAAATACATGGTTTTCTAGAATATACAAAAATTGTTTAGGTGTATACATATTTAAAAACAAGAGTTTATACAAGCTGAGCAGACCCAAACTGACATGGTTCATGTTCACCTCATAAATAGCTCATTTGTATAATCCGAACCCTGTCCTATATATAATGTCTTTAAATGCATAATCTTTGAAAGATATTTTTACCTTGATTGATATGACTAATAATAGAAATTTAACTTTAAAAATACAATTATGTATTTGTATATTATATATAATTATTGTTCATCTCTCAAAGATTGAACTTTAGAAATGTTACTGAAATACATTATGCATTTACAACTAACTATATATATTGTGTTTTCTATATATATATATATATATATATATATATATATATATATATATATATATATATATATATATATATATAATCGCTTCTAAGTGCATAACTTGAAATATCACAAAGTAATTTTTTTATGCAAAATATATGATATTGATTGTTTTTTAATTACTTTTTATAGGTAGAAGCGGGTGGGGTCTAGTAGGCTCTTCTCAATGTGGAATGGAGTGGGTTGAAAACCTACCTCGCCCCGCGCAATTGCCATCTCTGGATGAAGGGCGCACAACCTCGCTTCTTACTCAACATCCTTCAGCATATGGCATTCATGTGCTGCCTCTCTGGTGGGCTACATCCAGCATACACAGCCCCGGGCAATCGGAATCTGTCATGTTGTTGCATGAATGTGCATGCGTGCGCATGAGAGAGAGAGAGTGCAGGATCAACAATAACTAGGTTTTAAGTTGGGTCCCAAATCAGAGAAGATGAGATTCTGCACTGCATACAGTTATTGTGGTTGGCAACCAACATATTCTTAGATTGGTGTTCTTATAATGAGTTTTCAATATAAAAATAGCCACAAGAAATGAAGGGCAGGTAATTTCTAAACTCCAGATTGGTGTCAAAACTATGACAGAACAATAGAACATGCAGCCTCATGCTTGCATATGCATGCACGCACACACATGCAAGTCAATCGCAACTGAAATTTACCATTGCAGTTAAGCCTACCTTTTATTGGTCTCTGTAAGCAGATGCACAACCTCAATAAGCTAGTAGCTTCAGGACATAGTGAAACATGGAAGTCTGCACAGAATTTACAATATCAAGAAGAGAAAAGGAAAAGAGATCCACGAAATCAATATTCAGCTGGTGAATGCATAGTCCTGCAAAACAACGCCAAATCAGCAAAGGAAACCAGGCCCCTTACATTCTCAAAAACCATTTTCCACAGTTCCCTGCACTCTAAAATTTTCAAACCTTTTACAAACAATTGCAACCATGACAATTTCATCTTAATGAAGGGCCATGAATCAATACACACATCAGAGACCAGGCTCTCCAAGGAAGAGGGAAAAGCAAAGATCCTCTTCCAAACTTTAATGGCCTCAATCATGAATACTGCTTCTGTGTGCTCAGTTCTGATGCATGTAATAGAAAACTGAGAGACAAATACCCTCGCGGATGGATGATGCAGACAAGTCAGGAGGAAAATGGGCACGGTAAACACGAGCAAGAAAACCAACTTCCTTGGCTATTCGGGTCCACCTGATTTGCATTATGTCCTGCCTCAGCGGCCTTGAATCCATCTGCCCCTGCACTGTAACAAATCGTGCAAGATAATCACTATCTCATGCTACAAACAGATACAAGAAAAGTGATAAGCGTTGTCAGAATTGAATGAAGGCATCTGAATTGCCAATGCAAATTTGAATCCTTAGAGATGATATCCGGTAAATCAATTCAGCTGGTTTTTCCTGTTTTATAACATTTGAAATCGGTTCCCTAAGAGTTTTGATTTGTTCATTTTGGAATTCACCTATTCGGGCTGATTTGATTTGAGTGCTGTGATCAGTTCGGAGAATTGTTTGTTTCAAAACCAATTCTGACGACAACATTGGCAAGTATCTGTCGGTTACGAAAATTTTCATGTTTTGCTTACACTGGTGAAGATGAAAGAAGATGATTGTATTTGTCCATGAACATGCAGGTTAACCAGAGATTCAAATACAGATTTGAATTTCTCCATTAGATTACTGCTTTGTTATCTCTCCCGTAAAATACAACATGACACGTTCAATAACCATAACATCTGCCATACATTCGGTCTCTTAACCAATACACACGCTCATATATGTGCATGTATGTATGTATTTTGCATGGATATACATATGTATGTGTTTTTTTGTACCTGTGTGTTTTTGTTGGAATATAAAACCATAGTAGGTGATTCGAAGTAGAGTTCAACCCTTGAACTCCTGAAATATCATCTCAAATGCAGCATCTTCCACTTGAAAGTCGAGAACAATGTTTTCCCTTTAAACCTTCTAAATACTCTAAAGAGACAAAACTCCTCCAGTATGCTTCCTTGACGGAGTGTTATAAACGGATGAACGTCCAAAACATGTATTATTTGTTTAATTGGTGCCTTATGATTCAAACTTCTCACTCTCAATTGAACACACCAGCTTCTCAGTGCCTCACGGTAAGAATGAAAAAGACTTGCTGTCGGTTCATTCACTAGAGCAAAATGTAGTCCTAGAGGTGCATTCCAGAATGATTCCACTATAGCAAGTTTAATGGGGGAATAAATGCCTTGACAATTTTCATTCACACGACAAACCTCAGACCTACATCCATAAAAGCCCGCACCCACCCGGCTTTGTACTGCTCATCATGCCTATTCAATTGCTCTTGGTCAATTTGGAATTGCACTCAATTCTCTCACTCACTCACGCGCACACACACACTCGGAGAGAGAGAGAGAGAGAGAGAGAGAGAGAGAGAGAGAGAGAGAGAGAGAGAGAGAGAGAGAGAGAGAGCTGGAAACCTGTTGCTATCGGTTTCAGAGGGGTGAGGCATGGTACTAGTTTTTGGGGCAGCCATAGCATTAGCCACTCTTTGTGGCTTGTCCTGACCCACGAAAGATGAGAACACTTGAATTAGAACAAGCCTTCGAATTCCACATCAGCAATGGGTACTTATCTGTAGGATCTAAAGACTAGCAAAAGAGAAAAGATAAACCGTATTGAAAAGCTTGAATTGACTACCTGAATGCCATCATTTGAAGCTGCACTCCACTCCATGGGACTCGGGGGCTTCCCAAAAACAGATGCCGGGATTCGACTGGGATCATATGCCTCTGATATTGCATTTGCTTGGCTTACAAGAGACTGTTTTGCAAATCCTATGTAGATGCTGTTGTTCTCCAATCGCGAAACATAACTGTAGTCGAGTGCTGAGTGGTTTGCCTTAAAAGTCATCTCCGATAGAACATCATCAGTCTCCTCCAGCATGAGTTGTACATCATCCCCATTTGCAGATTCATTAAGAGTCATGCAATGTGAATTGCGAATAGCTGGAGAAACGCAATCCTCCGTTGCCTTCGGGTTTTCAGAATGGATTGTTCCATGAAATTTATCATCGGCCCTCTTCTCCTTCTCACTCTGAACTTCACCGTTGATCTTAGAAGCACCCTTGTCAATGCCATCAAGACCAACGATTTTGTCCAAAATGAGCTGGTTTGTGGATTCAGGAACTTGAGACTTTATGCTATCAGTGCTTGAGTTAAAACTTATAGCAGCAGTTCTGATGATTATCCTTCACAATCATGAGCGTAAACAGAAGTCTGGTTTGTTGTAGTGGCCTGAGAAATTAACTCAGATCAAGAATAGGTCCAACATAGAGCACGTGTGACAGAAAATCGACACAATATAAAGGGGAACACTAGAAAATAGTAAAACACATTAAAAGCTAACACAAGGCAAGAACCAAACAGAAACTAAGAAGTGTTACATTAGGCTGAACGCTAACCTAACCCAACAAAAGTTACCATACGGCGTACATGAAGCTAAACACACAGAAAGTGATAAGAGTTTACATCCTATATATACAATGGAACACGAAGATCAGGTAGTAGTAGGACGCAAAACAAAAGTAACAAAAAGAAGAATAAGAGAAAACTAACACAGAAAATTATAGGGGAAATGACATAGAGAAGTTTTAGATTTCAGCTATTCTTCACACACGCACATCGTTTCTTGGTGTAAGCAGCTTGAACCCATCGAACTCATGAGAGAGAGATTTCTACTTGCATTTTTTCAAGAGATGCTTGTACAAGGTATTATCTCTGATCCAGAATCTTCAAAAAGGATTTACAGTGGTCTTTGTAGCATATTTCTAGATGAATTACCCGAATGGGAGATGCCTCTATTCATAAATTTGTGCTCATGATCAAACTTTTTGTAGAAGGGCTCTAGTATCCTTTAAGACAGTTGTAAAACCTGCAATCTCTACAGGAATGCAGAAAGTTGTTCCAAGGACTTCAAAATTTAAAAACATGCTGGAAATGATAAAATTCTATAACTTTTCCAAGAATGTGCTGGAAATGACCATCAATTTCGAAATTCTTCTGTGGAAATTCTCAAATATCGTGTGAAAGTTCCTTGGAAAAGATCAGTACCAAAAAAAGCTCACAAAAATCTGATGGACAATATCAAAAATTCTGTTTAATATAAAAGAATTCAACGGAACCAGATTTTCTTCAAAATCTTCGAAGCAACTAAAAATACTGTAATATCTTTTGAGCAGAATGGCAAAAGGCGAGGAAAATATTTTTTTCCGCTGCATTTCTCTTGTAAACAGCAACAAAATCAGATTTTTAAAGATTAAGTGTCGTTTAACTTGGACTCCGCCCATGTAAGGGATCACCCTTGCATTGCCGGTCCCAAGCCCGGATAAAGGAGGAGGGTTGTGTTAGGCTTCCGACAGCCAGCGTAAAACTTCGTCGGATTTTTATAACAAGGATTGCAAATATTATGAGCATTGCTTTGGGGCGTCCCCGCCTAGCGACGTGCTGCAGAGCCCGAAAGCAGTAAGAAGTAAGCAAGGGCCACTACATTTTCTCCTGAATGTAGTGAATCAATTGCAGAGAGGGTTCCCACATCACGGATGGGTGTGGGTAAAGAAGTTAGTCCCGCTACATTGCCGCCCGAATGTAGTGAAAAATTTTCAAAGAGGGTCTTCAAATTTTGATTATGGACGGATGCGAGGGGTAAGGAAGCTAGTCCTAGATAATAAGATTCATATTGGTTCTTCGAATATCGAAACATTATCCGGCAAGCTAATGGAGGTGGTAGATACTATGATTTGGAGAAAGATTCATATTCTATGTTTACAAGAGACAAAATGGGTTGGAGAAAAAGCAAAGGAGATAAATGATACATGTTTTAAATTATGGTACTAAGGTAAAGAAAAAGCTCGAAATGGAGTTGGTATTATCATAAATAAAGATTTAAAGGAGAGTGTAGTAGACATACAATGATATGGTGACCGAATCATGACGTTGAAATTAGTGTTAGGAGCAGAGGTTTTGAATATAGTTTGTGCTTACGCACCTCAAGTAGGACTAGAAGATAGTATAAAGACAGTTTTTTGGGAAGAGTTAGATAAGGTGTTTTAAAAGATTCCACAAAGGGAGATGATTTGTTTAGGAGGAGATTTAAATGGACATGTCGGTAAAGAGGCATTAGGATATCAAGGGATTCATGGAAACTTTGGTTTTGGGGATATAAACGAGGAAGGTAGGGAGATTTTAAATTTTGCTATGGCATTTGATCTCTTTATAGTCAATACAATCTTCAAAAAACGAGATGAACATTTAATTACTTATAAAAGTGGCTGATCACAAACACAAATTGATTACTTTATTTGTATAAAAAAAGATAAAGCATGATGTAAAGATTGTAGGATAATTCCAGGAGAAAGCTTAAATACCCAACATCGACTTTTAGTTATGGATTTACAAATAAAAAAATAGACAAAGAAGAAAAGAGTGCATCGAGCTATTTGGACTAAATGGTGGAACCTCAAAAGCGAGAAAGAAGATATATTTAAACAGAAAGTCCTTCAAGGAGATGTTTGGAATTATGTTGGCACACCCTGTGATATGTGGAACAATATGGCTATACATATTAGGAAAGTGGTGAAAGATGTGTTAGGGATATCTAAGGGAGGTGTACCGGCACAAAAAGAAGCTTGGTGGTGGAGTGAAGTAGTGCAAAATAAAATAAGGCAAAGAGGGCATGTTAAAAATTACATTATGCAAAGAAAACTAGTGAAACTTTAGAAGCTTATAAGAAAGCAAATAAGAAAGCGAAAAAGGCCGTTAGTGAAGCAAAAACTAAGATTTGAGATGACTTATATAAAAAACTCAACTCAAAAGAGGGTGAAAGAGATATTTTTAGGATAGTTAGGGCTAGAGATAAGAAAACTAAAGATCTTAATTATGTTAGATGCATAAAAGACGAGGAGAAAAAAAATCTATTAACAAATGATGATATAAGAAATAGATGGAAAAGCTATTTTCATAATCTTTTTAATGAAAATAAAGATGTTAGTATTAGTTTAGGAGATTTAGCCAAGTCAGAAAAGTATATAAACCACAATTTCTACCAACGTATTTAAAAGAATGAAGTCAAAGAAGCTCTTAAACATAAGAAGGGTGGTAAATCGGTAGGACCAGATAATATTCCTATAGAAGTTTGGAAAATACTAGGAGAAATAGGAATCACTTAGCTCACAAGACTATTTAATGAAATATGAAAAAACCAAAAGATGCCTAAGGAATGGAGAGCAAGTACACTTATACCCATATATAAGAACAAGGGAGACATTCAAAATTGTGCGAATTATCGAGGTATCAAGTTAATGAGTCATACTATGAAATTATGGGAAAGAATTATCGAATGTAGGTCAAGACAAGTATCAAGTACAACAGAGAATCAATTTGGATTCATGCCAGACAGATCTACCATTGAAGCGATTCACCTTTTGAGACGTCTTATGGATTATTTTAGAGAAAAAAAGGAAGACCTTCACATGATATTTATTGATCTAGAAAAAGCTTATGAAAGGATACCGAGGGAGGTTCTTTGGAGAACTTTCAAAAAAAGAGGTATCCCATTGACATATATTAATCTTATAAGAGACATGTATGATGGTGCAAAAACATGTGTGAGGACTCATGAAGGAACGATTGAAGTTAATATTGGGTTACATCAAGGATCAACTTTAAGTCCATACTTATTTATAATGGTGATGGATGAGTTAACAAAACATATTCAAGATGAAGTACCTTGGTGTATGTTATTTGCAGATAATAAGATTCGTATTGATTCTTGGAATATCAGAACATTATCGGGTAAGCTAATGGAGGTGGTAGATACTATGATTCGGAGAAAGATTCATATTCTATGTTTACAAGAGACAAAATGGGTTGGAGAAAAAGCAAAGGAAATAGATGATATAGGTTTTAAATTATGGTACTCAGGTAAAGAAAAGGCTCGAAATAGAGTTGGTATTATCATAAATAAAGATTTAAAAGAGAGTGTAGTAGACATACAACGATATGGTGACCGAATCATGACATTGTGATTAGT
Source organism: Brasenia schreberi (assembly GCA_036023115.1). Classification (NCBI taxonomy): domain Eukaryota; kingdom Viridiplantae; phylum Streptophyta; class Magnoliopsida; order Nymphaeales; family Cabombaceae; genus Brasenia; species Brasenia schreberi. The sequence continues at coordinate 4,753,420 of JAYKKT010000090.1, read as the reverse complement.
GTTAGGAGCAGAGGTTTTGAATATAGTTTGTGCTTACGCACCCCAAGTAAGACTAGAAGATAGTATAAAGACAGTTTTTTGGGAAGAGTTAGATAAGGTGTTTCAAAAGATTCCACAAAGGGAGATGATTTGTTTAGGAGGAGATTTAAATTAACATGTCGGTAAAGAGGCATTAGGATATCAAGGGATTCATAAAAATTTTGGTTTTGGAGATATAAACGAGAAAGGTAGGGAGATTTTAAATTTTGCTATGGCATTTGATCTCTTTATAGTCAATACAATCTTCAAAAAACGAGATGAACATTTAATTACTTAGAAGAGTGGCTTATCACAAACACAAATTGATTACTTTATTTGTAGAAAAAAAGATAGAGCGTGTTGTAAAGATTGTAAGGTAGTTCCAGGAGAAAGCTTAACCACCCAACATCGACTTTTAGTTATGGATTTAAAAATAAAAAAATAGACAAAGAAGAAAAGAGTGCATCAAGCTATTCGGACTAAATGGTGGAACCTCAAAAGCGAGAAAGAAGATATATTTAAACAGAAAGTCCTTCAAGGAGATGTTTGGAATTATGTTGGCAACCCCTGTGATATGTAGAACAATATGGCTATACATATTAGGAAAGTGGCGAAAGATGTGTTAGGGGTATCTAAGGGAGGTGTACTGGCACAAAAAGAAGCTTGGTGGTGGAGTGAAGTAGTGCAAAATAAAATCAAGGCAAAGAGGGCATGTTACAAATTACATTATGCTAAGAAAACAAGTGAAACTTTAGAAGCTTATAAGAAAGCAAAGAAGGGAGTGAAAAAGACCGTTAGTGAAGCAAAAGCTAAGATTTGGGATGACTTATATAGAAAACTCAACTCAAAAGAGGGTGAAAGAGATATTTTTAGGATAGCTAGGGCTAGAGATAAGAAAACTAAAGATCTTAATTATGTTAGATGCATAAAAGACGAGGATGAAAAAGTTCTAGTGGCAAATGATGATATAAGAAATAGATGGAAAAACTATTTTTATAATCTTTTTAATGAAAATAAAGATGTTAGTATTAGTTTAGTATTAGTTTAGGAGATTTAGCAAAGTCATAAAAGTATATAAACCACAATTTCTATAGAATGAAGTCAAAGAGGCTCTTAAATATATGAAGAGTGGTAAATCGGTAGGACCAGATAATATTCCCATAGAAGTTTGGAAAATACTAGGAGAAATAGGAATCACTTTGCTCACAAGACTACAACAACAAACAACAACTAAGCCTTTTCCCATACTAGATGGGGTCGGCTACATGGATTCTTTGTTTCCACAGATCCCTATCATGTGCCATGTTAGCAGTTAACTCCCAATAAGCTAGATCATTCTTTATTATTTCTTTCCAACACTTTTGTGGTCGTCCTCTACCTCTTTTAATACTTTTCAAATTTAGTTTTTCTAACCTTCTTACAGGTTCTTTTTCTGATCTTCTTTCTATATGTCCAAACCATCTTAAACGATGTTCTCTCATTTTATCCTCTATTAGTGCCACTCCTAATTTGTTTCTAATAACCTCATTATGCATACGGTCTTTTCTTGTATGACCACTCATCCATCTCAACATCTTCATTTCTGTCACAAACATCTTTTGTATATGTTGATGATTAACTGCCCAACACCCAGAACCATAAAACATGGCAGGCCTAATTGCTGCTCTATAATATTTACCTTTTAACTTTAATGGTATCTTCTTATCACAAAGAATACCTGATGCTCCTCTTCATTTTAACCAACCAGCATTAATTCTGTGTAACATCTCCATAAATTCTTCCATCACTGTGAAAAATTGACCCTAGGTATTTAAAACTTTCCTTTTGGGGAATGCAATGTGTTCCAATTTTAATTTCCATGTCCTCTGAAGTAACCAAATGATTAAACTTACATTCCATATATTCTGTCTTTGTTCTACTAAGTCGGAGGCCTTTGCTTTCTAATGTTTCTCTCCATAGTTCCAATTTTCTATTAACTTTTTCCTTAGACTCCTCCACTAATACAATGTCATCCGCAAATAACATACACCAAGGTACTTCATCTTGAATATGTTTTGTTAACTCATCCATCACCATTATAAATAAGTATGGACTTAAAGTTGATCCTTGATGTAACCCAATATTAACTTCAAAGAAGTATGTCGTTCCTTCATGAGTCCTCACACATGTTTTTGCACCATCATATATGTCTCTTATAAGGTTAATATATGTCAATAGGATACCTCTTTTTTCCAAAGTTCTCCAAAGAACCTCCCTCGGTACCTTATCATAAGCTTTTTCTAGATCAATAAATATTATGTGAAGGTCTTTCTCTTTTGCTCTAAAATGTTCTATAAGACGTCTCAAAAGGTGAATCGCTTAAATAGTAGATCTGCTTGGCATGAATCTAAATTGGTTCTCTGTTGTACTTGATACTTGTCTTAACCTACGTTCGATAATTCTTTCCCATAATTTTATAGTATGACGCATTAACTTGATACCTCGATAATTCGCACAATTTTGAATGTCTCCCTTGTTCTTATATATGGGTATAAGTGTACTTGCTCTCTATTCCTCGGGCATCTTTTGGTTTTTTCATATTTCATTAAATAGTCTTGTGAGCCAAGTGATTCCTATTTCTCCTAGTATTTTTCAAACTTCTATAGGAATATTATCTGGTCCTACCGATTTACCACCCTTCATATATTTAAGAGCCTAAATGACTTCATTCTTTTGAATACGTCGATAGAAATTGTGGTTTATATACTTTTCTGACTGGCTAAATCTCCTAAACTAATACTAACATCTTTATTTTCATTAAAAAGATTATAAAAATACTTTTCCATCTATTTCTTATATCATCATTTGCCACTAGAATTTTTTCATCCTCGTCTTTTATACATCTAACATAATTAAGATCTTTAGTTTTCTTATCTTTAGCCCTAGCTATCCTAAAAAATCTCCTAAATCTTAGCTTTTGCTTCACTAACGGCCTTTTTCGCTTCCTTCTTTGCTTTCTTATAAGCTTCTAAAGTTTCACTAGTTTTCTTAGCATAATATAATTTGTAACATGCTCTCTTTGCCTTGATTTTATTTTGTACTACTTCACTCCACCACCAAGCTTCTTTTTGTGCTGGTACACCTCCCTTAGATACCCCTAACACATTTTTTGCCACTTTCCTAATATGTATAGCCATATTGTTCCACATATCATAGGGTTTGCCAACATAATTCCAAACATCTCCTTGAAGGACTTTCTATTTAAATATATCTTCTTTCTCGCTTTTGAGGTTCCACCATTTAGTCCGAATAGCTCGGTGCACTCTTTTCTTCTTTATCTATTTTTTTATTTGTAAATCCATAACTAAAATTCGATGTTGGGTGGTTAAGCTTTCTCCTGGAATTACCTTACAATCTTTATAACACGCTCTATCTTTTTTTCTACAAATAAAGTAATCAATTTGTGTTTGTGATAAGCCACTCTTATAAGTAATTAAATGTTCATCTCATTTTTTGAAGATTGTATTGACTATAAAGAGATCAAATGCCATAGCAAAATTTAAAATCTCCCTACCTTTCTCGTTTATATCCCCAAAACCAAAGTTTCCATGAATCCCTTGATATCCTAATGCCTCTTTACCGACATGTCCATTTAAATCTCCTCCTAAACAAATCATCTCCCTTTGTGGAATCTTTTGAAACACCTTATCTAACTCTTCCCAAAAAATTGTCTTTATACTATCTTCTAGTCCTACTTGGGGTGCGTAAGCACAAACTATATTCAAAACCTCTGCTCCTAACACTAATTTCAACATCATGATTCGGTCACCATATCGTTGTATGTCTACTACACTCTCCTTTAAATCTTTATTTATGATAATACCAACTCCGTTTCGAGTCTTTTCTTTACCTGAGTACCATAATTTAAAACCTGTATCCTCTATCTCCTTTGCTTTTTCTCCAACCCATTTTGTCTCTTATAAACATAGAATATGAATCTTTCTCCGAATCATAGTATCTACCACCTCCATTAGCTTACCCGATAATGTTCTGATATTCCAAGAACCAATACGAATCTTATTATCTAGGACTAGCTTCCTTACCCCTCGCATCCGTCCATAATCAAAATGCAGAGACCCTCTCTGAAAATTTTTCACTACATTCGAGCAACAATATAGCGGGACTAACTTCTTTATCCACACCCGTCCATGATGTGGGAACCCTCTCTGCAATTGATTCACTACATTCAGGTGAAAATGTAGTGGCCCTTGCTTACTTCTTACTGCATTCGGGCTCTATAGCACGTTGCTAGGCGGGGACGCCCCAAAGCAATGCTCATAATTTTTGTAATCCATATTATAAAAATCCGACGAAGTTTTACGCTGGCTGTCGGAAGCCTAACACAACCCTCCTCCTTTATCCGGGCTTGGACCGACAATGCAAGGGTGATCCCTTACTTAGCTCACAAGACTATTTAATGAAATATGGAAAAATCAAAAGATGCCCGAGGAATGGAGAGGAAGTACACTTATACCCATATATAAGAACAAGGGAGACATTCAAAATTGTGCGAATTATCGAGGTATCAAGTTAATAAGTCATACGATGAAATTATGGGAAAGAATTATTGAACATAGGTTAAGACAAGTATCAAGTACAACAGAGAACCAATTTGGATTTATGTCAGGCAGATCTACTATTGAAGAGATTCACCTTTAGAGACGTCTTATGAAACATTTTAGAGCAAAAAAGAAAGACCTTCACATGATATTTATTGATCTAGAAAAAACTTATGATAGGGTATCGAGGGAGGTTCTTTAGAGAACATTGGAAAAAAGAGGTATCCCATTGACATATATTAACCTTATAAGAGACATGTACGATGGTGCAAAAACATGTGTGAGGACTAATGAAGGAACGACATACTTCTTTGAAGTTAATATTGGGTTACATCAAGGATCAACTTTAAGTCCATACTTATTTATAATGGTGATTGATGAGTTAACAAAACATATTCAAGATAAAGTACCTTGGTGTATGTTATTTGCAGATGACATTGTATTAGTGGGGGAGTCTAAGGAAAAAGTTAATAGAAAATTAGAACTATGGAGAGAAACATTAGAAAGCAAAGGCCTCTGACTTAGTAGAACAAAGACAGAATATATGGAATGTAAGTTTGATCATTTGGATACTTCAGAGGACATAGAAATTTAAATTGGCACAGATTGCATTCCCCAAAAGGAAAGTTTTAAATACCTAGGGTCAATTTTTCACAGTGATGAAAGAATTGATGGAGATGTTACACATAGAATTAATGTTGGTTTGTTAAAAGGGAGAGGAGCATCAGGGATTCTTTGTGATAAGAAGATACCATTAAAATTAAAAGGTAAATATTATAGAGCAACAATTAGTCCTGCCATGTTTTATGGTTCTGAGTGTTGGGCAGTTAATCATCAACATATACAAAAGATGTCTGTGACAGAAATGAAGATGTTGAGATGGATGAGTGGTCATACAAGAAAAGACCGTATACATAATGAGGTTATTAGAAACAAATAAGGAGTGGCACCAATAGAGGATAAAATGAGAGAATATCGTTTAAGATGGTTGGGACATATAGAAAGAAGATCAAAAGAAGAACCTTTAAGAAGGTTACAAAAACTAAATTTGGAAAGTATTAAAAGAGGTAGATCACAGAAAACACAAGTCATCATAAAGTCTTATGCATGTTGAACACTACCTTTCCTAAAAATATCTCTTTCACCTTCTTTTGAGTTGAGTTTTTTTATATAAATCCTCCCAAATTTTAGCTTTTGTTTTTATTGACAACCTTTTTCACCTCATTCTTTACTTTTTTATAAGCCTCTAAAGTTTCACTATTTTTCTTAGTATAATGTAATTTGTAACATGTCCTATTTGCCTTATTTTATTTTGCACTACTTCACTCCACCATAAGCTTTTTTTTTTGCCGGTACACCTCCCTTAAAACCTTTATCAAACATCTCTTTTGCTTTTTCTTCAACCCATTTTGTCTCTTGTAAACATAGAATATAAATATTTCTCCAAATCATAGTATCTATTACATCTATTAGCTTATCGGATAATGTTATGATATTCCAAGAACAAATACGAATCTTATTATCTAGGACCAACTTTCTTACCCCCCACATCACATTCGGGCGGTAATGTAGTGGGACTAACTTCTTTACCCACACCTGTTCATAATATCGGAACCCTCTCTCCAAATCATTCACTATATTCGAGTGAAAATGTAGTGACCTTTCCTTACTTATCACTACATTCGGGATCTACAACGCGTCGTTAGGTAGATACGCACCAAAACAATGCTCATAATTTGTGTAATCCATTTAATACAAATCCAATAAAGTTTTACGCTAGCTCTAAAAAGTCTAACACAACTCTTCTCCTTTATTCGGGTTTGGGACTGACAATGCAAGAGTAATCCCTTACATGGGCGGATATATATATATATATATATATATATATATATATATATATATAACATCCCTTTTGTATTTTCTAACATCTTTCAACACTTATATGGAAAACTTTTTTCCCGTTTGCTCTTCATGAGCATCAACTTTTGTGATCACATGAGAAATTTAACGTAAGAATGACAAGCACGTATTAATTTTGTGATATGATTATGAATGGTAAAAAACTGAATTATTTTTTAGCACATGCTATAATTTTCTAATGTCTATTGTTACATAATTTGAGTATGTTGCTACTTCATAGTGATTATATGTTATATAATATAGCTGTAACATATTACCATGATATTAAAAAGTTCAGAACCGTGGCTTAAAAACATTCCAACTTCAACCGATAGTTTTGTTTGGTTAGGTTGTTCTAAAATCAAGATATGATTATATTGATTTGGTTCGAGTTCAAGGTTAGAACTGGACCTCGAACAACCCAACTCTGGCAATCTCTCTCTCTCTCTCTCTCTATATATATATATATATATATATATATATATTCGTTAGTGGGAGCCTTATGATTGATGATCTTTGAAAAATGTTAGGCATATAACATGCAACGTTCAGTCAAATGGACTTGTATGTCCCACAGTCACCGTATCAACAAGGCAAGAAGAAGTCAAGCCCATCAACGTTCAGTCATGTCCACATGGACTTGTATGAAGCAGATATAGTTTCCACATAGTTCCTTCCTTTACCGTTCGTATTTACTTTCAAATCACCGACAACCAATATATTCCACGGAGGGAGAGAGAGAGAGAGAGAGGGATGGAGAATGTTCGGTTTCTTTCATCCGTATTAGTTGAATTTTCACCAAGAAAGCAAATAGAAATCTCCTAAATAAATCACCGTTAACTAGTATTATGTCAATTTGGCAATGCACGTCACTTCAGTCGTGTTCGATTTAACACGAGCCAACACACCAAGCCACAACCCGGGTTCGTGCCTTTTTTTTTCACATTCTTTTGATAAACCGCTATTTTTTATACAAGTAGATTCCTCCTTGTGAGCCAATCTCTGTCATATTCACGTACCGTCTATGCATATTTTTCGGTTTTGATCATGTCACGGTTTGATTCGGTTCTCAAAATATCAAGAATAATGAATTATGTTTGATTTCGAGGTTGAGACTAAAATCGAACCAAACTGAACCCAAAACATCCATAGTAAGTGGAGGTCAGAGGGGCCCTTCTCATCATAATCTTTTAAGCGTAATGTATATATAATACATATATATATATATATATATATATATATATATCGACTTAGTAGAATCAAGAGAGATCCGCGATTTTCTCATTTCCAATTTTTGGTAAAGAAACTTGTCAATTTTCACTCGTATGATCATATGTCCCACACTCACCGTGCCCAGAGGGACACGAAGAGGCTAGTCAACGTTCAATTATGGCCGCATGGACTTGTTTGAAGCATAGATCAGACTGTCTAGCAGCTAGTCAAGCCCGTCAACGTTCGATGTACAGACTCAATAATGTACATGGGTACGTTAAATATATATATATTATCTTTCGCAGGTAGATCATCTCTCTTTCAATATATATATATATATAAACGTAGGTAAATAGATATGTAGAGAGAGAGAGATTGACCTCTCTTCCTACCATCATTAACCTCTTGGTGAAACTTAGATTTCTTTCATTTCCTTAATGATACCCTCTTTTCTTACTCCGCGAAAAAAGGGTTTGATGAGCCTTGATATCTTAATGCCTCTTTACCGACATGTCCATTTAAGTCTCCTATTAAACAAAGCATCTCTCTTTGTGGAATCCTTTGAATCACCTTATCTAACTCTTCTCAAAAAGTTATCTTTATATTATCTTCTAGGCGTACTTGGGGTACGTAAACACAAACTATATTCAAAACCTCAGCTCCTAACACTAATTTCAACATCGTGATTTGGTCACCATATTATTGTATGTCTACTACACTATCCTTTAAATCTTTATTTATGATAATACCAACTCCGTTTCAAGCATTTTTCTTATAAGAGTACCATAATTTAAAACTTGTATCCTATCTCTTTTGCTTTTTCTCCAACTTACTTCGTCTCATATACACATAAAATATGAATCTTTCTTCAAATCATATTATCTACCACCTCCATTAGCTTATTGGATAATATTCTGATATTTTAAGAACTAATACGAATTTTATTATCTGGGACTACCTTCCTTACCCCACATTCATCCATATTGAAAATACGAAGACCCTGTCTGTAAATTATTCAATATATTTGGATGACAATGTAGCTATACTAACTTCTTTACCCACACCCGTCCATGATGTGTGAAGCCTCTCTGTAATTGATTCATTAAATCCAAACAAAAATGTAGTGGTCTTTGGTTACTTATCATTGCATTCGAGCACTGCGGCGCGTCACTAGGCGGGAACGCCCCAAAGAAATGTTATACCAACTTCTACAAATCAGAGTTCAAATCGATTAGGTTAAAATTAGTACTCCTTGGATCCACCTTGAACACTTTTACACTACAAACCTAAAATTTAGTATTGCGTGGACACTCAACACCAACACCAACACCGACATCCTTAGGCATACTTGCAACATTATATAAAGAATGCCTACGATTAGCTTTGAACTCCAAACCTTTCACTTGAAGGCCTTTCAGTCGACCCTTACTCCATCAGTTCATAAATAAATAAATATTTTATTTTTTATTATATGTTACATATTTAATAAATAGAAAAGTAAAGAACCCGAAGAAATATCAAATGACCCAATCTCATTCAATTACAACAGAGACTCCAAGAACCCATTCAAATCAATAAAAGAAAATTATTAAATTTATTATTTTCATTACAGAGCTAAACGATAACAGCAGACAAGGACAAGATCGATGAAAGTTTACCCAAGATTCAGGCAGGGAAGTCTGCAAGATTGCTCCATCCCAAACTAGATTTGCTTCCCTTCATTCTGATGTTGACGAATTATGAATAAAAAGAAGCGGCGTTCTTGTGAATCCTGGTAAATAATGAAGATCGAGTAATCTCCAGAAACAAAAAATCAACCAACGAGACTTGGCCCTCCTTCTCATCCTTAACACTGGGTATCTGCCATCTCTAGAAAATCAGGATTGATACAATCCCTATTTGCAGTACTCCCGCAACGGCCACGAACACGACGCCCACATCCTTCCCCAGACGGTTCTTCCTGCCATCATTTGGAGATGGAGGTGGCTGAAACGTTGACGGAGCGGGCCTATCATTTTTATGTGGCGCTGGAGGCGGAGTGGGAGTTGCCGAAGGTGAAGGCGGAGTGGGACTTGCCGAAGGTGAAGTAGGAGTGGGACTTGCCGGAGGTGAAGGCGGATGGGAACTGTTCTTTCCCGAAGGTGAAGGCGGAGTGGGACTTGGCGAAGGTGAAGGCGGATGGGGACTGTTCTTTCCCAAAGCCGGAATAAACATGACGGAAACCGCCAAGAAAAGAATGAGGGGAAGCATCGATTCAGTTGCCATCGAAAATTTCAGCATAAGTGTGCCGTTCGTTTCCGCAAACTGAGCTCTTGAGAAACGTGGGTTAAAGCTGTATTTTTCTCTTCAGTTGCTCCCCTCCTTGTCAAGACATCCCTCCGGTAAGTCGGGAAGAAGGAGCTTTCTGATGATTTATGCTTGAAGAGGATACTGATGGGAGGATGAAGGTGGATGATTTGGAAAAGTCAAATACTCAACCAGTTCAATGCTCCCGCGATGTAATTGACTGCTTCATGATCGATGATCGATCCGAAAATCTTTTTCTTTGAATAGTCCTTTCTCTAGAAACAAACTGTAACCGTAAGTTACGTTGTCTCACTAGGCCCAGATAACTGCACTTAGAAAATCAACAAAAAAGTTTTCTCAAAATTTTCGAGATAACTTTTGACAAAGATATATGTTTTTTTTATAAAAATCCGCAATATGGACGGTGAAACACATTTTTACAATTTCTCATTTGACAAAATTACTGATAAGTTCGATATTGTCATGTCATACCCAAATAAACAAAGCCATGATTTTACTGTCTATCCTTAATATTCTGACTAAATTAACAAAATAGCCAAAATATCAAATTACCAATCTACCCATTTACTATACACAAATTATAGAAGTAGACTAAAGGGGTATTTTTATAGTTTTATCGCTAGACTAGTTTTAGATTTACTTAAATGGTTTATTTTCAAACCGGTGCCCACAAGTTATTTCAAAATACAGATAAATGCTGACAAATATTTATAATTTAGTATATGGAAATTTTGGATATTACAATTTAATGCCTAGCTATATTATATTTGTTATTTATTAAAAAATATCTTATTGTTTTTTGTTTGTTGCTTGTTTACCATTTTCTATAGGAAAAATGTGGACTTTCTTATTGTTATTTTTGTTAAATTATTAAAAATATCTTCTACAATTTGTTTGTAAATTAACAAATACCTAAAAATTAAATAGCATAAATTTTTAAATGTGAAAAAGAATAATCTTGTTGGGCCTAAGAATAAAAGGTGTTGATTATACACTTGGGTAAACGGTTTACCCCCATAAACCAATTGCAACAGATGATAAAAAGGAGAAGTATATGACATTTTTAAAAGGTGATACTATAGTCATGACCATTATGTTGACTTTTATGGAGGATAACTTGATAAGATTCTTTGAGGAATTTGAGATCGTTAAAGAGTTCTTTGATTTTATGATAGCTAAATATGACACTAAAATTAAACTTCATGTACAACTACTCATTCAAAAGTATAATTCCTATGAAATGAAAGAAAAAAACAATGGAGTTGAACATATAAACTAAATGTTGGTAATAGTTAAAGATTTAACTCTAGTGAAATCAATATATGTAAATATCTATTATTCTTAAAAGTCTTTCCATCATGAAATATGGTGACCACAATCTTGAGAATTGGATATGATTTTACACTTTCTGATTTCTCTCTAAAACTAATAATTGAACAAGAATATATTAACAAAAGTAAAAGAAAAAAATTATTAATTGCTTAAGATGATTTAGGGACAAACTATAGAAATAACTAGAATAAGAAAAGTCAAATAAAAAGTTTGTCAAATATAATAAGAAGGGCGGTTAATTTTTTAAGAAATCACAGAAGAACGCTTATCAAATCAAGTATTTTTAATGTAGCAAGATGTAGCACTGCAAATAATACTGCCCTAACAAGAGGAACAATGGTAGCAATATCAAACATCCTCAATGAAGAAGCATGACATAATTTATATTATTTTTAAGTGTCTGTACTTAGATTGCCCTATGCCTCGTTGGTAGATTGATTTTGGGTGACCTGACACATCTGTAAGAGTAAGGAGGGAGCTATGGATACGACGGAATACAAACCTTGGGAACAACGTGTCTATATAAGAAATAATTTATTTATTGCTCTTCGAGTTGAGTTATGTAGGATTTTTGTAAAAGGCACACCACAATCTTATGTTGATGACTGCCTTAATAAAGAAAGGGTTATAGGTTAGGTTTGTCTCTGAGAAAGTTATTGTAGGAAAACAAAGTAGGATAATGTTTTTTTTGTTTCTTTGATTTTGAGCATGGTTAATTTAAATTAAATATTAATATAATAAAAGTTCTTCTGCTTATATCAATTGTGTATTTGTTATTGACGTGAAGCTTATAAAGAAGGAAAAATAACTAAAAAATCTTTTTCTAAAGAAGTAATTAGGGTAACAACCCTATTAGAAATTATTCACAAACCTTTTAGGATTCAATCTCATTGAGAGAAGGTTTATTTATAACCTTCATATATGATTATTCAATATATACATATTTATATATCTTAGCAAATAACTATGAGACACTTGACTAGAATGAAATTAAGGTTTGATTACTAAGTTTTTGGGACTTGGGATTTAGGTATAACTAATTATCTAACTAAATGTGGATTAGAGGTTCGTTGGTTTTGGTTTGGATATAAGACTAGGTTTGGGCATGAATGGGACCTAGATTTGGGTCACGGTTTTGGTTAGGGTTTGTTTAGAGGTGACCCAACTACTAACTATAATAGGTTTAATCTATGGTTTTAGATGGACTAGGTCCACCTTGGTTTGGACCCGACTTTGGTTATAATAAAAGGAGCTTCCAATAGAGGAGAAAGGCTGCGCTGGAAGGAAGAGGAGGAGGTGCAAAGGCAGGGAGCATAAGATGTCAACAAGGTAGGTTCAAAGGTTTGTGTTTGAGGTTTCAGATGGTGCACTACTAACTTTCGTGTTGGGTGAAGTTGCAAGGTGATGGTTAAATGGAGAACACAAGATAATGGTGGAGATGCGATAGTGTGTGTGCATGTGCTGCAGGGAAGGTAATAGGGCAGGACAGATTGGTTGAGGAACACAAATGAAGAAGGTGGTCATCAGTTCGGGCAGGTGGAGGGAAGATCGAAGCTGAACCATCTACAAAACAAGTTTTCTGTGACAGTCATTCCAAATCACTATATACAGCAAATTCCAAGTCAGAGTGATTGTATCCTTACATTTTGACACGGAGAAACTCATGTTAGTGATTATCCTTCACAATCATGAGCGTCACCAGAAGTCTGGTTTGTTGTAGTGGCCTGAGAAATTAACTCAGATCAAGAATAGGTCCAACACAGAGCATGTGTGACAGAAAATCGACACAATATAAAGGGGAACACTAGAAAATAGTAAAACACATTAAAAGCCAACACAAGGCAAGAACCAAACAGAAACTAAGAAGTGTTACATTAGGCTGAACGCTGATCTAACCCAACAAAAGTTACCATAGGGCGTACATGAAGCTAAACACACAGAAAGTGATAAGAGTTCACCTCCTATATATACACTGGAACACGAAGATCAGGTAGTAGTAGGACGCAACACAAAAGTAACAAAAAGAAGACTAAGAGAAAACTAACACAGAAAATTATAGGGGAAATGACATAGAGAAGTTTTAGATTTCAGCTATTCTTCACACACGCACATCGTTTCTTGGTGTAAGCAGCTTGAACCCATCGAACTCACGAGAGAGAGATTTCTACTTGCATTTTTTCAAGAAATGCTTGTACAAGGTATTATCTCTGATCCAGAATCTTCAAAAAGGATTTACAGTGGTCTTTGTAGCATATTTCTTGATGAATTACCCGAATGGAAGATGCCTCTATTCATAAATTTGTGCTCATGATCAAACTTTTTGTAGAAGGGCTCTAGTATCCTTTAAGACAGTTGTAAAAGCTGCAATCTCTACAGGAATGCATAAAGTTGTTCGAAGGACTTCAAAATTTAAAAACATGCTGAAATGATAAAATTGTACAACTTTTCCAAGAATGTGTTGGAAATGTCCATCAATTTCGAAATTCTTCTGTGGAAATTCTCAAATACCGTGTGAAAGTTCCTTGGAAAAGATCAGTACCAAAAAAATTCGTAAAATCTGTTGGACAATATCAGAAATTCTGTTTAATATAAAGGAGTTCAACAAAACCAGATTTTCTTCAACATCTTCGAAGCAACTAAAAATACTGTAATATTTTTTTAGCAGAATGGCAAAAGGCGAGGAAAATATTGATTTTCCGCTGGATTTCTCTTGTAAACAGCAACAAAATCATATTTTTAATGATTAAGTGTCGTTTAACTTGAAAGCTTGTCTGGTTCTTTGCCTTGTGATATGTAACTTATGACTTTAGCTAGACATCTTGTAGCACTTATGAATGACTGCTCTTTTATCCATCTTCACACTGACACAGTAGCAATGTATGCATCGAACTTGGGTACGCTTCTTGGATATTTGATTCCTATATTGCTCCATTTGACAAAAAAATTTCTTTGAGACAATTTCTAGAAAATGATTTAAGAAATCTTTTCATGTGTTTCCAATCAACAACTTCAAATTTACATTTCTAGAAAAGTTGTTTTTTTAGGAAATTTACACTACCCAAAATTACATGGAAAAAATGAGGCCGTGCTTCGGTTGATTAAGTCCAATTAAGGATCTGACATCAGGGCGATACATTTGCATTGAAAATCTTAAACCAAATTCCCCATCACTTCTTCACAAAAGGATTTTAGGCGCTTCAATGACAATTAAACTTGTAAAATACTTGTTTCATGCAATGTTTGGTGAGTGCTCATACATAGGTTAATTAACTTGTCTAAATGGTGTTGACCCCTGATTCACTCGTGAAACTCAAATTCACGTTTAGAATGGATTTGGTTGTCATTTTGGTCAGATACATAAACCGACATGTCCGGTTCGGGGTTGCCTGAAACCTGAAACTAGAACCAAACCGCTTCAACAACGGTTTTGGATTCAGAACTGCACTGAAACCGATATTTAAAAAAAAAAAAATCATAGACTTACTCCTTTGGAAATCAAACCCTCACCTGGCTTAGCGGTCAATCACTGTCTGATGATGAGTCTGACTTCAACTTGTAACTTGTGTAAATATTTCATAATATATATAATTTAAAAGCAGTTTGAAACCACTAGTTTCGGTTCCTGTTTTAGGCTAATTCTTGAAAATGATGAACTGTAACCGTACTAGGGTACCCAGGTCCAGTTACGGTTCTAGGGTCGGTTCAAACAGTTTCAATTACAGTCAGTTTCAAAACCGGTTTGGTTCCAATTCAAACCTTCAGAGCAATTCCGAACCAGCCATATCTACATAAACCCAAACTTGAGGCATATACCACATAGATATTAGCATGGCTACAAATGAAAATATATGGAGGCTATGCAAGTCAACCATCGCTTTCTTGAATGAATTTGTAATGATAATATATGGTGTACCGCCACTCATTTTCTTCACACCAATATTATCGAGGAAAAAGACTCTAAATCAATATAAATACACCATAATGTGTCTAGAAATAGAAAAGAAAGATGGACCTCCACCAGAAACTTAGACGGATTACCAAGAAAGATCTATTGTATTTTGTTTTCTATGTTTTTCTATTGTATTCGCTACAGTATTTATAGTGATTTTTTTTTCAAAAATCAACTTGGTATTTCCTGTCTTTCCAATTTGGGCTTTGAGTTAGAAGTCTTTGTTCTTATCTTTTAACTTATACGTTTTTTTATCTTTTAGGTAACATATTCATGAAATGAAGGAAGATGGTCTATCTTCCCAATTTTCATTGATTTATTGCCGAGAATTGTCAAATCCGGTGTTACATCTCTCACTTGGCTATTTGATCCAAGCATTATGATACACTGGTTTTTACCTCCCACTTTTTTGTGGGTATTTCAAAGTCGTGCCAGCTATGATTGTAAGTATAATTATAATTGACACGTCATTTTTCGTCTACAACACATTCTTTTCTATACAATAATTATCATCGTGTAATTTAATACACTTTAAACAAATCTTAGACCCCATGTTTGCAACATTCTTTGAGAAAAAATCCTCTATTATGCCTTTGATAAATGCACCAACCAACATATCATTTATCTGATGTGCCTCGTATATATATCCTAAAGGACCAACCCCAAGGACATATGAGAAAGTGTTATTTCCTATATATATCTATTATTCTCGTAGTTTATATTCTTTTAATTTCATAGCCCCTTCCTTGCTCTTAGAAATATGTATTGTTGCTTCTGAATCAATATACCAACTAGTTAAACAACGGTCCATGTAGAAGCATTTAGAAACCATGCAAATAATGTTTTGCTTCTCTAATTAGCTACGTTGTTGGGTGTTTAAGCCGTTACTTCTTGTTGTGACAATTCTTCTTTTGATGCCTTATCTTTCTACACTTGAATTAATTCATCAAAGAAGCGATTTCCTATAATTTTTTAAAAGAAGTTTGCATTATAAGCTTATGTTTCAGCCGTTTCACTACCCTTAGACTAGGGGTTGAAACAAACCTTTCTAAGTTACTCTTTTTTTATTTGGGTTGTGAGATTGACCATATCTCATCTTGAACTACTAGTAATTTTTCTTTGCGTTACAAGCTTCCTGTTCAATTGCTAGTTTAAGGAGTAACTTAGAAAGGTTTGTTTCAACCCCTAGTCTAAGGGTAGTAACAATCATATTATATGAAGGGGGAAGACTGTTTAGGATAATGGATATTTATATATCTTTAGAGATGACCGATTTCACTATAGCTAAGTCTTTTACCATTACCAATATCTGTTTTACATGTTCTACTACACTATCTCCTACTTTCATTTTATAAGAGTTGTATTATTGTAGTAACAGAAGATCATATAACTTCGTTGCAACATCATATTTAGTTGTTATTGAGTCAAACAACCTTAGCGGTCTCATATTCCTCAAAACCCCTAATTAAGTCATCCTCCATTTATGAAAACATTATGGTTGTAGCTATTATATCACCTTTAAGTAATGTTTTATACAAATTTTTTCTTCTCCTATTGCATTTAGAGTGGGAGCGAAATTGTTTCCCTCAGTACATAATCTACACCTTTGGAAATTTAGACCATTTGGAGTATAAGAGCTAACGATATACATCTTTTCTACGTTTGAAAATTTATACCATTTAGTTTCCTAGTTTTTGTCAATTGAGACACACAAATTCTAGAATTTATTTTTAATTATTTAGCAAAATAACAACAAGATGGTGTAAAAGAAAAACATTCAATATATAATAAATAAGATGGCTAATAGCCAACCATCAAGATGTAATTTGTAAAATATCCAAATACTGAATTGAAAATAATTCTTGATACCAAAAAACAATTTCAAACAATGCTTAGGTATCATTTTGGAATATTTGTAATCTGATTCCCTTATTTCATAACCAATTTGGGAACAAATATCTAATTTTCCCTTTATTACCTCTATTATAATTTCTCTAAAAATAGAGGGGTAAACCGATAATTTTGTCCATCTATCTGGTTTGATAATTATCCAAAAAGGTTGTGTGTAGTTGTTTAAATACATCAAACTACCGATAATCTGAGAATATCATAGTTAAAATACGAGTATATCGCTTTCATTCTTATACAAAGCATTAGATGAAATATATCAGGTCTTAGTAGGTGTGCAGTTTGTATATCCAAATCTCTATAAAACTTTCTCAATATAGTGAAACTAAGAGATTATTATACCATCAATAGACCGTGTGATTTAAAATCACATCAGCCACACCCATGTCCTTCATCTCAAACCTAGTAAATAAGAATGATTGTCTCATTTACCATTCACATATCATAACCAAACAATAATATATCATCTAAGTGTAGGCAAAGAATGATAAATACATTATTTATCGACTTCTAGTTGACACACTTATCATAATAATTAGAAACGAAGTCAAAAAATGATATTACATAATCAAACTTTTCATGCTATTGTTTAGGAGATTGTTTCAAACCAAATAATTATTTAACAAGCTTACACACCTTACACATATTCCTCTAATTGATCTATATAAATTTTTTCATAGAGGTAACCATGTAGAAAACCAGTCTTCACACCCACCTGATTGATTGTGAGATCATATATAACAGTGAGTGTTATAAGCACTCGAATGGTGGTCATTCAAGAAATTGAAGAATATGTATCAAAGTAATATATTCCTTCCTTTTATGTGTATCCCTTGACAACTAACTTGACATTGTACTTCTTGAATGCTTCGTCTGCATTTAGTTTCTTCTTAAAAATTTGCTTGTAACTCACAGTAGAACAACTAGGATGCAAATGTACTAATTCTCAAGTATCATTGGATATAATTGACTGGATTTAGTCATTAACGACTTTCTTCTAAAACTTAACATTGAGTGAGGTCATATCTTACTCAAAAATGATAGGACCATCTCGACATTGAAAGTAACAAAGTCATTTCAAAAGTCATTTAATATCCTATGCCGTTTATATTTCATTGGTTTGGTTATTTCCTAATAGTTATCTGATATGAAAACAACACAATCAGAATCACCCCCACATTTGTCATCTTTTCCACATGATTGGAAATGGAACCAGTAATAGAGCTAGAATCTCTATAATATACACTTTGGGGAACTCGAATCTTCATGAGAAACACATTGTTAAAGAATGTAGCATCACAAAGCTCAACTATTGTGTTGATATATATATACTAGAATCATCAAATCTAATGACCAAGAATTTGTATACATAGTTTGTCTCCACGTAATACGGAAGTATAACATTGAATATTTTAGGTATTAATTTTTTTTTCTTATATTCAGGAATGAGTAATTTTGTAAGACACCTCCAAACTTTGAGATATTTGAGATTGGTCTTTCGACCCTTCCAAAGCTCAAAGGGACTACTTTCTTAATATTTATGGATGAAACTTCCTTACAAGTTTATTGTTATGTTTATTATTGAGAAATTTCTTAAGTTTTGAGAGGGTTTCAGCCCAAATCTCAAGCATAAGAAGGGTAAAATGACCCTTGATGAGCTTATGATAGATATAATAATAGTAGAAGAGTTGTAGATGTGAAAATTTTACTTCAAAGTGTATGTAGAGACTTGAAATAAGCTTTCACATAATACGTCGTGCGCGAGCATGCCAGCTAGTTTACTCAAACTAGCAAAGTTGTATTTTCTTACTTAAATGGCGATTGTGGGAAAGTGAGATCTTTTCGACTTAGGCCTTCTTGAATCGGTGCTCAATGATCAGCCTAAACGCTTTGAGGATTGATCTTGATTAGATGTATTTTTGAAATTGACTTTTCAAACCCAAATAACTTAACCAAATTCATGAGCTAGGTCTTTACAAGAAAATTTTTCTAAGTTTTAAAAAACAAAAATTGGTTCTGGTTTTAGAACTTGTTTTCAATTTTTTTTAAATAACTTCTAAATCTCCAAAAATTACAAAAAAACTATAGTCAATAAAGGATCATAGGGTTCAGAAACTATTTTTTATTCTAATTTTGGTAATGTGACAGTCTACAATTAAATTAGGGAATGAGCCTTGCTCAGACATCCAAAATAATTTTGTGACAGAAATATAGAGGTTTAAAGAAACATTTGTATCTCGGTACAAAGATTTCCGGTCTTTATGAACCTAGTCTTATTGAAAAGCTATGGATGTCATATTTTCAATGAGACAAGTTTCACTAAAATTGGTTTACTACGAACAAAATTAAAAGATGATAACTCAAGCTCTGTCGCACTAAATACAAGTTTTACATATTTAACTTATCTCATTTTCTCCAATTTTAATTATGTGGTTGCACGACTCTAAAATTCTTGAAAATTTTATAAGAAGTGGAAAATGTGTGGGGATCCAGTGTACAAAGTTTTAGATCATTCTGAATGGAGAATAGGAAATTTAAAATAAATCATGAGACAAATATAGAATGTTTAAAACAGATTTTCGTGTTTAGAAAATACATGGATGCATATCATTCGAAATTTAAAAGACAAATCACAACTATTGGAATGTAAATGACTGCAGATAATGAATTGAAATATATTTATAGCTTAAGCATAGAGGGGATTAGGATATATAAGAGAGTATAATATATAAAAAGGTAGAGAAAACTTGAAATCAAACAAATAATAGGCATGAATGTAAGAAAATGAAGCGAGCATCATATCTATCTATTACATCATGGGGGTGACAATTGCTCCATTAATACAATCCCTTTTTAATGAATGAAAGTAAGAAAGAAGAAATTAAAGAAGAGAGAAGAAGATCAACCTTATAAAGGAGCTGTACTTGGCATGAAATTTGGAGTGGATAGATCCACCTTCTGTCTCTTTCTCTCTTTCCCTCTCTCTCTTGTTGCAACTATCCCTCTCTCTCTTAGGCTCTTTCCCACCTTCCTTCAATGTTGGAAATCAGCCCTCAAAATGTCTATTTATAGAACTCAATGGGAGAAGGCCTAGAGCCTTCCACAGTTTGGGTTGGATGGGCTTTTGGAGGCCCACTCTTGATCCAACTCTTCGCTGGACCCAAAGCCTTCACGTGGGCTTAAGGTGGTCCCCTTTGGTCAAGGCAATCCCAACCCCATGTGGCTAGGTTGGCTAAGTAGCTCGGTCTAGCATGATACAGTCAAGTGGCTCGGTCTAGCATGATGAGGTCAAGTGCCTTTGAATATGGTTCGACTAGGTTTGATTTGGTGCAGGTGGGTGCTTTCTTTGGTGCCATCTTTCTTCACCATACTCCAAGTTCTTCTCTTGGTGCACATTGGCTACAAGGGTGTTCTCTCTTTAGTCCATGGCTTGGTTCAAATAAACTTGTTCGTCATTAAGTGTAAATCAAGTCTTTGCCCTTGGTTTTAGGCTCTTGATTTGTCCTAGCCCATCTTGGTTTCAACTTTCTTAGCCCGTTCGAGTCTGTGATCCTTTATCTTGGTCAACATTTGGTGAATGAGCTCCTTGCATTCTTGCTTTGTTTTGAGATTGGATTGGGATGCTTCATTCAATCTTGTTTTGGCCTTGAGATCATGCCTTCTTTCGGGATCTTCGGAGGGGTTTATCCTTATCCCCATTTGTGCCAAACCTCATTTTATTTATGTTTAAAATTTTAAAACTTGATTTTGAAACTTTAATTTCAAAATCTCTGTTTTTGGTATTTTATGAAATTTGTAGGCTGTATTTAAATCATAGATGTTTAAAACAAGCCTACTATTTCGAAACATGCTTGAATATATTTTTTGCAAAACATTTTATTTGGATAATGGCAAATAAGAAAACACCCTTTTGAATTTCCTTCACAAATTTGTCTTGAGATTACGAATTTCTTTTTCTCCTTTCATAGCATTATTTTCTTGGATTTGTGAAAGGGGGGATTTTTGCCAAAGGAGACTTGACGTATACTAAGCACTAGTCATAGAAAGATCATGCACGGTTGAACTTTTAATGGATGTATGCATGCATGATGTATGATGTAAATGGAGTGTAGTGTGTGTTTAGAGACTCACTCATGAGATGTATGAGTTGGAGGAGAAGCGTATGAAGGTCGGCTGCCCCAAGTGAGATAATCACATATTCTTTCTTTTGATGTTTCAGGTTTTTCAATTTTTTTTTCAAACGAGCAGTCCTTTTTAGTTTCTATCAAAAAAGAATTTCAATTTCTCACATTTCCCCTCATTTGGGTTTCAATACCCACTACTTGGTAAAGGTTTTGTATAAAACTTTGAATAACATTTCAAAATTCAATTTCGCACACAACAAAGCCTAATTCTTAAACAAAATGAAATCCAAATAAGTAGGTCCTATTCCTACTCTGGGATTTTATTAGAGAACCTTTTCCATTCGGATAAGCTGTAGGGGATTTGGGAAAGAATTCACCACGGTCCCTTCTAAAGCATTCCGTGGTATAAGGCCAAGAAATTAGAAAATTACTATTTTTTTCGAGCTTTAACTTTTCTTTTTCTTTTTTTTCAAAGGGAACCTCTTTTTTAAAGGTTTTTGTTTTTTCTTTCCTTTTCTTTTTCTTTTGGAAGACCTTTATATTGGAGGTTTTCATTTTTCTTTTTTTTCTTTTAGTTTTGCCAATTTTCCTTTTTGGAGAGAAATGAAGTAGGGAAAAAACTCATCCCTTTGGATACTCGATTCAGCCAAGTATATCCCATTTCCTACTAGCACCTATCATTTGAAAATATTTTGCTATTTCGAACTAGGCTTCATTTTGTAAGCCAAAGATTTTTGAAATGTTACCAACTGATTTTGGAAACTCTACTTTTTATAAAGCATCAATTCTCTCATTTAGGGTCACATAATCCATTTTGATCCTTCTTCCAATAACTTCAAAAGGAGACCCATTTTAAATTATTTTCAAAATAATTTAAAGTAGACCCTATACATAATATTTTTCAAGTATTGGGCATTTATAGGGTCTGCTAAATTTCTTCCCTCAACATCAATCAACCAATATGCATTATTTGTGGTTGTCCCTCTTACAACATAGGGACCATTCTACTTGGGCTGCCACTTTTCAAGTGGATGTGGGCTAAGATGGTGAATGTTTTTCAAGACAAGCTCTCACTTTAAAGTGGCGAGCCTTCATATGCTTTTCATAATGTCAGGTTATCCTTTGCTGGTATGTATGTGCATGACCCATGGCAAGGTGCCTCTTCTCATAAAGTAAATCATGCTCAGCTATCCTAGCTTGTTGTAGGGTCTCTATGGGCAAATTGAGTGAAAGAGATGTATAAAATGAATGCAATTTGGTATGAATGAGAAGTATGACATTCGTGTCATAGACCAACTCGAATAGTGTGACATTTGTGGGTGTACGGATGGAAGTCCTATAAGGCTATAAGGCTTCATCTAACTTTTCATGCCATGTCCTACCCTTCTCTAAAGTTTTTTCAATGATGCTTATGAGGATTTTGTTTGTGGCTTCGGCTTGGTCGTTGCCTTGACAGTAGTAAGACGATGAGAAGTGTTCAGTAATGCTATAGGTATTACATAACTTTTTCACCTTCTCGTTCTTAAATGGGGTGCCATTGTCCAACACTAGGTCTCTTGGAACTCCAAATCGAACCAAAATGTTTTTCTTAATGAATGCCACTACATATTGTCCTTGGACATTAGTCAAGGAGGTAGCTTCAACCCATTTAGAAAAATATTCGGTGGCTCCTCAAATAAACCTATGTCCATTTGATATAATAGGTGAGATTGATCCTATGATGTTAAATGCCCACATGGTGAAGGGCCATGGACTCACGATGGAATGCAATGTGGACGATGGAATATGAATGGCATTTTCATGCACTTGACATTGATGACACTTCCTAACATGATTATGACAATCTTGCTTCAAAGTGGATCAAAAATAACCCACTCTAAGTATTTTCATGGCCATTATATTTGCATTGACATGACCCTCACATTCCCCATCTTGGAATTCATGCAAAATGGTCCTACCCTCATCAAGATTGACACATCTCAACAAGATGCTAGTAAAGCTTTTTTTTTTATAAAGAACCCCTCCCAAAATCACATATCGGGTTGAAATTTTTGAAATAAAAAACTTATCTTTAAAGGAAGCAAATTCGGAAAATTCTCTCTTTTCTAAAAAGTTTTTAATGTTTTAAAACCAATGTTTTTCATTTGAATTTTGGTCATTTTGGTAAATCTCTAAATCATAGGTGGATGGGGTGGATAAATGTAGGATCTCTAGGGATCGAGTGCCCATAGTGGGGTCGATTCTTAGAGATGATCCTAAAGATGAGAGGGCATCGACTATGGCGTTGTCCTCTCTACTTATGCGAGTGAGTGTGCATGGTTTGAAAGAATCCACCAACTGAGTAGCCAATTCATGGTATGGAATGAGTTTTTCATTTTTGACTTTCCAAAATTTTGAAACTTGGTTTACAACAAGTATGGAATCTCCAAAGACTTCAATACATGATGCCCCTAGATTTTTCAAAACTTTTAAGCCTTGTATACAACCCCTTTTTAATGAATGAATATAAGAAAGAAAAAATTAAAGAAGAGAGAAGAAGATTGACCTTGTAAAGGAGCCCTACTTGGCACTGAATTTGAAAGAAAATGGAGGGGACGGTTCCTCCTTCTCTCTCTCTTTCTTTCCCTCTCCCTCTTGTTGCAACTCTCCCTCTCTATCTTAGGCTCTTTCCCACCTTCCTTCAATATTGGAAACCAGCCTAAGGATGCCTATTTATAGGCCTCAAGGGGGGAAGGCCTAGAGCCTTACACGGTTTGGGTTGGATGGGCTTTTACAGCCCCATTCTTGATCCAATTCTTGGTTGGACCCAAAGCCTTCACGTGGGTTTAAGGTGGTCCCCATTGGTCAAGGCAAGCCCAACCCCATGTGGTCGGCTAAGTGGCTTGGTCTAGCATGATGCAGTCAAGTGGATCGGTCTAGTATGATGCGATCAAGTGCCTTTGAATATGGTCCAGGTAGGCTTGATTTGGTGTAGTCGGGTGCTTTTTTTGGTGTCATCTTTCTTCACCATACTCCAAGGTCTTCTCTTGATGCACATAGGCTAGGAGGGTGTTCTCTCTTTAGTCCATGGCTCGGTTCAAATCAACTTGTTCATCATTGAGTGTAAATTAAGTCTTTGCCCTTAGTTTTAGGCTCTTGATTTGGCCTAGCCCATCTTGGTTTCAACTTTCTTAGCCTTTTTGAGCCTTGGATCCTTCATCTTGGTCCATATTTGGTGAATGAGCTCCTTGCATTTTTGTTTTGTTTTGAGATTGGATCGGGATGCTTCATTCGATCTTGATTTGGCCCTGAGATAGTGCCTTCTTCCGGAACCTTCGTCGGAGTTCATCCTTATCCCCATTTGAGCCAGACCTTATTTCATTTTTGTTTAACATTTTAAAACTTAATTTCAAAATCTTTGTTTTTGGTATTTTATGAAATTCATAGGTTGTATTTAAATCATAATTTTTTTTAAAGAAGACTGATGTTTCGAAACATGCTTGAATATGTTTTTTCTAAAACATTTTAGGGTGTTTAGAAGAGCATAAAAGTCATAAACTTGTTGTGCCTATAGATAACACTCATAGGTTAACTTGGTAGTTGAAGGAAACAACCAAATGATCCTAAGAGAAAATAAGCAAAGTACAAATCAAACACCAAGATCCAAAAGAAACCTCAAAACAACCATGTTGACTTTGTGTTCACGTTAGACATTGCATTAGAGATTATCCCTCAAAGAAAACAAAAAAAATGTCGCTACTAAAGGAGTTATAGTCAACATGGTGGTAACAACTGCACGTGCTAATGACGGGTATCTATCTCTTAAACTCCATCTCTTAAGGGGGAGGGCGAAGGGCGTGATGACTTAAGTTTCCTTCCAAAATTTTCTAACTCTTGAGAGAGTTAGATACATTACAACCATTCATCGGAACATCCTCAATGGTCTTGCTTTAGTTAGGAAGGAATTAAGGTTATATTACAAATATAATAAAGTCTTACATGACCTAGTAAAGGGTGTTTGTTTAGGAAGGGTTATTTGTATGACGTAAATGATATCTTTAAAATTCATATAGAACCAATTGTGGTTCTGGTATGAATTTTAAGGATAATAAAATACCTGCTCATACTTCTTTTTTTTCTATGTACAATATTGAATAATCTAATGTATGATATACTAGGTTGGGTCATGTAAATTTTAATTTCATGAAAAAATAATAAAGTTAAACCTTATTATTAAAATTGTTATACATAGAAAACACAAATATAATATATATGTGCAAGCGAAGTAACCTAAAAAACCTTTCCATACGGTTGAAAGAAAATCAAAGCTTTTGGATTTGATATACATTGATATTTGTGAATTCAATGGAATGACTATAAGGAATAACAAAAGATATTTTATCATGTTTATTGGTGATTGCAATAGATACTGTTATATTAGCTTGTTTAAAAGTAAAGATGAAGCTTTAGAAAAGTTTTATATATTTAGAAATGAAGCGAGTATACCTTAAACATTCAAGCTACTTAAACGATTAAGGTTTGCTAGAAGAGGTGAGTATACCTCAAACCTTTTTCAATTATACTATCAAAACAATGGTATTGTTCATCAAGTTACTACTCCATACTCTCCTCAGTATAATGGTATAGTTAAATGAAAGAAAGTCGCTTTTCTTTGAGAATGTTAATATCTCTTCGCTTCGCTCATAGAATCCTACATGATATAGTTAATGTTTTACCTCAAAGTTTTGGGTTACCAACCTACCTATAGGGAAAACTTTGTAGAGTTCTCAACTTCCTTCAAACCATGACATAAAAACTAAAACTTTTGAGGTTCTTCGGTCACAAATTTCCCCTCTACCATTTGATACTTATGAAAGTTGGTCACAAAATACTTTTTAAGACCGAGGTATTCAATATTGTATTTTCGATCTAAGACAATCCACTGATCTTTTGTTGTCGTGTAAGGGGAAGAACTATATATGTCAAATAAAATATTCGACAATATTGATAAAATACAATAGCGGCAGAAGATGTCATTTTCACTCAACAATTTTATTCAAAATTCTAGGTTCAGTATGATCAGGTTGGGGACATTCTGACTCGATATACAAATAGAATCCTAACATGGTTAATCAAATTTTTATATGTTACTGCCAACGTTTAAAATGAGAACAAACAAACTTTTCTAACATCAAGATCAAGTGGACCTTAGGTCAGAGAGTAGTAGTCGTAGACATGTTTACACGAAAAATAATAATTTCTCTAAGATTGTTAGCAAAATCTATAGAAATACACGTATAATAAACCAATATGAAACAAATGTAAACATGTCCCATACAACAACAACCACATATCCAAAGTAAGCCATAAACAAACCGTACTAAAAACAAAAGCAAAAGAAATAATCATAAGCACTTATCTATATGAGTCGCTCTTGCAGACTTGCCTTAGAGAAATAAATGCCTACTATGCAATATGTACGAGTACTTGTGCCTTCTTCCTAAGGTAAAACACACATAACTCGAATGCACGTACTTGACTCCGAGGCGACTTCGACCACACATCAGTCGCCTATAGCTCAATGAGAAGGGTGCAAGGAATATCCACATTATAGAAAATACCACAGATAGAGAGGGAGTAGAGTGTTCACGAATAAGTGTGTGATTAAGGAGTCCTAATCGCTTATTTATAGACTACGTGTTGGTTCACGGATCGTAAATCTGATTCAAATGACATACATCTTTGTCCCATAACCGTTCCCGCATAAATACTCTTGGTCGTTAAATCAAAAGTTTTTCGTAGAAAAAGATAGACTAAAGAAATTTCTAAGCAACACTAGCCTGATGTCCGCATGTGTAATCTAAAATATCCTCTTTAAGCTTTTTAAACTAAGGTTCATGAGCTACCAACTATATAAAAGGATCACTGAGTTTATTAGATTAGAGAGGTTGTGACACTAAGCACAATATATAATCCGTAAAAGTGGCCACCACAACTGCATATATATATATATATATGTGTATATATGTATGTATATATGTATATATGTATGTATATATGTGTATATATGTATATATATATGTGTATATATATATGTATATATTCGTTAGTGGGACCCTTATGATTGATGATCTTTGAAAAATGTTAGGCATATAACATGCAACGTTCAGTCAAATGCACTTGTATGTCCCACAGTCACCGTATCAACAAGGCAAGAAGAAGTCAAGGGGTGCAAGGAATATCCACATTATAGAAAATACCACAGATAGAGAGGGAGTAGAGTGTTCACGAATAAGTGTGTGATTAAGGAGTCCTAATCGCTTATTTATAGACTACGTGTTGGTTCACGGATCGTAAATCTGATTCAAATGACATACATCTTTGTCCCATAACCGTTCCCGCATAAATACTCTTGGTCGTTAAATCAAAAAATTTTCGTAGAAAAAGATAGACTAAAGAAATTTCTAAGCAACACTAGCCTGATGTCCGCATGTGTAATCTAAAATATCCTCTTTAAGCTTTTTAAACTAAGGTTCATGAGCTACCAACTATATAAAAGGATCACTGAGTTTTTTAGATTAGAGAGGTTGTGACACTAAGCACAATATATAATCCGTAAAAGTGGCCACCACAACTGCATATATATATATATATATGTATGTATATATGTGTATATATGTATGTATATATGTATATATGTATGTATATATGTGTATATATGTATATATATATGTGTATATATGTATATATATATATATGTGTGTATATATATATATATGTGTATATATATATATGTATATATTCGTTAGTGGGACCCTTATGATTGATGATCTTTGAAAAATGTTAGGCATATAACATGCAACGTTCAGTCAAATGCACTTGTATGTCCCACAGTCACCGTATCAACAAGGCAAGAAGAAGTCAAGCCCATCAACGTTTCAGTCATGTCCACATGGACTTGTATGAATCAGATATAGTTTCCACATAGTTCCTTCCTTTACCGTGACGTTCAAGTTTGTATTTACTTTCAAATCACCGACTACCAATATATTCCACGGAGAGAGAGAGAGAGAGAGGGAGGGAGGGAGAATGTTCTTTTTCTTTCATCCGTATTAGTTGAACTTTTACCAAGAACGCATATAGAAATCTCCTAAATAAATCACCGTTAACTAGTATTATGTCAACTTGGCAATACATGTCACTTCAGTCTTGTGTTCGGTTTAACACGAGCGGACACACCAAGCCACAACCCGGGTTCGTGCCTGTATTTTTTCACATTCTTTTGATAAACCGCTATTTTTGTTACAAGTAGATTCCTCCTTGTGAGCCAATTCTGTCATATTCACGTACCATCTATGCATATTTTTCGTAGTTTTGTCATAAAGCTTCTTCCCATGAAAGATTATGTTCGATTAGTTTTTCGGTTTTGATCATGTCACGGTTTGATTCGGTTCTCAAAATATCAAGAATAATGAATGATGTTTGATTTCGAGGTTGACTAAAATTGAACCAAACTGAACCCAAAACATCCATAGTAAGTGGAGGTCAGAGGGGGCCTTCTCATGCATAATCTTTTAAATGTAATGTATATAACACACACACACACACACACACACACACACACACACACACACATATATATATATATATATATATATATATATATATATATATATATATATATATATATATATATATATATATATATATATATATCGACTTAGTAGAATCAAGAGAGATCACGATTTTTTCATTTCCAATTTTTGGTAAAGAAAAGCTTGCGAAAGATAAAAGAAACTTGTCAATTTTCACGCGTATGATCATATGTCCCACACTCACCGTGCCCAGAGGGACACGAAGAGGCTAGTCAAGCTCGTCAACGTTCAATTAAGGCCGCATGGACTTTTTTGAAGCACAGTTCCTTCACCGTTACCTTCAAGTTTGTATTTAGTTTGAGACCACTGACAACCGAAGTGTCCTATATTCCTTGAACAGAGAAAGATACATTACGAGACAACTTTTTTTTCTCTTTGACCAGCATACGATAACTAATTAAATCAAGAAAGAATAAAAAAAATCTAAATAAATAGAAGATAAAAATCGTTTAAGTAAATTTTCATTTCATAATATATATATATATATATATATATATATATATATATATATATATATATATATATATAAACTGGGAGATGTTAGATATCTTATCATGTCAAACTCGACTAGACAATATATGATGTTTGTGTAATTGCATGATGCACATCGACTTGTCCATTAATATCGGTGTGAGGCCATATAATGTACATGGGTATGCTAAATACATTTTGGGATGGGTGCTTTGATTACCACCATGTGATTCATTGAACGGACAGTGGTGATGATCAAGTAATGCGTAGCACAAGATATTGTCTAGTAACTCTCTCTTTCAATTATATATATATATATATATATATATATATATATATATATATATATATATATATATATATATAAACGTAGGTAGATAGATATGTATATAGAGAGGGATTGACCTCTCTTCCTACCTATCATTAACCTCTTAGTGAAACTTAGATTTCCTTTGTTTATTTAACGAAACCCTCTTTTCTTACTCCACATAAAAACGGTTTGATAAGCCCAACAACAACAAACAACAACTAAGCCTTTTACCATACTAGACGAGGTCAGCTACATGGATTTTTTGTTTTCATAGATCCATCATGTGCCATGTTAGCAGTTAACTCACAATAAGTTAGATCATTATTTATTTTTTATTTCCAACACTTTTGTGGTTGTCCTCTATCCCTTTTAATATTTTCCAAATTTAGTTTTTCATACCT
Organism: Brasenia schreberi; assembly: GCA_036023115.1. NCBI lineage: Eukaryota > Viridiplantae > Streptophyta > Magnoliopsida > Nymphaeales > Cabombaceae > Brasenia > Brasenia schreberi. Next base: position 4,723,257 of record JAYKKT010000090.1, on the reverse strand, counting down.
TCTTAAAGGTTCTTCTTTTGATCTTCTTTCTATATGTCTAGACAATCTTAAACAATATTCTCTCATTTTATCCTCTATTGATGTCACTCCTAATTTGTTTCTAATAACCTCACTATGTATACAGTCTTTTCTTGTATGACCACTGATCTATCTTAACATCTTCATTTCTGTCACAGACATATTTTGTACATGTTGATAATTAACTACCCAACACTCAGAACCCTAATTTATTCCCTTATTAGCTCGTCCCATTTAATCGGTTAGGTAGGGTTTTCAATTGTTGTTTAGCAAAAGGAGGTAGAGTGGATATGGATAAGCTAGCTCCAACTTGGTCGAGTTAAGCATTTTATTCAAACTATGTCATGTTTCTTGTTTAGCTTAAGTGAATCAAGTCTAGGACTTAGTCGAATTTAGCTGGGTTAGGTTTGGTGTGGCTATCCATTTGACTTGATCTTTAATGAAGAAGCGCCTTGACTCGACGTGATCCACTTCCTTGTCCCATGGCTTGTCTTTCACGAACTCAATCCTAGCTTAAGGTGGGCTCCAACCGTTACCTTGATATTCGCCTGGTTAGCTCGAAACTTCTGAGCCTTATCATTTTAGCTTTAATTTGAAATTCTTTAAAATCTTTATTTTAAAGATTTAAAACTTTTATTTTCAAGCAAAAGGTTTTTAAAACAAGTCTGCTTTTGAGATTGGGAGTGTTTTCAGAAATATTTATTTAGGGTGTTTATAGATGCCCCTCTTTGGCATTAATCCAAATTCATTTGGATAATGGAAAGAATAAAACACCATTTTTAATTTACTTCCCAAATTATCTTGAGGATATAAATCATCCTTCATTTCATCAAACCCTTTCCTTCAGGAGATTTTAGCTAAAGGAGACTTGACCCATAGTGAGTGCTAGTCTTAAACATGATCATGCATGGCCAACTTTGGGTGTATGCATGCATGGGGTGTGTGATGCAAATAAAGTGTGAGGGTTAGAGACTCATTGATGAGATGGATGAACTTGAGGAGAAGCCTATGAAGATCGGTTGCCCAAAGTAAGATAATCTCATGTCGTTTTGACATTTTGGGTTTTCAAAATTCATTTTCAAAGGGAACTCCTTTTAGTTTCTATCAAAAAGACATCCAATTTTTTATATTTTCCCTCATTCAGGTTTCAATGCCCACTACTTAACAAAGGTTTTGTAGAAAATTTTGGAAAATATTTCAAAATTTCATTTCCAACATAACAAAGTCTAATTCTCAAACAAAATGAAATCCAAATAAGTAGATTATATTCTTACTTTAGGATTTTTATGAATAAACCTTTTTCTATTGGGATAAATTGTAGGGATTTGAGAAAGAGTTACCACGCTTCCTTCTTAAGCGTCTCGTGGTTTAAGGCAAAGAGATGGAAAATTACTCTTTTTTTGAGCTTTAGTTTTTTCTTTTCTATCTTTTTCTTTTTCTTCATTTAAAGAGAAGGCATCTTTCGGAGGAATTTTTGTATTCCCTCTTTCTATTTGAAGGGAATACCTCTTTATGGAAGAGTTTTTGTATTCTCTTTTTTTTTATTCAAAGAGAAGAACACTTTTAGAGGAATTTTTGTATTCCTTCTTTCTATTTGAAATAAAGACCTCTTTATGGAAGAGTTTTTGTATTCTCTTTTTCTTTTTTTTCATTCAAATAGAAGACCTCTTTCGGAAGAATTTTTGTATTCATTCTTTCTATTTGAAAGGAATACCTCTTTATGGAGGAGTTTTTGTATTCTCTTTTTCTTTTGAATCTTGCCAATTTTCCCTTTGGAGAGAAGTAAAATGGGGGAAAACTTATCCCTTTCGCTACTCAATTCAACCAAGATCATCCCATTTCCTAATAGCACCTACCATTTGAAAATATTTTGCTATATTGAAATAGGCTTCATTTTGTAAGCCAAAGATTTTTGAAATGTTATCAAATGATTTTTTAAAACTCTACTTTTAAAAAAGCATTGATTCCCTCATTTAAGGGCATACAATCAATCTTGATCCCTCTTTCAAGAAATTGAAAGGAGACCCATTTTAAAATCTTTTCGAAATAATTTTACATAGACCAGATACATAATTTTTTCAAGTATTGGGCATTTATAAGATCTACTAAATTAATTTTCGCCCTCAACATTAATCAACTAATATGCATTGTTGGTAGTTGTTCTCCTTACAACATAAGGACCATCCCACTTGGGCCGCCACTTTCTAAGTAGGTGTGTGAAGTGTATTCTATATAATATGCTTTATGAAACGATGAATGTATTAAGGGAAGGTGTTTAGAGAATGCATTCTTCATGCCCCTAGTTTGGTGGAGATGACATGAGTATCCATACACTATGGTCGACCCCTATTGTGGCATGTGATGAATGATTTTTCAATGTGATGAATGATTTTTAAATGTGATGCATGAATGACTCTTACATGCATGATCTTAATTCTCAGCATTGCATGATATGATCCTAGCCTTTGATGTATTTTGGGTTAGGTTTACTCTCTAAATTGACTTCTATAAAATTCCTTCCTACAGAATTCAAAGGTTTTTCCAAGTCAAGAATTCTATTAAATTCGGGAAGCTCGAAGACTTTATCTTCCTCATGAATAAGGAGATCTTCCTCATTTCTTTGATCATTCTCAAGCACTTTAATTTCTAAGGAAGTGTCATGTAAGAGAGTGGGGTTGTGAGTAATGAGTTTGGACGATTTTGGTTTGAGAATATATACAAGTTTTGAAGAACTTGAAAATGGGCTTTGTATATGGCCAACATTTTTTTGAATTTTTTTTGTTTTTTTCAAAACACAAAGTAGAAGGATGAATATAAAAGACTTTCTTTTTTAAATTTTCAAATTTTTCAAATTTTTTGGATTTTTCCAACCAAATGCTAGGAGAATGAATATAAACTTTACTTTTTGAATTTTCGAGTTTTTCCAATGTTTTTGGGTTTTGAAAATTTTATAGATTTTTTTGGTTTTTCCAAATATATAATTTTTTTGGATTTTTATCTAAAGAGGGGTCTTCGATCAAACCTACAAAGAAAACACCATGAATTAGACTCTATACAAGAAGTCTAAGCCATAGGTTTCGGTGTTAGTGGGTTATAGGGCAACCTTGACCCAAGTGATCTTAGGTGGTGGCTCAGGGGGTATGGATGGGATGTATCCCAATCCATGTCGATTCGGGTTAGGAAGTGGTATGATGGGATCTAACCTACCTTGGCTCTTGACTCCTATACCTTGATATGGAGTATATTTCATGTTTAACATCATATTCTAAGGCTTCTTGAGTTTTGAAAAGTTTTTGTAAAGTGAATGACCTTAGAATCGAGTGTCATCAATATCATAGTTATACACTCGATTTATTTTAGGTTTGTCTAGGAGATATAGGTTTGAGATGGTGAAAGAGTTGGACTTCCCTAGGGGACACATGACCCTAGGTTTGGATGGCTTGGGCTTTTACTTGGGTTCATCTAGGAGGTGGACGACTTTGGTCGGGTATGGCTCGGTTTCTCCTAGTATGTGGATGATAGGGGGATGGATCCTTGGTGCAACCAAGTGTGCCCCTCGGGGTTGATGGTTTGAGTTTATATGGGTGCTAAGAGAGAGCATGTTTGATCCCTTGCACAAAGGAGGAAAAAAGATTTCAAGAAAAAGCATGGTTGGTTGGTTTATGAAGGTTTAGGAAAATCATGAACATAGGCTTGGGTTTATGATGCAAACTCAGGCTCAAGGAGACTTGTTTATACATGGTAGGGTTAGGTGTACGTAGGATGTCGATGCATGCCTTAGGAGTAACCATGTCTATCATATTTTAAACTTTATTTTTATCTTGTTTTTCTTTTTAAAATTCTTTTTCTTGGTGCGAGACATTTGGCGCATCTTGAAAATCCACATCCTTTGGCACATTTTGTGGGTCTATGGGTGCATAAGTGTGATTTGATGCATCCAATGTATATGAATGATCTATCAATCCTACACTAAGAAGGGGAGGATCGAGTAGGGAGTTTTGGGGAAAATGAGTTTCACATATACCTTTTTCAAGCTTGTCTACCTTTTCATAGTGAGAGCAAGCATCCTTGGAGGCGTCCTGAAGTTGCTCTAGCTCATGCACGGTTTCGAGCTCCCGTTGCTTTTCAAGGTCTTGGTTTCCATCCTCGAAGCCTATGTGTGTGTAACACTCATTCTCCATTGTGTTTTGCGAAATATGTGAGGTGATGCTCAAGGGATTGGAACCCATCGGACCAAATGCTTGTGAAACATATGGAGTGACTTGGGTGAAGTGATCATTATACCCCACTCCGCTTATGTGCCTAGAAACGTGGACTTCACTTTCAACTTTTGGAATTTCAAATTTTTTATTTTCAAATATTTTTTGTTTTTAAAAATTTTTCAATTTTTTTATCTTTCCAAACGTAAAAAATTGTTTTTGGTTTTTCGATGAAAAAAGGGGTGCTTCGATGATTGGCAAGGTTAGATGCTTGAATCTCAACACTTGCTACATTTGTAGCCTCATTTCTTTCATCAGATTTTGGGCTCCATTTGTTTTTTCGGGTATACTTTTTCTCTCTATGTACCGGAGATGAATTTTCATGAGATCGATGTGCCTTAGCCTTTTAGCTTAGGGTAGCGATCTTTTCCTCCATTTTCTTCATTATTTCACTTTTAAGTTGCCTTGCTCTATCCTTAAAAGAGGCAAGCACTTCATCTCGGGTTTTAGAGGATTTTCTTGAGCTTTTGGAAAATCGATTTGGAAAATGTGATGAGACTATCCTTGGCTTGTTTTCAAAGGAATCATCTGAACTTGATATTGTTTTTGAAAAAATTTGACATGTTCACAAAAAATGGATTAAACACCAAGGATTTTTGAAAAGTAAATTTAGAAACCACACCAAATCAATCAACCCTCAAAGACTCAAGTCCCACCAGGCATGCTAATTCTATAGATGTGAAAATTTTACTCCAAGCCTATGTAGAGACTTGAAAAAAACTTTTCAACACTACTTTGTTGCGCGAGCGTGCCAACTAGTTTCAAAAAACTAACAAAGTTTTTAAATCTGACTTTGCGATTGTAGCTAAGCGGAATCTTTTCGCTTTAGGCCTTCTTGAACTAATGCTCAAGTGTCAGCCTAAGTGCTTTGAGGATTTAAAATATGCAGGTGAAGTTTCAAATCCAAGTGAAAATAAGGTGTTGACAAGAACAAACTCGTGCACTTTGGTTTCAAGTTAAAATCAATAAGTTCTGAAAAACAGAAATTGATTATGTTTTCATAGGTTGCTTCCTAAATTTTTTAGAGTGACCTTTAGACCTCCAAAATTTATGAAAATTTTACAGAACATAGCTTAGAATGTGAAAATTCTAAGACACTTTTTGTTTTCAAATTTGGGACTAGGATAATACAGAATTAAATCGACAAAGTGCCCCTCCTCAAATACTCAGAAATGTTCTGTCGCAGAAATAAAGATACCCAAAAATTGGTCTGTACCATGGTGCTCAGAGTTTCAAATTTAGTGCACTTGGTCTTGTTGGAAAGCTATGGATGTCAGAGTTCTAATGAACTAAGATTTACTGATTTTGGACAACTACAAACAGAGTTATGTGATGATTATCCAAACTCTATTATAGAAAAATAGGATTGTCAAAAAGTTTCTGAATTTTTTTTGATTTTACACAACTTTTAATACATAGTTACACTACCCTAAAGTTCTTGAAAATTTTATTACAAGTGGGCTTGTGCGTATAGATACTGTGTGCAAATTTTCAGAGTGATCGGAATAGCGGTTTGGTAATGAAAAATAAAGCAATCAATGTATGTAGGGATATTGAAATCAGATTTTCTGGTTTCTACAACATATGTGATGCAAACTCACCTGAATTAAAATGAAACAACACAAACATATAGAGTGCATAAGTAAGAAATAAAAATTTTAGCACATCTACTTCTTATTACATCACGGGAGAAGACAAAGCTCCATTAATACAACCCCTTTTAAATTGAATAACAAGAAGAGATGGAGATGAATCAAAGAAGAGGGATACTTACACGGATTCCCAAGGATTGGCTCCCAAATGGTGGTGCACAACCCTCACCTTACCCTCTTTTCACTCTCTCTTTTTCTCACTTTCACTCTAACTTGATTGGGAGCACTTAGCCTAATTCCTACACTCTCTTCCCTCTCTAAGACCTTCCCTAGCAGCCCACGAGATTCCCAAGGTGCAGCCCTTTCCCAAGCTCCCAAGATGCAAGATGTCTAGATCTCCAAGATATCCTTTACGCCCCCCCTTGGCCTCTATTTATAGGCCAAGGGAGGCTCTTCTAGGCCCTTCTTTGGGGAGGGTGATCCAAGATCCAAACCCAACCCCAAAGCTTGATTCTCCAGGTGATCATGTGGTTCCCCATGGTTAAAGATGGACCAACCCTATGTGGGTTGGTTGTTGGTTCAAACCATGTGCACCTAGTAATGATCGGCTAGGCCATGGATGTCTCCAAGTGCAACCGGTTGGACTTCCTTTTCAAGTTGACGTGGCTTCCCTTGTTAGCTCATCCCATTTAATTAAGGCTAGGTAGGGTTTTCAATTGTTGTTTAGCAAAAGGAGGTAGAGTGGATATGGATAAGCTAGCTCCAACTTGGTCGAGTTAAGTACTTGATTCAAACTAGGTCATGTTTCATGTTTAGCTCAAGTGAATCAAGTCTAGGACTTAGTCGAATTTAGCTCGGTTAGGTTTGGTGAGGCTATCTATTTGACTTGATCTTTGATGAAGAAGGGCCTTGACTCGACGTGATCCACTTCCTTTTCCCACAACTTGACTTTCGCGAACTCGATCCCGGCTTGAGGCAGGCTCCAACCGTCGCCTTGATCTTCGCTTGATTAGCTCGAAACTTCTGAGCCTTATCCTTTTAGCTTTAATTTGAACTTCTTTAAAATCTTTATTTTAAAGATTTAAAATTTTCATTTTAAAGAAAAGGTTTTTAAAACAAGTCTGCTTTCGAGATTGGAAGTGTTTTTAGAAAATTTTATTTAGGGTGTTTTACACATACATTTATACATATATATATATATATATATAGCAGCTGGATGAATTTGTGGTCATCTACTTAGACGACGTGATAGTTTAAAGCAACAACTTTGAGAAGTATGCCTATTCGACTATTTGAGTTGGAACGGACTATGTATAGTGGTGATGAATTCAATTGTCTCCTCTAACATTTTCATTGGTTTTCTGAATTTCAGGTGGCCTGCAGATCCGCCACTGCAACAGCCCATAGAGAGAGTCAGTCTTCTTCCTTGTGTGAGAGAGTATGTTGAGGACTGACGAGTGGGCTAGGTCAATTAGCGCATATATTCTCTGGTTTGTATGCCCTAAAGAGAGGGACTTCATCGTGCAACTCCATCCGGAGAATCGAGGAAGACCTTGTTGTACATGGTTTCGATTTTGCAGAGCCTCATTGAGTCTTCTAGCATACTAGAAGAAGTGAAAAGAATAACAAAGATTGTCTTTGATTCTCAAAATAATAGAAGTTTCTAAATATGGTCATTTAATTTTCAACTGTTAAATAATCTAAGTAACTATTTTTTTTATTGGAAGATGTTTTTGGTGGTTTATAGAAACTTGTGACTGGCAAGTATAAGAATTTGTTTAGTGCAATTTCAGAAGTCATTAAAAGTGGAATCTTATTGTCTCTTTGTTGTTATCCATCCTCTGTGGATATTGTCTCTTTGTTGTTTGAATCAATATTGTAAAATATTGTATTCGGTCCCATATCGGAAGAGAGACTAATAATACTATATCATACAATGTGGTATGATATATTATTTGTTTTTAATTAAAAAATATTTTAAAATCATTACTTTATACTAATATATTAAGTTACATTTTTGAAATATTTTTTCCCAAGATGACAAAAACCTTGCTTGTACAATATAAATAGGCATACAACATGCCTAATTAGCCTAGCTGCAACAGCTGTACACCCTACTGTTAGCGTACAACCTAACTTGTCCTATAGTAGGCACAACGGATCTAAGATAATAACTTATAGTATTTATAGTTGCATGGTATAATAAAGGTAACATGAATGTTTATATATTATTATAAAAATATCATATGATATTTATACGATAAAAATATAATACATTGCATATTGCCAATATAGTAGTATGATACACAAGCTATACACACAATACAAAATGATAAATAAACCCCAATGATACAAATACGATCATATTGATCCATGTAGTGACATACAATATTATCGTATAGTTTGATACAACACAATATTTATAACATTGGTTTGAATATTCTTAATATCTGGTATCGATCACATTGTACATTGTAATCTTCTAGAGTTCTTGTTGTTAAGGAAAGGAGTCTATACTTGGTAGAGGTACATCTGATTCCCTATTATGATAATATATTGCAATCTATTGCCTCCGATTGTAGATAGATGAGATTTTGATATGTTTGCCTCTTGTTTAGTGTTCTTGTTTTCATATACTATACTTGTTATTGGAGTTATATTCATTTGCTTAAATTTATCTTCTTATATTATGTTGTCAATTATGAATTATTTCATATAATTTAAAATATATAATATGTATTGAAATTTTACAATTTTAGTAGTGGTGTACATGTACCTTAGATTTTTTAAAATTCATGTATCCCATGCTCGTACTGAATATCAATATCATACCATATCCATGCAACGAAGGTTGCAAGTAATCATAAAGTCTCTTGTCTTTGTGCATTGTTAAGGGTTTTGTTTATGTTGCATAACCAGTTCCTGTCTATTGTTTGTTTTCAGTCAAGTGACCATATATTCCCTTGGCTATACCCAATACATCAATCCATTTTATTTACCCAAGAGTGTCACCAGATGCTCGTACAAAGCTGGCAAAACCAACAATTCAATTAATCTTAGGAGGTTCAAAACTACTATATACTTGGAATCATTTTACATATGCTAGAACCATTACACTGTTTCTATGAACTTCACTATCATACAACACGATTTTGTGCTCCCAAAAGACAGATTTCAGACTATTTATACCTAAGTTTAAGTGGTATTTCCTTAAAAGAGTCATTTCAGGCAAGCATCATGCAATTTTGAAACTAACAATCTACAAAGAAGTTAAGGTTAAGGAAATTTCGGTTTCATATCATAAGAACAAAAAAACTTTTCGTGCAAATATTGGAAGACAATATGTTCTAGCTTTAGATCCAACACACCTGCTCGTAATTCGCTTGAAGCAACTTTTGAACTAAAACATGATACTCGTACATCACTTGTTCAAAGACAAAACCTTACCTCGCGTTTGAATTAGAGAGAGAAAGGTCAGGAAATATCATCTTCAGTTTTCTAAGAGACTGAAAGCTAGGAGAAGGATCATTTGCTTATTAGATTCTTATAACCTAATGAGAAGATTAATAGCGGAAAAAAATCATCACCCTTTTCGTCCACCCATAAGATCCAAGAGATTGATTGATTTGACACTCTTGTTTACATCCCATCCTCCATTTGATTGGATTTGTTTATCCATGACCTCATTGTTCTTCATATCCAAACCCAGATCATGACATCTTTTAGGGTCATGACTTTCGTGTTTTGCTTGAATTAATGTTTTAGGGTCATATCCAAACTCATATTGTATGTACATGGGACTGATACACGATACACACACGGTATCTATGCATGATTCATAATTGAAAATTTTTAAAAGATCCTAAAAAATCACAAAAATGAGAAAAATTCAAATTAATCAATAAAAACTAACATATTGTTAGGAAATACAATACATCATCTAGTAAAACATTAAATATATAACGCTGAATCAAATTATCAACCAATCAAAATGAATTAATAAGTAGTAACAAGCTAAGTAGCTAATAAGTAATACTAATTAACACTTTATAATTAATAATAAGTATGAGGTTAAGAATAAGAATTGAAAAAGATAAGAGTATATAATTTGAAAGAAGTTGATTCACTAAAAACCAAAAAATAGTACGTTCAAGTTTGAAGTAAATAAAATATTATAAATAAAAATAAGCTATGTCATCAATAGCACGTTATAGTGGCTATAGTGTCTGCTGTAGCGCTATATCGAATTAGTGGTTTGATGGTTGTTATAACAATGCAATTTTAACGAGCGTCCAGCGTCGACGCTAATAGCGACAGATCGCTCCCCTAATTAATGATGGTAGGATCAGGTCAATCGAATGGATATCGGTTGACCCCACCCAATTCCTCAACCTCAAACCTCCCTCCTCTCTCTCTCTCAGTCTCGTCCCTTCCATTGCCCCCCCCCCCTTCCTCTCGTACCATCCATTGCCACCTGAGAAACTTACCACCACCACCGGCGATCGGAGAAGCTCATCACCACCACCACCAGCGATCGGAAAACTCACCACTGCCACCGGTATCTTTCTCTCCTATGGCTTCCATCACTGCCCCACCTCCATCACCATCTCTCTCTCTCCTGCAGCTTCTATCACCGCCCCACCACCACCATGTCTCTCTTCTGCCACCACCATCATCTTTCATCGCATGTGTGTTTCTTCGTTTATGAGTTCATGGGTGTAAAGCCTTTACCTAAGATAAAAGTATGTTTTTTATCATAGAATTAGAACACAATAGAAATATTGTTGTATATCATATTAATGAATTATCAATGCACACCACACTTTTATGTCCTATCCTGTGATATTGCTCAAATTGTATGAGTTCATTATATATATATATATATATGTGTGTGTGTGTGTGTGTGTGTGTATGTATGTACATATGCGTACTGTTGTATATAGTTACCCAAATCTGCTGGTAGATAACCTTCAGAGTAGGATAGTTTCAGTTTCTTGGTGTGGTGATGAACAACAGATAGTTTTTATTGTCAGCGCTGAAGCTGTACATAGGACAACAAATTTATGGTCCTAACACGATCGTGACTTCTTCTACTAATGGTGGATGTGAATCAATTTGTTGCTTATACAGTTGAACTCTAAGATGATAAAGAAAATTAGTATCAAACTCTAAGATAAGTATAATATATTAGTTCCTTTAATTCTTCTACTTATTACTTAAAATAACTTGGTGACATTTTATGTCTTTATTTTTTAATTTAAGTTTAACAATTCAATATGCATATGTCACATGAAATTTATTGTTTGTCTCCTTAGAATTTACTTATTTAGTTTTGTTCATACCTATCAATGTGGTGGTTATGTGTTTCTTTATATTTCTTTGAAATTAAAGAATCTATTGTATATATATATATATATATATATATATATATATATATATATCTATATATATATATATAATATATATATATATATAAAATTTTAATCGTAAACAAAAGTGTACCGCTAAATCTGATATATCCTTGCTACCACTATATTAGGGCCAACTGCTATTGATAACATACCAAGTAAGAAACAAGCTGATTAAACAAAGTTTGAAACTCATTTAGTTTCACAAAACGGATGTGGATCATGGTCAACAGAAACATCACAAGTAGAGTAATTGAGGTTTGCACCATCATCTCCCTCCTCGATAATAGGTCATCTAATCCAATGCCTTCGATATCATAATCTCAAATATATGTTTGTGCCTTTATTTTTTTTCCAAATTTAATCCTCTAGTTTAGAGGAGTCTTTGCATTCTTTGGCCCTCATCTAGAATATCAACATTCTCATGGATAATTGAGTCATATTCCACTTTCTATGGCCCTTCTTATATCTCTTTGCATTTGCCTATAAAAAAACAAATGAAATAATATAAGAATGTCATACAATTATACATGGAGGGTCAGCAGAACCAAATCGACCTGGGAAATCGAATGGCCTTTGACCCTTTTTACCATTTCACCCCCCTCCCACTCCGTAAGCATTTCTCTCTCACTCTCTCTCTCTGTCTATGTATCTATCTATCTATCTTACTTCTTCTTCCTCTCTTGTACAGAGAAGAGGCGATTCAGGAATGTCTCCGGAAGGGAACGGAGTTGGTTCAGGCGATTGTTGATGCCATCTTCGCGTTGCCATCAACAGCTGATCTAGACGGGCCGCTGGTTCATCTTCCTCCTCCCGCCACCAAGCTCCCCAGGGAGAAGCATGTACTTCTTTTTGCCCATATATCTTACTTTATCTATTTTTCTTTTTCATCGATTATTGTTACCTCTTGTTTATGTGCTAAAACAAACAATTATTTCTTGGGTCGTCATGCTTGTGATGGATTCATACTTCCGAATTCTGTTCTTGTTCAAGTTTTCAGTGCTTGTTTTTTTGGTTGAAAAATATTGTGTTTGATACCCATAGCGTGGGATAAGTTGGGAAATTGAATCATGGGACTTTGTGCAGTTTTGGCTTTTTGTGTTGGATAAGAAGCCAGAACTAGGCACATTTCCTCTTAAGTCTGTTAAACTACTTGGTATGGGAACTGAAGTTGAACTTCAGAAATTTCCTGGTAACTTCATTTCTGAAAAACCGAGTTACGGAGATTTTGTTGTAGATGAAGCAGAGACAGTTAACAATTGTGAAAAATTATAAGGATAGATGGAAAAACCAATGTTTCTTTCTTTTGAATAATGGCACAATAGCGAAAACTAAAAAACTTATCAAAACTTGGAACTTTAAGTGTGTATAGTCAGCTTAGTTTCTAGTTATTTTATTTGGCCAGTCTGAGAGAAAATGGAATAAGATAAACCTCATCTAGCCAGATGAAGTAGACTGGTTCATAATGGGATAAGAGGTTAATTGCTGAACAAGATGATGCAAGGTGAACCCAGTTTGGTGTTAAAGGAAGAAACTGAGACGCCTCTTGCAATAATAGTGAAACAGCATCAGATTGGAAGATCGTGAAGATCCACGGCCTGGTTCAATCAGTCTGCTGAGTTTTGGACAGCGTTACTTTCTTTGGGGTATAATGCCAAAGAACATAAGTGGTTGCAGAACACAACGTTCTTTTAAATATAGCACTTTACATTTCGATTGTGTTCACTTAAGTGTTTGCTCAACCATTAAATCAAACCTTTTGGTGGGAGAGTTCATATTAGGATGTCACATTTGTATGTATGTGTGTGCCGGGGTGCATGCGTATTTAACTATAGTTGTTTAGTTTGAGGTCCATTTGGCAAGGAGATTCAGATGCTAGATGCTAAGGCATTTGTGAAAGGTTAAAAGTTTAGTTTGAGCTTCATATTGATGTTGCGATGAGGTAAAAAACAGGTTTTATACACTATTGTGGAGGTTTAGCACCATGTGATGGCTACAGTCACAGTGGATATGCAGACTTGTCATGACATACTTTTCTTGGGGAATCATCGCTTCATTGCAATCATAGGGCACTCTCAAGCTCTTGACCTTTGCTAATTTTATTTAAATCTATTCAACATGAAAATAAACCATGTAGAGCCAGTGAACCAATCCTTCAGTGAAGAAGTTAGTTGAAGCCAAGGAAGCCAAACTCTATTTGTTTTTGTGGAAGGTTAAGTGACTGCTTCGTTGCTAAGTCTCTGCACTAAGCCTTTGCCCACATATTGGTGCTGGTTGTTAAATGGAAAACTTTCTGCAGGAAATTATCATTTTTTTTGTTAAGAATCAAACTATCAGTTATAAATGGGTGTGGATGGTGTGATGAGACACAGTCACAATGCTGATTTCAAGGAGGATTAAGTCTTAGATGAGGGTATGATCATCACTATAGTTTACAACAACAATTAAGCCTTTTCCCATAATGGATGGGGTCGGCTACAAGGATTTTTTGTTCCCACATAGCTCTATTATGTGTCATGCTAGTAGAATATAAATTAGATTATTCTTTATTGTTTCTTTTCAATACTTTTATCATCGTCCTCTTCCTTTGGTCGTCTTTTACGTGTTCAAACCATCTTAAATGATTTTCTCTCATTTTATCGTCTATTGGTGCTACTCCCAATTTGTTTCTAATAACCTCATTATATATACGGTCTTTCCTTCCATGACTACTCATCATCTCCAACATTTCATTTATGCTAGTTTACCTTGAACTGTGCCTGTTGTGTACATGGATCTGAGAATTCGAAAGGGTTACCCGTCTAGGTTTGTGGTACCGTTTCTCGAGTACGATCCTTGTTTACAAGGTCATAAACCCAGCTTATAGAGACAACCAACTAAGAAAGAAAAAGGTGACTATTGTGATGCATGACTAGGTGCGCCAAATTGGGTGGTATGACATACGATACTCAAATATATAACTTTGAAATTATTCACGACAACTTGTTACAAATCCTCTCTTTCTCTCTCTCTTCTATAAAAGAAATGTGACGCTCCTCCAGAAGGCATCCTTACAAATCTTCACCTTCCAATCGCATAAGGACTGCAGTAGTGGAGGACTAACATGGCTAAGCAGCAAGTTCAAGACATTATATACGTGCAAAACATTCCTTATGTCAAAATTTACGTATAGAACAAGTACATCAAGGAAATTATATAAATGCAAATCCGCTTTTATACATGTAAAAAGCTTTATGGTTTACCCAATCAAAGATTGAAAACCCGTCGATCATAACTAGAAATGGGGTGGCGTCTGTTGTGAAGAAAATGCAACATTTCAAAGTCTTTCTCAATAGGATTTGGAAGCAGCAAGTTGCAGAAATGCAGAGAAGCACATATTACCAATTATCTACGAGACGAAGCCGACTCTCACTCCGAAGGCCAGGTTGCATTTGGCGTCTAAGCATGAACAAGTAAGAAACGACCCCAATTTGCATGAGTCCGGCTATCACCAAGAAAAGGATGCCTAAAATCCTCCCTGCTACCTTCTTGTTCGACGTTTCATCACCATAAGGGCTTCCCGGAGGTGGAGGCGGCCGTGATGATGGATTTGGCGGAGATGGAGGCTTTGGTGGTTGCGGTGGAGACGGGAATTTAGGACTATTGTGGGGGGTTATAGGGGTTTCACTTGGGGTTGGTGGAGGGAGGGCTGCTACAGAGGATGACAGACAGGCGAAGGATACGGCTTGAGAAGAAGGAATTAGAATGACGAACACCACCATAAAAAAGATGAAGGATTGTATCGATTGGATTGTCATGAAAGCCGCTTTGCCTCCAGGGAGTACGTCTCCTGTCGCCCTTCTTTTTCTTCTTACGAAGACTTTTCTCTTGTACGTCAGAAGGAGAACACGTCGGAATGTGATAGTTTATGCCCAAAGGGTCCAGACTGAAAGATGAAGTTGCGTCGGAAGGTTGGTTTCTTCGAAGAGGAGTACACGATGAATCGCCAAATGGTCAACGTTCTGGACGTTAGCTCATTTGCAGGACTCTTTGACTCTCATGTGCCAGATGGTGAGTTCGATTCCCAGGCGTGCACGGCTATAGAAAAGTAAAAGGAAAGTCATATTTTTATATATTCCCACTTTCTGCGATCTGTTGTTTGATGAATGGCCTTCTTGTTGAAAACATAGCCGTCCAATTCACTTCGACGGTGAAAGATAGCCATGCTCCCGGCAGCCAGATAAACGGCTCTGATCTGATGTGCGATGGTTGCCGTTCTCCGTTGGAACAAAAGCCTAGATCCTACCAATCATCCATTACCCAGACGTAATTAGCTCAACTGGTAGGGCTCTTCGACTCCCAAACTATAGGTGGAGTTCGATTCCCATCGGCCAGCGCATTAGGCTTCCGTAATGTATAAAATATAAAAGAGCCAAGCTCCTGTCCAGGTTTAAAAGTAACGTTTTCATGAACCATGATGGTGCATAAGCGTGCCCTCTCTAGGAAGGGCATCTTTTGTTTCTCACAAGTGCAATTTCACGTCACACAAAGAGGAAATATTATGAGTTTCAAACCCTGTGCATGCATCTGGATTCGGCCTCTCCATTGTACTAAAATATAAATGTCATTTCCTGTCTTCTACATAATGAGTCCAATACCAACTCTTCTTATGAAGTATTCAATTTCTCTATTGATGTTCTTTTACTAAATTCTTAGGAGAAAACTTCATATTGATACTCTATAGTATACGGAAGACCTATTTCATGAATTTGTCTTTCTCATGACTAAAATATTGATGCTCTATTGTACTAAAATATTTTTTACCTATTTCGAGTGACGTTTCGCGGGGCAAATAGCATGTCGTTGCTCCTAAACTTGGTCGGAAGGTATTTGTGTGTTGGGAGAGTGTCGACTCTTTGCGGATTCGGTGGTTGAAGGTGGTTTTGGCAGTCTACACGACCACTGGGTGAAATGGTAGGGTGGGGACGCTGTTTTATGCAGTTGTTGAATTTGGTTGGTTTTGAGGCCCGATTTTTGTTGGGATCAATTTGACTTTGTTCGTGGGAGCTAGAGGAAGGATTTTCCTTGAATTTTCTATCAAAATTCAGGTAAAAACACGAAGGGAAGACGGCCAGATTCATTTGCAGATTAACGATGCAATTCGCCGAAGTATTTTGAAATCTGTAGCCTGAATTCTGGCCATAATTCTTGCGAGCAATCCAGGCCGAGTTAGGTACCATCACCACTTCGGTTTGGAAGCCCCTCCTGGAGCAGCTAAACATATAAGTAGACATTCAAAGAATGGATAGAAACAAAAATATTGATAAAGTTCAGATGCCGATTCTCCTCAAAGGGCAATGTCAACAGAAAATCCATGAACGAAACAAGAAAATATGCATATTATCCTTGTACACGGAGACAAACAAAAAGGAAAACTACATGGTTCAATAATACACCCTTAACGTAGGTTGGACTACTGAGTCCCGATAAGAAGGTATGAAGAATTAGAAGGGAAACACTTAAAAACATGATTTTGCACAATGGCAACAAAGAGACTATTTAGTCCACACCAATTAACTGTGGGAAAGCTTGATTCTGGTTTTGGTTGGACATGGTTCAAGACTTTTCAACACAAGCTTGCACATCAATACATTATAAGGAATCAACGTAATTTTTTCTTATAAATAAAAAAATCAATGCCAGAGCCTAATGATTTAATGCGGTTCCTTTCAGAATGCAACATAAAAGCACGAGGTTTATGAGAATCAAAAAAGGGAAATGCATATCAGGATCATACACATTAGCTTACGAAATCAAACATCTACACAGGAAATTATGAAAATTTGACAGAAAGAATGTATTTCATGCAAGAGAACCTCTCAAAATCATTGGACATGCATACGGAGCCTCGTGCATAATAGAGGACGGATATACATATGAAGCTCATTAAATACATAATACATCAAAACAAAGAGACATGAATTAAAAACAAGAAAATGGTGATCTGCGGGAAGCAAGAAACAATGGTTTGATGCCAATGGATTCTATCACCCCGAAAAACTGTAATTGGACGATAGAAAAATTTCTTTTGTTGGTTTGGAGAAGAAACAAAATATTAGTACCCGTGGAAATTGATCTATGACGCACGAACGCACCAAGGGGTAGAGAGAGATGGCAGAAACTCACCCGAGTACCGATATCTCTACATCTTCTTCCTGAAAGGATTCACGTCAAAGATCGCCAATTATCCAAAAAAGGATGGCAGAAAATGCTTACACGTAAGAGAAACGCAAAATTATTTGGGGAAAAACAGGAAAGAAAAAGTCAGGGCCGTCGGATGGCGGGTTAAGTGCATTCATAGACGTCGATAATGTGGAGAAAAAGATGATGGAGTGGGGAAAACCAAGAGAAAAGGGAAACAGGGAGGGTGGTGGTGTCTGAAGAGCAAATGATGGGAAGAGAAGTCTGGCAGGTGGAGATTACCAAATTTAGCTATTCGGAGAGAGAGAAAGAGAGAGAATCAGGTTGGCGCAAAGCAAAGCATCCCAATTTGCATCCTCGATTTTTCTGTTATTGAAGGATATTCATCTTCCGGCTCTCTCTCCCCGCGCGACTCAGCTAATGCTGATAAACGGACAGAACGAACCGAACAACCTTCATTCGTTGCTTACTTCATCGATGCCGAAGGATCGACGAATTGATGATAATGTAGGCTAGAATCAGAATCCAACATGTTCCAAGAACAACAACAACAATTAAACCTTTTTTCCATCTACGTACTAGATTGGGTCAGTTACAAGAACAATTAAAAGCCTTTTTTATCTAAATTGGGGTCGGCTACATGAATTTTTTCCATATGCTAACGGTTGAACCTTTATCACCTTTTGGATCGTTTTTCTAATGATTTTCTATTGTCGATTATTTATAATAATTTTATTATATATATATATATGTTTTTTTATGTGATCATTTCATTTCAAACTTTTGTACTTATGATTAACTGTTCAACACTTATAACTATCAAATATAGTAGCTCTAATTAACCTTTAATTTTAATAACATATTCTTATCAAATAGAATACTCAATACACTCTTCCATTTTAATCAATTTTTATATAACATTTCTATCAAAATTTTTTATCACTTTGAAATACTCATTCTAAGTATTTAAAACTTATCTTATCATCAATACAGTCTCTGTCAATCTTAATTTTTTTGTTTATGAAATAATCATTAAATTTATATTTCATATATTTTGTCTTTGTTCAATTAAGTCAAAAGCATTCACTTTCTAATAATTTTTTTCATAGTTTATTTTCTTATTAAAGTTTTTTAAAACTCGCTTACTAACACAATGTCATTTACAAATAACATACTACTACATGAATCTTAATTTATACATTTAATTTCTATCATGTTCCAATAATACTTCTTAAAATCGATCTTTGTGCTCAAGATTGTTGCATACTCATGCAAATAGTTTTTAGCAAATATGACAAGCCTTATAGCACTCGCCGAAAGCAGATGGATAGGTATTTTCATAATCTCAAAATCTTTAAACACCGCATATCTCATTTTTCATATATTAATAGAAGTAAGCTGAAAATTTGGTTCTCTTTAGAGTATGACACAACCACACCAGAGCCAGGTAGATAGCCATGGTATTTGACTAATTCAGAGCCAGTAGCTCTTAACTTTAAATATTTAATTTGTATTTAAACACAATTTTGCAACAAAGATTTGCTTAATAAATTGTGCTTCATCTACCTCAATATCTGTTTACTTAAGAAGTTAAAAAAATAAAAGGCCAGTTGTTCATTTACCTTAAAACCTAAATTTTCTTAGGCCAGGGTTTGCATAAAGCAATATATATTACATGTAGAGAGAAATTAGTATATGCACATAGTGCTCAATCCACTTAAAAATGCACCGAAAGGGTTTGCTCAAGTGTAAGGTGCTCTAGCACCGTTGTTGTTGTTGATGGGGAGTTCTATTCTCAGTGACATTGTCGGTCTCAAGCACGAATAAAGGAGGAGGGTTGTTTTAGGCTTCCGACAACCAGCGTAAAACTTTGTCTGATTTTTATATCATGAATTACACATATTATGAGTATTGCTTTGGGGCGTCCCCACCTATCGACGCACTGCAAAGCCCGAATGTAATGATAAGTAAGCAAATGCCACTACATTTTCGTCTGGATGTAGTGAATCAATTGCAGAGAGGGTTCCCACATCATGGACGGGTGTGGGTAAAGAAGTTAGTCCCGCTACATTGTTGTCCAAATGTAGTAAATAATTTACAGAGAGGGTTTTCGCATTTTCAATATAGACGGATGCGGGAGGTAAGGAAGCTAGTCCTAGATAATAAGATTCGTATTGGTTCTTGGAATATCGGAACATTATCCGGTAAGCTAATGGAGGTGGTAGATATTATGATTCGGAGAAAGATTTATCTTCTATGTTTACAAGAGACAAAGTAGGTTGGAGAAAAAGCCAAGGAGATAGAGGATATAGGTTTTAAATTATGGTACTCAGGTAAGGAAATGCTCGAAACGGAGTTGGTATTATCATAAATAAAAATTTAAAGGATAGTGTAATAGACATACAACGATATGCTGACCGAATCATGATGTTGAAATTAGTGTTAAGAGTAGAGGTTTTGAATATAGTTTATGCTTATGCACCCCAAGTAAGCCTAAAAGATAGTATAAAGACAACTTTTTGGGAAGAGTTAGATAAGGTGATTCAAAGGATTCCACAAAGGGAGATGATTTGTTTAGGAGGAGACTTAAATGGACATGTTGGTAAAGAGGCATTAGGATATCAAGGTATTCATGAAAACTTTGGTTTTGGGGATATAAATGAGTAAGGTAACGAGATTTTAAATTTTGTTATGGCATTTGATCTCTTTATAGTCAATACAATCCTCAAAAAATGAGATGAACATTTAATTACTTATAAGAGTGGCTTATCACAAACACAAATTGATTACTTTATTTATAGAAAAAAGGATAGAGCGTGTTGTAAATATTGCAAGATAATTGCAGGAGAAAGTTTAACCACTCAACATCGACTTTTAGTTATGGATTTAAAAATAAAAAAATAGACAAAGAAGAAAAGAGTGCAATGAGTTATTCGGACTAAATGGTGGAACCTCAAAAGCGAGAAAGAAGATATATTTAAACAGAAAGTCCTTCAAAGAGATGCTTGAAATTATGTTGGTAAACCTTGTAATATGTGGAATAATATAGTTATAAATATTAGGAAAGTGGCGAAAGATGTGTTAGGTGAATCTAAGGGAGGTGTATTGGCACAAAAAGAAGCTTGGTGGTGGAGTGAAGTAGTACAAAATAAAATAAAGGCAAAGAGGGCATGTTAGAAATTACATTATGCTAAAAAAACTAGTGAAACTTTAGAGGCTTATAAGAAAGCAAAGAATGAAGCGAAAAATACCGTGAGTAAAGCAAAAGCTAAAATTTTGAAGGATTTATATAAAAAACTCAACTCAAAAGAGGGTGAAAGAGATATTTTTAGAATAGCTAGGGTTAGAGACAAGAAAACTAAACACTTAATTATATTAGATACATTAAGGACGAGGATGAAAAAATTCTAGTGGCAAATGATGATATAAGAAATATATGAAAAAACTATTTTATAAGTTTTTTAATAAAAATAAAAATGTTAGTATTAACTTAGGAGAGTTAGCCAAATCAGAAAAGTATATAAACCACAATTTCTATCGAGTTATTCAAATGAATGAAGTCAAAGAGGCTCTTAAACATATGAAGGGTGGTAAATCGGTAGAACCTTTCTATAGAATTTTGGAAAATACTACGAGAAATAGGAATCACTTGGCTCACAAAACTATTTAATGAAATATGGATAAACCAAAAGATGCCCGAGGAATGGAGAGCGAGTACACTTATACTCATATATAAGAACAAGGGAGACATTCAAAATTGTGCGAATTATCGAGGTATCAAGTTAATGAGCCATATTATGAAATTGTGGGAAAGAATTATCAAACGTAGGTTAAGACAAGTATCAAGTATAACAGAGAACCAATTCAGATTCATGCCATGCAAATATACTGTTGAAGCGATTCACCTTTTGAGACGTCTTATGAAACATTTTATAGTAAAAAAGAAAGACTTCACGTGATATTTATTGATCTAAAAAAAGCTTACGATAGTGTACCGAAGGAGATTCTTTGGATAACCTTGGAAAAAAGAGGTATCCCATTGACATACATTAACCTTATAAGAGACATGTACGATGATGCAAAAACATGTGTGAGGACTCAGGAAGGAAAGACAAATTTCTTTGAAGTTAATATTGGGTTACATTAAGGATCAACTTTAAGTCTATACTTATTTATAATGGTGATGAATGAGTTAACAAAACATAAGATGAAGTGCCTTGGTGTATTTTATTTGCAGATGATATTGTATTAGTGGAAGAGTGTAAGGAAAAAGTTAATAGAAAATTGGAACGATGGAAAGAAATATTAGAAAGCAAAGGCCTCCGACTTAGTAGAACAAAGAAAAAACATATGAAATATATGTTTGATCATTTGGTTATTTTAGATGACATATAAATTAAAATTGGCACACATTGCATCCCCCAAAGGAAAGTTTTAAATATCGAGGGTCAATTTTTCAAAATGATGGAAGAATTGATGGAGATGTTATGTATAGAATTAATGCTGGTTGGTTAAAATGGAGAGGAGCATAAGGTATTCTTTGTGATAAGAAGATACTATTAAAGTTAAAAGGTAAATATTATTGGGCAACAATTAGACCTGCCAAGTTTTATGGTTCTGAGTGTTGAACAGTTAACCATCAACATGTACAAAAGATGTCTATGATAGAAACGAAGATATTGAAATTGATAGTGATTATACAAGAAAAGACCATATACATAATGAGGTTATTAGAAACAAATTAGGAGTGACACCAATAGAGGATAAAATGAGAGAATATTGTTTAAGATGGTTTGGACATATAGAACGAAGATCAGAAAAAGAACTTAGTAAGAAAATATGATAAACTAAATTTAGAAAGTATTAAAAGTGGTAGAGAACGACCACAAAAGTGTTGAAAAAAAATAATAAAGAATGATCTAGCTTATTGTGAGTTAACTGCTAACATGGCACATGATAGAGCTTTGTGGAAACAAAGAATCCATATAACCGACCCCGTCTAGTATGGGAAAAGGCTTAGTTGCTGTTGTTGTATATATGTATATTCAAGTTTCTTTGGTGGTTATGATCTTTTAGTTCATTTTTGATATCTTTTTGGAGGAACTTTGGATGACAATATTATTCTCTCTAAAATTATTCCTTGGGATTAACCATGAGTAGGTGATTCCTCATTGTCCTTTCTTGTGTCTTATTTATTTTTAGTTGATACAAATTATTTGTTGTGCTCATCACAATCTAAGTTAAGAACATAGAGACACTGGTACATGCTAGCACCTAAAGTAATTTCAAACAAATCTCAACCATTTATCTTTGTTGATAAATAGTTGAGATTTGAAATTTTGAAAGCAAAAATGTCAATGTGAATAAAGTGTACCTACAAAATATACACATATTTTTTACTTTATAGATTCAAATCTCAACCATCCATCACCAAAAATAGATGATTAAAAATTGTTTGAATTTGCTAGCACCTAAGTGTGCTAGCATATACGAGTACCCCTAAGAACATGAGATACAAACTCCAGTGGGTCTTCCTCTGATTCATCTTAATGTAGTTTTTCCCGCTTGTATTATGCATCTAATATGACTTACTATAAAGTCTCATTATCTGTTTACTATAAAATCTTTCTTCCCATACACCGACGAGAATTACGATATCATTGCCTCATTATCAAATCCAAATTCATATCCAAATCAAGTTCTAGTTGATCTAAGTGGTCTCGAAAGAAGCACCTCGGCTGTACTATCAGGGATTGATTACAACCAAGTTAAAATCAAGTTCTAGTTGATCAAAAGAGTATAGATGCACAAACATTAAAAAGATTCTGATATATTAGAAAGATATGATTCAGTAGTATGGTTTATTCATATCATCTTTACCGAATCAAAGTATGACTTCACAATAGCCCTTCTGCGTATCTAGACATGGCTAACCAGCCAGTGGTTTCAACCGGAACCGAACTGGTCCATGAACTAGCTGGAACTGGAACTAGTGAAACCGGATTCAGAGTCAGGGACCACCTGGTTTAATTCATGTTCCACCTTCCATGAAACCGGATTCCGGCCAAAACCTTTATATATCTTTTTATTACTATACTACTACTACAACAGCTGAGCCTTTTTTCATATTAGATGGGGTTGACTACATGGATTTTTTGTTTTTTTAGAATCCATGTTAAGTCCGACAAAGTTTTACGATGGTTGTCGGAAGCCTAACGTAACTCCTCTCCTTTTTTGGGACTTGAGACCGGCCATGCAAGAGTGATCCCTTACATAGGCGGAATTTATATTTTTTTATTGTTTAAAAAAAAATTAATTGTTTTTTTTGGTTATAGATCTTTAGGCTTCAAATCAGAGCCAGTAGTTTCAAACCAGAACTGGAAACGGCTTAGTCCAATTCGGTTAAAAAAAACCGGATTAATAGTTTGGAGCCACCGGTTCCTAGGTCTAACCGAACTAGGCATGCAAGCTCCACCTCACCCATGGGTATCCAATCCACTGGCTGGAGCGGTGTGGGACCCAGTCCACTTAGGAGCGTGTCGGGTTTTATTTTACTTGTCATGCGGGTAGGATCGGGTCAGATTTAAACCCGTGTCGACCCACACATTGTGCTTATAGATATAACGAGTGATACTTTAAAGTAAACATGTTTCACTCTGAGAACCAGGGTTGTCTTAGGGCAGGTTGTATCCAGTCTTCTGAATACCCGCCCAGGGTGAAAACCCGCCCCATTGACATTTATCTTTACAATCTGCGCCATCCATTTTCGCGAAGAACGACTGGAATTCAAAGGCGTCGACCATTTATGCGGGCTCCACTTGAAAGATGGGCACTCCATCATTGTGATGGACGGTCAATAGTTACACGCATATTTAAGGTATGAGTTTGCGGATCATCTAAATTGTACTCTGTTTCTCATCTATTTAAAGACGAAGAAACCCTAGGGTTTGTGTGTGTGTGTGTGAGGGAGAGAGCGAGAGAGCAGTCATGGCGGTCCCTTTGCTGAGCAAGAAGATCATCAAGAAAAGGGTGAAGAAATTCAAGAGGCCACAGAGTGACCGTAAGATCTCCGTCAAGGTGAGTTCTTATCCGCTGACGATTTTAACGTTGCATTTGCTCCGATTTGGAGAGAGATCGTTTCCTAAACTTCCAGGCTTTAGTTTAATCATGATTTTAACATTAAGTGCATGAAATGTTGTTCCTGAGTTTTTATTTATAATCTCATTTGATCTTCCTTGTGTTAGTTTATATGTAAGATCGATTTATAGTCGTTATCCTTCTTCCTCTTGCATTTTACGAGTATCGGCTAGTGATGTTGAGAGCGTCAATCGAGAGTGTTTCTTTAATGAAGCTGATTTGCTGGACTGAGAGAAAAGTGATTGGGTAGTTGGTTGTTTTATGGTTCGGTGCCTTCTCAATTCTTCCCCTCGAAAGAGCGCCGTATCCTGAAAATTAAAACTGTCTGGTCTTTGTCCAGAAGGTCAGAAATCCCTTGGGCGTGGAAAGAGATAGCATCAAAGGAATATCACTCCTATTCAGCAGATGTCCTTATATAGATAGAGCATCTCCCTGACCAAAGGAGCAGTGAAGAAGCTTTCTTTGTTCTTATCCGGGGAATGGGATGATCTCTTAAGGAGCCAGCCTTAACCGACGCAAGCGGGTGGGGGTAAGGTTGCTGGAAGAATTGTTCTCATCAAAGTTGCCGCTGTTGTCGATCTGGTCGCCGACCTGACCGTTTCCCTCTATCATGGTGTGGCATTGGAAGCGGTTGGTAACCTTACTTCTTCCCCTATCCTTCTCTGGGGGATGATTTAGGGACCTAACCTTCTTCCGGCTATACATTTTCCCATCAATTGGGGGGTCCTCTGGGACCCTCTAGCGCACCCATCTCAATAGTCATGAAATCTAACCTTGTGCTATGTCGAGTGTGCTTTGGAGGAAGAGTAATCATGTGAACGAAACTTGAATTGTTATTTTGAATATGATTAAATGAGAAACAATTCAGCTATCATGACAGAAGAGGTTCGCTAAACTTGGTTTGGATCATGGGTGACAGCTTGATATGTGGCATATTTACAGCATATGACCCTTTGGGTATTTAGTGACAATTTACTATCGATTCAAGTATAGTTGATTCGCTGCTTACAGCATATGTTTGTGATCTAGCTTAGAGTTTTAAGTTCCCATTTTTCCGTGTGAAATGTGAACCGACTGGGCAGACTGCCTAGATGCCTACAATCACGCTTCAAACCTTTGAGTTTATTGATGTTCTTGTTTCCCCCCTTTTTTTATCGGAACTACTAGGATATAAACATTAGTGATTCTCGGAGAAGTTCTGAGATGTCAATATGAATTAAAGATAGATACAACAACAGTGTTGATTTAAGCATTTATCTTCCTCATGCATCACATTCATTATTCTATTCAAACAACTGTGTAACTGTGTTCTTGATGAGAAATTTCTTGGAAATTAATATTCTTCTGTATTTTGAATCGTTCCCAAGATCAGGAAATACGACTCTGTAAGAATGGATTAGTGCCTTGAAATGTATACATTTATTTCTTTGCAATGCTTCTCACTGCCCTGCTTAAATGCATCTTTGGCAGACAAACTGGCGTAGGCCTAAGGGTATCGATTCACGGGTGAGAAGGAAGTTCAAGGGATGCACTCTTATGCCAAATATCGGATATGGCTCGAACAAGAAGACCAGGCACTATCTTCCCAATGGTTTCAAGAAGTTTGTTGTGAACAATCCCAGTGATCTCGATCTTTTGATGATGCACAACAGGTGAATCTTGATCCATCTTTTGAAACTGTTATTCCCAACTAATGTAACTGTACAAAGTACAAACCATATATGCTAATTCTTCTACACATTCTTATTGATTTACTCTTGATGTGTGTTTGGGTAGGGTTTTCTGCGCGGAAATCGCCCATAATGTATCGACATTGAAGCGGAAGGCGATTGTGGAGAGAGCTGCTCAGCTTGATGTGGTGGTCACCAACAAGCTTGCTAGGTTGCGCAGCCAGGAAGATGAGTGATCAAGTCATCATCCCTTCTTCCTCTCTTCTTAGGACTGGGAACATCTTTTATATGCAAACTGTGCTTTTGAAATTTGCTTTGCTTAATTTTTCTGGTAGTCTTTTAAGTTTTGGCGGCAGTGAATCTGCATGACATTTTATTTGTGATCCACATGTTTATTGTTATGGTCAGTTTTTCCAAATGTGAATGTGCCAGAAGGGAAAAGATCAACGGCGATAAAAATCGAATATTTATCTTTATAATTTTTTCTCAAAAAGATTCGATCAAGCAAATGGGTCTAATCAATCTATGCCGTCTGATTTCATGAGAAAAGCTTGTGATGTGGTTTTATTGAGACTGGGCCAGTCGGATCTGTTGGTTCTGGTTTGAATCCTAAATTGGCCGCATCGAAAAGATTTTATAAAAAATGAAAAATAAAGAAATAAAAATGTCGAACCAAACCAGACAATGTTCAGTTTTGGGTTTGGTTTGATTTGTTTCAGTTTTTGGCCTGATTCAGTTCTGCTGCGGATCTTTGGGGCGGTTCCAAATCGGCTACATCGAAGGTGTGGAATGGTTGCTATGAGGCATTGTACACCATCATCACCATGTTCGAATCTGCCTTGCCTATTGAACTGATATTCATTCTTTGCATATCGTGCAGAACCCGCCACCTAGTGGCGAATCTGAATTGTTTTAGACGGGTTCCGATCCCATCAGAATTTTGAAGGAAAAGAATGTATAAACTGAAAATTTGTGAGGGAATAAGTGTTAACAGCATCACAAAGCCAGCATGAGGTTGGTGGAAATGGTTAAAGACAGCGAAGCAGGTGACTCTACATTGCACTCGATCTGCCCAAATTTTGAGTAAAACCAGGGTTGCCAGTTCCATACCGATTGTTCCGGTTCCAGCAAAACCTAAAACCGAAGCTGAATCGGAAACCAGAGAGCTAGCATCTGGGTTCTGTTCCGGTTCTGATTTGGACAAGGTGACATGGAACCTTTGTCTGTGTTTTCGAATCTCTAACTTTTGGCTATCGTTTTGTTTTGTCGTGCGAAACCGAACAAGGTGAATTGTTTTATGAAAACGGGGTGAATTGTTTTGTTCGTTTCTCGTGATCGAGGGTATTCTCGTAAAACATGACCAGACCGTTAGGCGGAATGCAGAGGGGAGATTCGATGTAGCCTTTTGTCCCTTCATCTGGGATCCGACGGTCACGAAGAGTCTTACGTTGTACATGCTTACATAATTATCGTTCTTCTTCATTATTTTATGGAAATAGTCGAATTTTTTATGATCTTTTGCATGAATAAGTTGTATTTTTTGTCAAGAGTTGTTTCTTTCGTGAAATCTCCCAGTTTCATTAGCATATCGTCAATTGGCGAACGGAGTTTCAGTCTTATCCAGTTTCTAGGATTCTCATAAGTTCGGGAATTCTTAGCTTTTTGTTCTTCTTCATTTTGCTTAATCGAAGAAGTAATCTTGTCTGGAAATCACGGATTGGTTTAAGGCCCGTTTAATTCAATTCCATAGTTTTTCGAAGTTCGTTTGTGAATGTACAGAAGATTTTTTCTTTAGGGTTGTATCTAGGGATTGACGAGTTCGTTATCGAGAAAACGGTCTGAATTTTGTGGAAGTTTTCTCTTGAAGGACTCGATTTAGTGTTAGATTTGAGTTTGGGATCGATGTATTTCTTTGTTGAGGTTAGCTGTTACTTTAATGGCGTCCCTCAGGCGAGCTCTTTCGCCGCTACACCATGATCAAGATTGGGATGAAAGCGGCTCTCGTCCAATCGGCGGCCAAACCTCGGTTTCCGCCTCGCCTAAATCATTCGTGTACTCTTCCGGCAATCCGATGGACGCCCTGCCTTCAAGGGGCTCGATTCCTTGACGATGCTTCGGATACACTCGTTTGATCATGATCTCAAGTCGATTCCGATCAATTGTAATAAGGATTTCTCCAGTGAATCCTTCAAAAATTCCCGAGAGATTGTCCAAGAGCAGGGTGAAATCGCGGAGAAGGCTCGCGCTTAAGTTCTTCCTCTTCTTCGTTTTTATTCATTGGTGGTTTTTCTACGTTGGGAACTCTTGGTACGTCGGCCATCCTTCCTCCGAGACAACTCGATCCATCGTTTGATTTCATAAATTCAACAAATAGGTTTGATACAGGATGGTCGAGTGATCGACGGAATGAGAACTCAGTGTAGAATCTGACAATTACAAGAAGAGGGAAAGCATAGGGGAGGAATTCCAGAAAATTTCAGATCCTGAGAAGCTTTTGATCGTTGTGACGCTGACATACAATCGGGCATTTCAAGCATATCATCTGAACCGATTGGGACACACATCGAGGCTTGTCTCCCCTCCGACTCTGTGGATTGTAATGGAGATGGGCGCTACTTACGATGGAGACGGCAAACGTCTTGAGGCGGACAGGTATGATGTATAGGCATCTAGTGTGCGAGCATGACTGATATTAAAGACAGGGACATTCATCAGCGCAATGCTGCTATAGATCAGATAAGAAGACATCAGCTAGATGGAATTGTTTACTTTGCAGATGATGGCAATGTTTACTCCCTGGATCTTTTCCGGCGACTGCGGGATATTAGGTAATTCATGAAGCTGCAGCTTTACTGAAAACTGCTCAGAGGTTGTTGTATTGGCTTCTTTTTTTCAACACTCTGTTACTTCACTGTTTTCTCATAATTGCAGTCATATTTATCCAGAATTGGGTTTGACATCTCTTTACTAACATGATGGCTATAGTTTCAACGTCTTTGAATTTCCTTGTTGTTGGGGGTCCTTGTTTTTTTTTTAATCTCAAATGCTTCCACTGAGTTGTTTTCTCTTGTGTTTAAACCGTCATTGCATCCTCTTTTTTATGCAACGGAGAGAAGATGCATATCGCAAGTTACAGTTTGATCAGTATTTTCAAATCTGAATGTTGTAGCATGCCTTAGTTGTGAGTATAAGTAAATGAGATATTTCCTTCCTCTTTGTCTTCAACATTATTATCTTTTAGTTTTTGTTGCTCTAGATTTAAAAAAATGGGAAGTAGTGGCAATGATGATTGCTTATTTTCTTTCTGTAGTCATCTTTTCCAGTAGAGCTTTAGGAGTTTGTTCATATTTAACATTAAAGTGGGTGCCTTTTAATCATTTCTCGGTCTTTCAGGTTGTGGATGATTTCATCCATATATCCTTGTAGATTGGAAGGTCAATATCCTTTTGCTTGATACATGCTTGTTATTTGCTTTATCTATTTTCTGGGGGAACTAGATCTTCGAACAGCTTACAAGCCCATCATATCTTGGCTATGGTGTCTAGAAAGAAAAGATGGATGGGTTGATTGCGGATGAAGTTGCAGGCTGTAAAGCATGCAAACCACTTTTCTTGCCAAACTGAAAAAGAAAGAACTGCAAAACTGGTTACCAAGAAGTAACAGAAACGCCTTCAAAGGTAGTGACGAGGCCACTTGATCTATGGTATAGTAGGACCTCTTTGACAAGGAGCATGCTTGTTTGTTTAAGGCATGTTATGCATAAGACACGACTGCCTAACAAACAAAGAATTTTTTTTTCTCTCTTTGCAGTACAGCCTCTCTACCAACGACCAATCCTAGTCTACCCACATAGTGAATGATCATGAGGTTGAAATACAACTTCTCAGCTCACATGTTTTAGCTTCTTTAGTTCATTGTTCCCAACATTGCATATTGGTAATTGCTACTTGGTATGTATGGTTCTCCTTCTCCTAAGTAGATGAGTATGGGGAGATGGAAGATTAGCTAAATTTGCATAACTGTGCTATCATTTGAGAGACGGTGTAGATGAGAAATGAAAAGCATGTCAGGAATATGTAGTTTGGGATCATTTGCGTCTCGAGTTCTTTGTGGCTCTAGTATTGGGGATTTTACGCAATAGGAAAAAAGGAGACACATGCTATCACCTGGACAGTCCACCTTTTTTCTTTTTATTTTTATTGGTGAAGCAAAGTTTGATCCTGTTCAAAATTCAGGTGGTCTTTTAGGTCAATAGACAACGTTTTTATCCCTACCGTGGCGCCCACTTTGGGAATAAAATATCATGTGCATCGAAGCGTTATGAACATCCTTTGTTCCAAGGTTACCAGTTTAGAAAGTGAATGCAGGAAGCAGAAGCGGGAAATAAGGTGCTTTGAAATAAAAGGAAATGGGAAGTTTCAATTTATATGGAAAACACCAACAACTAAGCCTTTTCCCCGTACTAGATGGGGTCAGCTACATGGATTCATTGTTTTCATAGATCTCGATCATGTGCCATGCTAACTGTTTACTCAACATAAGCTAAATCATGCTTCATTGTTTCCTTCCAACACTTTTGTGGTCTTCCTTTTTTAACATTTTCACAATCTAGTTTATCATACCTTCTTACCACACCTTCCTTTGGTCGTCTTTCTACGCTTTCAAACCATCTTAAAAGATTTTTTCTCATTTTATTATCTATTCCTTTTTTAACATTTTCACAATCTAGTTTATCATACCTTCTTACCACACCTTCCTTTGGTTGTCTTTTTACGCTTCCAAACCATCTTAACCGATTTTTTCTCATTTTATTATCTATTGGTGACACTCCCAATGTATTTCTAATAACCTCATTACATAGGTCTTTCTTTGTATGGCCATGCATTCATCTCACCATCTTTATTTATGCTACAAGCATCTTTTGTACATGATAATTAACTGCCCAAAACTTAGAACCATACAACATAGCGGGTCTAATTGTTGCTTTATATTATTTACCTTTCAATTTTAATGGTATCTTCTTGTCACATAGAATACCTGATGAGCCTCTCCATTTTAGCCCCAATATGCATTAATTATATACGTAATATCTCCATCAATTTTTCATCACTTAGAAAAACTTAACCTAGGTATTTAAAACTTTCCTTATGAGGGATGCAATGTGTATCAATCTTAATTTCTATGTTATTTGAAGTAACCAAGTGATCAAACTTGCATTTCATATATTATGTCATTCTTCTAAGTCAAAAGCCTTTACTTTCTAATGTTTCTCTTCATAGTTTCAATTTTATATTAACTTTTTCCTTAGACTCGTCCATTAATACAATGCCATCTTCAAATAACATACACCAAGGTACTTTATCTTGAATATATTTTATTAACTCATCAATGACCAATACAAATAAATATGAACATAAAGTTGATCCTTGATATAATTCAATATTAACCTCAAAGAAATCTGTCTTTTACATGATTGATGTATGTCAAAGGGATACATCTTTTTTTAAGGTTCTTTAAAGAATATCTCTTGGTACCCTATCATAAGTTTTTTCTATATTAATAAATATCATGTGAAGGTTTTTTTTTTGCTTTAAAATATTCTATAAGACATTTCAATACATGAATAACCTCAATAGTAGATCTTTTGGCATGAATCCAAATTGGTTCTCTATTATACTCAATATTTGTCTCAAACTGTGTTCAATAATTTTTCTTCATAATTTTATAGTACGACTCATTAACTTGATACCTTCAATAATTTGCACAATTTTGAATGTCTCCCTTGTTATTGTATATGGTTATAATTGTACTCTTTTTCTATTCCTTAGACATCTTTTGGTTTTTCATATTTCATTAAATAATCTTCTAAGCCAATAAATACTCGTTTCTCTTAGGATTTTCCATACTTTTATAAGAATATTTTTGGTCTTATAGATTCACCAACCTTCGTAAGATTAATAGCCTCTTTGACTTCATTCTTTTGAATATGTCAATAGAAATTACGTTGTATGTCTATTGTACTATCCTTTAAAATTTTAAATCTTTATTTATAATAACACCAACTCCATTTCAAGGCTTTTCCTTTTCTAAGTACCATAATTTAAAATGTGTAGTCTCAAACTCCTTTGCTTTTTCTCCTACTTTGTCCCTTGTAAAACATTGTGTGAATCTTTCTCCTAGTATCTATCACCTTTTATTAGCTTGTCAATCATTATTCTGATATTTCAAATATCAATACGAATCTTATTATTTAGGACTAGTTTTTTTATCCCCGCATTTGTCCATTTTGAAAATGTTAGCATGACTAACTTTTTATCAGGACTAACTTTTTACCCACACCTTTCCATGATATGGGAAGCCTCTCTGCAATTGATTTACTATATTCGGCCAAAGATATAAAGACTCTTGCTTACTCTTCACTATATTCGAGCTCTCCAATGTGTCGCTAAAAGGAGGTGCCCTAACTTAATGCTTATAATATTCAAAATCCATGGTAGATAAATCCGATATGTTTCACGTTGGATGTCAAAAGCATAATGCAACCCTCCTTTGGGCATTGTTTTAAGGAGGCTGTCACTTTTTCATGCGTGGGTGGTGTATAGGCTGTAACGCTTTCTGATCTTACATAAGAAAGCATACACCATCTAGAGTGTAGCTTTTCTGCCCAAAGGGGCATATTCCATCTGGCTACCGTTTGACACCTAATCTGTAGGTCAGGATGAGCATCTGTTGCAAATCTTCTTAAACTCATCTTGATTGTCAATAAGAGTTAAAGTGTTACTTCCTTAATGTCTAGAGGATGGGGTTCTCATCATTCTATATCATTAGGCCATCTCTACCTATTGCATTTACTTTTCTTATTCAGAGAATAAATTGTCAGTTAGTTTTAGATTGTTTCTTGTTCTTTATTGACCATCCATACTTGTGCTTGTGAATCTAGGCGTTTTGGCATCTGGCCTGTTGGGATGCTTGCTCAGAACAAAGCCAAACCCATTATGAAAGGCGTTTGCAGTGGAAATGAAGTTGTTGGGTGGCATACAAATGAAAAAAGCAAGATGCTTCGTAGATTTCATGTTGACATGTCAGGATTTGCATTCAATAGCACCATCCTGTGGGCCCCAACAAGGAGGCACCGTCTTGAGCCAGAACCCATCAGACAATTGGATACAGTCAAGGAGGGTTTTCAAGTGAGTATGATTTATCTTATGTCTTCTTTCACTCTGAACTTGTTGCTTTTCATTCTAATAATATGTACGACTCTAGCGTTATTGCACATAAGGCAGTCTTTTCTGGAGCAAGTTGGGTCCTATATTGTTCACGTTAATCTGATTACGATGTTTGTGTCATATGTATGTATGAAGTCACAGAAAATTTTGATTCAAAATTGAGGTGCTGTGTTTGTCGTGGTGCACAATAGATGCAGTAAACCAAATGGAATGATCTAAATAACCCTAAAAGAGAAGGGTGATTTTTTGAGTTCAACACCTAGAAGAAAGAACTTTGAATTTTTTTTCTTGATGATCTTTTTGGACCTTCTTTGTTTTGGATGCTCTCTCTCTCTCTCTCTCTCTCTACCATTGATCAACCCACATAGACCTATGTGTAATTTGTAAAAAATATATGGAACCTGTTCTTTTATGAGAAAGAGGTGTGGAAAATTGATCGAGAGAAAGAGAGGTTAGAGGGGTGCGACACACACACACACACACACACACACACACACACACACACACATATATATATATATATATATATATATATATATATATATATATATATATATATATATATATATATATATATATATGAGAGAGAGAGAGAGAGCATAGGCCACACACACTCATCCATGCTCAAATCTACTTAAAGATTTCAACTATTCGATCTTTAAGATCATTGGTTGAGATCTTTAAAGAAAAAATAAAATAATACCAGGTACAAATGGATCTTACCTATCGAACGGTTGAGATCTTTAAGGATGTTTAGGCATAAATGGGTGTATGCATTTACCACATTTTCTCTCTCTCTCTCTCTCTCTATATATATATATATATATATATATATATATATATATATATATTACTTTCCATTTTAGAGAGTTATGCTACTCTTATCAAGGCAGTCATCCCGGTCTACAAACTTATCAACTCTCTTACATTAGTTTTATCCTGACCTTATATATAAAATATGAAAATGGAAAACTTTGACCTGGCACCCGTATATTTTCTTAAATTAACCTGCACTGCATATGACAGGAACAATCAACATGTTTCCTTTGTGAAATTTTGCCATCTTCGTCATTGTTGATCTAGGAAGAGTAAGTGTTCCACATATAAATGTGCAGAATGCGTTATCAATGCAACTAGTTTTGTTTATCCATCTCATTTCCAATGGCTACTCTACAAATCTCTGATAAGCTGTTGTTTGCTGATTCTGTTTCATAAGTTTAACAACTTGGCTGTCTGTAAACACATCTCATTGTATGGAAAATGACTGCTCGAGACAATGATGGTTAGAAGGAAATTATGGTGGCTGTCTGTTATGACCTTTAAATGAGCAAAACTTTGCATTCAAAGGAGACCTCATCAATAACAATGGCACTGTTTGTTTCCTCCAACTGACTTGTCATGCACTAATGTACATTCTTCCCTTGGCCCTCTTATTTTTCACCATAATGGTGATCACTTCTATCTCATTCCTCTGGAAATCATCCTTCATGAACAAAATCGGTTTTGTTTGAGGAAGGCTTTGAGTCGTGATTTTGTATTCTACAATCCCCTTAAAAATTTTCTAACAGATAATAAGAAATATTCCATTCTGATACTAGGGAATGAAATGCTTTAAGTGGCATTTGTAGGCTCTTAATTGATCCGGTTTTCCTGATAAAGGGCATCATGATTTAATGTTGCGTTTTTCAAGAACATATAGAGCTTTATTAATGAACTTTTAATTGATTGTGTTGCTTTTCCAGGAGACGACATTCATAGCTCAGCTGGTTGAAGATGAAAGTCAGATGGAAGGTTTTCCTGTCAGGGCATCTCCACGGGGAAAACCCTGGTCTTGCATATCCTAAAGGCTGGCTTCTCAATCATAATCTGGATGTCGTTGTACCCATCAAATAGGAGGTTCCTTGCTTCAGAGTCCACCGACAAGGTTTGCTTCTAAACTTTCTTTTAATGGTACATTTTCCCTTTGAATGTTTCATTCAACAGATCAGAAAAAATAACACTTCTAAGACAACATTCTTTCATAGATCTTGATGCAAGTCAGATGTTTCCTTACTTTTATTTGCACTGATGTGAGTAAATATTTTAACTACATTGAGAGTGAGTGAGGTACGAATAAAATATTTTGTGAAGAGATATTCAGGGTAAGCCTGGTTCTCCAGGTTCCACCATTAGCTCAAAGCAGTTGTAAACCGAAGGTAGGGTTCTGCTTGTTGGCCCAACCAAATCCCAAATTGATTGAAGTTCAATTGGGACATGCGCATGATTATGTGATCCCATTTATGAAAGACCGCCTTTATTCCACACTTCCTATGACGAAACCTCATCACTGGAATAGGATGCTTGGTCAAATGAAGCTATGCAAATTCTTGTTGGCTCACTGGAACAGGATGCTGGTCAACCAGTATTCTTTCCGCCTGCTCATTGGATCCTGTGGAAAATCATAATTTGGTATAAACTCGTCAAGGTGATGCTTCTTTCAGAGCAGGGATGATATGCATCCAGTTTTACTACAGCATGTTGCAATATGCTACTGCTGAAACATGGAGCAAATGAAATCTGAGATCAAATCAAATCTCCGAGACAAGGAGCTGTGCCGACCCTCGTGCTGTTCTTACATGCGAATTCTTTGTATTCAACCATTTTATTCAATAACAATTTTTGGTACCAGACCTGTGTGTGTGTCCATTTCTTTGTATACATGGGAATTCTTTGTATACAAAAGCAATAGGCAAGATCAAATTATTTTAGCAATAACTATTTCAAATTCTTGTTGGATGCTTCACACTTCCCGTGTCCAACTTGGTAATAACTGTTTTAAATATATTTTAACTGAAAGTTTCAACATGTAGACATGACAAGAACACGACGTGCTTCATTAATGAATAAAAACTTGTGAAAGTTGGCAACCCGAGAAACTTATGAAAGTTTAGCACAAAGAGCAATATCTCACTAAAACTTGTATATATAATCTTTTTAAGTGTATATATACTATATTTATATGGATTTAAATCTTGATAAAGTTTTGTACTTATAACCTCATATACATATAAAATGTGGACTGTAGATCCAAATAATCTCACGACATAATGCATTGTATTTAGCAAAATACTTAAATTAGTAGAACCATGGTTCAGAACTGAACCAAACAGGAACTGGTAGTTCGGTTTGGTTCTGGACACAGGATGGGTCAGTTCGGTTATCTAAAAGTTGAGAACCAAACCTAACGATTTGCTTCAAGGTTGAGGCTAGAACCGAACCATGAACACCCTACCTTTAACCTCCTACACAAGAACAACAATATGATAACAGTCAAAATGGTGTAATTTGCAAGCATATGAGCCATTGTTCTCCTAGCCCGAGGGTCGACCCGAATGAACCTTGAGTTAGATGTAACGACTTCGAAACCGGAGTATCCATGTGGTAGGGTGTCCTAACCGATGGAAAACTTAACAGCCGAGGCCGTCGAGGGTCACTCAACACCATTCATCTGGGATATGGGCTCAAACATGATGGCCTTATTGTGTAGGGGTTAGGCAGGACCCCTTACCCGGAAACCCATCTCAAGACCTTCCACTTGAAGGTTTTTGAGTCAACCACCAAGCCAGCTGAGGTGTAGCTCCTAGTGTGAAGTTCCTGTAGTATTAGACATGGCTGGTTCAGGGTAAACCACAACCGGTGGTTCCAAACCTGCCGTTTCAGGTTTCCTGAAACTAGGGATTGAAACCGACCTAAGACCAGGGTAGATTCATTTCAGATTCTGGTTCGAGTCGGAGACCACTCAGAATTGAAAAACTTCGTTAAAAGTTTTGAAAGTTGAGAAAAATAAAAAAATATAGAACTGGCAGTTTAGAGCCACCAGCTCCGGTTTCAACCTGGTTTTAGTTTCATCGGCACTGGGTGGTCCCTGGTTCTGGTTGCAGCCGGTTTCTCGGCAAGTTGAAACCGCCTGGCCAATTCCAAACCAGCCATGTCTATGTTGTATGCTTTGAAGTCAATGAAAGCTTGTAGAGCCTTTGATACTTTACATGAATGCCATTTGAAGTGCATGTAGAGTGGGGTCTGTAGATGCCGTTCATCAAGACCCTTGACCTGATCTGCTCTCCAATTGCGAAAACCACGGGGTCCTTGGCTTCAGCATGCATTTCTTATTTTCAGTTGAAACCAACTGAAGACACACCTTGGCTTGTCGAACTCATGATCTTTCAACTCAAAGCAACCGGCATAATACATCAAATCAAACTTCAAAACTGTGGAGCCTGCGAACTATTGTGGTTCATATAGCCTTGGATCTCTCTCTCTCTCTCATTTAGAAAAACAGAAAGTATGACGCACAAAACCAATAATCAAAAGCTGTAGACGTGAATTTTGTCAACTCATTTGACCTTACACATGCATTTACAACGAACTATTCACTAGGAAACAAGTTTCAGATCCATTCTTAAGTGAAATTAGTGGATGAATTAGATTTACATACTGAAAGTTACAGAATGTTTTATTTCTGTGTGCTAGTTCTTGCATATGTTCATAGCTTTTTCTAAATGCTTATGTTGAATTCTTGGCTACAATCATGGGTAGCATGCCGTAAATTCTAAGGTCGTAATGACTAATGAGTCCTTTCTGACCAAGAACTGCAGCTTTGTTCCCTGCAGAATGTATAACATTCCAATGAAATGAGAGGGAATTAAGGAGAAGAAAGGGATAACACATGATATACACGATTCACATTCCTTTGTCTTTCACATTTTTGAATTTCTAAATATTAATCCAATATGTATTAGAGGTACAATATTCAAATATAAAAATAATTCATAAGGAATATGGAGATATCCTAACTTTGTCAAATTCATTGAATGGAATGCCTCGGTAAATCTTTTCCGCATATTAGGTAACTTGAATAGATATTTTCACCAAATGAATGATCTCAGCCAAATCTAATTTGTTTGTATATTGCCTCACAAGAACATCAGCCTTTTCTGTTTGAAGTACCACAAGAATGACAAGAACATGAGTCCACCCACAACAATGGAAATTATCAAAACCCAGTTGAAGGCAGAAGGATAGTCGAACAAGATGGTCGGAATATTCATTCCAAAGATTCCGGTAACCACACCAAAGACGGCAACCACAAAAGTAGCTGCTGTTATTAGCAACTCTATCTGGATCAACTGGTTCCTGATATTGTCCTGCAAAAGTCAGCACACTAATGAGCAAACAATGAGAGATAGTTAATAATTGATCTTCCTACTTTCCCACTTACCAACTTGACGTTGATGAAATCTTCTGTGTCATCAATGTATTCTTTAAGCTGTGCACAAGGCAAACAGAAGAAAGATTAGCACTCTGAGAGGTTTCCCGATGACATCTTCAAACCTTGGGGTATGGTTTTCCACTGTAATTAAGGAAATCCGAAACAAACAACAGTTTCATACCGACGATAGTTTATTGAGGGTATTGCCAACGACAACAAAGTATGCTTCAAGTAACATCTCTAACTCTTGCACGTGCTCATCATTTGTGGTTGAGCTTCTTACACTTCCCAACTTGCTTCGACTTACATAACTACATGTATCTTTCTCTAACTTTGGCGACCCTGTTGGAGAACCAATCGGTGACGCTGGTGCGGAATGGAAAACACCTAGGCCAACAGGAATGCAGCTCAGGAAATGCTGGTTGTTTGTTAAATATGCCTCGTTCCTTTCTTTCTTCTCTGTCAAATACATCTCAGCCATGTCACCATCATCATCCATAAGCTGCTCTATTTCGTCATGGATCTGGAAAAGGATCATCATTAGTTTTAATCGAGCTAATAAAACTTGCTGCCCAATGTGAACATGGCCCATGTACATGGGGATGTGTGAGTGTGTATATATATATATATATATATATATATATATATATATATATATATATATATATAGAGAGAGAGAGAGAGAGAGAGAGAGAGAGAGAGAGAGAGAGAGACAGAGAGAGAGAGAGGAAAACTGGATGCTTCCAACGTCTGACAATGCATACTTGAGTATGTCCAACCTTGACGTAAGTGTGCTTGAAAAAAATACAAGCAACATCCTTTTTACAGTTATGCTCCTAAAAAGTAAGAGAATGTTGTGTTAAAGGTGGTCAGCATCCAATCTCTCTCTCTCTCTCTCTCTATTATTATATATATATATATATATAAGACATGGCACAGTATTGTCTACAGAAATCGCAGATTCAAAAGTGAAACCTAGCCTTTTCATCATGTTTGTCACACTCTATGTATGAGTTAACATGAATTTTAGATATAGCGTGGTATTATGATACATTACGCCAATTAAATCTGTTGTTAATCCCAGTAGATCATCTATGCTAAAGAAACAGTAATATTGGGTCCCAAAATGGCAGTTTAATTGATGACAATTGCTAATAAGCGTTGTACCCTCATACAGCGTGGTTCACAACCAAAAACAAAAAACATTTCTTCTTTCATATATAGAATGGAGTATACATATTGGCATGCAAGCCTGTGCTCGTGTGTTCCATGTTATGTGCATTTAACCGTACGCTTGTGTGTGTGTGAGAGAGAGAGAGAGACAAGCATGAGCGACATTCAAGACATGCAGTACATCTTTGTGTCTAAAGCCAACTTAAACAATTATATCACATTATTGAAAGTGAGAAAGGTTGACCAAGCTTTCGTTGGCTAGTTCCTAGTCAGGAATTTTAAATATGCATTGGTCTTCTCACAACTTTACAAAGACTCAACCACAAGCACATACATTGCGACTCTTGGTAGTTTCTTTAGTTTTTCTGAAAGATGATTGCCCAATTCTTGTTTTTGCTCTATTTTCAATCAGGGAAATGAGGCGAAAGAAAATAACTTCAAAAACCAGTAAAGGAGGAGAGTTGAAACATGCAAAGAGATGTTCCAAATATCTTGCATGATCTACATATATGCATGCGTAGGTGCTTATACACTTGTGTATGCATCTGCTGGCATTAACATATTTTCAGTTGACAAGCATAAACAGGTTCATGCCTACAGGACTCCTCGACCTTTAGTTTAGTTAATTCAGTGTTTTCTTGATAGGGAAGCTAGAGATAATACATTATATACTCTCTTCTCTTACTTGGACACATTTGATAACAAAATCCATCAAGGAACTGTTGCTTCTCAAGTATGCATCTTTTCTGGGCTGAAGATGTGCAGAGCAACGATTGTAAATGGTCTGGAATGAGGTGGACGTGGTAGAAAGGATTTTTCCATACAAAATATCCAAATCAAACTATGTAAATGGTCATATGAACTGAAAGGGTGTCTAATACTAATTCAGTAGTAGTTCAAACTTCTAAGT
Organism: Brasenia schreberi; assembly: GCA_036023115.1. Lineage (NCBI taxonomy): Eukaryota > Viridiplantae > Streptophyta > Magnoliopsida > Nymphaeales > Cabombaceae > Brasenia > Brasenia schreberi. The sequence goes on along the minus strand of JAYKKT010000090.1, from coordinate 4,682,436 downwards.
AGTCCATCAACATTCTACATACTTTCAATCTTGCTGCCCTGAACCAGCGCGAGGTAGATGCAGATCTAGGCATTTAATCACTCTGTTTACCATGAAGAGAAATATATGAACCTATCCTTATAATTCTTGAAACTAAAACATGCATCAGCGATAAACACTCAACAACACAGGAAGCAAAGAGGTGAAAAGTGAATATATTTTTCTCAAGGTACAAGCAAAAGCAGGCAATTAAGGCTCTGAATCCGGCTATGCCATCTGCTATTCGAAGAGGATATTTATCCCTTGGTCTTGCTAGATTTAGGCCATGTGATTCTGGGACTCCACCAGTTTCTATGTAACTCCATTTCAAGGTTTGCATTCTGTATATTCGCTCTTGGAAACCTAATAAACTTTTCACACAGATACTTTTAACCATGTCAAGAATGGAAACATCTACCTCAGAGGGATACGTGAAGACAGGAAAGATGACCCTTGAAATTCTGAAAAATAAATCTCTTCCAAGCTAATGATTTTATACAATGGTTGGATACAAGTTTTGGTAGTTGTTTCGACTTCTTCCTTTAGTATTCTTACCTTTAGGCTGTTGTAACATCTCCAGATTCTAGGGAAATCTACGCACATACCATGAAAGAGTAGTGTAGGCCTGAGATATATGGCTTTCTTCCAGGATTTCAAGAATCGTGAATACAGGTGTATATAAGCACATACCCTATATGACTGAAGAACACATACATGTCGAAAACACAAACATAAAAATAAAAAAATACAGTACTTTCTCCTTAAAGTGTATAACCACTTACGCACTGAAGCCAGCTATGTGCATACAAATTTAAGGAACTTAACACCCAACAATTACCATAAATTCAAATCAATGTATAGTTCCATGAACTCGATCAGATGGAAGAAGCAAACAAGCAAGGACCTAATGCAACCATTACTGGCATGGCATACCTAAAGAAAGAAACAAGAAAGGACCCAATGCGCCTCACCATTCATAAAATTATATCACTTTATGTTTAACGTCAGATACCATTGCTATAATCCCTTTTGTGGCTTAGACCTGTAATTTCAAAGAAAGAATTAGTACCCTTTAGTAACTGAATTTTCATGCCAATGTACATTCTTATTTAGATTTATTGGTATCCAGATGCATTCCTTTACACAGTGTACTACATCACTGACTTTGGAACATCCTTGGTACACTGTTATTCAGTTCACTTGTTTTTAGCCTTTGACTCTGATTACCATGTTGAGGTTCACCATTACCTCACACGGTGCATCTCACCATTGTACTATCTACCTTTGCAAATAGTAGCTGTTTCATTTGCACGTTGCAGCCAGATCTAGAATAAATAATATTTTTTATCACTGTTTCCTCTTTACACATTGCCCTTCCTTCTTTGCATGTGCGCTGTCAAATTCAATAGAACTCTGAACTCTAAAACTTTTAACCTGGTTCTTCATTTTGTACTTACGTGTATGTAAAGTTGGCATCATTGACATAAACTTACTTTCTGCACCTTCTGAGTCAAAGCAAGAAGATGGTTTTTCATTCTGCGAACATGTTCTAGCTTCACCGTGTAATTGATGAGGCAAGCCCATCTAGCACTGGGTAGACTTCATTTTCTAGCTCTGTAGCCTGTAAAGCACACAGGGAACAGAAGCAGATAGGATCAATTTAGTTATGCTAAGTAATATATATATATATATATATATATATATATATATATATATATATATATATATATATATATATATATATATATATGTGTGTGTGTGTGTGTGTGTGTGTGTGTGTGTGTGTGTGTGTGCAGTCTTCCACCACACGTACACGCCAGCACGCCATTGAATCTTTTGGGCACGGAAGTTAAAAGAAATTTTCCATCCCCACACAGACGTCACTGATTAACCACAGAAACATCTTCGGTTTCAGATAAAGAGGAAAAAAATCCATCCTCACCATCTAGAAACCTCAGAATTTAACTCCCCTCATACAGAATCAAGGTTAAAAGTAAGTACAAGGAGTCACCAGTATAGCTACTGAACACATTTATTGCGTCGGAAAAGTTTGAGGCGCAGAGCATACTTATCAAGGCTTGATAATTAAATACCAAACCGTTACTTATGGGGGCAACGACAAGAGCAGAGGGTCCTCTTCTGGCAATAATGAATGGTCGATGGGTACGCCTCTGGCCACCATGTTTTGGGAGGTGGCGAGTAAATAGTTATGGTAGACAACGTGTTGGTTTCCTTTTTCATGCTTTCTCTTTTTGAGATGGAAGAACGATTTTATGCCTTTGAAGAAATTTGTCTTCCGAGCGTAGATCTGTGAACCAGTCCGGCTTTAGGTTACAACCCAAGTTAACATGTTCTTTGATAATTAGGTTTGGATTCGAAAGGCTCCAACGCTCTTTTCAAATGGGAAATCTTGGTCTAAATATCCCATTGGGTATAGGTACCGGTTTAGAACCGGCCTCGCAGTTTCAATCGGAGCTGAACTCAGTTGTAATTGGGACCAGTCAAAACGTACCCAAAATTGGACCAAGAGCTGAAACCTAAACCTCGTTGGAACCAGAACGGGCTGCTTCATTTTCTATTATTTTTTTAATTTCAAAATTGTTAATAATGTTTCCTGGTTTGGACTAGTTTAGAACCCAAACCGGAATTACACCTAAAACAAGCATTTTTAAACTGAAACCAAAACCAGCTCCATCTTGGTTAAGTTGTATTCTTGGTCATAGGAAAACCCAGTCTACGTACTGCGCATTCGAGAATGATTGTTGAGGACAGTACATAGTGTAAGAAGGTAACCACAAACGCTTTCTTCGGTTTACTTATAAACAATGTATATTGTCCCTGGTGAAATTGTACGTTTTAAGTGTTCCCCAACATACAAAAGTTTGATGCTTGTTAGATTTTTAATCATCATTAGTCAATTAGCAACCATTTTTTCTAATATGGGAATAAGGTTAGTTGAAATATATTGAAATTGTAGTATTTTATGTTATATGCATTATGAAAATCGTTATATGATGAGTTTTTTCTTTTCTTTAGTGTTTAGGTGTATCATTTGGTTAAAAGATCTCAAAACTCCCAACTAGATGCTAAAAGGCTAAAGACATGTTTAACGCATAAGCTCTGCAATGACATCTGCAACTGTATTTTCTTGAAATTTTCCCTCAAATATTACTTGCTTGCCTTCTAAACCATGATAATCTTCTCATGAAATTAGTTTCATTGTAGAAATGGACAAGGTTCATTAGATTCTACTTAGGACTAATTGATGAAATTTTTACTTTCTTTCTTTATGTGATATTTTCGGACTTTTCTTGCAATATTTCTTGTGACAAGTGACATACTATTGCATTCGAGGCGGCTTTATCAATCTTAACTCTTTATAAATTCATGAGTTCACGTCTGTGTGAAGATTGCATTAAGGAGTGAATTCATGTATATTCATTAGTGCAGAGAAATGGAATACGCTTGAGGCAAAACAGTGAAGGAAGCCAAAATCTGTAGGGAGGTAGGCTTAAGTTGCAATACTTAAACAGTAATCCATTTCAAAGTAACTTCAAACGTCATTTGGTTGAAACTAAGTTTTACGATTTTATCTATTTCATATGATTCTCAGGCGACGTGCACGACGTTTATCAGAGTAATATACTGAACAATATGGACAACTCCTTTGTGCATGTGGAAGTTGCTGGCTTGCGCTTTGTATATCTACATCGTGTTACTTGCAGCAAGGGCTGTCATCTGTTGGAATCAGCAATCGTTGCCGCCGTGCCACGGTTGAAGGTTGCTACCTTGCTGTAATCTGAGGCACTTGGTGTTTTTTTTGCGAGAGTGATAATTTTGTGCACAATAGTTAAAATTAGGATTGCTTGGTCATATACATGGACTACTTTGTATGGGTGGGGAAGCTCCAACTCAAGAGAAGGGAGCAACAGTCTTATCAGAAAGTTTCTGCTGTGTTGTTTTTGGCTTTATGCAGATCAGTTGGCTTCACTAAAGATATGATCCTCCTACGCATCGAGGGGTTAGAAGCAAACTCAGAACACTGCATAGATGGTGTTGCTTTTGGTTTAAATCACTGACGTTTCCGCTTTCTTATTTCTGAAATAGGTATCTCTGTTAATCCTGTAAGCAAGACGTGGGAGTACCTGGTTTTTTCTTCTTTTGTAATATGTATCTCTATTAATTATAGTATCTACATCATGTCATTGTTGGTTGCTGATTTCTTGGTTAGCCTAAAATGTTCGTCGTGATCGACCCTCTAGAACTCTATTTTCTATCGATTTTTAGTGAGATTTATCTTCATATTGAGATAGAAATTGAGAATAATAGAGAAAAGTCTGAAAGAGATAGAGAGATTGATAAAGAAATAAAAAAATTATTCATGAAAAATTCAAAATAGAAGAGTTAAAGAGAGCAAGATTTAAAGAGAAATAGAATGATTAAGAGAGAGAATGATATTAAAAGAGAGTGCTGGAGGAAGAGAGATAGAGAAAGGTCGCTGAGAAGGAAGAAGTCGACAAAGATGTATGTTTAGTAAAATGGGTGTATGAATAGCAATTATGCATTGAGGGATCGTTTCTCATGCATGCACAGCTACATTATATTGACGATCCAAAAGAAAAAGGTCCGTAAGTGACCGGAACTACTCGTAGATCGACTTAATTTGTCTCATTGCTAGCTCATGAAGTTTGCGCACCAACATACAGAATTTGTTGGTGCCCTGGTAAGATCAATTCACTATTATTACAGTAACATCGCCTTTTCATCCATTTCAATACATTAATTTCAATTAATTAACACAACCTGTGCATAAATTTCGTTATTTCAAAACCATAAATTTCCATATATCAACCTGTCCATCCATTTCAATACATCAATCTCAATATAACAGAACGTAACCTGTAGATCAATTTCAATATAGTGAACATAAATTTCCAATATATTAACATGTCCATCCATTTTCATACATCAATTTTAATTATAAGATAATATCAATTTCAATATAATTAACATAAAGTTCCATATCAACTGGTCCGTCCATTTAAATAACCTCTCCATCAGTTTTCAGAAAGAAAGCTAATTCCTAGTGTAAATGAGTTAAGTTTCATTTCCATTCAAATTTATGTTATCGCAAGCTCGTCTTTGGCTCACCTAGCTCACAATTCATTTCAGTAGGAGGTCGGGCACATCCAAGCTCATGTTTGGCTTGTCGCGCTAGCAACGGTGGTAGTATTAGCTCAGCATCACTAAAATAGGCAAATGAGCAACCATCTAATTAATGTGATGAGCCACAAACATATCCATCTGTGCCCGTTCAGCTCAAGAGGAAGAACAAAAGGAAACAAGACAAACCACTGAGACTGCAAAACTGGAGACAGTGAATGCAGTTTGATAATGACTCACAGAAACCAGCGTCATGGAGTAGTTCCAGGCCAGGAACTGGACAATCGCAGGGATAGAAATATTGACCCGACACAATCCAACCCGAACCTGGGCAGGTACGGGATAAGCAGTACCCAACCCATCATACTTTCAATTTTGTAATTGATTGGAGATAGGAACTGTGGGTATGCAATCCCGCATCCGTCTGTAAAGAAGACTGAACACCATACGTATGTGCGCGGGGAATGGGGTAGGTACAGGACAACACAACTTGAGGTTCGGGTATGGAACTGGATACAGGTATACCTCTCCCTGAAGTGGTGGCGCAGGTATGCCTAAATTGCTTTACAGTCCCTACGGAAAAGGTGAGGTAAGGAAGGCATGCCTGTTTTGATGCATGTTCTAGTGACTCAGATCCTCTTCATCTTACTTTTGTCCAACGACATTTAAATAAAAAGAGAACGAGCACCCTTTGTCCAACGCTTCCCCATCCTTCTCTTACACTCTTCATCTTCGCCATTCATATCCGAAATTACAGTGTTACTGGGCCACAAGGTTTGTGGTTGCTTACCTCTGTACCCAATTTGTTTGCATGATTCATGGGTTATAAGCAGCAGAAAACACGTCTCTCTATCTCTCTCAAAACATACACACATTCATATCCGAAACTAGTGTTACCGGGCACAAGGTTTGTGGTTGCTTGCCTCTATCCCCAATTTGATTGCATGATTCATGGGTTGCAGGCAGCAGAAAACATGACTCTCTCTCTCACACACACACGCACGCACAAGCATGTGCATGCTGGGCAGTATGCACACGCTGGACATAAAGATGAGAAGTTGGTTGAACAGCTTTGATTACAGGCATGGAACTAAGCCCAGACAGAAGGTTGTTTTTTAAGAAACCAAACCACCAACTTATTATAAGAAGAATTTTATCAATGTTCCAAGCAACGGTTCAAGTACTTGAGCGTTATTTTGTAAACGACGCATACTGTATTCTCATAAGGATCAAATGATGCGCGAGTATTGGATACATTTAGTAAATCTGTTTCCTATTAGAACTTCCTATGAAAACGGCAACCGGATCAAGAATCACATTTTCATCTGTTATAGAATTTTCCGGCTGGTCATGTAGAGTGATCTTGAAGAACATGGTCGAGCACCAAAATGCATGTTGTTCATATCTTTGAAACTCGGAGAATCACCTCTGCTGCTTGTGAAAGAACTTCAAGTCCTTCACCTTGGCCATTTGAGAGCAGTTCACTGAGAAGGGCCAAGTAATCATGAACAAAGTAGATGTATTTTATGAGAACTTGGATAAAACAGCCTCTGAAGGGGTTGCAGCAACCCAGCAAAAAAATTAGACTAGACTCACAGCAAAGGCCTATACCAGGTGTTGGTTTGAGCAAGAGAAAAATTTCATGGGAGTGGACGTTCTAACTGTTCACCTAGCGGCCAGAGGTCCTCTCCTATTTGAGAGTTGAAATTACATTGTTGAATGCATCATTTCAAGCCGACATCAAGGGCGCCGGTCTGCAGAAAATTCAGAAACAAAGGAAGATCCTCTGTTCTAGTTTAATGATTAAATGCATGTCCTAAATTTTAAATAGTGTAAGTCACATATAGGCGACTAAAGGAGGTTTCGATAAGAAAGTGCTAGAAATTGAATGGTAAAAATGTTAAAAGAAAAAGAAGAAAACCATAAAAGATTGAAAAAAACAATAAAGAATAATCCAACTTGTGCTAACAATTAGCATACTATATGGAAATAAATAATCCACGTATGTAGCTGACTCCATGTAGTAGGATAAAAAGGCTTAGTTGTTGATGTGTAAGCCAGACATATTTAGAATTCAGTATACAAACAAAGGAGAGATCCAAGTCATTTAGTAACCTTAGATTGAGAAAATGTTTAAGAAGAATCCAGTTTGTATTCCTTTATCCAAGTTCGGACCATCAAGTGCATGACAAATAGTGTAAAGGGAAGCTGTTGCAGAAGTCAATATAGGTCCAAAACTCCAAATAACTTCAAAAATATTTGTTTCTGAAATTGACGTAGACCATTCTTGAGAACAATTATTCATCTTGTTCTTGTTCCACTTTGGGCCCTAAGATTGTAAGCTGCGTGAAGCAATCTTTCTATAAATTATCAACCGCAGTTCATGATAAATAAATAGTTCTTGCAATAGCGTTATGACTATAACAAGAAAAAGAATGCCATAGACATAAGATTACAGGCAAAACATTAATATCAGTAGCTTCTCTGAATCTCTAAAGATGACAACAGAAGTATCAAAACGTAGACTTCTTTCCTGCCTCTGATACTTATGGGAAACTTTCTTCTCCTAACATGACCTGAACTATGAGATGAAAAGGCATGTTATGCTTTACAAATTTACTAGGATTTTGATCAACAGCATGGCTTTTGAAATGTGAGATGTTGAATAGATAAGCAAGAAAGAGAAACACAAACGTAAATGCACAAGACCGAATAAGCTCACAATCTCTAGTTTTCGTGCTCCCTTAATAAATTTTCATAAATGTTCTGTCGTGGCAAAAAAACCCAGTTATAACTTAACAGACTACAAATAAGGTAGCAATATAAAAGCAGGTAAGAAATAAAGCACAGAAGGGATCTCGGTTCAAATGGATACTGAAATATTATCAAGTTCACACTAATTGTTTTGGCACTTGGAACTTGCGTTGAAGAAGTTTGATAACAAGCCAAAGATGATACAAACATGATGTTGCAGTTAAACGTTACGATAATCAGATGATGCAAATACAAAGGTTCATGCACTGAATAACAACCATGTATTTTTCAACCTGAAATAGTAAGATTTTTTACCATCTTGGTCTTACAGTTGGAAGAAAAGACAAAGATTTTATCACGTTTGATCTAGCTAAATGTGCAGTTGTTTGTACTCAGAAACAATATTTTAATTAGCCAAATTCCAACCTATTTATGAAGACTTATCTTTATCAAAAAATGCAACAATCAAGGGCTTTTGGCCCCAAACTTGGGTCTAAATCTAGGGTTCGATTACTAGTTTTGAATTATTATAGACAGGTATGCCTGACCTAAGCTCTAACGCAGTACTGAACAATAAAGCAGAGTTGCTGTTGACAGAAAAGTTACAGTATAGTTGTTTGTATTGGGACTCCATGACCAGGCACTTACCCAACAAAAAGAAAAGAAAAGTTGCGAGTTATTTCGGCAATCCTACCACATGAAGTATGCGTCAACTAAACAAGAGCACAGTACGGTTACAGCCTACAGGCTCAAATCAGTTGTCCGACTGAAAGTCTATGTACCTAGTTGGTGCATGTTAGCAAACAATTCAAGAATAGAAATACCTTCTTTACAATGAAATTCATGTCATGCTTAATTACTCTAGTTACTTTCATGAAAAATCAAAGAAAAGAACAATGATCCATTTGCTTGTTAAACTGCTATATATCGTCTTTAATGAATAAATCCCAAAAAAAAACTTTAGTAAATTGAGCTCATGTCAAATTTCCTATCAGTCAATGGATGTCGCATTTGAAACCACCCAGCAAGTTTTCTTAGTAAGAATCCACATTATAGAACTAGTAAGTTGCAAAGCATCCAAAGCAAGCCCTAAAAGGAATTTGGTGGGCGATCTTTAAGTTAATAGGATCAAAGTTATGTGACATATGGAGCAATCAAAGCTGCTAGCGTGTTGATTTGAAGTAATTTCATGCACCTATTTTCAGGTTAGATAGTTCAAAGCTTATCGATTTTATAGTCCTTTTTCACGTGCCCTGTGCTCATTACTTTCAGCACAAAATATGAGTATGAATGGTGGTGTTATCATTTCATGACAACAGAAACCACCTGTTGACTCGATGATCTTCTTCCAATCACTATCATACACATAAAACACAATATACTAGTCCTTTCGTGAGTCTGCCTTCAGGAAAGGAGGCAGTCCCTCATTAACAAATCGCACGCTTCAACCAGAACATCCTTAATTAACTCACTTAACCTTGTGTTTTGAGATTGGTACCTCATCAACATTTATCTGCTTCATGCTTAAAGCTTGGGCAGTTAATCGTCTGAATATGCTGAGATGGAGATGGATGTGTGGTCATCCAAGGAAACAAATTGGGAGTGAGAGCAATAGATGATAAAATAAGAGAAAATCGTAGAGATTTGGACACATGGAAAGACGACCAAAGAAAGTTGAGAAACAAGATGGTCAAAATGTTAAAAAGAGGAAAAGGAAGACTATAAAAGTATTGGAAAGAAACAATAAAGAATTATCTAGCTTTTGTTGAGTTAAGTATTAGCATGGCACATGATCAAGCTCTACAAATAAAGAATCCATGTAGTTGACCCTATCTAGTATGGAAAAAGGTAGTTGACCCCATCTAGTATGGAAAAAGGCTTAATTGTTTTGTGTGGTTAAAGCTTGGGTAGCACTCAAGAGACTTTAAAGTGAATGATCCTCAACTATACGGTCAAAGATTCTACTCAGCACTTAAATGGCTTAGGTGGGGCAAAGAAAAGAGAATAAGAAACACATGAAAACATACAATAAGTAGACAAAAATAAATGATACACTCTTATAGATGTGACTGACATGCGATCAGATAAGATAATGAGACACATAATAGTAATCACAAAGACAGATCCAAAGAGCTTTTGTTTCCCCCAATCTGACTACCGCCACAGACAATTCATCCACCATTGTGCACAGTGAAAATTTTAGAATGCATTACTTATCATAAGCTCATATTCAGCCTATACTCATTATGGGCTCCAGTTGCTAGTTGCTACTGCCCATCCAATCCAAAATTTATTGTACTCCATTTTGTGCTCTTCTTACCATCACCTTGTCTTGGTATCCCTTACGCTTGAGTTGGGCAAGACAAACTATTCCTTATGGTTGAGCACAACCAAAACAGTTTATTCCTTATGGTTGAGTGGAGCAAAACAGTGCATACATCCTCTGCGATTTTGTAGTTGTTCATCAGAGAAAAAGTTGTTCACAAAACAAAGATAGCATATGATGAGAGTTCTGTCAACCAATGTTGTACATAGTTGTGACTGAATTCTGCAAATAGCATACCGATCGTATGAAACAATGCAGTACTTTGCTTTTCTTTATTTAATCACAGAACCAATTTTAAAAATGAAAAAGGTAAACTGATAGACTTGTATATCAGAAAAAGGACATGGCGTGTACGTGACTTGCACCATAGGGCACATCTGGAGGCCTGTCATTGCATCATAGCTGACAAGAAGACGGGACTATCTTGGGCCCTGCAAGTAATATGCATGAATAAGGCATATCCAGGGTTGTACTGCTCTTACTGCAGAAATAAAGTAATACTGACTGGCATATAATTGGGCCTTGCAGATGACATGATTCAAAAATTTAAAACCACAAAATATCATAGGATACAGTGTGATATGCACTGCACTGATAAATAAGCTGATACAACATATGTACCTAGATTTTATCAGCCCAAGTATAGATACATAATAATATTGTATTGCATCATATGATATGGTACGATATGTACAACCTTGCTACCAAAACTGAACCCAGCTGCTGGTTGGGTAGGATGTAAGAAAGATAAGGTATCTACTCTATTTATGTGGCTTTATAAAAGGTAATTTTTGTCAAATGGGAGAATCAAGAAACATACAATCTCAAGATAAAGATTGGAAATCACATATCAAGTCAAAGTAAATTGAAGTTTGTAAAAACCTTTGGTCGAAGATAAAAAGATACAGCCTTCTGAATCGGCAACAAAAGCCAACAAAGATACAATCTTCTGAATTGATAATAAAAGCTATAGTGCATATAGAGGCAATACATCGACAAAGAAAACAAGCATCTGAGTGTGAGAAGATGGAATACATCATCAAGAGATTATGGCTGCTTAAGAGCAAAAATTGAGAGACATTGCTTTACAACGTCAGGTGTGGTTAAATGTGAATTAGAAAAGGTATTCGCAGATAGTGTGAGCTAGGAGAGAGATAATTAAAATCATTTACAAGTTTGAGTTGCTTAATGTCTTTGCACCTACTTGCTAGGTTTTGGAACTAAGGCTAATGCGATTACGTATATACAGTATATGCGTTCTTTCTCATATTTAAAAACAAAATTATTTCTCATGTTCAGCTTTACAAGGATTAGGTGGTATACATTAGATAGTGCAGTGCTGCAAATTGTTGGCAACCCACCCACTTCTGCTCTTGCAATTCTCATGTTTTTCCTCAAGATTGCAAGTAATATATATTAGGTAGAAGGATGGGATCAGAACTTTTGGCGTATATCCTTCTTTTTGCTCTTGATAATCTCAGTCACTTGTAGACAGGTGACTTTGAATTACAATAGTGAGTTTTAACAAGCTAAGAGTCAAATACCCAACTACGTTGCAGGCAAAGCCATGAATTAGTATGCAACATGCAACATAGGAGAACCTAGGAAATATGAATGAGGACAACCATACACTATTATTGTCATTAGAAACAAATACTCAAACCAATCAGATAAAACAAGGAAAGGTACAAGAATAAAATAGTGAGAGAGGAAACAATATGTTTGAAAGAAGAATATGCATTGCAGCATCATAGTAACAATCATGGGGGTACATAAGCACTTCATGAAACTGAACACAGTATTAGCACACATTATTATTGAAAACGGTGAAAAGAGATTCATAACCAAGACCATTTACAAAAATATGGTCTCCACCGCAAAAGCCCAAAAGTTTAGGGCGGAGTCGGACTAACAAATCCATAACTTCATGATAGGTATATGCTCAACAAATGCAGATCACTGTAAAGTGAAATACTAATATCTTTTCACTTGTTTAACATACACTTCTCAGTCATTGTTTGATCAACTCAATATCAGCTAAGTAACATAAGCAGAACTGGACTGAGACAAAGAGAGTGTAATAAAGAAAACCAACTCAACAGACCTGCTAGCTGTATTCAAGAGGATGACAAAGAACTGAAGAGCAAGAATCACAATTACATCCTCTAAAATGCAGAAAACAAATGTTCCATAATATACACTTCAAATGCCAACCGTTGGACCAACTAGAATAGGAGCAGGTTGGATGCGCATTCGAATACAAAAGCTTCTAGCAAGAGGCGTGTCAAGAAATAAAACACTACCCCAAGCAATATAGATACAGGAAGAGCAGGCAATGCCTTCCTGTAAAATGCTAAGAGAATCAAAGTGACACCAAGACCCGCCATGATAGCAAGGTAACAAGCGTATACAGTCATGAAATCATACGTTGCTGCCCGACCAACCAATACACTATAGAATACAAAATCACCAAGGCCCAATTTGATAGCTCCTGATGAACTCAATCCAAATCCTTCATCCTCTCCTCCTGTCCGACTCTCCAAATCATTGGCCACCCTTTGTTGCTCAAGCAAAGGAATGGATCCTGGCGAAACAGAGGACAAATCACCACGAGCCCCAACACCAACAGCATCAGCGACGACCAGTCTTGTCTCCCCAGTGCCCGAATGATCAGATTTGTCACAAGGAAGCAATCTCTGATTCAATTCAGACGAATCCCCACTACCAACATTACGTGATAAGCGGTCACAAGTACCATTAACAGTTTCCCTGTGCTTCCACACTCTCCTCCTCTCCATCCTCTCTGCTAGAGGGGGTTCCCTAGTATCTCCTCTAACAAATAACTCCCCGGGACCGCCACCATTAACCGGCCGAGCTTCATAGACTAAAGCAGGGATTTCTTCATCCCTTGCAATAGCAAGCTCTACTAAGAGCCTCAAGGGGCCACCCGGGAGCAAAACAGCCGCCAAATCATACAAAGACATAGCTACCAACAAGGTCCAAGTAGTCCATTCAGGCAGCATAGTGAACCAATAAGCCACCAACATCCCAATCACAACCAAATAACTCTGTGTTACAAAGATCGGCATCTTGAACATGAAAACAGACATAACACCAACGATGGTGAAATTGAGCAATACGATACTAAAGGTAATGCAATCGATCGGGAAGCTAAAATGGTCGATCAGAAAGATGAAAATCTCACCGCCCAGGAAACCTAAAACCACAAAAGCGCAGAAACCCATGTAAAATTTGAGGAATTTCGTGCATCTGAAGTAGAAGAGGAGAACAAGGAGAAACGTAGCGACGGTGACTACGACAACGAAGGCAAGGGCGTTCAAGATGGCGCCTTTGATTTGGTCCCAGAGAGAGTCTGAGGTGGTTTCGTTGTAGATGAGGGTAGCTACTGATGATGAAAGATGTGATGATGAGGAAGAATTGAGGATGGTAACGAGAAGGACGACCAGGACCATGCAGATGGAAACCGGAGATACGATTCGTACAATTTCTTCGCCGAGGCCGTCAAGGATGCTATTGTTGAGAGCCGAAGAGGAGGGCTCCATCTCTCTCTCTCTCTCTCTCTCTACGTGTAGAGGTCCCTGTGACTTTGTGAGCGATTGTCAGTCACCTATATTTGTGTAAAGATCGAGGAGAGCACTGAGATGATCGAAGAGTCAAGGGTAATATTGTGATGATGTTAATATAGATTCCCTGTGACTTTGTTGAGACACTTTCTACATCCACGTTTTCCTAATATAGATTGTAAATGGTACCTTTTGGTTTCTGTAATATTGTGATGATGTTAATATCATCCCGAATTGTCGTCAATCTATCTGTTTTTGGTTCAAAAGGAGCGTTAGAACCCAGATTACACGCTAAAGAGGGGCAGGATTGCTCATGGCATTTATTTCTGTCGGAGTCCACTTCCAAATGCAAAGACCCACAGGTAGTTGATGGCTATTTCCTTCCCAAAGAGTGCATAAACTTGAGGACCCATTCTTTTTAACTTAATTACTGTTGATATTCTTCTCGTCAATACCTTTAACATGTCTTTATCACGGTCGTTCAGGACTCTCATAGCTCGTGAGTCGTTCTCCAAATGACAGCGGGTGTCATGTTTCGTCAAATCAATGATAACTTAACCACGCTCGTGACCAACAATGAGATTCAAAAAGTGTTCTCTGTTAATCCTGATGGAGACATTGGAGTAGATGGATTTACTGCAAAATTCTACCAACAATATAAAGACAGTGAAGTGTAAAGTCTACTAAGTTGTTTGGGGTTTATTTGATAGAGGTGAGACACTTTTCAGTTTTAATAACATGATCGTTTGCCTCATACCTAATATTTTAAAATCATCTAGTATGAGACCTATAAACCCATGCAATGTAACAATTTACAAAGTTATATCTACGGCAACAATGTGTCAACATGAATAGATTAATCATCACTAATCAATTTACTTTTATCACATTGCACATCTCTTATAAGGAAAGTTTTAAGTACTTACATTCAAGATGGAGATATTATGTATAGAACTAATACAAGTTGATTAAAATGGAGCAATGCATTAAGTATTTTAGGTGATATGTGACAAGAAGATACAATTAAAATTAGAAGATAATATTATAGACCATCAATTAGACCCACTATATTGTATGGTTATGAGTAGTAGACAAATAATCAATACGTACAAAATATGTTTGTGACAGGAATAAAGATTTTGAGATGGATAAGTGGTCATACAAGGAAAAACCATTTACATAATGAGGTTATTATAAATAATTTAGGAGTGACACCAAGATGATAAAATGAGAAAAAATTGTTTAAGATAGTTTGGGCACATAGAAAAATGACTAAAAGAAGGTTTGATAAAAAGGTACGAAAAACTAGATTATGAAAATGTTAAAAGAGGAAGAGAAAGATTATAAAAGTATAGGAAAGAAACAACAATCTATCTTAGTTGAGTTAACTGCTAGTATGACACATGATGAGGCTCTATAGAAACAAAGAATTCATGTCATTGATCTCCTCTAATATGAAAAAAAGGCTTAGTTGTTGTTGTAATCAGGCTGCGTTATTTTAGCTAACATTTTTGTGATGAATAAATTTACCAATTATCTCAAAGAACAAGAGATATGGTAAAAAGCTTGATATGGCTTTGAAATTGGATATGAGCAAGGCCTCGAGTATGGGTTATACCGAACACAATCGGATTTAGTCCACAATGGCTCGAATGGTTGAAGCATCTCCATGTTTTCCAACTCAATTATTTTGGAAGATCATCTCTTTGTATATTTTGCTCCGGCTCGAGGATTATGACAAGGTTATCCTATGTTGCAGTAACTATTTTTATTCTACGTGAAAGTCTTGTGATTGCATGAAGAAGAAAGCTATGGTTGAAGTCTTAAAATCTCTAAAATGGGCCATGAAATCATTTGTTGTTTGGAAAAGACTCCTTACACCGAAGCCTAACACCCACACATTCACCCTCTAAGAGTTGAACTCCCCACCAGCAGCAACAACACTAAAGGGTGCTAATGCTCCCGGTGTCGACTCCTTTTTTTATGTCGAGCTTCTCAAAGTCAAGTGGAGATTGGTATTTGGGTATTCCCACTTCATTTCAAAATTCTAACAGGTAACCTTTAACCATATCAAAGAAAAGTTTCATAATTGCAGATTTAGAGGAGTAAATTACCATCAACATACTAAAATAATGATATAACTCTGCCTATGTAAGGGATCACCCTTGCATTGTCGGTCTAAAGCTCGAATAAAGGAGGAGGGTTGTGTTAGGCTTCTGACAGCCACCGTAAAACTTTGTCGGATTTTATAACATAGATTACAAAAATTATGAGTATTGTTTTAGGGTGTCCTGCCTAGCGATGTGTTGTAAAGCCCGAATGTAGTAATAAGTAAGCAAGGGCCACTACATTTTCGCCTGAATGTAATAAATCAATTACAGAGAGGGTTTCTACATCATGGATGGGTGTGGGTAAAGAAGTTAGTCTCGCTACATTGACGCCCGAATGTAGTGAATAATGTGTAGAGAGGGTCTCCGCATTTTGATTATGGACGAATGCGGGGGGTAATGAAGATAATCCTATATAATAAGATTCGTATTGGTTCTTGGAATATCGGAACATTATCCGGTAAGCTAATGGAGGTGGTGTATACTATGATTTAGAGAAAGATTCATGTTCTATGTTTACAAGAGACAAAATGGGTTGGAGAAAAAGCAAAGGAGATAGAGGATATAGGTTTTAAATTATGGTACTCAGGTAAAGAAAAGGCTCAAAATCGAGTTGGTATTATCATAAATAAAGATTTAAAGGAGAGTGTAGTAGACATACATGACATTGAAATTAGTGTTAGGAGCAAAGGTTTTAAATATATTTTGTGCTTACGCACTCTAAGTAGGACTAGAAGATAGTATAAAGATAGTTTTTTGGGAAGAGTTAGATAAGGTGTTTCAAAAGATTCCACAAAGGGAGATGATTTATTTAGGAGGATATTTAAATGGACATGTCGGTAAAGAGGCATTAGGATATCAAGGTATTCATGGAAACTTTGGTTTTGGGGACATAAATGAGGAAGGTAGGGAGATTTTAAATTTTGCTATGACATTTGATCTCTTTATAGTCAATACAATCTTCAAAAAACGAGATGAACATTTAATTACTTATAAGAGTGGCTATTCACAAACACAAATTGATTACTTTATTTGTAGAAAAAAATATAGAGCGTGTTGTAAAGATTGTACGGTAATTCTAGGAGAAAGCTTAACCACCCAACATCAACTTTTAGTTATGGATTTACAAATAAAAAAAATAGACAAAGAAGAAAAGAGTGCATCAAGCTATTCAGACTAAATGGTGAAACCTCAAAAGCGAGAAAGAAGATATATTTAAATAGAAAGTCCTTCAAGGAGATGTTTGGAATTATGTTGGTACACCCTATGATATGTGGAACAATATGGCTATACATATTAGGAAAGTGGCGAAAGATGTGTTAGGTGTATCTAAAGAAGCTTTCTGGTGGAGTGAAGTAGTACAACATAAAATCAAGGCAAAGAGGGCATGTTATAAATTACATTATGCTAAGAAAATTAGCGAAACTTTAGAAGCTTATAAGAAAGTAAAGAAGAAAGCGAAAAAGGTCGTGAGTGAAGCAAAAGTTAAAATTTTGGAGGATTTATATAAAAAACTCAACTCAAAAGAGGGTGAAAGAGATATTTTTAGGATAGTTAGGGCTAGAGATAAGAAAACTAAAGATCTTAATTATGTTAGATGCATAAGGACGAGAATGAAAAAATTCTAGTGACAAATGATGATATAAGAAATAGATAGAAAACTATTTTTATAAGCTTTTTAATGAAAATACAGATGTTAGTATTAACTTAGGAGAGTTAGCTAAATCAGAAAAGTATATAAACCATAATTTCTATCGACGTATTCAAAAGAATGAAGTCAAAGAGGCTCTTAAACATATGAAGGGTGGTAAATTGTTAGGACCAGACAATATTCCTATAGAAGTTTGGAAAATATTAGGAAAAATAGGAATCACTTGGCTCATAAGACAATTTAATGAAATATGAAAAAACCAAAAGATGCTTGAGAAATGGAGAGCGAGTACACTTATACTCATATAAGAACAAGGGAGACATTCAAATTGTGTGAATTATCGAGGTATCAAGTTAATGAGCTATACTATAAAATTGTAGAAAAGAATTATCAAACGTAGGTTAAGACAAGTATCAAGTACAACAGAGAACCAATTTGGATTCATGCCAGGCAGTTGTTGAAGCGATTCACCGTTTGAGACGTCTAATGAAATATTTTAGAGCAAAAAAGAAAGACCTTTCACATCATATTTATTGATCTAGAAAAAACTTATAATAGGGTATCGATGGACGTTCTTTGGAGAACTTTGGAGAAAAGAGGCATCTCATTGACATACATTAACCTTATAAGAGACATGTACGATGGTGTAAAAACATGTGTGAAGACTCATGAAGGAATGATTGACTTCTTTGAAGTTAATATTGGGTTACATAAAGGATCAACTTTAAATCCGTATTTATAATGGTGATTGATGAATTAACAAAACATATTCAAGATGAAGTACCTTGGTGTATGTTATTTGCAGATGACGTTGTATTAGTAGAGGAGTCTAAGAAAAAGTTAATAGAAAATTGAAACTATGGAGAGAAACATTAGAAAGCAAAGGCCTCCGACTTAGTAGAACAAAGATGGAATATATGGAATGTAAGTTTGATCATTTGGTTACCACAAAGGACATAGAAATTAAAATTGGCACACATTGCATCCCCCAAAAAGAAAGTTTAAAATACCTAGGATCAATTTTTAAGAGTGATGGAAGAATTGATAAAGATGTTATACATAGAATTAATGTTGGTTGGTTAAAATAGAGAGGAGCATCTGATATTCTTTGTGATAAGAAGATACTATTAAAGTTAAAAGGTAAATATTATAGAGCAACAATTAGGCCTATCATGTTTTATGGTTATGAGTGTTGGGCAGTTAATCATCAGCATGTACAAAAGTTGTCTGTGATAGAAATGAAGATGTTGAGATGGATGAGTGGTCATACAAGAAAAGACCGTATACATAATGAGGTTATTAGAAACAAATTAGGAGTGACACCAATAGAGGATAAAATGAGAGAATATCGTTTAAGATGGTTTGGAGATATAGAAAGAAGAACCTATAAGAAGGTATGAAAAAACTAAATTTGGAAGTATTAAAAGAGCTAGAGGACGACCACAAAAGTGTTCGAAAGAAACAATAAAGAATGATCTAGGTTATTGTGAGTTAACTGCTAACATGACACACGATAGGGATATGTGGAAACAAAGAATCCATGTAGCCGACCCCGTCTAGTATGGGAAAAGGCTTAGTTGTTGTTGTTGTATACTAAAATAATTATATATAATAACAAAAATACTGAAAAACATGAAAAAATTGTTTCTAAACTAACTAACCAGCCGATTCCTGGTTCATGGTCGACAGTTCAATCGGTTGGTTTGCTGGTTCTTGATCATCTTTTATTCCATTGGTTTAATATGTGGATGGAACCTGTTACAGGACCATTTCCCTGTTCAACCGGTCTGACCGTCTGGTCCAATACGGTTTCACAAACAATGGTTCTTGGTATAATGGGGAGACTGAAGCCAGATACACACACCAGGGTATTGAACTCATGACCTTCAACCTTGTGAGTCAGACCCTAGTCAAGCGTGTAATTCTCTTTGTGCTTGATATATTAAACATTTTGAAAGTTTGAAACTATGGAAATGAGACGGCCTCTTGAAATTAAATAAAAATTTCCCCCTTTCCTCTTGTTATGATCACCCTAATAGTGTTTGGAAAGAATACATGGTACGGTATAGTTTCATACGATACTTTGCTGCTACGATACGACCGATCGTGCCCAAAGGACAAGAAGATGTGCAAGAGTAGCACCCAATTAGCTCAAGGAGGTATGAAGTTACTTGATCTCTAGTATTGCTGCCTCACCAAGGGCTGGCTTTACAAGCTAGTCAATGAGATATGTGGAGAAATGCATGACAAATACAAGTGCCTAATAAGATGGAAATTATTATTTTGTAAACTTTTTTTAATCATATTATGCATGCAAATTAAGTTTGAACTTGAGAAGTGTTGAGAGTATTTGTGGAATCTAAGATTGAAAGAGAAAAAGGATAAATATATGAGATTGAAAATTGGTTCTTGAGAACATGAGGTGGTGTTTTGCAAATACCCAAGCCTAAATAGGGGCCTTCCTATACATAACAATCTGGTTTTTATTCACATTTGAATTTGAAGATTTTAATTAAACATGGTAAATACTAATTATTGTGGTGAGACAGCAGCCCCTATGAGAGTCCTAGTGGAAGGATGCCCCAAACTATTGCATTCTTAATCAAAACATCATAAATCGTAACATTAGGAGGAACTCCTAACTTAAACTCTAAACATATAATTATACCAAGTCCATGCTACAGTTTGATGTGGTGACCAATCGGAAACCACCTACAATAGTTTAGTTAATTTTAAAATTTTCAAGTTTTGAGGTGTTCTACAAATATGAGAATGTTAACCATCTTGTGTCTTAACATGAGGTTTTCATGATGGATTTGGATCTAATATTTCAAAAAACCCGATCCAAACTTATAGGGGTCCATTGTTTTTGCCCCCTAAGATCCTTGTTTCTTTTCATACATTGATAGAGCACCCATGGCCCCCTGCTAATGCCGTAGCTTTGCTCGTGGTCTTTTCGTTGCCATTTGTCCGTCGTTGGTCTCTCTCTCTCACTTTCGCATTTCTCCTTATTGTCGTTGAAAACAACTCGATTCAAGATGGTGCAAATGATTCCATTAGATCACATCCTACGAACAAGGACTGGTTGCGAGCATAGCTCTAATGGCTTTCTGAAACACTTCTGGAGCAACTTGGAGTTCTTGAGATTTCTCAAGTTCTTACCGAGTTTCGGGTTTTATTTTGGTCAAAACCTTGAAGACATCAACTCCAGGTTGAACGGAAATCGGGTCAACTCTAATTCGTTTGATAAGATTGTAATATTTTGGTCATATTTTTCTCGATACAATTTTAATTAATATGTTTTTAATGCATTGGAAGCTATCCACAAGGATATTGGACGAACACACATTTATCTAATAAAAATCACATTTCTTTTGTGATTTTACCAATCTTATCAAAATTCAGTTGACAATCGAATTATAGCCTTTCTAACAAGATCAACTTGTTTTCACTATAACTCTCTTTTCTGAACTCCAATTCGCACGATTCTTGATTTCACAAAAAGAATACAAAGAACTTTCTAAAAGACCAGAAATCTACTAAGTTAAATAAAAAAATGTCTGTTATATTCTTTTCTTCGGAAGATACACTCGGTCGATTTACACATTGGATTTTTCTATAAGGGTCATTGTTTCCTCTATATCTCAACTGTCAGTCGGATTGTTTCTTGTATATATCAACCAACCTGACTTAAATTGATGTAATTCTTCATCCATTCGAAAACAAACAAGTTTCTAAAAGAAAAAATTTATCCTTTTCTCATCTTTAGGTATCTAAACCAGAAAGTTGTACATGAACTCTTTGTTGAAAAACCTAGACGAAAATTATTCTTTTCTTCCACTATCTGAACAAGAAAATGCACATCAATTGTTTGGTGAAACACCCAAAAAGATGGTCACTCATTGGCATGCATCATTGTATATATCAACCGACCTGACTTAAATTGATGTAATTCTTCATCCATTCGAAAACAAACACAAGTTTCTAAAAGAAAAAATTTATTCTTTTCTCATCTTTATGTATTTGAACCAGAAAGTTGTACATGAACTCTTTGTTGAAAAACCTAGACGAAAATTAATTTCAATGTTGGTGTGACCATTAGCTCTATAGGTAATCCCATGTCCTGGAGTTGTTTTAAGATATCGTAGTATATGAAACACAACATTCATATGGTGTTTTGATGGTGATTGCATAAATATGCTTACTATACTCACCGCATAGGCTATATCTGGACGTGTGATAGTCAAGTATATCTGTTTTCCAACTAATTATTGATATTTAGTTACATAAACTCTCTCAGCGCCATCCACCATATGTAATTTGTGATTTACCTCCATTGGAGTATATGTCAGTCTACAATCTTCCATTTTGACATCTCGCAATACGTCCAAAGTATATTTTCTTTGATTTAAAAAGATATCTTTACCTGAGTAGGCTACCTCAATTCCCAAAAATAACGCATCCTCCCTAAATCATTCATTTCAAATTTATTCATCATGGAAATCTTGAACTCACCGAACATGAATGCATCATTTTGCATATGAGATCATCAATATAGAGATCATCAACATAGTAGATAAACAATCAAGATTCTACCTCCTTCTCGATGCTTTATAAATATGTTGTATAAGTCTTACAGAGTATTTTACAAAATTTGTTTTCATAAAATGGCTTTTTCAATGCAATCCGTATTAAGCTCTAGGAGCTTGTTTCACTTACTATATAGGCCTTTGTCAATCGATTCACTTTCCGCTATTGCCCTTTTCTCGTCAGTACATAACCTAGAGGTTGATCAACAAAGACTTGTTCATTCAATGTTCCATGCAAGAATGTTGATTTTACATCAAGTTGGTAGATAACCCAATTATTTTTAGCAACCTAAAGCAATTACTAATCGAATAGTATCATGTCTAGCTATAGGTGCAAATACTTCTACATAATCAATGCCATGCTTTTTAGAGTAACCTTTAGCTACTAACCTTGCTTTGTATTTGTCAATTTCACCATTTTCTTTTTTTTTATCTTGTTTTGAAAATCCATTTGACTTCGATGGTTTTTCCTCCCTTATGTAGATCTCACGTGAGCTCTCAAGTATTATTTCTTTGAATGGGCATCTATCTCATCATCCATAGCTTCTCTCTATTTTGAGCATTGACAACATCATCAAAGGTACTGGATCACCTGCACAATAAATAGAGTAGGAAGGTGATCCATTTTCTTCATCACCGGGCTTCTTTCTCCACTTATATAACTGCTAACCAAGCAGAGCTTTTCCTCGATTCGGGTTCCTCTAACCATTACTTCTTCGTATTCTAAATTATTTTCTAATGAGTCATTTTCAGATGGCTCATTTTGAGAAGTTGTAGGTACAAAGTTGTCGTGTGTGTAGCATCATTATCTTCTGAACTATGTGTGTGAGTAAGATTCTCGCTTAGCATTTTCCGAAATAAGAGCCAGTAGCATAACGATTTATCTTCTTCATTGCTCCAATTCCATCCTTCATCTTCATTGAACACAACATCCCTACTAATAATAATTTTCTTTGTTTTTGGGTTATACAATCTATAAGCTTTTGACTTCTCACTAACATCAAGCATTATACATTTTATGCTCTTATCATCAAGTTTAAGGGGTATGGGAATCACTTGCACGAGCAAAATGCTGTGCAACAAAGACTCTAAAGTACCGTTAACAAAGACTTAAAGTAACAGAACTTTTTTTATCTCCATTCAATTCACAAGAAAGATACATTTTAACGCCCAATTGGAACTCAATTTATCACTGCCGGGAGAATGAGATCATGAACAAAACAAGTGGGAACCAAACACACGAGGGGGAACAAGCACTTGAGGATCTTTAGGAAATAAAATGGAGTGAGGAATTTTATTACCGCCAGAGTGGCATTCGATTTCACCCAGGATAACAAGTTTGTAAGAAACGCCTTTCACCCCAAAACTTCAAGGGTGCATTAGCATTTATTAAGTAGAGTACGTATCATGTATCAACAAGATGTGATTTTTACGTTCTCGCCACACCATTTTGTTGTGGTGTGTGAGACAAGCTAGAGCGATGTATGATGCCATTTTCAGAAGGATTTAAAAGACAGCAAATTAAAAATATTCTTTTGCAATTGAATCATCCTCCCTGAATTGTTTTCAATGCCAACTGCCCGAATTAATTTATTTGAACAAAAGGTTTGAAAAGCATTAAATAACTGGAAGCGATCTTTTTGGCATTAAAAATAACCAAGTACATCTTGAAAAATCATCAATAAAAGTAACATGAAAGTAGATTTACTAGAAATTTTGGAATATATATCACTAAGTTAAGTCTGAAATTATCCCTCTGAATTGCACCTTTTCCTTCCATAGGAATTAAAGAATCATTTGCTACTTTCATATACTAAGGAGTCGAAGTCACTTCATACTGCATAAGATTAGTTTTGTTTTCTACCATATGATCAGTAGCCCCTGAATCTATTATCCAATTAAAAGAAGACATAGAATCTTTAAAAGAGTAATTACCACTAATACTGTAGAAAGTAGGAGGACTTGATTCTGTCTTGGATGAAGAGGTTGAAGGTTGATCCCGTAGGCGTGTTTTTATTTCTGTAATCTGTTTCTTCAACTTTGGCATCTCATCTATAGGATTTACCTCTGCTTTCTTGTCAGACATAGCTACCACATGATTGCCATAATCTTTATATTCCGTTGTTTTTCTACCATAATCCTTATATTCAAGAGGTTTTCCAATAATTTCCCAACAATATTCTTGTGTGTGTCTTCGTTTACCACAATGAGTGCACAGTAGTTTCATCTTTTCATCATAATTCTTATTTCTATAATTCTTATTTCTACCTCTTTCTTTGCCTCTGAATGAATCTCTTCCTCTCTGATAATTACTCTGTCTTCTATCAATAAACGCAGATCTGTCAGTTTGTATATGTTCACCCTTCTCTAAATTCTTTTGATCTTCCTCCCTCAATAGAAGTGAATAAACTATTCCAAGTGATGGAAGTTATTTCTTGCTTAGAATATTTAACTTGATAGATTCATATTCTGGTGAAACTCTTCAGAGTAAATCAAACACTTTTCGAATTTCTCCTTTAGCAGTCCTCTCTTTAACATAGTGACTACACTTATTTTCTATAATATGTCTTTATTCATTCCAAAGTTCTCGTAATTCTCCATAGTACTCGCTCATTGATCTAGTTCCTTGGTGACACTTTCTTGTTCTTTCAATTATCTCATATTCTTTTGCTATATTCTTCTGTCTAGAGTAAGCCTCTTCCACTGCATACCAGATTTCGACAGCTGATTCCATATACGTAAAAGTCTTACTGATGAAAGGATTCATGAATTATATTAGCCATGAACTTACAAGGGCATCATCTTTGGCCCCATCGTTCGTAGTCTGCACTGCTTCCTTATAGGGGTGGTGAAACCTGTCTGATAATAGAAGCTTTTTCCCTTGACCATAATACCAATTTGGTAGATCGAGCCCACTCTCTATAATTCTTTCCATCTAACCGAATATTTGTAACTTAATGGTTCTCATCTTTGTTCATTTCCATATACTGTTGATATTACTTCTTCTTTCAATCTCCCTTCCATTGTGATTTATTGTAATTTGAACTTAGTTTTCTTTGCAACCAAAAAAAAATATACCAATACTCCACATGATGCCTTGCTTTCTTGATATTGTAGAGGAATTGCTAATGATACGATGATACCACTTGCAGTGACTGTTGCTAATGATACGATGATACCACTTGCAATGACTGACTCTTTGTATGTACAAAATAAATCGGACTAATTTTATAACAATCCTTTACTTTTGTTGATAGACTTACATAGTCAGGGAGAATCCAAGACAGTGCCACACGTTTCAGATGCTGATGCTGTAGAAAAGAATCAAGAACTGCCCCACGTTTAACAGAATTAAAAAGTTCAAGATTGCTGCGACTAGTTGAATAGAATCAAGAAACTTAAGACGACTGCCCCATTAACATTTCAACAAAAAACTGTTGTGGCCCGACTATCACTTTTCTTGATGTTGTAGAATAATCACATCCACGTTCCCCTTTTTATGATTCACACAAAAAAGGAACTGCCATGATTTAAGAATATCTTGATATCACACAGAACCATTCCAAATATTCACTGTCGTCTACCACAAAACTATGTAATGATTAAATCTTACTTACCTCTTAACTTTTCAAGAACTGATTGCTTTGGATCGGTGCTCAAAAATCATGTAAACGCTCTCATATCATGTTAAATTTCATCGATTAATCATTGAAGAATATCAAAAAATGAACACACTTCATTATGGAAATTGGGCAAAATCGGCTCATGCAGCTGGCACCCAACTTTCTTTTTATTTCTTGTTCTAATCCGACCCTAATCTTATAACAGAATTTAAACTAATCCTATTCTAACTTAAAAGACAAAAATACCCTGACTACTAGACACGATTCTCAATGGATCTGATCCGATCCATTGGGTCCAAATACATACTTAATCTTCACGAGTTACAATACATGTTTAAAATAAAAAACCTTACATACTAACATGAACATCGGTTATCATTTTCTGTCGCTCTGAGACATTAATCTCATCTTTCCTTTTGATTATTCATCCTTAGTTCTAATTTGCTGTTTGTATCCAAATGAAAGTACACTGCTGCCTCCTCTGGCATATACTTGTTCATCTAGCGGTTCTGGGAGCCACTCCGTTCTATACTTGACTGGTCTTTCCTTGATTATTTCTTTTATCTTTCATGCCGTGAAACACTCGACTATGAACATGGAATTCCATCCATCTGTTGGTGCATAGAAGCACCATGTTTGACAGATCCCTTGGTGGATCTTTCCCCCTTTCAGCAGAATTCTTGAATAGCATTTCGGCAACAGCAACCAACACAAGTTAGAAACATGTTTACTGCTCACCAGGCAAGGTATAAACACACAAGATGCAGGTCCTTAGTTCGATTCTCATGCCGTGCTATCTGGCTCTACCCTCCCTGTTGTAACAGAAAAGGAACATGTTCATGTTCTTGCACAGCTTGAGCTGCTGCACTGGCCACTGCTATTGAGTCATAACCGAGTCAATTGCGGCACCCATTTCCTTAAGTTGGGTGTCCATTGAAATGCCCTCTGGATTCAACTGGAGTTTGTTTCTCCAGTTCGCTGCTGCTGCTTTGATTTGGATCACACTGATCAAAATCAGACATGGTTTTGATGTAGCTGTTTGAAGCTGGAAACGCTCGGCAGTGGATTTGCAGTTTCGTAGCTGGTCTTATATTCCTAAGTTTCACATTTCACATTCTAATTTGCAGGGTCTAAATGTGTACAGTATATTACTAAATGACACTTTGGTTATGTCACGTGATGCCGTCAACCGGATTGTTACTCGGATGCACACTCCTATCAATCGGTGAAAAGTAGTGGCTATGATTCAAATAAAATAAATGGCCAATGCTACAGCATAAAATGCTTAACACAGGAGCACGGAACAGAAGCTTGAATTCTGCAATTCAGGCAATATCATGGTCATCATGGCAGCTTGTTATTGTGAGGGTTATATTTCCGTCCTCAAACGTTGTTCCTGTCGTTCGTACAGGACGTAAATTGTAGTTTATGTTCAGGCATGTGGGCAGTTATTTTGTTATGCTTTTTTTCAGTTTTAGCATATCCAATTGATGTAAATTTTGTGGATTTTAAGCTTTGAAATGCTGACGAAAATATCTAGATTGTATTCTGAAAGTTACTGCTTCCTGTATGCTTTTGCCGATTCGGAAGTTTGAAAATTAGCATGCTGTGCAAAATGCAATTTCATTTTTATCTTAAAGGAACTCGATACAAAATATTGATAGGCTCGTACCCTCGAGTATTTGGGAAAAGCACAACTGGTGCTGGTAAATGAGCTGGAGGAATCTAGCAAGCCTTTGTTCATAGCTAGGATGGTTTTGTATACAACAAACCGAGCTAACCACTAGCCAAATAGCCTCTGTTTGAGAACGTTGATGAATGGCTGGCCGTCCTTTCATGAGCCAAAGCTTAACTGAGCCGAGAGGCGTTTTATTGAACACCTAAATAAAATGGCTTTTTAAATTTTCTTTGGTGGAAAAGGTTATAAAAATTGCTCTTTTGTGCATGTGCTTGTGTGTTGAGCCACGTGTGGGAGCACATGTTTTCGTGTATGTTGGGTTCAAATTTAGGGAGAGTTGGGTCGAAACAAACTCTGGTTCAACAAAGTAAAGTAAATGCAGTTTAGACTTTTTTCTTATAGCAGATTGGATTAGACTACTTGGTGAAATTAGCTATGTAGTAGATGACTTAGGGGAGTGGGGGTTCAGCCACTAGATGCACTCAAAAGGTACTTGGTGAAACTTGGTTTGAGACTTTCAGTATTCATGACCAGATGCCTTCTGGACCGGATAGGGTGCTGCAACGTGTGTGGTGGATCTACATTGAGGTGAGGTGAGGCCGCCGTCCCACCTGAAATTTGGAAAATAAATGAAAATTTTACAGGACATGATTGAGTTCCTGATTATCATACATACTTCACCCCACCTTAAATGATGGAAAATGAATGAAAATTTTGTAGTGTGTGGTTGCAGATAATGTTCAATTTACCGGTTTGTTTTCTGAAATTCAGTTTCAAGAAGGGCTGTCAAACAAAGTGTAACATCCTTGCTCATTGCTAGTTGGGCTTGTTTTCTTTAAAAACAAGCTGAGCTAACATTTCTCTGAATAGCCTCTGATCGGACATGTTCATGAACAGTTTACTATCTTCTTTATGAGCAAAGCTACGACCATGTTTATTCAAGAAGTGCATATGCTTACTCCGATGGATGATTAGTTTGATGAAAGTTAGCCTATCATGACACTTCTTATATCTAAAATTGATCATTTTATTTCATGTGTGCAAGGTGGATTCTGATTCTGCTTTTGTTTGTGAAGATAATGCTTACTCTGATGGATGAAGTTTCTCTGATGGTGCAAGTTGGATTGTGATTCTGCTTTGTTTGTGAAGTTTCTCTGATGAAGTTTCAATACAATGATCAAGCGTCTATCGCTAATACCAACTCTTAAACGTAGCTTCAATCAGGTTTGAAGATCCATTATTTTCTTCATGGTTTTGTGCAAGATATAAGCTGATCAAGATGTACATTTGTTTTCATGTTAAACTATCAAAGTAATTCAATCAACAAATTAAAATTCCTTAGTCTTAGTTTTCCATAATTTCAACCTCGAGTTACAAGCGGTTCACAGGTTATGGTTTTTTCTTGTCAATGACAGCAACTAAGCCTTTTTACACTGCATGAGATCGGTTATATGAATTCTTTGTTTTCATAGAGTTCGGTCTTATGACATGCTAACAGTTAACTTAGATTATTTTTTATTTATTTTTTCTTCCAATACTTTTGTGATCTTTCTCATCTTCACCATCGACTTTCTCACACTGGAATTTGCTTTAGTTATTTTTCCACGTGTTCAAACCATGGTTCGTCTTTTCCTTGTGAATTGAATTGGAAGAAAGCAGAAGCGGTAGCTCACCGCAGCAGGAAGGAGGCTGAATGTTAAACTCATTATAGTATCTATGTATATAGATACAGCTCCCTGAGAGAGGGAGATAAATGTGTATACTGGATTCATGTTGAAACCCATCTAAACATGTCTGTTCTTCCATTCGAATGATCCAACTTTCAAAAATTGAATAAAAAAAGAAATGTGTATACTGGATTCATGTTGAAACCCATCTAAACTTGTCTGTTCTTCCATTCGAATGATCTAACTTTCAAAATTTGAATAAAAAAGTACCGTCTTAGTTTTCATATTTTATATTTTACATGCATTAAATGCTTTTAAATTCAAATCTCTATCAGTACTCACCAGAGCAGGGTACTTCTCAAAGTCTTGACAGCATCCACTGCAATGCTGCCAGAAATATCACATCCTATTAGAAAGAACTTCATGCTGATCCCTGCTAACTAATGCAACCTTCCTTTTATTTGGGCCTCAATCCGTCTTTATGAGTGCATCAACCATCATAAAATGTTTTGGGGATGGGTTCCCGAAGTTACAAAATGAGAAGGCAATTAATAGACTAGCTAAGAACAATGACAGCCAATGCCATCCATTTCCCTTGTCTAGGGATGGCAATATTGACCTGACCCATGGGACCCCGTCTGACCCGACCTGAACGGAGCAGGGGATACCTGACCCATTCAGATTTGATTCGGGTCTAAGGATAAGATGCCCCAATCTGTACCGATCTGATTCTTGCCCCGACCTGTACCCAATATATATGCTGGGTATGTACTTACATATGTATATGTGTATTACATATTATAATATATTGTGTATGTATGCACACATACACATATACATACATATATGTGTGTGTCACACTTTTCCCCGTACTTGCTCCAAATCCATACCCACCTTGTAAGATAAGCCTTTTGGTGTTATGTACTGTGACAACATAGACGACTCTCATATTTAGAATGATAATGTATATCATTTACATAAGTTCACTAAATCAGCCAATTTTTTAAAGTATAATTTGTTTTTATACTGAAACATCAAGAAACGTTTTTGATTAACCAAAAAAAAAGTTGGATTCAGCTATTGTATGCAAGTGAAGTATACGAGTGTTCAAGTAGAGTCTGTATGAGCAAACTTTGCACTTTCTTATTCGTTTCATTAGGGAGGGAGAAGTGAAGCATGCATGTCCTGAGTATCAAAGTCATGACCTTCATCTTGAGATATGTCAATGAAATATCACATCGAACTTCATGCTCGCACCATCATGTCAATGGCATTAGGGTTGACATGTCTGTTTCTGGTTAGCCCGGAACTTCAAACCATAACTGAACCGGCTCAGGATTGGTTTGGGTCCAGAATCAGTAATTTTATAAAAAACTTAACTTTTATAAGATTTTTTTTTTGAAAAACACTGAAACTGTAAAAGGTAAAACCAGAACTGGATCAGATGAACCCGGGTTCCGGTTTCGGTTTCACTGGTTCTGAGTCCAGCCAGTTCCTGGCCTGGTTCGGTTCCGGTTAGGAATCATCGAGCCGGTTAGGAACTGACCATGTCTACATTAGGGGATCATCAATTAACAATCTTAATACCTGTGGACTTTGTTCGCTTGATGCTTTGCGGTTTCTCATAATCCAACAGAAGAAATCGATCAAGATAGAACGATCTGTCAGGCGTTATTATCAACAATTAGATCATAAAAGGTGATGCTAAGAAAGTTTATTAATTACAATACATTGGCACTAACTACTACTACAACTAAGCCTTTTCTCATATTAGATGGGGTCGGTTACATGGATTCTTTGTTTCCACAAAGCCCTATCATAACTTGTAGAATCCATGGTAAATAAATCCGACAAAATTTTATACTGACTGTCGGAAGCCTAACGCAACCCTCTTCCTTCATCCGGGCTTGAGACCAGCTATGCTCGCACTACCTATGACCAGAAAAACTACTTCAAATTGAGAATCTCTCGAGCTAAAAGAGAATCTAAAACTATAATACTTAAAAAACAATAAATAGCCCATAAAAGAGAAGATGGCTTGGTTGCTCCAGCTGTACCAACCTGGTTATATCTCTTCACATTTCCCACTGTTCTCACCGCAAAAACACTAATAGGGAAGATAATTTCAATGGAAGAATCAGATAAGTAGCCCAAGTTATGGGGCCATGGTACTTGCAGAGCAACTGTCCTTGGAGCAAGCAAGAATATCTCGGTAGTGGCGGTTGATCGTGAAGGAATCATAAACCTTGCCATCACTATTCTTTTTGTACTCTAAGAGCAGGGATGAATAGTTGAACGCAGTCAGTTTCACAAACCCAGTCATAGTCCCTATACAAGCTCCACATCGTCTCAAGGGTGGTGAATTCAGCAACGTTAGCACCACCCCCACCAGCAACTACATGGATGATCCCATTGAGTGGCCCTGTATAATGAGATTTCTCTGAGCTCAGAGCTCATGCATATATGTTCTGCAGAAAAAGAACAACCAATCGGTTAGGTATAGTGGAAAAGCATTCCAAATCTGAAGGATTAAACGGTAGAGATGTTTATGGAAGATTATACACCAAAATGCATTATACATTATATATTTACTGCATTGGACTTTCTATGCATTGTGAAAACCTTAGGTCTCCACCACACTAGCATTAGAAACCTTACGTTTCAAAGAAAATCTCGTATTTTTTTTCTAAAAGGTTGAGAAGTTGAAGGTTCAAAATGTAAAATTTTGCTGGAATAGCTCAGTTGGTTAGAGCGTGTGGCTGTTAACCACAAGGTCGGAGGTTCAAGCCCTCCTTCTAGCGCAATTGAGTCGGTTCTTCCGAGCAGGGTTCGACTCCCAAAGGGTGAACGTGCTTTTGGGTGTGTTAGGCTTTGGCCTCTTATAACTTTGGAGTACGGGGTTTAGAGGATGACACTATATTCAAGCTTAAATGCTAGTGACTAAAGCCTTAACCAGCGACACTCAGAGTGTTAGCTCAACGGCAGGGCGCTCTAGCACTGTTGTTGGTGGTGGAGGGTTCGACTCCCACAGAGTGCATATGCTTCTGGGTGTGTTAGGTTTTGGCTTCTTCTTATAACTTTGGAGTACAGGGTTTAGAGGATGACACTATATTCAAAAGATTAAATGCTAGTGACTAAAGCCTTAACCAGCGTCACTCAACGGCAGGGCGCTCTAGAACTGTTGCTGTTGGCCTCGTATTGGCCTTCGAGGTCGGAGTAATGATCAAGAGGGACAGTCTTGTAGACCATTGCCTTATAATTTGCTCTGGCTCTCAGAGGAGTGAATTCGTAGCCCGGTTCATTCTTGTGTGGGTTGAATTCTTGGGCTCATTTTTTAATTGGCTTGGGTACATTAAGCTTATGTGCATTATATTCAGCATGTTCATTTTAAACTTCTTCTTTACTATACCTACTGTATTGTATGAAAGGAGCAAATTAATGCATGAGCTCGCTGGTTAAGGTTTTTTTTTTGTTTGTTTGTTACAAGAATATTATTTTGTATTTTGTATTTAATCTGCAGTGTATTAAATTTTTTTGTTTTATCACCTCAACCATTCATGTCAAATATTAAGCAATGAAGATGTTTACGTAAGATTATGTACTGAAAGATATTATGTATTTACCATTGCCTCTCTTTATATATATATATATATATATAGTGAGACAGAAAGAGAGAATATGTGTATACATGTATATATATATATGTATGCACTACTATTGCCATCTGATCTACGTACACCTGATATGCACTCACTTACATTCAATGGTAAAGTGTATGAAATGTGATATACCCGAGAAAAGTTTGAAAGAGCAAAGTCCAACCATGTTCAATTTATGCATCGGTACTAACTGAGGCTTGACAATATGAAACAGCCCATTCAATTAGATTAGTCGGATAGTGATGATAAAGTCACTCATCCCATGTCGTATTTAATGCATCCATTTGCATTAAATGTTATAGATCAATATTGACGAGTATCTTGATCTCTCCATGTATATATATATATGTATGTATACACTTTGTACATGTTCTTGATTTTCATGCATGGCTTTTGCTTTTCGATTTCAACTATATATCAATATCCTTAATTGAAGGGTGAGGAAATGCTGGATATTTCGATTCATTTCTAGCATTAGCAACGACCAGTTTCTCCCTTTCTCTTTTTCTCTTTTTTTATAAATAGGTAAATCATAGTATATATATATATATATTGGTAAATCATTCCTTTTAGATCCTTATCGAGTTATATTTCAGTAGATAATATTGCGAGACATCTTCGTAGCAATTCCTTTAAATCTAGATCTATTCATGATTAAGTAATTCATAATTGTAGTTGACGAGCACAAGGGTTATGAATTGTCGATGTCACAGACACAACCACACAGGACGCGTATGTTAGGTATACTTATTGTAATTTCTCCTACTTTTTGTGAAAAAATAGGTGTTTAATTCTTGCAAGTTGCCTGCATATTTACAAAAATGCTGCTGCTTCTGAAAAAAAGAAAAGAAAAAGCCCAGCAACAATATATGATACGTAGCAGGGCGATTTATGATTCACTCGTATTAGCAACTACTTCGTATTATCATATGCCTGATAAAGGGCATCAATACAGTATCATACCTCTGATTACAGATTTTCATATTTATTATATACTCAAAATTATGAAAAACGATGCATATCATAACATTGCACCGTCACATTAACCATGTCTGCCAACGAGCTATACATACACAATGAACATATATACACATATACATAGGTACATATATAAGAATTTGTGTAAGTGTTTCGGTTGTTTGCACAGTCCAAATGTATTTGCCCTGGAGTACACAACCGATTTGCACACACCACATTTTCTCTCTCTTTATGGATGCACATATATCATTTAACTCATGCATTTACCTTCTTAAAAAAACCAAAAGGTATATATATATATATATATATATATCGGAAAAATCAATACACGATTGTCCCGCATGATGGCTCTATCCAATTTAATGCACTGGAGTCACAAAAGAAAATTCAAAAACCACATGCAATTTGTTTTTTATCCTCTCTCCACTCTTCTTCTCTCATGTTTCATATTATATATCTTCCTCTCTCACATACCATTATATATATCAACAACGTTTTTCTATACTAAATAAGATTGGCTAGTTTGTTTTCATAGAGTTTGATCATTTTGATCATGTCCTAACAACTTTTCTCATATTAAATAGGATTGACTACCTAAATTCTTTGTTTTCATAGAATTTGATCATTCTCCAACAACAATTTTTTCATATTAAATAGAATTGGCTACATAAATTCCTTGTTTTCATAGAGTTTGATCATGCCTCGTACTAACAGTTAATAAAGTTAATTCATTTATTTCCATTTATATGTTTTTTTAATATTTCATGTAGTTTCTCGCACCAGTTCTTTTCTATTCGTGTATCAACTATCAAAGCCGGACGAAACCAAAGGAGAAGTGCATTACTAAAGTGACGGAAGTTTTGTTTTCTTCTTCTGCTGACGATAATGGTGGTCGTGCTGGTGCAGCTGGGGCGTGTGCAATCGAGGATGTGTTCAAAATGGGGTACGGCCTGGAGACGACAGCCCTGAGCAGCGCGCTCTTCAACAATGGATCGACTTGCGGTGCCTGCTTCGAGATATACTGCTATAACGTCACTTGGTGCCACGTGAATACCACCATCACCGTCACCGTCACCAACCTCTGTCCACCCAACTGGTCCAATCCCAGCACCACCGGCGGGTGGTGCAACCCTCCCCTTGAGCACTTCAACCTTAGTGGACCCATGTTCCCCAAGATCGCCCAGTACAAGGCCAGCATCGTTCCTGTCATGTACCGCCGAGTCCTTTGCGTACGAACCGGCGGTATCAAGTTCGAGATGGGCGGAAACAACTGGTTTACGACCATCGTCGTCTACAACGTCGGCGGAGATGGCGACGTCACTTCTGTCGCCGTTAAGACGACGAGAAGCTCCGAATACACGCAGCTGAAACGCAACTGGGGGCAGTTATGAGTGTGGCCGGATAACAGCGGGCACCTCGGCCAGGGGATGTCTATACAGGTCACCATCAGCGACGGAAAGATGGTTGAGTCCGACAACGTCGTGCCGGCGAATTGGCAGATCGCGCAAACCTACGAAGGCAAGCAGTTCTGAGATTACTGAGCTTCTTTCTAACTTGATTGGATGACTTAATCTCCTGAAATGCTACCAAATTCTATATGCAGTGGTTTTGTCGTTTCTTCCTTTGCTGTCACATTTGGTATGTGGAATAAAATTAAGAGAGGAAGAAAGTCACTAAGCCTTTTCGCATGGGGTTACATGGATTGGTTCACTGAAACCTTTAACCATACTAGATGGGATCGGTTACAGGGATTCGTTAACGGTTACAGGGATTCGTTAACTGTTCTTCATGGATGACCCAAATCCTTTTTTCTGGTTTTAGCTCATGGAGTAAGCATCTTTGGCCAAACCACATAAACCTTGTATCAGTTTGTTTTCTTCTTTCTTTCTTGGTGTTTTTTTTTTGCTAACCGCTCTTTTTTATTGTGTTCTTCCGTGAATCATACTTGTTCAACAATGAGGGCAACAAAAGAAAGAAAGCCTAGTTAGAGGCATGGAATGAAGTTTAGTCCTCTTTCTCTTTATGCTTTTAAATATTTGTAGTTTGTATTATTATCTCACCATAGCTTTAGTCTCTACTATTAATTTTCACTTGCTCGCAGAATATGTTATGAAGAGAGATTCTGTGACTTCTGAAAGTATTGCAAACAAACTTCTTGTTACTGGACTTTTCAGTGAAGTTCCAATGCGCCGAGACATGGAACAGGATGAGATGCTTTTGACGCAATAGTTGTCAAAGACAGTGTTAATAGTCATAATAAATGTCGTCCTATTTTAAAAGAACACAGCAAATAAGTCAATTTCCCTAAGACTTGCCTTCAAATCAATCTCAAACAGCTAAATGATTAAATGAAATTTCTTCTAATATACAGAGTTGTCACAATATTTATTTCTCTTGATTTGGCATTCACTCTAGCCGAACTTCATACCACTGTACCGAGCCGACTTCACCATCAATCTCGAGTTCGCAAACTGACTTGACAAGGTGGGAAACAGCATCATCAATGGTTTTGAATTTGGAGAGGTCCGGTGGCAAGGACTCGCCTGGCCAGTTGTGTAGCCAAAATTTTAGCCTGTCCTTAAGTTCTTCCTCTGAAACAAACACCTCACTCTTGCCCGGCTCCATCAAGACATATGTGTCTGTCTGTGAGTATGCCCTTCTTCTTCTTACTGCAAACATCTGATTTCCTATGTATGAGTTTTTCATGAATGAGGATTGGATACAATTCCCAGTTGCAGAAAATGTTCTGTTAGCACATCAGAAAAAGCTGCAGAAAGTTCCACAAACAAGGGATTCTAGAAACATGTGCAGAATCAGCTTAACGTCAAACTCATCAAGCTTTATTTAGGATCTTCCCGATAATGAGATCAATTGGCAAAATGAGCGATGGAGGAAGAGAGATGGGTGAATCTATAATTCAGGGAACAGATACAAATGTAGGTAACTTGATAAAACGTTCATGTAAACAAGTACTCATTCACAACATGGAAAGAAGTAGACAGTTGTCTCCTAGTCACACTACAATAGACGAAATAGCCCATGGATTTATCCTATGGTCACTAACAATATAATGCGAAAGCAAAATGATTGAATAATGAAATACTATTTGGAATCTGACGCTCCATGAATAAAGGAACTATACACAAGAAACCTATGAATCTCATAAACATAATGAACTCAAAACCTGAAGGCAAATACTGAACTCATGCAAATCAGAAAGGGAGAAACTGATTACATAGAAGAAAGTAAATGCAATAGCAATAATAATAAAAGATAGTGAACTATGCCCGAGCTTCCAGGTTGGTGAACCAAATGTAATAATATGCCTAGAGATGCGGTCAATCAGCTCGTTGGTCAGAGAAAGGTGATAAATGTTGTAAAGAGCAAGTTGATAGAATGTTTAGAGTCTAGGTTGTGTCGTGTAATGTCTTTATATTTAGTTTTATGTAATTAGTATGAGTTATATACGGTTTGGATCTCAATGGATCAGATTATGATCCATTGGGACTTGAATCCTATTAGTTAATAATTAGGGGCATTTTAGTCTTTCAAGTTAGATTAGTAGTATTTAAAATATTATCATTAGGGTTAATGGTGTGTGTAAAAACGTGGGCAACAGGTGGCGGCAGCCAAGGGGTGCCGACCTGTACCCTTCTTCATTCTCTCTTGTATTCTTATGTTTTCTTATGAATAATATATTTTGGAGGATCAAATCAGCATGGTATCAGAGCCTAATCACAAAGTTTCAGCCATCATGAAGTGTTCTCATGCCGATTAAGTGGATTCAACCAAAATCGTAAGCCTATTTGATTGTTTGGTTGAATGTTTTCTTCTATTTTAATGATCATAAAAAAATTCATAAAAGGAGAGGATTTTATCCATAGGATTGAAGATACCGTGATTTGCATATTTCATATTGAGATTAGGGAATCGGTGAAGTGCAAATTATATTGGTGATTTTGTGGATTACATCGATATTCTGTTTCTTCTTCATATCGTGTTTCACGATTTTACATAACAGAGGGTTATGCACAAGTAACTTAGGGTTCACGGGTTCTTGAAGTGAGAAGCAGATTCCTAGGGTATTTCAGTCCATTTGTATATTTCATACACATACAGTTTATGATTTGATCGTGTTTCAAGTGTATTTAATCAAAATTGTAGTTTATTAAAAAAAGATTGCCTTGGAAATATTCATGAAAAGAAAGATGGGTGATACAAATGAACAATATTCTACAGATAAAAATGAAGAGTTAAAGATAACCAATCTGAAATTAGATGGAAAAAATTATCTCTAGTGGACTCATTCAATTGAACCGACAATTATGACCAGGGGGCGGATTACATAACTGGTAAAGTAACTCAACCCTTAAGTACAGATCCTCTTTATTCTAGATGGAGAAAAGAAAATATTTGTGAGTGCTTGGTTGATTCAGTTTATGACACCTTCCATTGGCAGTACCTTTATGTAATCCAAAACCAAATGCTAGAGCTACACACTTGAGCGCAATGAAGAATTTGAAGAGCGAAAAGTATTTGATCTTCTATGGAGAATTTCTTCTGAGTATGAGGCTGTTAAGAACAATATTCTTAGTAGAGAAAAACTCCCACCATTGAGTACAGTATATTCTTACGACAGAAAACAGCTAGAAAAGGAAACCAAAGTGAATATAACAGAAATTTCAGCATTCGTAGGAAGAGGTACATCTACTCCCACCTTTTGTAAGAGGAGAGGAGGTTATGGACGAGACAGAGGTAGATCTGTGACCACTTCTGAAGACAAGGATAAGTTAATCTGTTCATATTGTGAAAAATCATGTCATACGAGGAAAATATGTTGAAAATTAGTTTGAGTACCTACTTAGTTTCAGAATCAGAATCGATCCAACATGGCTTACTTTAGCAGTGATCAGACAAAAAACCAAGGAATGATGATAGTACAATCTCATTAGCAGATACGAAGAAAGAAATTGAACTCCTTAAAGCCAGACTAACTGATTCTCAATCTGCGTCTACATCATCTCATAGTAATCCTCAGGCCACGGTGGCATATCCTTTTTCTTTTCTGACTCAGGGTAATATTAGTTCTTCTTATTCACGTATTTGGGTTATTGATTCAAGTGCGACAGATCATATGGTCAGTCGAAGAGAGTTTTTTGATAATTATGAATTGTCTCAAGACAACATTAATATCAAACTTGCAGATGGTTCCTATACTCCCATAGTTGGAAAATGAAGTATTACTACTTCGTTTGGTATCTTAAAGAATGTCCTGTATGTTCTAAATATCTCATATCTCAGTTAACTTATTATCTATGTTTGTTATGACTAGAGATTAAAAAAATATCGTATAATATTTGATTTTACTGAGTGTTACTTTCAGGAGATGTAGACGGAGAGAGTCTTTAAACAGAGTAGTTTGAGAAGAGGCTTATATTTCTGCGAGGATCATAAAGGAGCAGTTCTGCGAGGATCATAAAGGAGCAGCACTACAATCAATTGTAATCACTAGGGAACAGAAAGAGGATATATCTCGATGACATCAAAGACTGGGACATTTACTATTATCTAAGTTGAGAATGTTACTACCAAAATTTAAGGATTGTAATAATTTGAATTTAAATTGTGAGACTTGCCAAAAGGCTAAGCATCATCGTGTTTCTTTTCCTTTAAGTGAAGACAGCTCCGTTATTCTTTTTGAGATTGTTCATTCGAATATTTGGGGCCCTTGCTCTACTATATCTGTGCATGGATATAAGTATTTTGTTTCCTTTATTGATAATTGCACTAGATTCACAATGATATATCTTATGAAAACCAAAGATGAAGTGAAGAATATTCTTCCAATATACTGTCAATTTGTACATACTCAAATTCAGAGAGCTATAAGAGTTTTCCGCAGTGATAATGGGATGAGTTTATGTCTCAATCTCTTAATTCATACTTTCTAGCACAAAGAATCTTGCATCAGACTTCATATGCTCATTCTCCTCAACAGAATAGGGTTACAGAGAGAAATAATAGACATATATTAGAAGTTGAAAGGACACTTCTCATTGGATGTAATGCTCCTAAATACTATTGGGGTGAAGCGGTTTTAACTACAGTCTTCTTGATAAATCGAATGCCCAACAGTATACTCCATGGAGATACTTCATTTCATTTATTGCGTCCCTCTCATAAACAATTTTATTTGCTCCCAAGGGTATTTGGTTGTACTTGTTTTGTACATGTTCATCGTGGATTGAGGGATAAGTCAGATGCTAGAGCGATTAAATGTATTTTTCTTAGATACTCGTCTACCCAAAAAGGTTATAAATGCTATGATCCACTAAGAAGAAAGTTATATGTTACAATGGATATCATTTTTCATGAAGATACTTCATTTTATAATTTATCAGAAGTTGATCATTCATCTATGCAGACTCCCTATGTCATGCCACTTTCACCAGCAGAAGCACATCGTATACATGATGAAGGAGAGGAAGAGATGACATTTTCTCATGCAAAAAATATACAAGTGTATACCAGAGGAGAAAGGAAGGTTGTTGCTCCTCAACTATCAATCACTCCCAATCATAATTCTGTCTCAGAATCAGTTTCACATCAGATTCAGGAAGTCTCTCAGCATTGTAATGACGAGTTGATGACTTACCTATTGCTATTAGAAAAGGAAAACGGAAAACAGTGAAATATTCTTTGGAAAAAATGGTATCTTACTCTAATTATCCTACAGAATATCAGGTGTTTATTATGAATGCAGATTCTACTCTCATACCAAAAAGCTACGAAGAAGCAAGACAACATCTAGAGTGGAAAACAACAATGGAAGAAGAAATTGCAGTCCTTGTAAGGAATAACACGTGGGAACTAATAGATCTGCCTGCAGGACGGAAAACAGTGAGATGTAAATGGGTATTTTCTGTAAAGTATAAGGCTGATGGCAATATAGAAAGATATAAAGCTAGACTAATAACTAAAAGGTACAACCAGTCTTTTGGTAGGATTATTTTGAGTTTGGCAGTAAATAAAAATGACAATTATGACAGTTAGATGTTAAGAATGCATTCCTTCAGGGTGATCTTCTAGAAGACATTTATATGGATTTACCTCCCGGGTATACAATGGAAAATATGCAGAACAAGGTTTGTAAGTTAAAGAAAACACTTTATGGGTTAAAGCAATCTCCACGGGCCTGATTTGAAAAATTTAGTGATGGAATCATGAAACTAGGTTTTAAGCAATGTGTCAGTGATCACACACTCTTCATCAGACGAGATCACAAGACTATTATATTACTGGTATATGTAGATGACATTATCATTACAGGGGATGATGCTGAAGGTATAACCTATCTAAAGAAAAGGTTCCATACATTATTTGATCTGAAAGATTTAGGAAGATTACATTTTTTTTGGGGAATAGAAGTAATTCATAAAGAGAATGGATTATTCTTAAGCCAGAGGAAATATATCCTAGACCTACTGAAGGAAACGAAAATGGAAAATTACCCTATATGCTCTATTCCTATGAAAATCCCTAAGGGTGATAATCTCAAGCTTGCAAAACCCTACGAAGATGTTGGAAAATACCAGAGATTAGTAGGAAAACTGATATATGTAACGATCACAAGACCAGATATCAGCTTTGCAGTTGGATATGCAAGTGGGTGGATGCACAGTCCTTCCAAACATCATATGAATCCAGTTTTTCATATTATTCGATATTTGAAATCCTCTATCACGTATGACTTGCTATATACTCCACACCCAACTTTGGATATAGAAATTTACTCTGATGCTGATTGGGTAGGTTTGAAGATTGATCGAAAGTCAACACCAGACTATGTAATATGTGTAGGAGGAAATATTGTATCTTGGAAAAGCAAGAAACAGTCTGTGGTAGCTCGGTCTAGTGCAAAGGCAGAATACCGAGCTATCGCTCTAGGTATGTATGAGAGATAGTGGATTATTTCACTCCTAGAAGAAATTAGATTTAAAGAAAACTCTCCGATTACATTCTTTACAGACAGTAAAGTTGCCCTGCAAATAGCACAGAATCCAGTCTTCCATGAAAGGACAAAGCACATTAAGATCGACTAACACTTTATCAGAAAAAAGATTTCCAAAAGAATTTTCAATCTAGTTTATGTTCGCTCAGATGATCAATTGGTAAACATTATCACCAAATTAGCATCAGTCAATGGCCTTCAGAAAGCACTGTCACAGTTGAAAATTACAAGTTTTTAGGAGTCAACTTGAGGGGGCGTGTTGTGAAGAGCAAGTTGACAGAATGTTTAGAGTCTAAGTTGTGTCGTGTAATGTCTTTATATTCAGTTCTATGTAATTAGTATGAGTTATGTAGGTTTGGATCTCAATGGATCAGATTATGATCCATTGGGACCCGAATCCTATTAGTTACTAATTAGGAGCATTTTAGTTTTTCAAGTTAGATTAGTAGTATTTAAAATGTTGTCATTAGGGTTAGTGGTGTGTAAAAACGTAGGCAACATGTGGCGGCAACCAAGGGGTGCCGACCTGCACTCTTTTTCATTCCCTCTTGTATTCTTATATTTTCTGATGAATAATATATTTTGGAGGGTCAAATCAACAATAAATGGTCTAGACACTAGAAAGATGATTAACGGTGGCGAGAGCCAGGAGGAAAAGGGTTCAGTTCTAGATCCTAAGGGTGGTCGAGAAGACTGATACGACGGATAAGCCAAAATCTGCCCATTAATCCATTTTTTCAAACCATGGGAATTTGGAAACACTTGCTAACAAGTACATCATCTTGACATATCCCTTCATAAGGCCAGTATTTTCCATGAGGCTGAGTGAACATTCCTTTTCTCTATTTTAGATCTGGAGTTGTTTCCTTGACCCCTTTGACTCCACAACAACAACTACATGGATTCTTTGTTTCCACATACCCCTATCATGTGTCATGCTAGGGGTTAACTCAATATAAACTAGATCATTCTTTATTGTCTCTTTCTAATACTTTTGTGGTCATGTTCTTCCTCTTAATATTTTCACAATGTAGTTTTCATATCTTCTTAAGGGAGCATAATTTGGTTATCTTTCTATATGTCCAAACCATCTTAAACAAATTTTCCTCGTTTTATCCTCTGGTGCTACTCTGAATTTGTTTCTAATAACCTCATTATGAACAGTCTTTCCTTGTAAGACCACTCATCCATCTCAACATCTTCATTTCTACTATGGACATCTTTTGTACATGTTGATGATTAATTGCCCGATACTCATAACTATAAAACATAACATGTCTAATTGTTACAACAACAACTAAGCCTTTTTCCATACTAGACGGGGTCGGCTACATGGATTCTTTGTTTCCACAGAGCCCTATCATGTGCCATGTTAGCAGTTAACTCACAATAAGCTAGATCATTCTTTATTGTTTCTTTCCAACACTTTTTTGGTTATCCTCTACCTCTTTTAATACTTTCCAAATTTAGTTTTGCATACCTTCTTAAAGGTTCTTCTTTTGATCTTCTTTCTATATGTCGAAACCATCTTAAATGATATTCTCTTGTTTTATCCTCTATTGGTGTCACTCCTAATTTGTTTCTAATAACTTCATTATGTATACGGTCTTTTCTTATATGACCACTCATCCATCTCAACATCTTCATTTATGTCATAGACATCTTTTGTACATGTTGATGATTAACTGGCCAACACTCAAAATCATAAAACATAACAGGTCTAATTAATGCTCTATAATATTTACCTTTTAACCAATCATCATTAATTCTATGCGTAACATCTCAATCAATTCTTCCATCACTCTTAAAAATTGACCCTAGGTATTTAAAACTTTCCTTTTGGGGGTTGCAATGTTTGCTAATTTTAATTTCTATGTCCTCTGAGGTAACCAAATGATCAAACTTATATTCCATATATTATGTCTTTGTTCTACTAAGTCGGAGGCCTTTGCTTTCTAATGTTTCTCTCCATAGTTCTAATTTTCTATTAACTTTTTCCTTAGACTCCTCCACTAATACAATGTCATCTGCAAATAACATACACCAAGGTACTTCATCTTAAATATGTTTTGTTAACTCATCAATCACCATTATAAATAAGTATGGAATTAAAATTGATCTTTGATGTAACCCAATATTAACTTCAAAGAAGTTTGTCATTCCTTTATGAGTCCTCACACATGTTTGTATACCATCGTACATGTCTCTTAGAAGGTTAATGCATGTCAATAGGATACCTCTTTTTCTCAAAGTTCTCCAAAGAGCCTCCCTCGGTACCCTATCGTAAGTTTTTTCTAGATCAATAAATATCATGTGAACTAAATTTGGAAAGTATTAAAAGAGGTAGAGGACGACCACAAAAGTGTTGGAAAGAAACAATAAAGAATGATCTAGCTTATTGTGAGTTAACTGCTAACATGGCACACGATAGGGATCTGTAGAAACAAAGAATCCATGTAGCCGACCCCATCTAGTATGGGAAAAGGCTTAGTTTTTGTTGTTGTTGTAATAAATATCATGTGAAGGTCTTTCTTTTTTACTCTAAAATGTTTAATAAGACATTTCAAAAGATGAATCGCTTCAACTGTAGATCTGCCTAGCATGAATCCAAATTGGTTCTCTATTGTACTTGATACTTCTCTTAACCTACGTTCGATAATTCTTTCCCACAATTTCATAGTATGGCTCATTAACTTGATACCTTGATAATTCACACAATTTTGATTGTCTTCCTTGTTCTTATATATGGGTATAAGTGTACTTAGTGTTATCTGTATCGTACAATACGGTGCGATACGTATCGTATCGTGGGCCACCATGATACGATAAACCCATATGTATCACAAATGAGCATTTATCGCTCCGTATCGTGCAATATGGCCCGTATCGCACGATACGCCAAAAACAAACAATTTTTTTTTTCAAATTTTTTTTTGCAGGTTTCTGGCATCTCTTCGCCTCTCTTCACTTCTCTACAAGGAATCCTC
Organism: Brasenia schreberi; assembly: GCA_036023115.1. Taxonomy (NCBI): domain Eukaryota; kingdom Viridiplantae; phylum Streptophyta; class Magnoliopsida; order Nymphaeales; family Cabombaceae; genus Brasenia; species Brasenia schreberi. Next base: position 4,637,640 of record JAYKKT010000090.1, on the reverse strand, counting down.
CGATATGCTTGTTTGGGATTGCAAGTTGTGTATGTAATATGTAAATTTGGGTTAGTTTATAAGAATTTTATTAAATAATAATAATTTATGAACAAATATAAATTGTGATAAAATCATTTCCCTTTTTGTTGCCAACTTTTAGGTATATTTATGCTACCAGTTTCTAATTTCATGAAATCGCAAACAATGAAGGACAATTTCGTTGTCTCGGTTCAATGAGTGGGCATTTCACAACTTCACTATTTTAGGGTTCACCTTACATGACTTCCATTGAGTTGAACATGATCAACATGTGTGAGGCTTAACTCATTCTGTGAAGTGACAAATGGAGCTCAAGCATTAGTTAAAAAGCTAGTCTCCAATAAGAAAAAAAGAGGATATCATCAAGTAACAATATCACATCAATGAGGTGTCATAGACTCTATAAATATAATCAAAGAAATGGAGCTCATCGTTTTGCTCACATATGAAAATTAACAAATATGACAACTACATGTACAAAGATAGCAGTTTGTTAATTTTGATAGATTAGATGAGTGAATTATGAAAGATAACGAAGAAAATGCACTCCTTACCAGTGTTATCCGTATACGGTGCAATACGTATCATATCGTGGGCCACCACGATACGATACATTATGGTGTATCGTGAAAGATAGTGTATCGCACTGTATTGCACTATACGATGTGTATCGCCCGTATCGTACGATACGGATGATACGCCCTGGGCCCGACCGACCGAAATCCACAATTTTTCGTGGGTTTTCTCTCTCCTTTTGGGTTTTTCAATTTCCCTAAGAGCCGATTTTCGCCTCCTTAGTGTTCAAAGCTCTAAAATCGTGCCCTACAGTGTCCGTGCAAGCCTCTAAACTCGAATTTAGGTATATTTTTAATGTTTTTTTTTATTTTTTTCATTTATATTTATTGTGTTTTGTGTTATTTTATTTTATTTTAATGACAAAATATGAAGTTATTAAGTGTGTGTATACGATTTTTATTGCATTCATGAAGTGGGACACTCCAATGGAGTGTTATTTAAAGATTGGGGGATTTACGAAGTGCTTTTATTTTCAGGTTTTTGTTTGAATTAAAGTACTCGATTGAGATGACAGGAAGAAGTGATAGAGATTCCCATTATCGGTCTGATGATCCGGCATGGCAGTGGGGTATACCAGTTGAAGGTTCCAGGTTAAAGATCAAATGCTTATTTTGTGAAAAGGTGGTTAGTGGTAGAATTTCAAGGTTGAAACACCACCTAGCAGGAACCAAGAAAGAAGTTGCTCCATGCATAGGCAGAGTTAGAAGTTTGCAAGAAGGTATTAAATGGCAATGCCTGCAAATGATTGAGAGCATAAAGGAAAGGAGACAATAAAATGATGATTTTTAGATGTATAAAGAAGTTGATGATACTAGTGCTACTGCCACTGGAGTTGGATTCACTAATAGTTTGCCTTCAAATGCTAGAACAGATATTGGTAGTAGCAGTTCACGAGCACCTAGCAGGGGAAAGAGGGTTGCAGCTGAAGACTTTGGAGGTGGCGGAAGAGGAAGTTCAGGAAGGAGTAAAGGAAGAGCTTCTTCTACCATACATTCGTTCTTTTCTCCTTTCACTACACCTGGTGCTCAACCTTGAATTCGTGTTGCTATGACTTCAGAACAACTGCATGATAAGGCAAACCTTGCAGTGGGAATATGGTTTTATGATGCATGCATTCCATTTAATGCAGCAAACAGTTTTAATTTTCAAGCAATGGCATGTGCAATTGCTAACATTGGTCCAGGATACAGAATGCTCTCTTATCAGAAGTTGAGGGAGAAGATATTAGATCAGACTGTCATTGAAGTGCAACAATACTGTTCGACTTTGAGACAGTCATGGAAGGAAACGGGATGCACTATCATGACAAATGGATGGACTGATAGGCGAGGAAGGACATTGCTAAACTTTCTTATATATTGTCCTAAAGGACTCATGTTTTTGAGATCTCTACATATGTCAGAGGAGAGGCATATTACAGAGATCCTATGACAGGAATTTGATAAGGTTATACAGGAGGTTGGGCTAGAGAATGTAGTCCAATTGATTAGAGATAATGCAGCTAACTAAAAAGCAGTTGGAAAGGAGTTAGCTGATATTTATGGGACTTTCTACTGGACATAATGTGCAACCCATTGTTTAGATCTCATACTCGAGGACATTGGTGAGATGGATAAAATAAATGCAGCAATTGAGTGTTGCCAAGATATTACAAAATTCATTTACAACCATGCATTTGTTTTGTGTATGATGAGGAGATATACAGAAGCTGCAAAGCTTCTTCGCATAACTGCAACTCAGTTTGCAACAAACTTTTTATCTGTACAGAGTATTGTGAGACAGAAGCAAGCTTTGAAGAGAATGTTCTCCTCAGATGAGTGAGAATAATTTGCAGAGTTGTCTCAAAATAGAAGAAATAAAAAGTTGAATGAGATTGCAGAAACAGTTTTTAGAAGTTCATTTTGGAATGCGTGTGTCAGATTATTGACAATTACTTGTCCTTTAGTGAAAGTTTTAAGATTGGCTGACAATGAGGAGAAACCATCTATGGGCTACCTTTATAAAGCCATGGATAGGGAAAGAAGCCATTAGAAATAACTTTAATGGAAAAAAGAGAGATTATGTGTCTGTGTGAAAAATAATTGATAGTAGATGGAATAAACAATTGCATCAGCCTATTCATGCAACAACCTACTATCTAAACCCATCATTCAGATACTTAGCAACCTTCAAAAGGGACGGTGAGGTTAATCGAGGAATCATTGATTGTATCGACATATTAGTCCATGATGAGAGCATAGCAGATGTGATACATCGAGAGATGGAGATATATGATAATGCTCTTTAGTTGATGGGTTTGTCTGTTGCAATTCGCAATCGCACTACGATGCGTCTAGGTAAATTGTTTATTTCATATTTAAGTTGTATCTTACATTACTGTGGATTATTATGTCTCTAATGTTTGTCTTTTTTTACAGATGTTTGGTGGAATAGGTTTGGAAGTGATTATCCAAACCTTAAAGATTTTGCAGTGAGAGTCTTAAGCCAAACCTGTAGTGCAACAGATTGTGAAAGAAATTGGAGTGTTTTTTAACACATCCATACAAAAAAGCACAACAGGTTGGAACACAAAAGACTTAATGATTTGGTTTATATTCGTTGTAACATGCGCCTTCGCGAAAGGTAATATTGTATTACTTTCAAATTTTTAATTCAATATTGTTTAACTTTAGTCTCAAATTGTTAGTATTATTTACTAATTGTTTATCTTTGTTTGTGTCGTAGGCAATTAAAAAAAAGTAAATAGAGAAGAAAGTCAGTTTGATCCAATAAGTTTGAATAATTTTGATATATTAGAAGATTGGGTTATGGAAGACACTGAAAAAAATGCCTTCCTAACAGAAGAAGACGTTGCTTGGATTAATTTGGAAGGAGCGCAACAACAACATCATGGAGATGAAGAATTTGATTTCGAAGAAGAAGGTGTCGTTGATGATGATGATGAGGATCTACAACAAGGAGAAGATTAAGATTATTTAGTTGATGATCCTGATTACAATTTGTAAAATATAACATTGTATGTAACTGTAAAGTGTAAACTGTGTCTGTATTTCATTTTTTGGATTTAAAATATGTAAATTTGGATGCAATTGTTCAATGTTGAATGCTCAATCTGTACTAAACTTACATTATATGAATTTAAAGCAATTACTAGATTTTTCCTAATTATTTTTTCGATTTTTTTCAAATTTTTATTGATTTTTAATTAATTTTTGCATTATTTTAATATTAAAGTACGATACATTACGATACACCCGTATCGTGAAGCCCAGAGATACACGATATGATACGCGTCAGACAACACTCCTCCTTACCGAAGAAGACTTTGCATAGATTAATTTGAATGGATTACAAGTTGCAACAACATCATGAAGGAGATGAAAATTTTGAATTTCAAGCAGAAGGTGGTGATGATGAGGATGAGGATCTTCAACAAGGAGAAGATTAAGATTATTGATCCTGATTACAATATGTAAAATGTAAATATATTTCATTTTTTGCTTCAAAATATGTAAATTTGGATGCAATTATTCAATGTTGAATCTCAATATGTACTAAACTTTGCATTATATGAATTCAAAGCAATTATCAGATTTTTCCTATTTTTTCTGATTTTTACTTTTTTATTTTTTAAATATTTTTTTATTTTTTTAATATTAAAGTACGATACGCCCGTATCGTGGAGCCCAGCGATACGATATGCGTCAGACAACACTGAGTGTACTCGCTCTCCATTCCTCGATCATCTTTTGGTTTCTCCATATTTCATTAAATAGTCCTGTGAGCCAAGTGATTTCTATTTCTCCTAGTATTTTTCAAACTTCTATAGGAATGACACACATTACTCTATAATATTTATCTTTCAACTTTAATGGTATCTTCTTATCACATGGAATACTTGGTGCCCCTCTCCATTTTAACCAACCAATATTAATTTTATGAGTAACATCTACATCAATTTTTTTATCACTCTGAAAATTGACCCTACGTATTTAAAACTTTCCTTGTGAGAGATGCAATGTATGTCAATCTTAATTTCCATGTCTCCTAAAGTACCCAAATGATCAAACTTGTATTCCATATATTGTCTTTGTTATAGTAAGTTGGAAGCATTTACTTTCTAATGTTTCTCTCCATAGTTCCAATTTCCTATTAACTTTTTCCGACCAATATAAATAAATATAGACTTAAAGTTGATCTCTAATGTAACCCAAATATTAACTTCAAAGGAGTATGTCTCCTGACACATGTTTTTGCACCATCGTACATGTCTCTTATAAGATTTATTGACAACATTCAACATAAAATCAAAGGAAGCATCTGATGCACACAACGCATTTGATTGCATAATGCACTTAGTTACTTGACTTCCACCAGTTGTTAAACGTAATGTGACAAAGACATATAAAGAGGAAACATCATGGCAGTAATACTACACACATACATACATAAGTATACGTACTAGTACATTGATATGTACATACATAAGCATCTGATACACAACAAATATTTGATTGCATAATGCACTTACTTGACTTCCTCCACTTGTTAAATGTAATCTGACAAAGGCATAGATAGAGAAGAAACATCATGGCAGTAATATTACACACATACGTACATACATAAGTATATGATATGTACATATATATATATATATATATGTGTGTGTGTGTGTGTGTGTGTGTGTGTGTGTGTGTGTGTGTGGAACTGTAGATAGATAGATATATGCATTGCTGCAACACATGCGACATTCGCTGAACTGTCAAGGTGGGTGTGTCTCACACAACAGTAAGTATGAAACGTCCAGATTGCTCAGCAATGTCCAGGTGCATTTAACTTGTTACAAAGAGGATGAAAGGAATTCGTAACCAGCACAAACTGAGGCAGGCAATTTATGAGCAATTCAAAGAGTTAAGATGCTTCCCATAAACAGAAAGTCAAATGTTCTTGAATTATTATTTTACAGCTCGGGCATAAAAATATCTACGAATAACAATAAATAGGCTCTACTTTGAAATGCCACAATTATCAACAGTTGAATAATCCCTCACGGAACATCATCAATGATCAAAATTGAAACAACAAGGTGGAGCACAACTTCCAACATCCATGAGAATATGAGTTTTTCTGGCTAACCCTATCCTTAAATTCGGAAATTAATTGTCATGTTCAACTGGAAAATAATCATCAGATGCAGTTCATAATCATTCAGTTTAACTCTTTGTTCCAAAGAACTGCATGATATTTGCTGAATCTACAAAGCAATAAAAAACTAATTTTTTTATCAGCATTGATTGGGCATGTAAAATTATGAATCTGCTTTCAATATGGAATCAAAATTAGAGTATAAAACAGACGTAACAATTGAGCTGTCATGAACAAAAAGAACAAAAGGAACACCTTCCAGGCTAGTGTCAAAACAAAACCATGTTTCAGTACTAAAGTAAAGTTTTGTCATTACCGATATCACATTTAGCATGAGATTGTTTCATTTCCTAGAACCTTGTGCTTGTCTGCATGCAATCCATGTGTATATGGGTGTCTCTGTGTGTGTGCATGTTTACTTCAAACAGAATCTTGAGAAAACATATTGAATGCAAAAAAAAAGACAAACAAAACTATGCTTCTGATGTTGAATGATAGTTCATAGCTTTTCACTGGATCACTATCCCCCTTCCCAAGTAAAAGGTTCAAGTTAAGTTTGTCTGCTCAAATTCACCAGACAATAAAAGTTTTAGCTTATAAGATTGCAATGTCGTTTTCAGTGGATATCAAAAGTTTTAACTCAGAAGATTTTGATGTTTCTGATTTCATGGTTGACACTCATGAGCTGCAATATCCTAACATTGGGAGTACCACATTTCACACAAGTAAAAAGATGAATACAATGCTGGTACCTTCAGTTTATGATGTTCATGTCCTGTCAATTTTGGCGGTAGAAGAGAAGAGCAACTGATTTCACCAACACTGTATCCAAATCTTGAAGAAGAAAATTGAAATTCAAGTCTCTTGACTGAAGATTGCATAACTACAAAACAAACCAATGCATTACAATTTATTTTTCACTTTTTGTGAAGGGATAGAATTCGATAGGAGAGTTATTTTCTTGTAAGGATTAGCTACTACAGTGAGCTGAAAGGCCTCTAATACTAATCATAGCAAGCAACGGTACTATCAGAAATATACTCTGCTGACAGGAAAAAGCTTTCATATTGAAATTGCAAACCTAGGAAGCATATCCTAGAGCAGTTGTATAATCTCAATATAACATTCTTGAAAAGCATACCTCTGATCCATGTTTCTCTGTAACCAGCACCATTGTCAAAATTAATATTTTCTACACATAATTTTATGTTGATTGGAGATCCCTTTCCAAGTCAAGCAAACATAGCATGTATAGGATGAGGGAGTCTATCGATCAGATGGTGAGAAAAGAGTAATTGTGATATTATTTCTTGGTATAATGAAGAGGCCAAAACCAATGCAAGCTCCAGGAATCGAACTCATGACGTTTAACTTGTGAGTCCACCCTAGCCAGGAAAATTATTGCTCCTTGTGCAGAGCTTTTGGATTTTGTTAGCATGTTTATGATATAGAAAGATCTAATATAGACATTCTCTACCACACTATACAGCATATATAAGACAGTGATACGTACATGAACGGACAATTGTGCAGATTCTACAATAACCAGAACAAAGAAAAGTAACTTGTATCCATATTGGGGAAAGCGCATTGTTTTCAAGGACAGTTTCGTACAAATCGCAAAGTTATTTGTACTCCATTGCCACTGCATTGATCAGTTCCACGTGTGGTCTTTCACTTTATTAAAGCAAGTGAACTCTCCAAGAATATAGAGTTCATCTTTATCTTTTTTCAGATTAGAAAAAAGCAGAACTGTATACTCTGAGAAGATGGGAGAGTTCACCTTCAATTTTCCAATGTGCATTACAACTAGACTTACTGAATTCTCTTCCCATTCCACTCCACCGAACAAGCTCGTCAGGAATCTCACGTTTTCCTGGATTTAGATAATCACCTCACTGCACAGTATGAGACCATTTTTGGCATCAGAAAAGAATTATGTAATACTCTGTATGCATTTTGCTTCAACTTTTAAGGCACAACTGCGTTGATTTGAACTTGATATCTATAACAATTCCACTTAGCTAGTCTATACGTTCTGTAGATTCTAAATGAATTCAGGCTATTCCTGCAACGTAAGACTACTATTAGCAGATCACCCCTGTTCCGTGGAAAAAACAAGAAACTGTCACCACTTGAACTTTGATACTGCCATTACTTCATTTTTTGTGTTAGGGACAAAAGTCTTCAAACGAGGTTTTCGATTCAGTGTCAATCGGCTACCTAGAAGCCGGTCTACTGCTCCCTCGTGGCATGGCCGCACAATCACAACCCAGCCTCTTTATATCGAACGAGAATCCAGTGCCGAAACATTTTTATATGGTGAGTGTGCGCATGATCTTCTCATCATCTCATTCATCAACTTGAGGCTTAATTCCAAACAACCTACACTAATAAGCAAAATGAAGCTGACTTCATACTGGCTGCCAATTCATTTCTCGTAAATCAGAGAATCACATCAAACTTTAATAGCCACTTTGTTCTCTTATGCCTTTACCAGATCCCTTAGAAGAAACACACTGCAAGTTCATGCTCCAAATATAGGGGTGTCATGCGAGGAATTAACTTCCAAGTTAACTTTCATACTCAAATAGCTTTCCCCTAATTCTGATGGCATAAGCATCGAACCCTTCAAGCACCAAAGATCTCTGGCGTATGCAGAGGATGGAACATACAAGCTCACATATTTCTTCTTTTTCACCCTTATCAGGAATATACGTGACTAACACAACCCACAAAGGTTCAGCACAATTTACGAATGAATCGCTCATATCAAGCATTCTATAAAAATATATATACAATGATTTGATAGAAAACGTATCTTTGCAAATAAGAAACAGAAGCTGTTATTTCTCCAGCTATTTTGTTGTTCCCTGTGACCTTAACACTACAATTGAGAACCATCTTCTTGGTTTCTCAGCCATTAATAATATAGGTTCAAACTTTAGAAACGACACTACCAACAAAGTTTTTTTCAGATGAGCACCTTCACAAGCAGAATCCACGGGAGATATGTGTGTGCGCGTGAGAGAGAGAGACTTACATGCAATGGGAAGCCGATGGCGGATCAACGTGCATTTTTCCATGCCCACAAGGTCCACGATTATCTTTTGTTTAGAAACAGTTAAAAATGCAATGCGGCAGCCCTTCTTTCTCTCTCCCTCTCTCTCAGACACGCACGCTCAATCACATACCGAGTTATCTGCGACACACGTTTGTAATCTCTCTCTCCTTTGGGAAACGACAGCTTAAATATAAGGAATATCTACGCTGTAGTGTAAAAGCACGGTTTACGGTATAATTAGATACCAATATTCTTTCGGAATTTGATAAGCGCGCATCCTTTTCACGATCACACTACTTTCGTTCCGATTTTGCCCACTCTCTTCCTCTTTACGGATTCTCATCAAGGTCACATTTCCGAATACTCATGACTCAAAACTCTATTCATCATAATTGTTTTAAATTTGATTAAAAATATAAATAAAATAAAGTCTTTTGTTGATTTGATATATTTTTTATGATATATTTGATATATTGATTTTGTTCTTAATAATAATATAAAAAAACAACTTTGAATTCTCGACTCAAAATGTAGTACATTCGCGTCTATGACTCTATGATGAAAGTCTATTAGCGAGAGACTTTATACAGTAGTCTCTTAAGAAATACGGCAGAGGTGTATTTTTCTTGTTGAGAATATATGACTTTTTCATTTGTTTTGCATAATATTTGAAAAAATACAGTTATATATATTTTTTATTTTTTCTTGGACGAGTATGGGAAAAGGCTTAGTTGTTGTTTTCTTCGACGAGATTTGTAAGAGTACATGTTGTTTAGTTACGGAAAGGATAATAACTCTAAAAATGATGAAATATCAGTTATCAAATACAAAGATTCTGTAAAAAAGACTGAATTGAATGAAAGGGAAAAAATGATAAGAAATAATTTTAATATTTTTGGAAAAAAAATATGTTAACAGCATGAAAGAATGTGCACATAGTAATCCCCTCTTCCCTTCACCTCCTCGTCTTCTTAAAATTCGCCTTAGATGCGTGTTGGCTGCAAGTCTTTATAGTTCGTTTAACACTTGGTTACACTGGGTGGCGCTTGAATCGCCGAACAGCGAGGACATTCCGGCCGCTGTTTTCCGGAACTTTGGTGTTGGGTGGCTTGATGATCGACTCCAACGTTCCGCTTCTTTTGCTTTGCAAGGTAAAAGAAGGGCCTTTAAGTCCGGCCCCTCTGTCTCGCGTGATTGAAAGTCATGAACCCCATGGAATCTCACACATTAACAACAAGCAGAACATTCACCAAACATCCCCATAAACAAGTTTATTGATTATTGATATAGGTTTGGAAATCTGGGAATGACAAGGGGAACACGGTCTGAGAACTAGTTTATTGATATACTGAGAATTGTGCAGCATTTGCTGTAAAATGAGCCAATATGGGGCAAACTTTCGAGTTGTGCACCCCAAAACAATCTTTGTAATCATATAGCTGTCAATTATTATTATTAAATATATACAACAACTACAACTAAGCCTTTTCCCATACTAGTCGGAGTCGGCTACATGGATTCTTTGTTTCCACAAATCCCTATCGTGTGCCATGTTAGCAGTTAACTCCCAATAAGCTAGATCATTTTTTATTATTTCTTTCCAACACTTTTGTAGTCGTCCTCTCTTTTAAATATATAATATAATATATTTTAAAATTTAATTTAGTGGTTCCAAGCAATTTTGAATTCAAACCAGAACCGCCTCAGAACTGACAGTTCCGATTCATGTTTAGACTGACCAATAGACAACTCATTTGGCTCATTTACTCATACATCATAATGTTATGGTTAGGAATCCATATGATACAAGGAGACTTTGGTTTTAACAACTCCAATTGGAAGTAGGACTGGCAAGTGAACCAAGCTGCTTGCATCCGCTAGTAGTTCAGTTAGCTAGGTTTGGCTCGTCCCTGCCTCGCTCATCTTTGGTTCGTTAAACTGTATAAGCTCCAGAACATGGGTATGGCCTGTTTGGCTTGGTTCAGCTTGGTGAAAGCAGGTCAAATGATCTTTCTCCAACTTCTGGAGAAAACCATGCCTCAGAGATAATTGTATAAAGTACTTAACGCAAATGGTTATTTTTTGTTTAAACTTTCTTAAAAATAGAAGTTTTAGGTAAATATATGAGCATTCTAATTAAGTTAACTCATAAATAAAGATTGATCTAGCTTATATTGAGTTAATTGCTAGTATAGTATATGATCAAACCTTATGAAAACAAAGAATCCATGTAACTTACCTCCATCTAATATGGAAAAAGGCTTAGTTGTTGTTAAGAAAATCTCTCTCAATGCGCCTCAACTCGGCTCTTAAAAGATCAAGAAACTTGTTATGGAAATAGTGATATGTGATGTTCACCTTTCGATAAGGTTTATTATCTAGTGAAAAAATACAAATATGAAAAATACAAGGATCATAAGAAAGATTGAATACCAGTGGAATTAACAAAATTGAAAGGAGGAAAAACTTCTTCATGGTTGACTTGTTCTTTTATAGAGGCTATTATTGTTGCATAAAATTATCTCATCCTTAGAGAGGATCCGAATTCACTTTTCATTAGGTAGTAGTTTTGGGCTCTTGGAACACATTGATCTTGTGAAACTCCCTCAGTTTGTCAGTTGGACTACAAGGGCCTGAAAACATAAAGTTTGTAAATGTGCATAATTAATTGTCATCAAATATTCCAATTTCCATTTTTTCTAGTGAAGACTTAGTTGTTGTTCTTGAAGTAACTACTGGTATTCGGAAGCCCAAATGACTCAGAATAATCTGGTGAAAGCTGAGTCGGCCAACTATGGGGGAAAAGCTCTCCAAGCACTGGTTTGCTCCACTCACAAGACTCGAACTGGGGACCTTACTTAAGGGAAACAAATGCTGAAACACTTGAACCAACCAAGTTCAGTAATATTCCAAAAATATTATACTGAAGATGTTAGTTTATTTTTTTATGCAAGCATTGTTTCCAATTTTTTTAATTCAACTATTATTTTATGCAGTTGAAAGTGTTTCTGCATTCTTGTGTCTTTCATTAGGAAATTTTCTATCTGTACCAATCAATATTTACACTTTTGGCCATAATGTTTATGAGATTAATTTCCTTTTCTTATGAAAGCTGAAAGATGTATCGGGAACTTATAGCTGGCCAATAATAAACCATATTCCAACTTAGTTTCCTTATTCTGTTCTTGACAGTTTCCAGCAGATTTTATACATCTTCATGCAGCACACTAAGGAAAACTTTCAGATTAAGTGGCAGCTTATTAATTGATTTTTTTCATGGTTAGGTACCTTATTTGAAGTAAACCCTGGAAATTACCACCCTTCAGTGTATGCTTGAACATGTAACGGTTTCCATTTGATCAAATCCAAACTGTCTTGGATCGACAATGACAAAATTCATGGTCACTGTCTCATAATAGATGAAGTGCAGTTGTTCTTGACTTATTGTGGATTCTTGAGTCCTAACACCAAGGAGAACTTGCAGAAAAGATCGGAGATTTTTGTAGAAATCAATGGCATGATGAATATGTTATGGTATACTTGAGAAAGGGTTCAGCCATATCACAAGCGTGGCTATCTGTAGGTTGTCTTTAATTTAGTTGTTTTTTTAATGTCTACTAAATTTCAATTTGTTGTAAATCTAGTGTTCATAGCTTTTAACAATTGCTAATGAAGAATTTTTCTTCTTCAGAGGGTCAAAATATCACATCATATAACGTTTATAACACTAAAAAATCCATTCTTTAACTATTTAATTCGTCTGCCCTGAAGTGACGCTGATTTAAAGTAAATCTGTTAGTTTCTTGATATTTCATATTTTATATGACAAGTAGCAGTACGATGGTGACGTGAATATTATAAAGCATAAATAAGAACAGAAATGATATATGGCATGGAAGAATCCATGTGGCTGACTCCACATAGGTAGCGCAATGCTTTTTTTTTTTGTTTTTGGTTTTGTTTCTTTCTTTAAGCATTTTTGAACTATGCTGCAAATATGAAAGATTAGAGAGTCGTCAGTTATATGAAAAGCGAATTCAATTAGTCAGTTACAAATCCATGAAGATTGACCATGTTACACCGTAAATGAGTCGTATATATGGCTCTATGCACCATTATATCCGTGGAACTATACGCGTTGACTCAAGCAACAAATCACATTCTCGATGAGCCATTCGAAAAAATAAAATATACCATGACCACGTCTCCAGTAAAGACAAGGCAAGGACAAGATGTATATCCTATAATGAGACGCTATGACCACGGCGTCTCTTTCCCGACCACCACGACCTTGCAGTGGATGAAAACCAAATGGTTGCAGACTATCATAAAAGAAGAAACACGACGACCATAAGATCTATTGGGACAGAAATTGAAGATCTTGGATCAACAGTAGCAGCAAAACAAACATGCGTCCCTGCGCTCCCACATTAATGCATCAGGAGCATACTTTTATTGCAAAAGGTTCGGTATGTATTACAGAATAAAAGAGGCCTTCCTACAAGTGTTTCAGCAGTAATCCCAATCCTAGAAGGATCAACAATCAACACCTTCCCTTTGGGTTAGATGGTCAATTTTATCAAACCTCAGACCTTCCACATTTATGTAGAACCATATCAAACCTCAGACCTTCAACAATCAACATCTTCCCTTTGGGTTAAATTATCAGAAATCCATTTGATGCAAAAGCATAACAATATTGCCTATAAGAGCACCGAATGCTCTTCCTTCTTGTTTCATGAGTAGGACCATGTCAAACTCTGACCCTATGAAAACCATTGCCCAGTTAATGTACATTTTAGTGATGCTGTCTCTCATCTTCCCGGTTCAAAAGAGGAGTACGTTAGCACTACATATGCTTATCTTGAGGAGTATGTTAGCACTCTATGTGCTTATGTTGTCATTTGTAGAATGCCAAACATTCATATATCGAATGCTGAATCACAATTCCAACTTGTTCATCTGGAGATGTTATAAAACAGGGGAATGCAAGTGAATGACATTTTAAATCCAACACAGGAAACCCATTGAAATCACATCAGGTCATTTTCAGCATCTAAGAAAAGAAAGAGACGTGGAACAATGGACCTAGAAGATTCCCCAAAAGCCTAGAAGAGCTTAGCAGGCTTCTGATGCTGGTCAAACTACAATTTTGTAGATCTAAACCACACACACACACACACACACAGCATCACCCACCGTGTCAAATAAGAAAGGCACAGTATCATCATTCCAAGCAGATATAAGAGCCTGCACCAAATGACAAATTAATTGATACAACATAGAGAAAACCATCTCTGTTATGCCCACAAACACGTCTATACTTATTGAGAGAGATGAAGAAGATATATAATATGCAAGATATCATACATCTTGGTAGTGAGTTACAGTTTCCCGTTCACCATGGTACCATGAATCAGTGGGAACAGCAACCACTCCCATGAAGCATAAGTGATCAGCCTAGACATTAAAACCATCATATAAGATGATGCCAGCATGTCTATGCAGTTTATGTACCAAAAGCTCATAGGGATGACTTACACACCTCAAGTAATGGCCGTATCCACTCCTTAGTTTTGTACAAACTATGAAGAATTACATCAGCAGGCATTTTCTCCACCTTCTCCCTTAATCTCATGACTAGCACCGTCAACTTCCCTAGTTTTACCCGGCTAACAACCAATAATGAACAAGAATTGTTAGCCAGCTAGAGGACTGATCACATTTTCTCAGAAAAAGAAGAAGAAATAACTACTCAACGTGATAAGCCTCTTGCAGATGGATCACAGAGTTCAAGAATATAATCAAGTGCTAAGAAAAGGAAAGACGGTTACTCAGAGAACTCGGGCATAAACTTCACCGTACAAGCTTAGGGCTGCCACATGAGCCAAATAATTGAAAAGAGGATGTTTTTTTCATTTTCCAGTCATTCTATTAAGTTGTGCGACAGCATCAGGTATCCGATTTTCCTTACAAAGGCCATCAATCAAAACATTATAAGTCACTACACTTGATTCCACTCCTTTCTGCGACATTTCATTGATCAAATTCATAGCTTTATCCACTCTTCCCCCTTTACACAGCCCATTGACAAGCGCCGTATAAGTTACAACATCAGGTTGTAGACGTTGTCTCATCATACTGTGATACATTTTCATCACCTTCCTCCAGTCATCAATCTTGCACAAACCATGAATCAAACTCGTGTAAGTCACCACATTAGGAGATATCCCCTTCTCATGCATCTCATGGAATAGCTCCATAGACTTCTCTGCATCTTCTCCTTTGTTACAAAGACCATTTATCAATGAACTGTACGTGAAAACGTCGGGATCAAGGCCTTTCACAGACATATCCGATAACAAGCTTAAAGCCTCATCAAATCTACCACTTTTACAGAGACCATCCATGAGAATAGTGTAAGTAGCAACATTAGGACAACAATTAAGATTCCTCATTTCAACTAACAATTGAGACGCATCGTCGATTTTCATCAATTTGCACATCCCATTCATAACAATATTAAAAGTAACAACATCAGAGCAGATCCCCAGCCTCCACGTGTCCCTAAACAGCTCCATGGCTTTAGAATCCTGTCGATCCTTGAACAAGAATTTGATCAAATGTTCACAGAATGGACCCTAATTTCAAACCCATGTTTCAAAATCAATCCGACAACTCCGAACGCGCATTCAGATTTGTTGGTGTCGCAGAAACAAGTAAGAATCGAATTCATAGTCACGTAATCCGGCAAAACGGAAGCACCGGCCATGTTTCTGTACACCAACAATGCGTTCTCGTACTTTTTCGACTTCATTAAAGCATCTAAAAGAATGTTACAGGTAATACCCGAAGGTTTGGAATCACAATATATTAACGAATCGAAGAGGGCAAGGGCTTCTTTTTGTCTGAAATTCGGTTTGCATAGGGATCTGAGACAATGGTCAAAGCCCAAAAGATTGGTACTTTCAGACTGCCGCGTGAAGAAGACGAACATGAACGAGGAAAAGCTATGATCAACGGAGAGAAGAAATTCTTACAATAAGATTTCAAATGATAGCCGCTGATAACGGTATTCGCGCACACCATCGCAAACTAAGCAAAGACGATTTATTGCAAGAAACCAAGGGAGCGACGAAATTGACTATAAGTTGGAGAGAAGCTAAGCCGTTCCCGAAATGACGCCAACGGAGGATCCTCTGAGGGATGGTGTGATCTCGCTTTCCACTGCGGTTTAATACATGAAAACTAGGTCCGGCAATTCGTGTTTTGAAGTCGTATTCGGGTCGTATCCTTTCGAGTTCATGAAACAAACATGCCGGTGTCATCAACAAGACCTGCTTTTTAAATCTAGGCTGGCAAATCGTCCCAGTAGGTCGTGTTCGGATCATGCCATTTCAGGTTCATGTAAAAGGGAGGCGAATCTAACATGACTCCTTTGTATTCGTGTCAACACGAAAACGATCCACTTAGAGGACAAAAGCATGATCTTCTCGTGAAAAGAGAATGCAAGTCCAAAGCGATTGTGTTGTTCCTATTGTGAGACACTTGATTAATCACAATGGGGCAGATACTCCGCCCAGACTTCAACCTCAACACGGTCGGTACCAGTGGAGCGGGTATATACTATATAGACATGCTTGATACATTTTCTTATATTATTTATGCCGTTGAATATAAATCAAACACTTCGTCAATATCGATACGAGAATCAATACCATTTAATATAAAAAAAATCAATTTCCAACCATGTCATGCTTACTAAGATTGTTAAACTTGGTCCTATGGTCTTAGTCAAAGCAAAATGATAAGATGTACTCGTATTTTTCCTTTTATAACCAATTTCTCATTAAAAAAAAATTCCAAGTCCATCTACTTTTAAAAGTGAACCAAATCGTGTCATTTGTGGACAGCTTTCGTGTCTAACCCTAACGCTGCACCATATCTTTCGTGTACTTTTGAATGAACACTAACACGTTCCAAAATTTTCATGGCCCGGACACGAATACGGTTCTTTTGTATCGTGTTCGTGTCTGGTTCTCGTGTAATTGCCACCAACCGTATTCGTGTCTGGTTCTCGTGGAATTGCCACCCCGTTGAGCCTAAATAGGAAAATATTCTTAAACCAAACGGGCGCAAGGTTGAGAGGCGAAGGGGAAGAATCCTCAACTCTTCAGAATTGGAGGAGAAGAACAAGAAGGGAAATTCCGGCAATGGACCCGACTCTGAAGCGCTGCCTCTACGAGGTGTTAGGGCTGCCCCGCACATGTACGCCGGAGGAAATCCGAGCGGCCTATAGGAAACTTGCCCTGCAACTCCACCCGGACAAGATCCGGCAATCCTCCGCCGGCGCCGAATCCAGCGAGGCCTCCACCGCAGCGTTCCAGGAGCTACAGCACGCCTACGACGTCCTCTCTGATCCCCGCGAGCGCTCCTGGTATGATTCCCACCGTATTCAGATCCTTGCACCTCAATCTTCCTCTTCTTCGTCCTTCGAAACCCCTAATCTCTGGCCCTATTTCTCGAATTCCGCTTTCTGTGGCTTCGGAGACACTGGAAGAGGGTTTTACAAGGTATTCGGGGACGTCTTTGCGAAAGTTTATTCCTGCGAGGTGTCATTTGCGAATGCTGTCGATGCAGCCGGGGCTAAGTTTTCTGTCCGCGAGGCGCCTGCGATGGGAAACCTGAAGAGTGATTATTTCCAGGTCTCTGCTTTCTATGATTACTGGTTAGGATTCTCTACCGTTCTGGATTTCTCGTGGCTCGATAAGTACCGGCCGTCGGCGGCGCCCAATCGGAAGCTCCGAAGGATGGCCGAGGACGAGAATAACAAGCTTAGGAGGAAAGCAAAGAGGGAATACAACGAGATGGTCCGCGGATTGGCGGAGTTCGTAAAGAAACGGGACAAGCGTGTGATCGAACGGAAGTTGCAGAAAGATTTGGAGCAGAAGAAGAAGGAAGAGACTGAGCTTCTGCGCAAAAAGGAAGCGCAGAAGGCGAAGAGGGAGAAGGCGATGGCTTACCAGGAGCCCGAGTGGGCGAAAGCGGCCGAGGAGGAAGAGGAGATTGATGATGCCTTCGATGAGCCGAGGAAGGAGGTTAAGGAATTTTACTGTATTGTTTGTAGTAAAAAGTTTAAATCCGATAAGCAATGGAAGAATCATGAGCAATCGAAGAAGCACAGGATGAAGCTCGCGGAGCTTGGTGCCCCATCTGATGTTGACTGGGATGGTGGTATTGACGGTGATCTGCTTGAAGAGTTTGAGGATTCAGTTAAGATCCGCGAAGATAATTCAAATGGTGAAGATGATAGCAGCGGAAATGCCGACGGCTTGGATGATGATAAGAGTGATAAGGTGGGGAGCACGATCCCAGACCTCGATTGTGATAGAGAAGAGTATGGTATTGATAGCGCTAGTGACGATGAGATGAGCATCTTGGAGGCTATGGTGAAGGAGAAAAGAACAAAAAGAAATGGGTTTTCTTATGAGATGGATGGGTCGCATACTGAAGATTACGGCAGGGCTAGTTTCGAGGAATCTGAATCTAATGTCGGAACTTCTCAAGCTTCTGGGGAAGATAGTGGTAATAATGCTAGACGTGATAAAAGCAAAGAAGATTTCAAAAATAAGGATGCTAGGGCAGATGATTCAGAAGTGCAGAATAATGGGGCTGATAAGAAGATTGCTTCACCGTCTGATAATGTTGACGTCGGTGCTTGTATACCCGCTTTGCTAAAGGACGATGCATCTGAGTCGGTTAAGGATACGCGTGCGAGTGTTAATGAGAGGAAGAAATCACAGGAGAAAAACAAAAGCGCCGCAAAATATTCAGGTGATAAAAGGTCAGTCGGGCATTCAAACGTTAAGCAGAAGACTTCTTCCAAAGTTAGAAAACAAAAGGTAAATGGCTACTAAAACTTCGTTCTCGGTCATGTTTTGGTAATAGTGAAAAGGTGGCGTAGGTTAAGATGTGTGCCAGCATAATTTGGAAAATATTGTAATGGACTACGGTGGAAAAGGCAAGACACATAATGAACCTACTTTTTGCTTTATTGTGGAAGTCGTGGAAAATTTCCCAAGACACTGCTTCACCGAAGAGAAACCTTGCACGTGGTTGAGAGTTCAACTTTTCATAAGGTTTTTGTTAGGTGAATTGAAATCAAATATTCATATAGACGTACAGTTTCCATAATGCCATATTGTTACTGCCGTTACTGTTATGGACTGGTTGATGTTGTTGCTGCTCACGATCACTAGCATCCTCACACATTGTAATCTATGTGCTATATTCGTTCGGTGTACCAAGCTATCTGTAGTTTGGAATTTTTTGGCTGCAAATTGTTCATGGTGATCTAATTAAGTCAACTGAGGTCTTCAATGGTTCAAGATATCCAATAAAAAACAAAGATGGAAACATGCACATCCGTGAAGTTCTGTGTTATGCGTTTTTGTGCATGCGTTTGTGAAAGTTCGGCTTCGCACTTCTATTCAAAGAGATTATAAGTGTACTTTCATATTGGAGTTGATTTTCCTTTTACCTTTTGACGTTTCACGTTTGTTCTGGATGCCATCAAATTGATATCATGTTACATAATTGGTAGTGAAGTATGTCTTATTACCATGAATAAGGCATGCTTATTAAAATCTCTTCTGTTCCTGCTCTACCAATATGAAGTTCATGGCAATATTGATTGTGTGGAATGAATCTTTAGGAAAACCGTCCTGTTGGTTGATTTTCATAAAACATGGGCAGGGCTACCAAAACATTACAAGGAAATAGAGGAGTCATTAAACAAGAGCTAAATCGAACCTAAAGCTTGTTTAAGAGGATAAGAATTAGGAACATTCATCCATTATCTGTTATCCCCTAATGATTCCTGTTGACCATCAATGGTATCCAATGCAAATAGAAAGTTAATTCATTGATGGTATTGGGATTATGCAAGATCTTTCCATATCTTCGTTCCTCAGAATTCATGTTTAGATGCAGTGACAATTCAGCTGCATCTGGTTACTAGGTACCTAGTCTTATGTGATCAAAGTGCTCGTTCCACTTACATTATACTATTATCTTCCTGAAAATTGTTAGGTCTTATGGGCCAAACGCAACCTTATCCCTGATCACTTATTATAGGGTTTTTTGGTTTATCTTGAAAATTTATTGTTTCGCAAGCAGTTGTGCTGCAACACAGAGGAGTATGCAATTTGGCTTGAATTTCAGGTGCAAAAACAATTGTTTTGAAATGAGACTTGGAAAATGTTTCTCGGGTATGATAGAAATAATCTGTTTTTATTTAATGTACGAACATTCAAATTTACCAACAAGCAAATATACTGAATATTTGACTTGTCTCCGCACATCTGTGTAGTAGCAAAGTTTTGAACTGCAGCTGTGCTTATCCTTGTCTTTTTCAATGAAAATTGTGAATGCCACTTTATTGTGGTGCATTAACACATACAATTGAGGTTGAGCAAATTCATGAGTTACTGGTTTGCCTTCAATACAGGCATCTTTGAAACTTTCTGGCAATGCTTGTGAAACATGTGGCGAGGATTTTGATTCAAGGTACTTCTCATCAATCACTCCTTTATATTACCTCTTTCTTCCTTCAAAAGACCTTTGGTCTTGCATGATCTTCAGCCTCAGAAATTTAAAAATCTCCATGTTAAACATGTTTCTCTATCCAACTTTTTCTTGCAGAAACAAGCTTTTTGCACATTTGAGCAGCACAGGCCATGCGGCATTGCAATCACGGTGAGAAGGAAGTTGGTCTTCTCCGAGCAGCAGTTGAAGATCACCCTTTCCTTTCTTTGAGACCATTCTTGTGTAATTGGAAGGTAACATCGTCTACAAGGAGCACCCGTAATTCATCTTTTCTTTTCAATGAGCAAGCAAGGAGAGCGGCCCATCGATACCTTTCCCGGGATTTTTATCAACATCCCCGAGTTATAATAGTTAAACCCGATTATCCATTGACAGCATCTTTTTTGTTACTGTGAGTTGCAAGCAGTTGTTTTTCCTTCTCAAGGAATGATACGTTTGACAGTGTGAACTAGGTAAATTCTTTGTGGTTCCAGGATTTGGAGATTTATCATCCACAGTTTATGATTGTACATGGAACAAAAAGTTGAAGGCTCAAAGCTGATGAAAAAATCAGCAACTTACACTTTAACTTTATATTGGAAGAGCTTTCTATTTTCCATTTTTTACTAAATTTTAGCTTAAAACCACACAAACAAAGAAAAAAGAAAAAGAGATTGATGTCAATGTTCGATCACCTTCCCTGCTAAGTCTGTCTTTGGAATTATGGTTTTGGTCCTTTGGGATGCAAGTATGGCAAAGTTCCCCAAAGCAGCTGTAAGTGGTGCCACTGATAGCTTTTGACAACTCTGTAAGCAGCTTGTCATCCTTCCATGAGCTAAGCTGAACCTAGATGAGAAGATGGAGTTTCTCCTTTTGGGTAGAATAGGCAGATTGAAGCCAGATGCATGCCCGACATGTCAAACTCATGACCTTGAACTATGCGCCACTGGACTCATTTACCAGCCTTTTCTTTTACAGTGGCTCAGTTACCAGCCTTATCCGGCCAGCAATGAAAACATGAACTAAACAAATTCGAAGATGGGTGCCCCTTTTTTTTCGATCGATGGGAGACTGAAGCTTATGATCAGGGTAGGTATCGAACTCATAACCTTTAACTTGTGAACCGATCCAGTTCCAAGTGGGCTATTGCGCTTTCTGCAGATGAGGGCCAAATTTTGAGCCGCTTACATTCCTCCCGCTCACCGACGATCTCATCTTGGCCGTTTCCATGCCTTTCGAATGAATTAAATAAAATTTCCAAAATGGATACTCCGTAGACATTTCATCACCCACCAAGTATCGAGAGAGAGAGAGAGAGGAAGAATTCTGGCCTCATCGTGTGGCCAGCTATTTTCCGGTGCAATGGGGTGAGGTGCAACACGGGCGAGCGAGTGTTTCCGTCCTTTCTTCCGCCGGAGGTCGAGAGGATCCGCGATCAGGCAACGCGGGATATGGCTCGGAGAATCGAAAGGGTTCCCATCAATTTAGCTCTTTCTTTGTGCGCGTGTGAGACTTCTATGGATTATTTTATTTCTTTCCGCATTTATTGAGCCCGCATTGGAGATTTTCTGCGGAATTCACACTTTGGCGATTCATGATCGTCTTATGTCGTCGTCGGTAGACTCTCCGCTTATTCTTTGCGTTTGGTATGCTAGTCTCGACCTGCTTATGATGAACAGCGGGTCTCCACGTTCTGGTGCTTATGATGAACGTGACTGTGAACATTCTGTAACGAGAAGCCTCTGGTGTTTATCAAGATCAAAATTTTACGCTTGGTTCTTCCCTGAGCTGGGAGAGTTTTACCTCTGTAGTGGACTGGCTTGTTACTGATTAAGCGTGGTCTTTGCGGGATTCTGGATACCGTGGTTTAAGCCGGAAATGAGAACCTATTTTTTGTATGCCCAAATATATACAAACAATACTTTAAAAAAATTTGGAACCTAACTTTGCAACGGAATTGCATACAATCTACGCGTCGCACACATTGTATCCGTGTGACGATCTTGTCACCTTATCCTTCCATTATACGGCCAGTCCATATACGTGTCAGACACATAGTATCCATGTTACTGTCTTTTCACTTATCTTTTCTCATTGTACGGCCAGGCGAGTTCATATATATATATATGTCAGCAATATTAAATAAATCTCAATTATTTAATTTGATAAATGAACTATATAAATGCAAATTCAAAAAATAAAATGTTACTTTTTTTAGTAATTATACTTTAATAAGTAAAAGAGTATTTTTTTTGTTTTTAAATGTAAATATCAACGATTTAGTGTTAAATTTCTTTGTTAGAGTTGGTAGCACCTTCACATTCCATTAGATAAATGTCCAGGTTCAGATGGAGGATTTTATATGCAACCACTATGAATGAAATATCATTATGTAATAATATATCTGGACCTTAATTATAGGCACAATGAGAACTGAGAATTATTTTTAAGCTGATTGGATAAGTGGGTAGCTGGATTGGGGCATATATGCAAGGAAGCTAATCACATGTCATGTGATATACCTAAGTTCAAGAGTGGAGTTGATAGATTAAGAAACAAACATATAATGGTTAATATCACTATGTTCATGATATACTTAAAAGGAATGAGATATTCATATCTTATATGTTAATTGATGATATGTTGAGTGACTCTTTGACTAAAGGCAACTTATACGACTTTTTCACTAAATATAGTATGCATATGGGTTTGAGATATGCCTAGAGTTTGAGCATAGAAATATACTATGTTGATTGTTATGCAGGAAAAAATATCGATTATGAAAAGACCGCATAAGAGGTAAAAATTACAATCTACTTACAACTAGGAAATGATGAACTTGAAAAAACTCAAAAAAAGTGAGAAGCAAAACCAGTGTATTATAAATTAACTCAAGTGGTCAAATGGGAGATGTAAGTTGTTCAATCTTCTCAATTTTTATGAGTTGCTTTTACAAAAGAAAAGATTTACATAAAAATAGTTTTGGTTTTATAAAAATAAGAGTATCTTACGGATAAACATGAAATCGCTTTAGCGGAAAGCTAAGAGAGGAAAACTCGGAAGAAGAAAAAGTAAGTATTTATAGAATTAAAAAACGAATACATATAACAATAAACAAAAAAAGAGCTATTCCCGTTAAAATCCTCTATGGGTAACCGTTCGCCTCTCATTCTTCATCTTCCTCCTACTTCTTTTCTTCTTCCTCCTTACAGTATCGTGCTTCCTTCGACGTACAACTTGAGGTCTGCCGCAACCTGATGGTATCGTCCGCGCCAACAGAAATCAGCCAAACTGAACATGACCCAGCATATGATTTGCGTCAGTCATTATAACCCGAGCATGACTCAGTCATCTTCATGTTGAAATGAACCCACAATGCTTTTGGTTCAGAAAATACAAACACGGCTCGAAAATATTAAAGAATTGTCAGCCCTATCGGCAAGTATTGAAAATTTGTATGATTCATAGGCAGTGAATGCGTTTGTGCGTGTTAAATCCCGCGGCTAGGGTTGCATTGAAAACTCTAATGCGTGTGTTCATGTGCAGGTCGTGGCAATTTCAAAAATCAAGGTGCAGGGATATGACAATACATAAGCATAATGTATAAATAATGTTATGCAATTTATAATTATCCTAACTCTAGAAACAGCTTAGTTTTCATAAGTTATTATTTACTAATAAAGTAATTTTGGTCCCTTGGAACATGGCACAAAAATATCTCTAAGTTAGATTTTTAGTTAAAAAATTTAGATAGTGTCAAGTTGGACACAAGAAAGGTACGTGGGTTGGAAGTGTCCATCATTGCTGCACCACCTGTGCTTCAAGTTAATATAGTCTGATTAATCATTCTTGAAGCAGGTAAATACTCCCAAGATTGGTACTCAATTTAGGAAAGTGCAGAAATTCAGAAGTTCTTGTTCCAATACTTCCACTATTTTGCTCCAAGTGTATATATGTCCTCATTCAATTTAATTGCATAGTATTCACAAGTTTAATAGTTTTCAGCCTCCCCATTGTAACAAAAAACAAGTATATCACTGAAGTACCACAATTGTCAAGGTAAGACAGTACTAGGCAGACCACTATCAGCAATAGTTTCCAAGAATGAGAGGTTTCAATGTCCTACCACCATACTACTAATGTGTGAAAATATGTGTACCTAACGTGCTAAAGCTTTATAACTTCTGTTACATGACAAAAGTATCTGTACAATGCTCAACAATCTTGAAATGAATTTCTGAAAAGGTTTTTGCCGATGTGGTTGGATTTTACCAAGAAAAGAATATCTAGCAACCATTGCATCGTCGCCCAAAGGAGTGTAAGATCACTGGCAAGGGCCCTCTGACAAGAGGTCAGGTGTTCAATACCCGGGTGCGCTCTGGTAAGGCCTAACCCCATCTTGCCTATCGAAAAAGAAAACATCAACCGTTGAATAGTCGGTTCAAACAAAAAAAAAAGACGTTGAATTGTTGATATTTTGTGTACAAGAGCACGTTAGGGGCCTACTCTAAAAGAAATGTGCTTTTATTTTTTCTTTTTGATGGTGACATTATCAACTAAGTTTCTTTGAAGACGAAAATAATTTCTTCTGCCAGCATATAGAAAGCAAAATGGACAAACGAGGACAGATAAGCCATTCTACAACATTGTTCCTTTCCAACTCCGAATAGAATCAAATCTCTTTTTCCAGCTCAAATCCCCAATCCCCCCAAGAGAGAATCCCCCAAGAGAGAGAGAAAGGATTTTTTTAAAGGGGGGATGCTTTTTTATTCTCCATATCCTTCCTCACATATAAACACTGCTGCAACATGGTGGAGTCGCGCCACGAACCAGGCCCATTCCCTTTCTGATTGATCTGCAACAAGAGCCATTCATCGTACAAGGATGGCCGAGAGGAAGAGAGCTGAGAGAAGAAGGCCGAGGTTGAAGGTATTGATGCAGCCTTCGCTGAAGTCGGTATTGTTAAGGGAAGAAGGGCTGGGAGTGAAACCACCGCCAATGATGCCGGTTGTTGGGGGTGTCGAAGAGGAAGTAGTTGTTGTGGTGCCGTTGCCAATGCCCGTAGTGGTCGGGGTTCCGGCAACACTGTATTTCACCAAGGATATGCTCTATGTTATGCCAAAAACTCTCGTACCCACACTAAGATGCATTTGCCAAGTACCAACTTTTAACTTCTTACAAAGAAGTCATTCAGAGAGAGAGAGAGAGAGAGAGAGATGGGGAAGTACGTGAAAAAAAAATGCAATAAATTGGGGAAAAGTGGATGCTTCGATAACTATCTTCATTTATACGTTTTCTTATTCGAGGAAAACATAATTGAAGCACAAAGAACAGGAACATGCTATGGTAAACCATATTAAGCAAGTAAACAAAAGGCGATGGTAATACATCAAGATCCAGAGAGAGGTAGTTGGTGTCAGGATGGTCTCAGAAGAGGATAAGGATTCAAGGGAAAATCCTTGTTAAGTTCACTGATTTTTGTTTGTTTCGATCACTCTACGGTAAAGGGTAGAAGTAAGCAGTCGATTTTTTTCTTCTTAAAGAATGGATGGTGGTTTCAGAAGAGCAGCCAAATTTGTACAGATGAAAAGTTATCAACATGAATACGGCATCAGAAATCTATTAACATCCGATTTTCTTAAAAGAACGGGCAGTTTGTGGCCATGGCAGTAGGCAGTCAATTTTCTCTTCTTTGGGGAGCGGTGCAATCAATTGAAAGAACGGTTGGGCGAAAGGCCACCGAACTTAATCTACCATGAATTAGGAGAGAAGAGACGTCCATATTATCAACCAAGGAAAAGCCTTTCACAAAAGAACAGTTAAAATAATCACCCGAGAATTTTGAAACCTCAAACTAGCACATAGAAACGAATAAGAGAGGGCAGGGCTATTGGTGGATGCAATATTGCAACAACCTACCGACTTATAAGAAGAGAAACACCTACCAAAATAAGATTTCTTACAAGAAAGCAACAAAAGGACAGATAATATACAGTCTAGAGCACCACTACTGTTTTGTTACTAACACATTAATTAGAATATCTCACTAGAATATCTCATGACGTGACAAGGGAAAAAAAGAAATCAGGCGGTATTCAGAGAGCTAAGCAAAAGACTATCCTGTGCGTGTGTGTGTGAGAGAGAGAGAGAGAAAAAAAAGAAACCTGGCTGATGAAGGGAACACACACGAACCAGAACCTGTAGATCAAGTAGACAGAAAGCAGTGAATGATGAACTTCGTTTGGAAAGAAAATAACATTGCAAACAAGTAATCATTAAAAAGCAGGGAGTGATCAAACAAGAGACAGAGACTCAGAGAGAAACAAAGTCCAAACAAAAAGACAAGAAGAGGTTTCTCTCTCTAGACTCACTTGGGTCGGTTGTGGAGAGGGTGGCGGATCCAGAGAAGTCACAAGAGCCCTGAGCCTGGCCCTTTCTCTGAAAGTAGCTGTTCATGGCGTAGGAGGCATGAGCCGATACAGTGTTGGGGTTGTAGCAAGCTCCACCCTGCTGAATGGGAAGACAGTCTCCACCCGCTCCGCATGCATAATCGAGTGATTTCTGCAATGCTTGGTCCGAAAGACCGCTCTTCGCAACACACCATGTTCCTCCTTCCACCATCACTGTAAAATACAGAAAATAAAGAACCTGAATCCAAAGAAAGTGAAGAAAAAAAATGGGAGAAACCAAGCTGTACAAATTGCTAGAGTTATTCAAATTCAAATCCCATACTGTAATCAAAGATCAATTTCGAGCTAGAGACCCATGAACCTACGAAAGAGACTCAATGCTATTTCTCGTATGAATCCATTTGATAGACACAAGCAGCGTGAAGTCAAAATTCTAATACGCTTTCATCCCCGTGGAAAAGAAAAGCTGATCTTTTGAGACCACCTATGCCATATAAAAGGAAAAGGCCCTTCCGATCTCTACCAACCAAGACAAAGCCACCATCTCCTCTCATCAAGAGTGGAAAGAGAGACAAAACCACTATGAAGACAAGATCACCTAAATAATCATTTACAGAACCAGATGAAAGACGAAGAATGGGAGTCAATGAAAAAGGAAATGTGCAGATTTAGGCCAAAAGTTTAAGGGCACCATAGAAGGAGAAAACTTTGAGGAGACGAAAATTAAAACTGAGAGCTCCTCCTGTGTAATGAATTAGTACGGCAGAGAACAAACAGCAAACTGGCAAACAATATAGAGCACCAGTTCGTATCTTACCAGATCCAGACACCATGGTCAAAATCAGCAGCAAAGTAAGACCCATCTCCACAAACGGCAAAGGGAAAGAAAATGGTATAAAAGACCAGCAAAAGAGAAAAAAGGATGAGAAAGTAGAGGAAGCTGAAGAACTGTCTAAAAGCTATGTAATGGAGAACAGAATCTTAAAGGAATAAAGGAGGGGGGGGGGACCTCTTGATTTTGAGAACAATCATGAACGAGCTAGGTGTTTGTTCTCAGTCTGTGAGCTTCTCCAGTAAATAAAGCGAATTTGTCCAAGCGTGTCTGCCAGTGAATTATGGAACTCCTATTATTTTTCTCATTATTTTAAGCTTTGCTTTTTAGGGTTTTGTTGGGCTGGGTGCAGCTTTTTCTCATGCGCTGCTTGATGCTTGGAGCCTTGGATCCCCTCAACGGTCAAGAAATTCATCTAGGCAGTTCCAGAGATCATCTGGACCGGTGCTTGCTTTTATTCATCTTGGGGTAGGAGTCTTGTCACAGTGATTGTTATAATGTTTTGATACTGGATATTACTTTTATTTCTCGAGGGTAGTTGACATGATACGTCATTGAAATGGTCTATCGGTTTCAAACGGGCCGACATCAGAACTGAACCAGGCTAGGAACTGACTGAAACCGGAACCCAAACATAAAATAACCAAAATTCTTAAATATAAACTAATATTTGTTTACATACAACTGGCTAAATCCAATTAACCTGTGGGCCATTTTAAGCCACATTTTCTGTCCATCCAACCTACTTAATGAGTAGATCGTATTGAGTCGTGTAAGCTTCACACAACCTGCTTAATGAGTAGATTATATAAGCATCTTCCTCGTGTTTTAGAAAAGATTAACGTATTTGATCATGAATTTACCATGAAATATAAAAGAATTAAATAGGTTCACTTTGGTTTCTTTAAGAAATTAAATATTGGATTTCATGCATGATTAGAAAATAATGGATTGTTCCCTCTTTAAGATATAAAGAATTATTATTTTCATGATTAGAAAAGAATTAAATAGCGTTTCTCCAATTCAAGCTTCACACAACCTTTATTGGATTTCATGCATGGTTAAAAAAGAAAGTCCATGAAGCTAGTACAAATAAGTATTGCTCCTTCTACCCTTAAGTCTCCCACTAGTTTTTTCTTGTTTTTCATTTGTTTCGAGAAAATCCTGTATAATTTTTAACTGTGCAACTAAGAATTAGAGAAAGTTATGATACTAGTACATTGGTGTGTCTAGGACTTTATTGCAATATTGCAAGGTGAGTCAAAGATTCTTCATTCTATATTGCAAAAATTTGGGTCCTTTGATACTGTAGCTAAAGGTTAGCATAACCCTATATCTTCAAGATATTTGCATATTGCCATCTTTCTTAAAGAAGAACTTGGTAGTTTCAATCTTCATCAGCTAACATTTCCAGAAGTCTTCGACCCCAACAATAAATCTATACTTTTCACCTCAAATAATCATCATAAAACATGCGTAAAATGATAAGCATGATAAAGTACTGTCAATCACGAGTCCAATGCTTCAGACATGGTCTAAATACGACAACCACAATCAGGAAAATTTTGAAGTTGGATCCTAATAACAACTCCTATATCCAATTTCTTTCCATTAAATTCACTTAAATTTAAGCATGAAAATAATAATATAATCATAGGTTATTGAATTACTAATTCACCGGCTTAAACCACAATTGAATTGGAGCCTGAAAGACTCTGAATTTTGAAAACATACCAAGGCAGGATCCTCTTTCGATCATGACTTAAATCCGATCCGCAGACCCAGGTGCATACAAGATTTGACCACGGGCATCACTATTCAACCATAGAGATCTTTAAGTGATTTCAAACATGAATGAGTGTGCATGATCTCTCTCTCTCTCTCTCTCTATATATATATATATATATATATATATATATATATATATATATATATATATATGAATCAAGTGAGGTGCCACATGACTCAAACCAAAATGCACTCGAAAATTCCTGATTCAATTTTAAAGGTATTAAAAAAAGGTGAGGCCCCTATTACTCTTCTTCCCGTTATTCCACTGCTATCCTTCTCCTCTTCGTCCTGCTCTAACTTCACCCTTGTCTTCTTCCACCATCTTTCGCCACTACCATCTCACTCTTCTTTGTCTTCCTACAGCTTCATCCTCCTATTCCTCTGTCGTCCACCTCCATGGGCGACTGTGTTAACCCTTAGGTCTCGATGTATAAAATGGAAAAACCATAGCGTACCTTTGTGAGATTCTTCTTAAAAAAATTAATGCGAGAACCTTAGTTCAGAAGATGTACAATCTATGGTTAAGACTCTCTTCTTATTTAATCATTTCAGTGATAAATTGGAAAGGATTCAAGTACATAGATGGATTCAACTTAAGTTAGTGAAGATTCACTTTCAGATCACCAAGATCCAACCCTTTTTCAGCAGTGACAGAAAATTTTCCGAGTGAGACGAAGTACAGATGGGAGAAATCCAAGTGAGGAGGCCCATATAAAAATTTAAAAAATCATATTATTTTTATTGATTTTGAGTGAGGGGGTCCAGCTGCCTCACCTTGCCCATGACCATTGAAAGTTGTCGAATTTTTTTTGGATCAAACCTTTACACACACACACACATGCATACGCACAAGCGCACACACAATCATCTGCCTGAAGGGAAATATCGTTCATACCTTGCCCTCTCAGTGTCCAAGAACATGCACCTGACCGGAACATGATTTCTAGAACCCAGCCCGATCCGGCCCGTCCAGCCACGCCCCTTGTTAAAGAAACTAGAGATGATGAAACCAAAAACGGCATAAATAAATCAAAGCCCCTTCTCAACTATGATTGTGAAAACAATAAAACTATGTTTTCAAGACAAGTAACAGTGACACAATGAAGGAGAGAAATAAAAGCCTTCCACAACACAGATAACACACAACTGCTGTCACATTTTGGGTTAGGGTTAAGTAGCCCGGAGTGGGTTCTGGGCGGGTTTACCCTGAATGGGGATGGTGGGTCTGGTGGAGATTGAAAAGTTTAAGTTGATTACAGTGTGTATGTGGGTACATGTGTGTGCGTGTGTGAGAGAGAGAGAGAGAGGGCACATCAGGTTTGATCATGGAAACGGTTCATGTAGGGAAAGGTTCATTCTGTGACGTGACTCACTGGCAAATCTATATTGAGCCGAGGTGGGGCATCTGCCCTGTCACAGATTTCGAAAATCAACCCTAAAAGATTTTACCACTAACAGGTATGAGCCAATAAACGTCTCTCATGTATGGTTTTACCACTAGAACTTCGACCGGATTACGGCTTTCGTATTTACTTTTATATTATTGTATTTGAAAAAGAAAACATTAAACTTACACTAAAATAAATGACATCAACGGAAATATGCTCATGTTTAACTGGACACGAACCCATTCAGGGCACACTTGTTTCATCATCTCCAATCAACATCGCGAAGCAATCGAGGACTCGGCCATGGCAGCCTGAGCAAGTCTAAAAACTTCCAAACAGATGAACTATCCTTGTCTGTGTTCTACTTTTCTTCTACATGAATACCAGAAAACAGTGGAAGGAGAGGGAATGCTCCTAACTAAGCAAGGTAAGCTTTAGGGGAAAGCCTTCGTCTCGGGTGCAGAGTCAAGGGTACAAGCCCTTCGCAAAGTGAGTCCATAGGCCTCCTCCATGTTCAACTTCTCCGGCACCTCACCTTGGGTCAACTCCCAGTTGAACATGATAAGTTGTGGCCATTCTCGGCAATCCAACACTGGTAACGATTGGACTGGCCATCCTGAATTTTGGATTGAGGATATGAGGACCATAACAGTCGTACCGTTACCGGGATTTTCGATAACAGTCTCGATAAGAAATGCTCCGGATGAGAGAAGCCCAGTAAAAATAACCGAGAAAAGGGGGAGCACGCATTGCTCTATAAATATAGAGCAGCGCAAACGAAAAGAAAAAAAAAGACTTTCCCCTTCTGTGTAGAAACCTCAAATAAAAAAGACTCACCTTCTGTTCCGCTGCAGACATATGTGAGGAGACCAAAGGCAGAGAACCTGAAGCTTTCCAGAAGTCGGAATCCGACAGTCGACCACGATAGATTCCAACATTTGGTATGAGAGTCTCGTTCATTTATGACCCTACAAAAAGAAAATAGGTACACTTACTATTTTGAAAAAAGAGAAAGAGAAGGGGAAAGAAAAAAAAAGGGTTGTAAAAGGCAAAGGCCAGAAGCGCAGAACCGTAGGCCAGGTGCCGAGAACCGTAGGCCAGAAATGGAGAACCGCATGCCAAGAGTGAAGAACAGCAGACCAGGCGTGCAGGACCGCAGTCCAAGCACGAAGAACTACAGACTAGAAGCGGAGAACCGCATGCCAGGCACGGAGAACCGCAGGTCAGAAGCGGAGGACCACAGGTCAGGCGTAGAGGGCCACAAGCCAAGGAGCGGTGCTTCGCTTGCCTCGGAGCTACTCACCCTCTCTCCTCTCGCTGATCCCCTCTCTCTCTCTCTCTCTCCTATTTAACTGAATCAGAAACCGCTAGGCGGTTTCAGAAAACCGCAGGCCGAAACCATCCCCAATTATGGAAAATTGTCAGCGGTTTCGTAGAAACCACCTCGGACAACAGACTGAAAAGTTTGTTCTACCCTGACCGGTTTTAAAATTTTACAAAACTGCCACTAAACAAAATTAGAAAAACTATTTTGCCCTTATTGAGCGAAAAGTCTATTTTAACCTCCGACATTTTGTGAAAATTACAAAATACCAGGCTTTAGTTTTACATTACTACCCTTCCCAGTTTGTTCCTATACTTTTAAAAATTTACACATTCAGGTTGAGGGTTAAAATTACAGTTTTAACCCCGACCAGTTACGAATTTTATAAAAATACCAAAGAGTAATTTTATGAATCTGTCCTTAGGCCTTTAAGAAAATTTCAAAAGTGGATAGATAGTTAAATTTACTGTTTTACCCCTGGTATTATTTGAAAAATTCTAAAGGCAAAATTTTTTGGGAAAATTACAAGTTTGTCCCAAGTAGTTTGTAAAATATTTTTAGTCTGTTTTTATGATATTATCCATCGTTCTCACATGATCCTTGCTATGTGTATTTGTTGCTTTATGTTTATTTCCTTTTTACACCGTCTAATTATTATAATTGTCAAACACATAAAAATGAGGTCTAGAATATGTGTGTCTGAATTTTCAAAAACTGAGAAATTGAACGGTATGAAGTTCCAAACATGAAAGAGAAGAATCTCACTTGCTCTAACACTAAAGGGTGTTGAGTACGTATTAAAGGAAACTATGCGTCCGCCACCACCAAATGCAACTGAGCAACAAATAGAGATGTACAAAACATTTATAAAAGATGACACTATAGCCATAACAGTCATGTTAACTTACATAGAGGATGACTTGATTAGGGTCTTCGAAGAACACGAGACCACAAAAGAGTTGTTTAATTTAATAATAACTAAGTATGAGACAACTGCCAAATTACATGTGCAATTTCTACTACAAAAATACAACTCCTTTAAAATGAGAGGAGATAATGTAGTAGAACATGTAAACCACATGTTAGTAATGGCTAGAGACTTAGCCGTAGCGAAGTCAGTCATCCTATAACCAATGTAGATATCAAAAATATTAAACAGTCTACTCCCTTCATGGAATATTGTCACCACTGCCCTCTGATTAGGGCCAGAGATTAACCTTTGTGAATTACCTCTCAAACTAGCAATAAAGCAAGAACACATGAACAAGAACAAAAAACAAAAGTTATTAGTGGTACAAGATGAGATAGCGTCTAGCTCTAAACTCAACTAGAAGAAAAATAAACCAAAAAAAAAGTTTGGCAAGAATAACAAGAAAGACGGTCAAAATTTTAAGAAATCGCAAAAAACCGCTTTTTAGGTTAAGTGTTTCAGCTGCGAAAAGACGGGACACTACAAAAGAGATTACCGTAATAAGAAAGGTGGAGGAAACAACTAACAACACGGATATAATCTGTATGATTTTAGAGTGTTTGTACATAGACCGCTCGATAACAGGTTGGTGGATATACCCTAAAGCTACTCGATACATCTTAAAGACCAAGGAAAGAGCAATGGACTTGAAGGAATACAAATTCGGCGAACATCGAGTCTACATGGGAAATAATACATTCTCAGATATTTTGGGTATTGGGTCATGTAGAATTTTTATAGAAGGCAAACCGATTATATTGACTGTTGTATTAATTGTGCCATCTATAAGGCGCAATTTAGTCTCGGTCCCTGCCTTAGTAAAGAAAGGTTTTGAGGTCAAGTTTATTCCCGTCATGGTGACTGTTCGAATGGAAGAATATTATTCTCTAGAGAATTTGATGTAGAGTATGGACTGTTTAAATTTTGTGATAATGAAATTGGTACTTCTTTCACTTATATTGAGTGTGCCTTTATTGTTGATGTGAATATGTGGCATAAATGCTTGGGGCATATAAGTCTGGAAAAGTTGAGGAAATTATCTAACTTTGACTTACTGCTTGGATTTGAGGAAAATACTTTCAACAAGTGTGAAGCTTGTATACAAGGAAAGATGACAAGGAAAGTTTTTCCCAATGAATTAACAAGGGCAACAACCTTGTTGGAGGTCATTCACACAGATTTATGTGAACCATTAAGAGTAAGGTCACATCGTGAAAAGATTTATTTTATAACTTTTATCGATGATTACTCTAGATATATGTATTTATATTTTTTGACACATAAATCTGAGGCACTTGATGCTTTTAAAGAATATAAGCAAGAAGTGAAAAATCAATTAGGGCATTCAATCAAAATCTTAAGATCAAATAGAGGTGTTGAATATACCTCTACACAATTTCTTGAATTATGTGAAGACTTTGGTATTGTAAAATAAAATACAATGCCCAAGACATCTCAACAAAATGGTGTAGCTGAAAGATACAACAGAACCTTGTTAAATATGACAAGGTCAATATTAATCGATGTCTCTCTACCAAGGGTATTTTGGGAAGAAGCAGTAAGTACAACAGTTTACATACTCAATAAAGTACCATGTAAAGTTGTATTCACTACACTATATGAGATGTGGTTTGAAAGAAAACCTAACCTAGGTCATCTCAGGAGGTGGGGATCTGTTGCACATGTAAATATCCTTGATCAGTCTAGAGATAAGCTAAACAGTAGGTCCTTAAGATGTATATTAATTGGATATCAGAAAGGTTCAAAAGGGTATTAGTTTTATCATGAGGACCACAGGCTAATTTAAAGTAGAGATGTTGAATTCTTAGAAGACACTAAAAATGACATCCTAGAAAATAATGATGAATGTGTTGATGATCTAGCAGACCTAGATCAACTATCTTTTGAGCTAATAGAAGATCTTCCTGAAACAACTAAAACCTTAAGTGGATATAAAAGGCTAAGAGTCACTCCGTCTTACTTAAAGGATTATCACACTTATCTTGGAGGAGAAGTGTGTAATTTGGTGGACTTAGATGAGTTGATTGATAACTTGACTTATCAGCAAGCTATGAACTCATAAAAAATATCAGACTGATAGAAAACCATGGATGAGGAAATTGAATCCATTAAAAAAAATCAAGTATGAGAATTGATTTATTTGTCAAAAGGAAGGAAAGCCATAGGCTGTAAATGGGTTTTAAAAAAGAAATACAAGGTCAATGGTACAATTGACAAGTTTAAAGCGAGGTTGATTGTAAAGGGTTTTTCGCAAAAAGAGGAGATAGATTATGTTGAGACATATTCTTCAATTGCGAAATTTGCATCCATACGAATAATCCTGAAAATATCTGCATACTATGATTTAGAAGACAATATGATTTAGATGTAAAGACAATATTTCTAAATGGAGATTTAGAAGAAATCATATACATGCACCAGCTCGAAGAATTTGTGGTTGAAGGCCAATAAGATAAAGTATACAGGTTGAGAAAATCCATATACGGCCTGAAACAGTCACCTCGCCAATGGTATTTTAACTTTTCAAAATGTCATTATAGAACTTGGGTTTGTAGCTAATAAACTTGATCACTCTATATATGTTTAGAACAGTGGGAGCTACTTTGTCATCTTATCATTATATGTAGATGACATATTGTTAATTGGAAATGACAACGAGATGATTGTCAAAACAAAGTCATGGTTGAACTCCAAGTTCGAAATGAAAGATATGGGAGAAGCATCATATATCCTGGGTATAAAGATCTCTCGAGTTAGAGAATCTAGACTCTTATGCCTAAGTCATGAAAGATATATTTACTATATCCTCAAGAAGTTCAAAATGGGTGAATGTAAGTCTGTTGATATACCTGTTGTAAAAGGGGTGAAAATCAGTAAGGCTGATTGTCCCGGTGAAGGAGACGATAAGCCTAATGTTCCTTATGCACAAGCTGTGGGTAGCTTGATGTATGCTATGTTGTTTACAAGGCCTGATATCAACTTTGTTGTTGGTCTTGTAAGTAGATATCAAAATAATCTTGGATGACAACAATGGGTAGCTGTGAAAAGGATTTTAAGATATTTGAAAGAAACAAGAGACTTGAAAATATGTTTTCAAGCAAATGAACTAAAAGTGGTGGGAGGTGGAGTTGTTTCTTGCGCATGTAAGAAGCAGGGTTGTGTAGGATTGCATACACAGGAAGCTGAGTATGTAGCTTGCTGTATGGCTGCAACGAGTGTTGTCTGGATAAGCCGCTTCATATGTGATTTGAAGTTGGAAATAACCGACGAGCCAGTTGTTATTTACTGAATACCACTATGTTCATGATATAGTTATGAGAAAGAAAATATCCATCTCGGCAATCCAACATAGGAACTTTTCTCAAAACATGTTGGCAGACCCCTTAACTAAAGGCATAACAGAGGAACTTTTCTCAAAACATGTTACAAACATGGGTTTGAGGTATGTTTAATTGTTGTGTAGGGAAATAACCACACAACGGATAAAAGTGTTGTATAGGTAAATAACCATACAACTAACAGATTGTTGTGAAGGGAAATAACCACACAACGGGTATTGATTGTAGCAACAATCATGAAAGGACAATACTAGGTAAACCCTGCAAAAGTGGGAGAAAACCAGTATGTCGATACACTTGGATCGATTGGCCAAGTGGGAGATGATAAGTTGTGGCCATTCTCGGCAATCCAATACAGGTAACGACTAGGCTGGCCATCCAGACCATTACCTGAATATCGGATTGAAGATATGAGAACTATAACAACCGGACCGTTACCGAGATTTTCGGTAAGAGTCCGGATAAGAAACGCTCCGGATGAGGGAAGCCCAGTAGGAATAACCGGGAAAAGGGAGAGCACGCGTTGCTCTATAAATACAGAGCAACGCAAATTGAAAGAAAAAGAAAGACTTACTGTAAAAGCCTTCTTCCGGATAAATCCACTGTGTGGAAACCTCAAATAAAAAAGACTCACCTTCTGTTCCGCTGCAGACGTACCTGAGGAGACCAAAGGCGAAGAACCTAATGCTTGCCAGAAGTTGGAATCCGGCAGCCGACCACGATAGATTCCAATAGAACCCGTGCACCAAGGTCGCAGTCAAAAGCTGAACCACCCAGATCCCCATGTTCATGCCGGCACAAATTCTACGGCCCGCGCCAAACATGATCACCTAAAAGTCATTGCCTCTTACATCAATGTGTGTGTTTGGATCCAGGTAAGAACCGGTCCGGTTTGAACTCGAGCGGGTCAGACCACATATTCGGGTCACGGCTTATGGCCAATGCGTTCATTAAAAGGTGTGTGCCCTTGGGGATGTGGTAGCCTGCAACCTTGCATTTCTCGGCGGCGACCCCTGGAAGGGAGAGTGGTGTTGATGGGTGCAGCCGGAAGGTCTCATTGACAATGGCTTGTAGATGTGTTAATTGTGGTAGTCTGTTTCTTTAACCAGCCGGTCATGGCCGACGACAGAATCGATCTCATCTTACACTTTCTGAACTATGTTCGGATGGCGGATTAGCTCGACGATGGCACATTCCACCGTGCTGGCCGAACCGTCGGTGCCGGCCGTGAACAAATCCTTCATTTACAAAGGAGCACTTCAGAACACTGCCATAAGCAGCGTATTAAAGTGAACTATTATTTGTGACAAATATTGTACATCAGTACCTAGTCCAGATCGTCATGACCCTAACGTACACAACCATAGTTAATGTTCGCGGTAGAAGGGTCAGAATATTTATTATTTTTCTTTATCGATGCATGTTGTATCATATTATATGGTTTGCCCCATGTTGCAATTAGGGGCGGCAATGTTAGGCCCAACCCAAATCTGACCCTAAATGTACATATTAAATATATTCTATATACTTATATATGTAAAGATGTATTTTACATTATATATAACATATTATACACATATATGTATATATATAGTTATACAAAATTCATATGTAACGTATGTAATATATGCATGTATGTAGACATATATTCATATGATTATGTATGGTAAA
Source organism: Brasenia schreberi (assembly GCA_036023115.1). Taxonomy (NCBI): domain Eukaryota; kingdom Viridiplantae; phylum Streptophyta; class Magnoliopsida; order Nymphaeales; family Cabombaceae; genus Brasenia; species Brasenia schreberi. Next base: position 4,599,503 of record JAYKKT010000090.1, on the reverse strand, counting down.
TAATTTTTTACATATGGGAGTGTACATGGGTCGACTCAGACCCAAACCCGGATCTTATCCTGGTCTTCAAAGTAGACCCAAATAATAATTCGGGTTGGATCCAGGTCAGCCTTTTGGACATGGACCCAACGTGACCTGAACCCGACCTGCTGACCCAATTTGGCACCCCTGGTTGCACTATATCTGTATTCAGCTTACCACGATTTGATTTTACTGATTTTGTTATCATTTTTTGGCTTTTTTTAATTTTGGAAAACAGATTCTGCAATTAAATAAAGAAAATTATATGTCATCCCAAGTTGTGAAACAACGCTGAAACCAACTGTAAACACTCCTTACACTGGAAGTCTTTCACTTGTTTAAGTGTTGGGTTCCACCAAATTTTACACACTCAGACACTAACACAAGGGAAAATTGGAATATGTGACTTGAAAATTTGCAGCATAAGACTAAAAATTTTGATGCCTTTTATAGCATACAAAATTGATAGTATAAGGAGTTTAAAATTCTAAGTATATTTGCTATTGCCCGTTAACAGTAAAATAGGTGTGGAAATAGTAATAGCCGTTAAAACGAATGTCTTAGTGTTACCCTTTTATATGCGTCTCTTTCTCTCTCTCTCTCTCTTTCTCTCTCTCTCTTTCTGTCTATCTTTATATATATACGCTCAAATACACTTACATATTTTTACCGTATGATTCACATTATCAATAGTGAAGATTTTACCGTATGATTCACATGATAAATAGTGAAGATTTGAGCTTAAAAGTTAAAGTATTGTTTATACTTTTCGTATTTTGCATTTAGTGTATTATGTGTATTAAATATATTTTTTTAATCATTTCAACTGTTCATTTTCAAGATTGAATGGTTGAAATGATAAAATAAATTTGAGTAAGAATAAGATGTGAGCATGGACTATGTCATATATATATATATATATATATATATATATATATATATATATATATATATATATATATATATATATATATATATATATATATATATATATAGATAGATAGATAGATAGAGATAAATGGTCAAACCTCACTGCACTCAAATCTACTTTATCATCTCAATCATTCAATATTTAAGATGGATAATTGACGTAATAAAACAAAAAAAAATTATTTATTTAATATAAATGCATTAAATACAAAGGATAAAATGTACAACGATACTTTTGATTAAAATCTCTACCGCCAATCAAATAATGGATTTGAGTATTTATCATTATATATATACATGAAAAAACTTAATCTTGCTCACTATTAAAGTTGCTCACTCACAATCATTATTTTCTAGAAGCATAAGTATAATTTGAAAGGTTGTAAGAGTAGTTGAAAAACCATAAAATACAACTTTGTTAAACTCATGTCACTAAAAAGTAACGAGCAAAGATGAGCCAAACATGGATTACGAATCAAATCATTCTCTTTATAAAAATAAATATGTACATAAATATATATAAGAAAATATATTTTGTCACTTGAACACCGACTTTCGTGTAACATGGAAAGTGTTAATGGGGCTAATAAAATATATAATAAATTTTCCTACTGAAACTACGGCCACGTTCATTTGCTCGTCGATATGTGTCGACCACAAATAGAACCGATCTCGTTCTCGGCCATGCTAATTTAAGTCAAAACCTTGTTCTAAACTTACTGTTCGATTCAAATGAAATTTCATGCTCATATAAGTCAAAAAGGAACAACTTTTGTCCTGCACTGCATGTATGCTCACCAAATCGGTTGACCTAGCATGGTTTATGGGAAGAGCATGCACACACACGCACAGGAAAGAGTCAATGCCCAACATCTTGTTGTCTAGATTGTGTGTGTGCGCGCGTGTTTGTGTGTGAAGGATTTTAAATGGGTATGTAAGTTTGAGATGAGGTAGGTCACTTTTAATTTGCCTGCAATTTACCTTTTGGTGATTTCGGCTGAAGAAAGGGTATTATAGGAAGGAAAGGATGGTCGCGTGATCGAACCACGGGTAATTGAAGCATTGATGTCGCTGGTACGTTCCTCGTTAGGTACTTGAGTTTGCCCGTTACTCTCTCATTGAGTGTAATTTGTGTATTGGTGATCACCTGGCCGGGCTCACTGACTCCCACCACCGAGGTGGCGAGTTTCGATCTTTGTGGGTTCACATGCACTTGTTTTAAATGCAAATTTCCTTCTAGAAACCAAGAATATCAAACCAAACTGTTGGAATCGAACCAAACAGGCGGTTTAGTTTAGAACCACAACTCTTCTCCTTTCTTTAGAAACAAACCAAATCAACCCATACAACTAATAAAACCGAACCAAACTGACTGTTTTTTCCTTTTTTAAGCGTAGTAAGAGAAGTAGTGTTTGAGCCTCTTGAGAGGGGAAACTAATCTTCCATACCAACATTTGCATCAGGATGCTGGATGGAGTTGCATGATGAACAGTGAAGTGAAGATGAGTTGGGTGCAGCGGAAACACTCATGGTGAGATCGACAGCAGACAGTGAGTATGTTGGATCTTAGATCGCCTGACACGGCTTCTTTAAGGAGGGTTGCTCAGGAATTCACATAGTAATATAATTTCTGTATAATTTTCTCCTTGAATATACATATGTAAACTTCACTTGAGTATCTTTCTGGTTTGAGAAATTGTCATTTTACTATCTTGTGTTGACACTTTAATGGTATGTGGACAACACCATCTAATTTATCCGATGTCATGTTAATAAAGTAAAGTTTTTCCTTAATTTAACCTATCAATTATCTTGTGGCTGCTACTCAAGTTCTAAGAGGTGAGGAGTTCGACTGCAGTCGTGGCTAGTCTTGTTTGCTTGCTTTTATCAACCTATTGCTAAATTCTTCAATGACTTTTTTCAAAAAAGTGGGACGGTCTTTTCTTATAAATACACAACCATTTCACCAATTCCATAATAGCCAGTTATTGACCATAAAATGTAACAACCATTCTGTGGATTCTTCAAGCATGTATGATGCATTTCTTATAATCCAACCAATAACACACATGGAGAACAAGTCTACATAATATATTGTCACTTCCAAGCAATCCCGAAGAGCATGTCTGTGGAACCACTCTATCAGTTGTCTTGTGTGCTTGCAACCATCTAGAGACCCACACACAAACTACAGTTTTTTAATCATTAGATTGTGGAAGAACTTGCCATGGCTTTCCTTCTCAGGTTCCCAATTCCATCCTTCGTAACTCTACCTATTCAAAGATAACATGAATGTGTGTGCAAGCCGATTTAGATAAATCACCAACCAAAGATTAAATTCTGACAATATTTTATAAAAAATAATTCTCAGAAAAAGTGTTTCATAAAAAATTATTGACATATTCAGTTATGAACTAACTCGTGAAAATGTTAGAGAAAAAAAGATCAAAAAAATATTAGAAATAAACAATAAAAAATTATCTAACTCATGTTAAATCATCTACCAGCTCATATTAAATTAACTGTCAGCATGTAACCAGCCCATCTAATATGAAAAAAACTTAGCTGTTGTATTCAATAAGCTTAGTTGTATTAAATTGTGAACTCTTCGAGTTATATGATCTTTCACGCATTCTTGAAAACATAGTGTTTGGCTTTGAGCTTTCAAGCTCCCATCATGAATCTATCATTTCAGCGAGTTTTATATACGATAATGAGTTGGATACGCGATTAGTTGACGACCTACATGTGGATTTTGGCACCGCAAAATGGATTTCAAAGGATTCAAACGGGTTACAGCCCGGTGCGAGGACCCGGAAACGCTCAAATGCAAGGTACCAGAAACTATCCGTTCATCCGATAGAGGTGGGAGATGTGGGTTTCCAAGGACTCCCCAGAAGGGACACGAACCGGAAAGGAAACAGCTCATCAGTTGAAGCTCAATAACTAGTTCCTTTTGCTCGTCCCAAATACAAAATGTCAGGACGGGGCGAAAGGGAGCATAACTCATCTGGCATGTAAGCCCGCAGTTCAATGCTCACAGTCGTACAGTGACCCGGCATACACAGCAAGTTCTAGTGCCACCTCAAATGAACATATATATCATCTTAGAGTAAACCATTGATCTCTCTCTCTCTCTCTCAAGAATAGAACAAGATTTGAGACCCGAGTACCGATTTTCATCTCCATTAAAAAGAGGAGGCTGTTGCCAAATACATCACGGCAGGGGTTAATGACATTCGTATATTTGGCTTTGGTACCAAAACTGTAATGCATTTTGCAGGATTCAGGTTTTCTAGCAGGGTTCCGAACAGAGCCTCGACAGTGAGTATTTACAACCAATTGTAGAAAGCCTGAAAATTACCCACGTGCGCACGCAGGTGCGAGAAGGAAAAAAATCAATTAATATAATGATTAGAGTGAATGACATTGCAACCCCTCCGGTAGATTTCTAGGCATGGGGACTGCAGTCACGTATCGCTGTGGGAATATCTTTCTAGGCACAATAGCGACAGAATCAGATGAGGAAAATGTAGAAGATGAAGCAGAGGCAGAAGAAGAAAAAGAGAGAGAAGGTACAACCCGGACAGCAGCAGAACCCTCGGAGGAAACAACTTCGCCCGGGCCCCTCCCACCATGAAACCTCGCAAAACGGTTGATGATAGAGAAACGCTCCAAATCTTGACATTCCACTCTTACATCCAACATTGAATTCTCCTCTTGCAGCCTGAAAATGTTGATTTGCACTAATTAGAAAGCATTCAACGCAATACAATTATTTCATTTATACAGCCTACCATAATTCAGGCTGAGCAATCATGCTATGCATAAAAAAAGGACAAAAGAACAGCGATTCGATGCTGTACCGAACCATAGCAGTTTTGCAAAGGAAGAGAGTCAATATTACTTTTACAAAAGCGTTTCCTTTTACTCCTTTCAAACAGTGTATCTCTCAAATTTTCTCCAATAATCTAAAAGCAATAAGGAGATCTGCCCATCAATTTGCATCCAGTTCATCACAATCTAGCAAAGACAATGTGCCTATATTGCTTATATTGTTAGTGAAATTTGGAAGGAAGTTTGTGGCAACTGTCATGTTCATCTTCAACCGCATCAGTAGGAAGTTGATAAATTAATGAACAAATAAGGATAGACACTAAGTATTAAGTTTGAAACACGTCACGGAAAAGCTCTATACCTTATTTGCATCCTCTCCTACCCGAGATTGTTTTTGGCTTACTCAGACACCTTGATGGACATCACAAGCGTTTAAGGTTGCCACACTAAGGAAATAGTGAAAAGAATCTTATAGGAAAATCATCTCAAAATCCCTACACAGTATTTCCTCCTATCATATCATATGAATGACAAGAAAACATCGGTAATACTAAAACATGGAGGAGGCACCCTTTCAAATGAGATACAACTCCTCATTTGAGATGGAAAATGTAAGGCTCTGCAATTGAAATGATAAGACACAACTTATCACCTAAATATCAAACTTACTTTAGATTTAACATATTTTACAACACCTCCTGTATTTTACATGTATTTCCCCACATATTCTTTCTTTCCAATTTGCAGTCAAACTCATTCGGATTTCTCATATACCAAACAAGGTCCAAAATATACATTTGGCTTGGAAGAAATTTGCTTATTGTCACTTTAATTTTCAAAATAAGAACTTGGATGTCTCATTAATCTTAGAAGTTACCAATATCTTTCTTGCTTGACTTGCTCTTGGTGATGACGATGTAATCCAGTGGTGTGGAATCGCCAAGAAGTATCAAATACAGTGGCAAGCCAAAATCAGAAAATAATTTTTTACTTAAAAACATATAAAATACCTCATAAATCAAGTACAAGGAGAAGAATATTTTATGAGGGTGCTTCATACAGGACAACATAGAGGAAGAAGAGTCCCATATGACTAAGCTCAACTGGTAACTGTTGGCTCCTAAAAGCTGCTTGAACTAGCCATTGGAGTCCTGAGAGGTAGCTGTTGAGAATCTATCCTTTAGGAAACCCAGAGGGTAGCTCTCTTTCCCTACTTACCAGAAAAGGTTTCAATAATTCGAGAGAGAACAAAGAAAATGATGGGTAACCTACACGTAACATGATCTGGAAATGTTAACACCCTCTAAACTCAGTATACATATCAAAGTTTGTTTAATGAAAAAGAAATTGTGGGAAGGAAGTGTCTTAATGAAACAATACGCATATCAAATAAGTAACCCTCAAATTGACAGTTACTGCATTCGTTGATGGGAGTCATGATGGCACTTATTGTGTCGCAACATTTTTGAAGGCTTTGGTAAATGTATGCTTAGGTCTTCAAGAAGACCTAGTCTAAACCATGAAAACCTGCAGCAAGAGTTGTTTTTTTGTGATATCAGGTTTCAGTTGATCCAAGTGACACTTTTAGTTACTTCAAAATATAGCAAGTCTTGTAGGAGAACACAAACAACCTACGGAGGAGCATTGTGTTGATCATTGGCATCTTTACTGCCCTTTGCGTCAAAGTAGGTAAATGGTTGTAGGTTGATTACAGAAACAACCCTTTAGCAAGTACCCTATGTATTGTGCAATCAACATTGTGCCACTCATATGGAAAACTAAAGGAGCTTAGTGTAGCATATATTTAGACACCAGTGCAACAAGTCTGCAGACAAGGATATGATGCTCGACATGGGAATTTTTTTTTAAGTGAAAATAGACTCGACCAAAGTGTCAGTCCATTATTGTTGGTCATCTTAACAATAAAATACAAAAGTATGAGAGAAAAAATGTTGTAAAAGGGAAGAAAAATACAATCATTGAGGGAGGCAAACAAAAAACACCTATCCCCACTTGCCACTCATCACCATCACCACCTTTCACCACTTCTCACCAACTCTTCTCGTGCATGCATGCACACTAGAGAAGACAGAGAAAGAGAAAGGGGGAGTGCACAGGTACGGTAAAAGAATGTCAACCGTCAGAACCAGTGTTGTCCGTATCGGTGCGATACGTATCGTCACGATACGATACGGGCCCCCGTATCGCAGGTGCGGGCGTATCGCACCGTATCGTGCGATACGGCCCGTATCGCACGATACGGTGCGTATCGCCCGTATCGTACGATACGGGCGATACGCCCTGGGACCCTTATAAAGGGTCCCGGCCCGAGGGAAACCCGCGATTTTTCGTGGGTTTCCTCTCTCCTTTTGGGTTCTTCAAGCTCCCTAAGAGTCGGTTTTCGCCTCCTTGGTGTTCAAAGCTCTAAAATCGTGCCCTACGGTGTCCGTCCAAGCCTCCAAACTCGGATTTAGGTATATTTTTAATGTTTTTTTCCTTTTTTTCCTTTATATTTATTGTTTTTTGTGTTATTTCGGGGTTTTTTTTTTGAATGACAAAATATGAAGTTATTAAGTGTGTGTATACGATTTTTATTGCATTCATGAAGTGGGAGACACTCGATTTGAGTGTTATTTGAAGATTGGGGGATTTACGAAGTGCTTTTATTTTCAGGTTTTTGTTTGAATTAAAGTACTCCATTGAGATGGCAGGAAGGGGTGGTAGAGACTCTCATTCAAAGTCTGATGATCCGGCATGGCAGTGGGGTATACCAGTTGAGGGTTCAAGGTTAAAAATCAGATGTTTATTTTGTGAAAAGGTGGTTAGTGGTGGAATTTCAAGGTTGAAACACCACCTAGCAGGAACCAGGAAAGAAGTTGCTCCATGCACAGGCAGAGTTAGAAGTGTGCTAGAAGGTATTAAATGACAATGCTTGCAGATGATTGAGAGCATACAGGAAAGGAGACAACAAAAGGATGATTTCCAGATGTGTGAAGAAGCTGATGATGCTACTGCCACTGGAGTTGGATTCACTGATAGTTTGCCTTCAGATGCTAGAACAGATATTGGTAGTAGCAGTTCGCGAGCACCTAGCAGAGGAAAGAGGGTTGCATCTGAAGACTTTGGAGGTGGCAGAAGAGGAAGTTTAGGAAGGAGTAGAGGAAGAGCTTCTTCTTCTAGCATACATTCGTTCTTTCCTCCTTCCACTACACCTGGTGCTCAGCCAGGAATTCGTGCTGCTATGGCTTCAGAACAACTGCACGATCAAGCAGACCTTGCAGTGGGCAGATGGTTTTATGATACATGCATTCCATTTAATGCAGCAAACAGTTTTCATTTTCAAGCAATGGCAGATGCAATTGCTAACATTGGTCCAGGATACAGGATGCCCTCTTATCAAAAGTTGAGAGGGAAGATATTATATCAGACCGTGATTGAAGTGCAGCAATACTGTTCGACTTTGAGACAATCGTGGAAGGAAACAGGATGCACTATCATGGCAGATGGATGGACCGATAGGCGAGGAAGGACATTACTAAACTTTCTTGTATATTGTCCTAAAGGACTCATGTTTTTGAGATCTCTAGATATGTCAGAGGAGAGGCACACTGCAGAGATCCTACGAGAGGAATTTGATAAGGTTATACAAGAGGTTGGGCTAGAAAATGTAGTCCAATTGATTACAGATAATGCAGCTAACTACAAAGCAGCCGGAAAGGAGTTAGCTGATATTTATGGGACTTTCTACTGGACACCATGTGCAGCCCATTGTTTAGATCTCATCCTCGAGGACATCGGTGAGATGGATGAAATAAAGGCAGCAACTGAGTGTTGCCAAGATATTACAAAATTTATTTACAACCATGCATTTGTTTTATGTATGATGAGGAGATACACAGAAGGTGCAGAGCTTCTTCGCACAGCTGCAACTCGGTTCGCAACAAACTTCTTATCTGTACAGAGTATTGTGAGACAGAAGCAAGCTTTAAAGAGAATGTTCTCCTCAGATGAGTGGCAACAATTTGCAGAGTTGCCACAAAACAGAAGGAACAGAAAGTTAAATGAGATTGCAGAAACGGTTTTTAGAAGTTCATTTTGGAATGCATGTATCAGATTATTGAAAATTACTTGTCCTTTAGTGAAAGTTTTGAGATTGGCTGACAGCGAGGAGAAACCATCTATGGGCTACCTTTATGAATCCATGGACAGGGCAAAAGAAGCAATCAGAAATAACTTTAATGGAAAAAAAAGAGATTATGTGCCCGTGTGGAAAATAATTGATAGTAGATGGAATAAACAATTGCATCAGCCTATTCATGCAGCAGCCTACTATCTAAACCCATCATTGAGGTACTCAGCAACCTTCAAAAGGGACGGTGAGGTTAATCGAGGAATCATTGAATGCATCGACAGATTAGTCCCTGATGAGAGCATAGTAGATGCGATACATCGAGAGATGGAGATATATGATAATGCTCTTCACTTGATGGGTTTGCCTGTTGCAATTCGCAACCGCTCTACGATGCGTCCAGGTACATTGTTTATTTTCATATTTAAGTTCCATCTTACATTACTGTGGATTATTATGTCTCTAATGTTTATATTTTTTTTACAGATGTTTGGTGGAACAGGTTTGGAAGTGATTGTCCAAACCTTAGAGATTTTGCAGTTAGAGTCTTAAGTCAAACCTGTAGTGCAACAGGTTGTGAAAGAAATTGGAGTGTTTTTGAACACATCCATACAAAAAAGCGCAACAGGTTGGAACACAAAAGGCTTAATGATTTGGTTTATATTCGTTGTAACATGCGCCTTCGTGAAAGGTAATGTTGTATTACTTTCAAATTTTCAATTCGATATTATTTAACTTCAGTTTTCAATTGTTAATATTACTTACTAATTGTTTATCTTTGTTTGTGTCGTAGGCAATTAAAAAAAGTAAATAGAGAAGAAAGTCAGTTCGATCCAATAAGTTTGGATAATTTTGATATATTAGAAGATTGGGTTATGGAAGACACTGAAGAAAATGCCCTCCTAACAGAAGAAGACGTTGCCTGGATTAATTTGGAAGGAGCGCAACAACATTATGGAGATGAAGAATTTGATTTTGAAGAAGAAGGTGTGGGCGTGGCTGATGATGATGAGGATCTGCAACAAGGAGAAGATGAAGATTATTTAGTTGATGATCCTGATTACAATTTGTAAAATGTAACATTATATGTAACTGTAGTGTACTGTAAAGTGTAAACTATGTCTGTATTTTATTTTTTGGATTCAAAATATATAAATTTGGATGCAATTGTTCAATGTTGAATGCTCAATCTGTACTATACTTACATTATATGAATTTAAAGCAATTATCAGATTTTTCCTGATTTTTTCTTGATTTTTTTCGATTTTTTTCGATTTTTTATTAATTTTTAATTATTTTTACATTATTTTAATATTAAAGTACGATACGATACGATACGATACGCCCGTATCGTGGAGCCCAGCGATACACGATACGATACGCGTCAGACAACACTGGTCAGAACCCTTATAGTTGTTTGTGCTATTCAAAATTGGAACATCTATCAATTAGATGTCAAGAATGCTTTTTGAATGGTTGGTTAAAGGAAGAAGTCTATATGGAACCTCCTCCAGGTCTTAACATACCTAGAAACTAAGTTTTGTAGCTCAAAAGAGCTTTATATGGTCTCAAACAAGCTCCTAAAGCTTGGTTTGATAAAATGATTAAATTCATGACATTACATGTGTCTTTGTTTATAAGAAAGTCTTTTGTTGGTATTGTTATACTTGAGTCGATCATATGATTATTATATGTAGTGAAAATTACGAGATTCTTCAAATAAAACAAGAACTTGGTAAGATGTTTGAGATCGAAAGATCTTACATAACTCACTTATTTCTTCGGCATTGGGGCAACTCGAGATGCTAGAGGTTTCTTTTTATCTCAAACTAAATTTACTAATAACATTATTCTTAGATCATGACTTACTAATGACAAAGTTGTTGAGACTCTTGAGGTAATCAATCAAAAGATGTGACTTACTATGGAGAGCTATTAAGTGTTCCTACTCCTTCCAGACAAACGGTTGGGACACTCACTTATCTCACCATAACACGTCCAGATATTGCTCATGCTGTGAGTGTTATCATTGTTAAAATATTGTAATAGGACAAGTCACTAGGACCTGCTTTTATATTTTGTAATAGGACAACACGGGCCACAGGGGCCCGTGACTCTCTATAGGAACAACATGGGCCACTAGGGCCCATCAGACTTGGACCTACAGGCCTAGCCACTAGGGCTAAGGTCAGTTAGTGTTGCTAGCCCCAATTAGCCATTGGGGGCCAGCTATGCCCCAATGACTCCCATTTATCTCCTCTTTCCACTATTTCCTGTAAATATTGCTCTATAAATAGAGCCTTCCTACATCAATAAATCAAGCGTGAATGCAACCCTTTGATATTTGGTTTGTGCTTGGCTTGAAATACCCTTTCTCGGGTATGCTTGTAGTTGACTTGTTGGTTTGACACTTGATGATATATGATCGGGTTGTCTCTAAATACGAGTATTGACAATTGTTTACAGTCATGAGGATTGTTCGATATATTCGACAAACTTTAATCAAGGGAGTATATCTATCATCTTCTTCTTTACTTCAGTTAATTGCATATATCGATGTTGATCGGAGTCGTGATGTAAATGACACACTCCACTTCAGGTTACTGCATTTTTCTTGATAACTCTCTTGTATCATGAAAATGCAAGAAACAAAAGAAGGTGTGTCTTTCCTCCATTGAAGCTGAGTATAGTGCAATAGTCAACATAATCACTGAATTAACTTGGCTAAGACGACTACTTCAGGACTTAAGAGTGACATTAGAAGCCCCTCCAACCATATATTGTGACAACAAAAGTGGTATGTATATAACCAACAACCATACATTTTATGAGCGGACCAAACATATCGAGATGTACTGCCATTATGTTCGTGAGGAGCATCTACAAGAGAATTTGGCACTATAGTTTGTCAGATCTGAATATCAGCTTGCAAATGTCTTCACCAAGTTGCTACTTGCTCCACGATTGCAATTTTTGGTTAGCAAACTTTCGGTCATGATACCATCAATTTGAGGGGATGTTAAAATAATGTATTTTTCTATTTTTTATATAAAAAAGTATTTTAATTGTGTAGAACTAGGGTCATTCTGGCCTTGGTATGCAAGGACCAGCCCCAAAGGGGAACAACCATACTAGCCATTAGGGGCTGGCCAACCCCGTCCTCTCACACTCCTCTCGTTCACTCCACTCTTTTGTTCTCTCTTCTATAAATACTCTCGTAATGTACATGTTCAGTATGCCTTCTGTGGCTAAATAATATTGATTTCCGTTATATTGTTCCTTTGTTGTATATGCTTTATAGCCTTTTCCTAAGGCTTTGTGATTGACATTTTGAGGTGATATTCACCGATCTTCAGCGCTTTATAGCCTTTTCCTAAGGCTTTGTGATTGACATTTTGAGGTGATATTCACCGATCTTGAGCACTTTATAGCCTTTTCCTAAGGCTTTGTGATTGACATTTTGAGGTGATATTCACCGATCTTCAGCTGCTACATTGAAGCATCGACTTCATTACAAAAGTAACTCTTTCGCAGGAGCTTTTCCCATCAAAATACTCCATGAACATGAAAAGACAATTTAAATTCCGAGATGACCAAAACATCATCATCATAGTTGCATCATGCTACGTACAAAGGCTAGCATATTGTCTCCAAGAGATCTTCTAAGACCGGTTGTTTCTTCTTTTGTTGTCTTTATGCAGTGTCTTGTATTTGTTCTTTTAATTGGTGAATTTCTATTTCTTTTTTCTGCATTTTTTTTAGTCTTTTTAGTGTATGTGTCAGGGAATGTAATATTCCTTTTAGCTTATCTATTTGTTCATTTAGCTTTTTTACTTTACTCTCCATTATTTGGCAATGGTTGCAGAAGATAATTTCTTCAATATATGAAGTTATTTTGTATTTCAGGGGTTCTTTGTAGTTTTGTAAGCTAGGATGAATTAAAAAGTTTGGTCCAAGTATCTCTCTACATTTTTCTAGAGTTTCTGAGTAACTCTCGAACCCTTTATAAAGTGGTTTGAGTACTCCTTGTATGTGCTCAACTATATTTGTCCAACTTGGGAATAGAACGTTCTTTTTAACATGAAAATTGTGTAAAATTTAAAAGATTTCTTTTCTTGTAAATTATTATTTTTCAAATGTCTTCCACGTTCAGGTAGATATGGTTGCAGAAGATAATTTCTTTTCTTTTTCAAAAATTTTGAGTAGACACACACTCCAAATGTCTTCCACGTTCAACATGGGTTTTATGGGTTGAGGTTCAAAGAAGAACCTGGCAAGGAGTTCTATACAAACATAAAGTCAAGATGGACTTTCATTTACAAAAGCAAAGAGGTCAAATACAGCATGCTGCATAAGTGCTCCTTCTTGAAGAGCAAAGATGCAAGATTGGCCTCAAGCACAAGGGCAGAAGGGAATATAAGACGATGGTTTCAACAGCATCAGCATGTGAAAGCATAAAATACAACTCAAAAGAGACTGAAAATGCTTCCCATAAAATCCAATCGTGACAATAGGTTGTCATTAAAAAGCTACAAACTAGCTCATCATGAGGCCAAACGTTCAGGTAGATTGTAATTTCTCTCAAGGAAAATCAAAGGTGGGAAGTGTAAAGTTCTACATACAGACTCGCAAAAAGTGGATAATAGGATAAGGATCAAGCATTGAGGAGCTTGAAGGATGCAATGAGAGACAGACACGAAAGTATACTGTCTTGAATCAAGTACGAGTGATATTGTATGTCATTTTGATACGAGTAAGTATACCCTAAGAAGAGAATCAGATGGACCCTCCCTCCCTCTATGTGTTTGTGTGCATTTCCTTTGTGTGTGTATTTCCTTCTTCTTCTCCGACTCCCTTCCTCCTTCCCTCCCCTCCTGCTGTGTGTGTTTTCTTCTTCTCTCGTACTACTTATTACCTGTACTAAACAGATAACCACCTTGGAACTGACTTAAAATATCAAACACTAAATATGTCCTTTAAAATATTGATGGATGGAGCTGAACTAGGAACTGCAAATTTAACAAAAGGGCCTACCAAAAATAATTGAATTAGATATGCACCATATTTATCTATGTGGGCAAAAAGTGTAGCATTTATCATTTAAAATGAAATACCAACTTAGTTTCACATTTGAAATTTACAAGACTGTTAAAAAGATTGAAGGCCAATGGCACTCATAAACAGCAACCATGCCATGAAGCAATGTCACTTTTCCCATCAGCAGCTATCAGAAATATTAGAAAACTGGAAGCATATCTGTGATGGCGGCTAAATACTTCGAAATAAGAAAGGTGACCAAGAGGAATAATATTGTAAGTTTGTACTCTAGATGCAATACCTGAGCAAATCATTTTCCAAATTCCTTGCTTTGTCAAGAAAGCCTTCCACAAGCTTCAAGATAGACTGATTCCTTGACGTTACACAACTGCCAATTTTCACAGATGTTCTAGGAAAGGAATAGAAAGGGAGTTTTAACTTTAAGAATACCATGGAAAGCTATATAAGGAAACCTCAAGAGCTGGTTGGATAACCAGAATCCATACAAATATTTAGAAAGAATGACTCAGAAACCACTGAGAAACAAAATGTGAAGAATTGTCTTACATGTTATCAGCTTGTGCTTGTAAATCAGCAGACAGGGAGGACACAAGGCTGCATGCATCTCCTAGCAAGAGTTTTGCCACCATATATGTTACTGTCTCATACTCTAGGGTAGCTTCTGCAGAAAGAATTGCAGCTGATACAGGACAAAATATTTGCTGAATTAGCTGGGTGGTGAAAATTATCCTTTTTCTAGGTCTAGGCACTAGAAGGCCATCATCCCCCATGTCAGCTTCATCATCCAGCTGAAGCAAGAAAAATGTAATGACGAAATAAGATCATTTTCAATCAGAAACAAAAACTAGTAACCAGAAAGACATTGTCAGCAGCTAACCTTTTCTATTAGCCGCTTTGTGGCACTTGCCCACTGGAGTTCCACTGTACTGAAATCCTCAAAGCATCCAAGTATGGAAACATGAGAACAGGGTAGTATTGCTATTTTACGTTTATAGACTAAAGAATAGATAACAAAACAGTGGTAGAAAAGTAAAGCCAGGAAAGGAAAGGACAGAGTGCAAATCAAGAAGAGTTTGCTCAAAGCAGCAGCACCTTATACTCTGCAGGCCTTGGGAAGTATGCACAACCACTTTATTCCAAGGAACAAATATTGAAGAAGCTCTCTTACGCTTCTTACGTTTAACAGCAAACCGGGACAGATCGCTAACATCTGGCAATGTTGAGTGAAGTGAAGCGGCCTGCTCCTTGGTTGATACAATGATTATCGAACTTTGCATAGGCGTGACTGATCCAATTTGCTTTGCATCAGTGACACTTCTCTGCTCGACTACTGTATGTGGAAGCATGCTTCCACAGACTCTTCCAAAGGAGAACTGTTGACCTACCACCCTGGTCGACTTCTGCGGAACAGCAAATTTGTCAGCTGTAGTAACAAACAGTCCGTTTTCGTAGGTTCCAAACTGTTCAAACCAAGAACCTGCCATCTGGGGATTAGAATGAGGATGTCCGCTTGCTTTAACTGATGGTTTGTCAGGCATCATAAAGTGGCTAGAAGGATGGATCTGTGGGTTGTTCCTTTCCAATGTAAGAGTATCTTGTTTTGGTGAATTTGTAGCAATAATATGACTGGAGGTATTTGTATTCTGGCTTTTAATATCCTCATGAGAAAACCTTAGATTTTTGGTATCTTCTACTGGGTGTGGTTCATTCTCCAAAGTTCTTTCAGATGCTCCTGTTCTGTCATTTGTTGAAGAACCATAGCCGTATGGAGATTTTTGTCCGGTCTTAAAAGCCACATTTGACAGTTGAGTATCATTCTCTCCTATAAACCTATTTCCTGCATTCTTTGGACCATCCTCACTACTCTTCATGGCATGCATCTGGTGAAGTAGTGAATAATTTGATTGCAAACTAGCTGTGTTTTCAGGAGTCGTTTGGAAAGAGATGCTACCTATTTTAGAAGCTTGAGAATAATCATGCCGTAGTCTATTTTCACTGTCATTCTTTTGATGATATACCAAAGATTCCCGCTCTAATGACCCCAATGATGCACCACTGCCAGAAACGAAAGTCATTTTATAGAGCATTGGCTGTGATGGACTTTCCTTGTTTTGCTGATCTTCTCTAGAAGGAAGATGCTGCAAGTTAGTATAAGTTGGACCAACTTCTGAAGTACTACCTCCAGTTTTGCCACTAAGCTTTTGATCATTCAATGCCTGAAAAATCCACGCTGTCCCTGGACTAACGGACTGAATAGGATCTCGTTGTAGCATCTCTGAGACTCCTGATGTATTTCCTTGAGCAGAGACGTTAGACCATGCATTATGCAACATCATTGGGAAGCTACTGCACGGTACACCTTGCTGACCAGAAACTTGACCAACCGGTGGTGATTCTGAGGTATAAATGGAGTTATTCAAGTTTCTTGACTTGGAAGAGTCTATATTACAAGGCAAATTTTGACCTCTCATCCCACTACTGTTCTTATCAAGGAATGGCGAACTAGATGAGAAATCATTCTTCCCACATTGGTGCAGACCAACAGAAGCAACTTTTCCAGCTTTCTCCACCTGTAATGAATGCCCCAGCACAGGATGCCCATCTTCAGGGTCATAACTCCTGAAACCAGCAGTAGACTTATCTTGCTTATTTGGATCCATATGACTTGCATAAGCAGCTCTGGCAGAACCTTTACCTATAGCTTGTCCACTTGCACCAGACGTTTGTTGATACTGTAGGTAATTTTGGGTATAATGCTCTCCTGATTTTTCCATTGTCGTATGGTTTGCCTGAAACTTTGAATTTGTATCCTGATTGGCCATTGTTGAGACCTCATGCTCTGTGACTGTATAATCAGTCCTGTTATTCCAACTAATTTGGCGAGCATTTTCAGCAGGATGTTGCAAAGTCTGCATAGAAATCTGGGTCTGCAACTCCTTGCCCTTGGTCGAATCTTCCATTGCAATGTCCCTCGATTTAAGGCCACTGTTGACAAGTGAAGATGCCTGTGATGGAAAATCCTGCATCGGAACTGCAGATGCTCTAGATGGAGGGGCAAGGTGTAGACCAAAACCTTGTGAAGAAGATAACTGGTTGCCGTGAACATGAGCTGCTGCTGTATCAGCTATAGATGCTTTAGATATCCCGGACGTCAAACTGTACCCAGAAGAGACATAGGCCTTTCCAGCATTTTCTCTTGAATGATCAACCTTGTTAAGAAGCTGAAGCATATTTTGACTGCAAGATCCAATTTTCCTTGTTACCAACTAGTAGAAGAATTATAAAAGTACTCAGAAGAGACATAGGCCTTTACAGAAAAACCAACGAATTTTAAAAGTAAGCCTTAATCAACTTGAGATGTCCACTTTACCTGCTGTCCGTTCTGTATTTTGATGGAAAGCCTGTCGATCCATCTAAAGAAGCAGTAGAAGAATTATAACCATGAGTGATTTGTTTAGAAGAAGTATCCTCAAGTCGTTTTCCATTGTTTTGACGATTTCTTTCCATGGAACCCTGTAGAACAGGATAACGTAAATATTTAAAACATTTCCAAAAAGAGATAAAATCAGTGACTTTTGTGTCAAACAGGTACATCCTCCATGGCATCAGCTTACTTTTTCTGAATTAGCAGCACTGTGGGCATCAATGCCCGCTTGTTGAACTCCTTGGGAAAGTAACTCATGCTTCATGGTGCTTGGCTGGGGGTAATTCATGGTCAGTTCTCCCATGGGATGGTACAGAAATTGATGAGAGACTGTTGCATCACTATTTTTCTGCACTGGATGCATATGAAACTTTTGGCTTCTTGTTAAAGAAAGGGAATCATTAGTAGCAGACCACATATTATCTGTTACAACACTTGCCACTGTTTTCTGTTGACCATGGTTCGAATAATTTGAGGTGGAAGGATCACCTGGACCATCATTTAACCCCCTACTGTTTTCATGTGCATCACCTGCCCTACCAGTGAGACTTAAAGATGACTCTTGATGCAAGTGGCTTTGATATTTGTCAACATTATTATTACTACTTGATGAAGATGTGAATCGATTATTATGCTGAACTTGTTGATAATTAACTTGATTAAGATTTTGACTGCTCAAACCAGGAACAGGATTGAAATTGTTTGCATTTGAATCATCATTCTGCAGCTGAGGGCTACTTGTTGAAGGTTTTGGTTGTCCAAATCTCCCACTTAAATTGGGTATACATGTCAAACCCTGATTACTGTTCTTTTGCAGAACACCTCGTTCAGCAGCTTGGCACATATTAACATCATGGTCCCTTCCTAAATGCATAGCAACCAGAGACTCATTGGATTGAGGATAACGATCATGTAAATTGTAATTATCTTGTGTGGCATCTTTGCCATTAGAGTTCATAGTGGTATCATCAAACAAACGAAGAGGTTTTGATGGAAAAGAATTAGCAGTTTGTGTATTTCTATCACCCCACCCCATACTCAGCCTCCCACTGTCACTTAAGTCTGAATGATTCCCTGTCGAAAGTTCAGGATTCTGAAGGCTCAAGCCACTCCACTCATCTTGCACCCCAGCGTCACTGCTAGAAGCTTCCGCCACCGCTGACTGCATCAGTGCACTCCAGCTTCCACTCTGAGTGGACGGAAACATACTGAATTGGTTAGAATCTTCCAACTGTTTATCTTGCATGAAGCTTCCTGCACCCATGATATTAACTCTACCAGCAGTATCTGATAAAGGCTGACCACCATGGCAAGCATCCCAAACAGGCTGATCACCACCATAAAGGATCTTCTCTTCCAATGGATCTAACGTAACCAGCTGCTGTGCATGACCAGCCAGAGAAGTTACCTTTTCTTCTATATTTCCCGTCCAGCCCTCCTGCCTCGCATGAAATTCTTCCTGCAGTCGCAAGTTCCTTGTCAAAGAGGCTGCTTGTTGAAAATTTCCTACATTGGCTCCACCATTTGCATTCTGAATAACATGAGGAACCTGACCAAGTACATTTCTTCCATGAATATTCTGCTTAGGAGCAGACACATCATTTAAAGAAGCATGTCCTGACAATGGAGCAGATTGGTCACCCTTAAAAGAAAGAAAGTCATTATACTGCATTACTGCATTCTGGGCTCGGTTTCCTGTTGATCTGGTCAAAACATTGGCATTCTCTTGATCACCCCATTGAAGACTAGAATAGGGATTTACGTGGTTGCTGGAAGCCTCCTTCAGACCACTTAGAGAAGCACCATAGGTGGTTTGACCATTCTGATGAGCTGTTATGCCCATCAAAGGGAATGCATGTGTTTGGTCCTGTGAAAATACTAGGCCACTAGGGAAACCATGCAGAGCTGGAGAACCCATGTGAAACGTGTTTGAATTGCCAAACATAAACGGCTGGGAACCATTCAGCATCTTAGCATCACCTCCAATCTGAGCAACCCTCTCATTTGTCCACATGTAGTTTGGCGCATCATGAATTGGAGTGCCATTTACAAAAGTAGGTATCTGATCTCTTTCCACCTGCTTTGCAAATGGAGAAAACTGACCCACTGAATTTTGTTGCCTTGGTTCCTGATCAAGCTGCCGCAGATGACGCTGTTGAAGCCCCTGCAGCTGCTTATAAAAATATTGCTGCTGAATTAGCTGCATATCACTTAACCCTGAAAGTGACCTTGGCTGAGGTTGCGATATGCCTGGTAGTTGATCCCTCATGACTGGAAGCTGGCCACCAGAAAAATCAAAGTTGACATGAGCGCCTGCATTTTCCATGCTTCTAGAGGCCCTAATATGTGCAAAACCATCTTGGGGAACTTGTCCCTTCCGTGTCTCAAGTCTAGAGAGATTCTGCAAATCAGGACTGTGTCTGCTGGCTGCTAAACCTTCACCCGAAGCCTCTGCCTGACTGTACCTAGAAATGAAACTCTGAGGGCCTTGGAAAAAGCCATTCAGGCTTCTAGGTTGATCTTTTGAACTTGGTTGTGTGGAGTTGGATGATAATGGCGTTTGTAAGGGATCCCTCCCATGAATATTAGAGTCTACAATGAAAGGGATGATAAACAAAAAGAATCAGCATGGGACTAGGTCATATAAGATATTGTACTGCATGCAGAGCTCAACAAAAAAGCACCATACAAAATGGTTTAAGAATTTTGAAGTGAAGCACTCTGCTTGCAGAGTCCAACAAATTGATTTTTCCACAGACTATAACCAAGATCTGCAAAGCAAGGTTAAAAGACTACCACTTCTTTAGGGCAAAGCTACAAGCAAGTATTATGTGAATTCTAACAACGAGCATCAACAAGGCAAAGAGAAAGTACATGGGTTCAGCATCATCATGGTTGTCTATACTTGCTTCATGATCATTCTCTATTGCCAAAAGAAGCTTCTAGCCTATGCTTATTGGTGTGTCTTATTATATCAAGGAGCTAATCCACCGCTCTCATGATAATGTGGTTGAGAATTGATATATAGGCATTGCACTACAAATAGATATTGATGTAGTTTATGCTTCAGTAGATGAATAATTATAAAAAGGAAGCACCGTGAATACCATTAGAAGAACAAAGAACATGCAAAACAGATCTTTTAGGAGGAAAAGAAGTACAATATCCATCACTTTCTTAGTGACAAAGAGCTCCATACGTAAACTGATGTAATAAAATAAATCGACAAAGCGGTACCATATCACAAGTGAAAGACAAAGAAACAGCTCAATAAAACTGCAAATGTTAGAATGTGTATGATGCTTTGCATAAGAAATAGTATCCTTACATTTCATTCAACAGATGTTGAGCAATGTGTGTTTATAGTTCCACTTAGGATTTGCAGTCATCAAGTTGTACCAAAGGCTTGGAAAAGCTACTGAACAACAAACTGAGATTACAAATATCAGCACCAATGTACAAGACGAAAATTCAAAATAAACTGGTTTACCTTGTTCAACAATCAAAAGCAATTACTAA
This sequence comes from Brasenia schreberi, assembly GCA_036023115.1. NCBI lineage: Eukaryota > Viridiplantae > Streptophyta > Magnoliopsida > Nymphaeales > Cabombaceae > Brasenia > Brasenia schreberi. The sequence goes on along the minus strand of JAYKKT010000090.1, from coordinate 4,578,585 downwards.
TGGGATGATGCACACCAGTCGTGTTTCAAGAAGCAGGAATATCTACTGATGATATTATAATAACAGAAAGAGGATATTTGAGCTATTTCTTGAGGCATAGAGCAAAATCGTATGCTCCTAGTCCTGAATGTGACGGGCCAGCAACTTCTTGGTGCTTTACCGAAAATATATTCTTATTCATGAAAAAAGAATATAGTTTCAGCCGCAGATAATGTAGGCAGCAAAAATATGGTCAGAACTTCTTAAATTAAACTGCTACAAACAACTAGAAATTAAAATCAAAGGCTAAGGAAATGTCCTTGAGAACATCATACACTGATCTAAAGCCTTAAAAACTGAAACAAATGAAATTCCTAATTTGCAAACCATTTATCTTAGAGGGGGGATATACTCAGTCCAGGATCATTCATAACATTCATCAATTCTCCGATCATCACAAGAAATAAATCTCAACAAGAAAAATGTTCTCAACGTCCCACATAATATCTTATGAATTGAAGAGAAAATCCCACGAAATAAAACCTAAAAAAATCAGAAACTAACCGGTACCTTTACGGTCCAGCTCAAATAAACAGAAATAAAAATTCCCCTTATCTGATCCCAAAAGAGAACCTAACCCAAGCTCCCAGAATCAGCACAGAAGGAAAGAAATGGATGCCTCTATCGGTCATTTCCCCCAGTCTGGAGGCCGATCTCCCCAAAAATTGCCCCCCAATTTCGGTCACACCGAGACCGTATGTTGCCGCCGGCGGCAAGAGATTTGGCACGCCGAAGTAATAAAATCCAGACGGTTTCACGAAACGAAACCGAAAAGAAAAGAGAAAAAATCGGGACTTTTTCTGCTTACCGGAATAGAGGATGACGCTCACCGACCGTCCATCGGAGGTATTGTGGGAATACACGGAGAGAGAGAGAGAGAGAGAGCAGAAGCGCTGTGGTTCAGACCCAATGGCAAACATAAAAACGGAAAGCCTGCACTCTTTTACCTTAATTTGACAAACCTCTCTACACTTTATGAAATTCAAGATACCGTGATAAGTTATGATCTCTTAATTATGGCTCACTTTACTGAGACCGACTTTTAAAGAGTATATTTAAATTAATGAACGTAGGTTGAGACAAATATAAGTATAATAGAGAACTAATTTGGATTCATATTAGAAAGATCTAATATTGAGGCTATTAATCTATCGAGACATCTTATAGGTAATTTTAGAGAAAAACATTCACATGGTATTTATTGATTTAGAAAAAACTTATGATAAGATACCAAAAAATATTCTTTGAAAAAGAGGACATGTATCAATCTAATAATAGACATGATAATGCACCAACATATATTAGGACCCACGAAGAAATAATAGATTTCTTTGAGGTTAATATTGGATTACACCAAGGATCAACTTTAAGTTCATATTTATTTGCCTTATCATTGATGAATTAACGAATAAGATGAAGTTCCTTGGTCTATGTTATTTGTAGATGACATTGTATTAGTAGATAAGTATAAGAAAAAATTAATAGAAAATTATACATATGAAAAAAAACATTAGAAAGAAAAGGTTTAGTTGTTGTTGTATAAACGTTGTTTGATTTGTGGTCTCGGGCTAATAGTACCATAACTGCAGGCCTAGTGGCCCATCTTAGGAGGTGGGCCACTTTTTTACTAGCAAATGGATGTGTATATCCCGATTTTTGCACGTTTCATGGGTCTGCATTTGGTTCATGCTTGAGACTGGCATGGTGTACCTTGTTTTTAGAGGTCTGGGCCCAGTGGCACCACAAGTCAAACAGGCTTACCGAACCCTCCCTCCCTCCCTCCCTCTCTCAAGTCCGGTCCAGCTTGACTCATAAAAGTATATCATGATCTGTTCATCAACTTGTACTAACAGAGGTTGTAGTGGTAGCGGTTACCAGTGCTTGTAGAGAGACGACTCGAGCAACGAACAAGAGTTGTTTTTGGTTCTTTCGGGTTGTTTACCTGCCATATAGTACTGGGTAGGAAAAATGATTTTTTGTGTTATTTTTAATTAAAAAACTAATTTTTGTAAGTAATTTTTTGAAATTTTTTATATGGAAGCATAGGTTCCTCCTAACCGGAAGCATATAGTACTGCAAGTGCCGGTTCGGTCAATTTTTTTTAATGTTAGTTTGAGTTTTTAACGTTTTAAATATATTTTCCCGTTTTGAGTGTTTTTTTAAAACTCAAATCAGGACCGGTCTTGGGAGAACCGGAACCGGTTAACACAACACAACAGAGATCAGCAGAACGCCCAATTTCACGAAAAGTCGAACCCTAAGAAGAAAAGTCCCAAATTTCAAGGAATTTGCGGGCAGGAGAAGAATGGGGCGCAACGGGGGAGAGGAGGAAGAGGAAGAACCGGACGGTCTCTCCGTGCATTCTCCATGCCACGCTCCTCCTTCTTCCGCGTCGTCCCTCCCGAAAGTAAGCCTCGTCTTTCCCCAATTTCTTCTTTTATCGTTGTTCAATTCACTCGAGTATTGTGTTAATTTGGGGAAATTCTAGCGAACACTTGAATTGGTTAATCTTGTTTCTGAAGCCTGTCTATTTTTCATTTCCTGTAGGAATTGCCCCAGGTGGAATTGGAGGTCAGGGTCTTAGAAGCTCTCGAATTTTACCCACCCGTCAAGTTGCAAGGTGGCTTCTCGGGATTGATCAGATCAAAATTAGCTTATTAATGGGTTTCGTTTGTATTTTTCTTTCATCATATATATTTCTTGGATGTGGATGATGCAGTAAGAGTGATGAAATGCTTGTATTTTGGTTGTTTTTGTGTGTTGTGCTTGTATCTTTTGATCAAGCTTTTTGGTTGCTTCATTCTTGAGATGTTTTACCTCTTCTTTTGATCCTGGTGCGTGTTTTTAGAACCGTAGATAATGAGCTCAAGGTGTGTATTCGTTATCTATTTGGAGAAGGGAATAGACGAATAAGAAATATTCAGAATTCATAAGAAAAAGAAGTGTGATCACTGATTTAGAGGATTTGTATGGACGTACATAGTCGTGTGAACCATGAAATTGGTACAATGTTGTGGAAATAGAAGAAATTTAAAGTGGGAACCATTTTACTGCTAATTATTTGTGTTGATTTAGAACTGAGCTTTTATATAGAGTAATGCCAATAAATGTAGTTTTATGATCTTTTGGACTTGGCTCCTGTTTCGCCTACTTGATACCCACTTAAAAGCACAACCAATTAGCTTCATATTCATTCATTTCTCTGCTTCCATTTGATGCATCTTCAGATCTTCTCGCTCCCTCTTCAGCTACTATCAGGGTTTTGATGCTATCCTATTTTTAGTTTCTGTAATGGAATGAAAAGCAGATATATTTGGATTTGGATGTGTCAGGAATCCATTTTGCCTTTGGGAGAGACCTCGATCACTTTTAGCTCCTCTCATGTACATGACCTCTTCTTCAGCCTAATTTTCTTTTTTTTTTATGTGTCTTACACGGATTACCTTTTGTGAAAGATGCTGGTTGTTTTAGCTAGTAACTTGTCCTCATACCATAAATTAATGAAGGCTACGTGCATCACAGTTACTGGTTGACCTAAAGCTTATGTGAGCCAGGTCGAAGCTCTATTCATGCTACCTCATGTTTGTTATTATCTTGTTCTCATGGACACAGAACGTGTTGCAAGTACTTGTCTTGTATGTATGAACTTTGAACATATTTCATATTCATGCAATTCTCAATTACTTCTAGCCTGAAGTTTGGGAAGTTCAATGATCCTTGGTCATGCTGTTCATCCTTACCGAGAGTTTATTGGTTAAATCACATATATGAGTTTGCCCAAATTTATACTAAGGCCCCTTCATATGCTTAAAGTTGGTGATGTTTTCTGTACCTTTTGTCGTTTGTTTTGGTTCCTCTAGATTAGAAATATAACTTGACAGACGCCCATGGCTTTCAGTTTTACCTTGTTCTAACTTTCACCTAAGAGAATGCTGAAGCATTTCGTTCCCACAAGGTTAAGATGTGATCCATGCACGTGGCCACACATGCACATGAGAGTGAGGGAGGGAGTGAAAGAGAGTAATGCCAGCAGGAGATATGTTAATCATTATTAGTTTCATTATCTCATCAGTTAAATATAATCTTTATCCCCTTTTCCTGATGATAACTTCTGCCTATATTATTTGAACTGTAGGTATTCATCGCCATTTTGTTATCTACGGTCTCATGGAGTATCTGAAGAGGAGGCATGTTTTCATACTCTATTAGTCACTGTTATTTGCCACAAGAATCTGTACTCGTTTTATCAACTCATTTTGTTCTTCCATTATTTTTTCTTTCCATAGCTTGGATCGGCACTTCTCACCAGATGAAATTTTACAGCTGCTTGACCGTTTCTTCAATCTAGAAATGCTGGTAAGTGAATCCTTCTCTGTGTGTGTGTGTGTGAAGCAAAAAAAGTTGAGGAAAAGACAACGTATTCTTCATATAGGCCTCATTTTAATTTATTCATGCATTTCCTATAATATTCTCATATTTTCTTTCGATATTTTTTAGAAACCAGATGAAGAGGACACGGAATTGTTGAGCCAGGAGGAGGAGTTTTCTTTGCCTCAGAGTTTTTTTGTCAACCAAGAATGAATATGTTCATACATTCTATTGAGGCGCGCTGCTGCTTGCTTATCACTTTTCAAAGGGTGAAGGGACACATTCACCAACTGACGTCGTTCGACTTTGTATATAGCTGAATGTTTTCTTCTTTCTGCTATTCACAATCTCACTTTGATCCAAATCCAAAACTAATAAAACTAGGTTAAGAGCCTATTTTAATTCGTTACGTAGTTCATGTTTCATGTGAGCAAGAAATAAGGTGAAGAACACTCTTAATTGGATGCTTCTCCATATCTTACTTTTTCTTGAACTCCATATGGTTGCACTATTCTGAACTTGGTGTATTAGTTCATTGGTTGTTAACCAAGACGTGCATCTATGGGGTTTTGGCTTACCTCTACTCTCTTCATTTTTCTTAATACTAGTCGACCTAGGAACTGCTCTGAAAAAAAAATCTAGAGCTAGGGTTCTTTGGTCAGGGGCTATGCTGGGCTTTTGCTTAGGCACAGAGTCGACCTGCACAGGATTCAAATCATTTACCCATCGTTGCTAATCAATCTGCCGGTTGTCTTTTGTTGATCCGACTATGTAGCAAGAACTGAGGCGAATCATTTCGTTAGGCCTTCAATACCTGAATCATTACACATACTTGTATATTAGTTTTTACTCGTTGAGATTGCTGTGGAACTTGTTTCAGGAAGCATCTGCTTCACCCAATTTTATTTTTGCTTCTCCACATATGTAAGAGGAGACTCTCGAAATGGAAGTGGTTATCGTGCATACCTTGAAATGAATCGCAAAAACTATTGGGGTGCACGCACTCTCGTCTCTGCTATTAAAATTCTCTTTGCCTTCAAGTTTTCTTGTGTTTAAGTATCCGTGCACTTGCGATCAAACCACCTCCTTGCCTTTGCCGTTCGAGTGAGTGAGTCTCTGAGTGTCAAGGCGTTGACACACTTGGCACTCGGGGAGGGACATCTCACGCGCCGTTTTGGAAAGTCGGTAGCCAAACTCCAACACTCAAGTGAAATCCGTTAAGGCTTTCTTGGTTCTGAGGTCAAGCGCCGGTCCCGAGAGAGCCCGTCAGCGTCTGACGACGGTTTACTGGTGACAAAAGTGCCCGACTTTTTTTCAGCTCAATAAGAAATAAGTCACTTGGCTAGGGGGTCAACTCACAAGTGAAAAGATCATGAATTAGATACCTCTCCATTGTTAAAAAGAGGGTAATTTTGCAAGAGTGAGATCTTATTAGAACCGTGCATACCTAGTTTCTCACCGCCAGCTCACCGCTTTGAAGCATCACGGTATTTGAAATAGGGATTATCAATGCTTTGCTAAGGGTATACCCCTGTTGCTGTTTGTGGCCCTCCAAGCATGCACCTCTCTCTCTCTCTCTCTCTCGTCCTTGCTCTTCTCCTTCATCTCCCTTCTCTTCCATTTCTTTCCATTGGACAAGATACAAGGGTTTGGGAAAGAGGAATGGAGGCAAAACAGGAATCAGTAAAAAAAATCTGAGGATAGGATGGGAAGTTTGAGGTTTGCTAATAGTAAACATAATTTGAAATAGATCTTATTAATTTCTTAACATAATACACGCTACACACTTTTTTTGTTCACAACAGGGAGATGGGAGCCAAGTATGCGCACTGGGTATTGAACTCAGGGCCATCATCTTGTGCTTGTGAGTCGAGCCCCCTACCAGGTGAGACAACGCTTTGAGTATGCTTCTCAAACAGGCATGTACATAAATTTACACAAAAACTTGTTACTCGATGCAGCTAGAATTATGCTGGTGACTGAGCCTCTTAAAATTCAGATTCTTGCTTTACTGCTCAATAGACCCATATTTCTCTGACTATTTGGGTTCCTGATTTGCTTTGCAGTTGGAACTGGCACCGAAAGTGCTGGTTAAACACGAAAGTTCCGCAATGCAAACAAGACCTTAACAGTATCACGAAGATTGGTTCCTTTCATGTACCAGCGTCCTGTTTTAATGCCCCTGGCCCTGGACTCTCCTACATGAATATTCACATTTGAAGGGTGGGGTATTCTCATTGTAATATCAACGAAGTCATATATCAATCCCACATGCGCCTCTTCTCGAGCACGAGCAACGGCAACGAACCTTTTCTTATAGCTAGACTATATCTTTTGGTGTACATATATGAGCAACTTTCCCAGTGCGCATTAGGTTGACATCAAACAGAAAAAGAAAGAACACAGGCTGCATGCAAGAACGTCATGAGAAATAACGTGAAAAAGCAAGCAACCACAAATGATGATTCACATATTCAGGAGTACCTCTCAAGATAATGGCCTACATCGTTTGGAAACTTATGTGACGCATAACAGATAATACCATAACTTATGGGAGAAAAAGGGAAAGAAGAGAGGAGAAAAAGAGGAGGCATTGGAAAGCATGACAATCACAAACAAGCCATTTCCTATGAAACTACACAAAGGCAAAAACTATTAAGATTGATCCTCCTTAGACTCAAAGCGAGCCAGCATCCCCCTATGTCCCCAACACCGCCAATGCAGGCATCTCCAAGATGCATTTTAATGTGTCGAATGCGCTTTGGCAAAATACGCACCCTTCTCAATGCTGCACCATTCAAAGGAGAAGTAATTACAACCCACACACATAAGAGAGAGAGAGAGAGAGAGTCAAACACGGCCCTGACTAAAGTCCAGGTTGACAACAAAACGAATCTAGGGCAATGTTGGTGGGACAATTCTAATTACATTACCATGATTGCAGCACCAAACAGGGTGCTGCAGCATATACTTGCATGATTCCACTTACCAGAACATGAATATATGCAGTATGGCAGTGGAGGAAGGAGATGGACTACATAGACGTTTACCGTCTGGGTTTGAACTAATAGCTTGCTAAACCATGGGCAATGGCAGGTTTGAGGTAGAACTGGCACCGAATGGTCAAGTGCCCTAATCATGTTTCACAAGGCATTGCACACGAACCAACCCACAGTCATCTTTAATAGAGAAGGGGCATACACATTCCCAAGGAGATCTCTATTGTCATATTAATATACATAGGGTTAATGAAATATAAGATAAAAGGAACAATTACCTCGGGCTCAGCTTTGCCATCTTCTGCCTTGAGACCATCTTCACCTGCATGGTCAATCTCCTTTTGTGAAAAACTCAAGTATTACAGCAGGATTCTATTCTCTTTGAAATTGAGGTAAACTAAAACAAGATATTTCTAATTCCGTTTATGGGCTACCTCCATCTTCTGGTAGATCAGAAGTCCAAAGGGTAAGATTATCCCTCAACAACTGCATGATCAATGTGCTGTCCTTGTAAGATTCCTCGCTGAGGGTATCCAACTCTGCTATTGCCTCATCAAACGCTTGTTTTGCCAGATGACAGGCTCTACATATAGGATAATATTAGCATGAACAGTTAAAGGACGAGGGACTATCTCCATGAACTCTAATCAAATGACTAAAGGTATGAGATTCAGCTAATCCAAATCAACAAGCCATTCGAAGTTACCTCTCAGGAGAATTCATAATTTCATAGTAGAAAACTGAAAAGTTAAGGGCAAGCCCAAGGCGAATCGGGTGGGTTGAGGGGAGGTCTGTGTTTGCGGTGTTTGATGCAGCCTACAAGAGCCGAAAAAACTGAATGCAATGCTTATAATTATAAATCATCAATCATCAACACGCAAAAAAGAAGGGTCATCCCAAGTTGTAGTAAAGAATGGCATCATCACATTGATCCTTAAAGTTTCAACAGAAAAATCAACCAAACCAGCCCCAAGTATAAAGAGCTACGCTGAAATCCATATTAATAGAAACAAATGATGAATACAAACCTGATATGCTTTAAGGGATTGATCCGCTGCCTCTTTCCTTTCTTGATCAGTCTTGAATTCTGCAAGATAGCGGTAGTAATCACCTTTCCTGCAATAAATGAGTAACAGAACTTTCATATTATAAAAGATAATAAATTAGAAGGGGAATAGAAGATACTGTGTCTTAAGTTCATTTTCCGTTTGGCTTTTGCCACATGATGTTGGAAGCTTTAACATTTCACACAAATTAATTCATACATACACCAATAGGCAGAATAAAGAACGCATCAAAAGGGCACATGTCATGGAAAAACCAGGGAAAAGACTGAATCAACAAAGAGAAGAGAAAAAAGAAGGAACCAAGAAGAGCTGAAAACCAGTCGATAACAGCAACTTGATCTTTCACCGTGTATAAGATTATAGAAGCAAAAAGGAAAAACCTGACCACAAAGTACCAGCTATACAATTCAGAACTCACATTTTGTAGTAGAAGACAGTGGATTCTCCTGTTCCAGATGAAGGTATAAGGTGTTCGTCGATGATGGTCAAGATATCATGGCAAATCTTTGAGAGTTCCTCTTCCACCTTGTGTCGGTAATTCTTGATACGCTTAACATTCTGTTCATTTCCTTTTGCCTCTTCCTTCTGCTCTATAGATGACATGATGCGCCATGAAGCTCGTCTTGCACCAATAACATTTTTGTAACCAACAGATAGCAGGTTCCTCTCCTCAACAGTCAATTCAAGGTCCAGCTTAGCAACATTTTTCATATATTCAACCATTTCTGCGACAAACACAGAAATTACTGCCAACATTCAACACAAGCACATGGCATCCACAAAATTTAAGAATATGTATATATCTGATTAATATCATAAATAAATAGAGACAAAAAAATATGAATGAATGCAACTAGCCACTGCATTAAGGCATTCCTTCAACAACAACTAAGCCTTTTCCCATACTAGACGGGGTCGGCTACATTAAGGCATTCCTTATTTAGCAAAAAGAAGTGCAATATCAGTAGTCGCAAAAAACTAATGTTGTGTACACATATATTATGCAGCTCATTTGGACATAAGACTCAAGCCAGAACACCAATTGATTAACATATAAACAACAACTAAGCCTTTTCCCATACTAGATGGGGTCGGCTACATGGATTCGTTGTTTCCATGTAGCCCTATCATGTGCCATTCTAGCAATTAACTCAATATAAACAAGATCATTCTATATAGTTTCTTTCCAACACTTTTGTGATCGTCATCTTCCACTTTTAACATTTTTCCAATCTATTTTTTCATATCTTCTTATGGGAGAGTCCCTTGGCCGTCTTTCTTTATATCAAAACCATCTTAAACGATTTCTCCTTATTTTATCCTCTATTGGTGCTACTCCCAATTGGTTTCCAATAACCTCATTATGTATATGGTCTTTCCTTGTGTGACCACTCACTCATCCATCTTAACATCCTCATTTTTGCTACGGACATCTTTTACATATGTTGATGATTAACTGCTCAACACCCGAAACCATAAAACATAGTAGGTCTAATTACTGCTCCATAATATTTTTCTTTTAACTTTAATGGTATCTTCTTATCACATAAAATACGTGATGCCCCTCTCTATTTTAACCAACCGACATTAATTCTATGTGTAACATCTCCATCAAATTTTCTATCACTTTAAAAAATTGACCCTAAGTATTTAAAACTTTTCTTGTGAGGGATGTAGTGTGTCAATCTTAATTTCTAATTCCTCTAAAATACCCAAATGATCAAACTTACATTCCATATATTCTGTCTTTGTTCTACTAAGTTGAAAGTCTTTACTTTCTAATATTTCTCTCGATAGTTCCAATTTCCTATTAACTTTTTTCTTAGACTCATCCATTAATACAATATCATATGCAAATAACATTCACCAAGGTACTTTATCTTGAATATGCTTTGCTAACTCATCAATTACCAATATAAATAAATAGACTTAAAGTTGATCCCTAATATAACCCAATATTAACTTCAAAGATTCTGTCATTCCTTCATGAGTCCTCACATAAATTTTTGTACCATCGTTCATGCCTCTTATAAGATTTATGTATGTTAATGGGATACCTCTTTTTTCAGTTTTCAAAAGAACATCTCTTGACACCCTACCATAAGCCTTTTCTAGATCAATAAATATCACGTAAAGGTTCTTTTTTGCTCTAAAATGTTTCATAAGACGTCTCAATAGGTGAATCACTTCAATAATAGATCTATCGAGCATGAATCTGAATTGGTTCTTTGTTGTACTTGATACTTGTCTTAACCTACGTTTGATAATTATTTTCCATAACTTCATAGTATGACTTATTAACTTGATACCTCGATAATTCGAACAATTCTAAATATCCCCCTTGTTCTTATATATGGGTATAAGTCTACTCGCTCTCCATTCCTGGGACATCTTTTGGGTTTTCCATATTTCATTAAATAGTCTTCTGAGCCAAGTGAGCCCCACCTCTCCTATGATTTTTCATACTTCTATACAAATATTGTTTGGTCCTACAGATTTACCAACCTTCATATATTTAAGAGCTTCTTTGACTTCATTAAATAGTCTTTATTGAATTCTTTGAATTACCTTATCTAACTCCTCCCAAAAAGCCTTCTTTATATATCTTCTAATCCTACTTGGGGTGCATAAGCACTTGCTATATTCAAAGCCTCCACTCCTAACACTAATTTCACCATCATAATTCATTCACCATATCATCATATGTCTACTATACTATCCTTTAAATCTTTATTTATAATAATACCAACTCCATTGCAACCCTTTTCCTTTTCTTAGTACCATAATTTAAAACTTGTATTCTCAATCTCCTTTGTTTTTTTCTCCAATCCACTTTATCTCTTATAAACATAAAATGTGAATCTTTCTCCGAATCATAGTATCTACCACCTCCATTAATTTACACATAAATGTAATGATATTCCAAGTACTAATACAAATCTTATTATCTAGGACTAGCTTTCTTACCCCACATCCATCCATTCTGAAAATGTGGAGACCGTTGTTGTAACTTGTTCACCACATTCGGGCGATAATGTAGCGAAACTAACTTCTTTACCCACACTCGTCCATGACGTGAGAACCCTCTCTGTAATTGATTCACTAAATCTGGGAGAAGACGTAGAGGCTCTTGTTTACTTTTTACTGCATTCGGGCTCTGTAGTGCGTCACTAAGAGGGAATGTCCCAATGTAATGCTCATGATTTGTAAAATCCATGGTAGATAAGTTCGATAAAGTTTTACGCTGGCTATCACAAGCCTAACGCAACCCTCCTTCTTTATTTGGGCTTGGGACCGGTCATGCAAGGATGATCCCTTACACGATCGGAGTTTGACTAACATATAAACAAGAACAACTAAGCCTTTTCCCATACTAGATAGGGTTAGCTACATGAATTCTTTGTTTCCACATAACCTGATCATAATTTGTATAATCCATAATAGATAAGTCTGCTAAAGTTTTACGCTGATTGTCGAAAGCCTAACACAACCCTCCTCCTTTATCCGGGGTTGGGACCGACCATGCAAGGGTGATCCCTTATATGGGCGGAGTTTTAATTAACATATAAACAATGCAACAATATCTCTAGATAAAAACGGGCTTTATAAATGTCACCTCTATGAAACATACTTCATGCATTGGTCAGTTTGCATTAAAATATCTGCAAATGTATGTCATTAGACGCGAACTGCAAGATAACTACACATTAGCAGCTGGATGAGCAGAATTATTGGTTGTGATGCCCATTTACTTGTACGTTATTATTTAATTGAAATACAAGCAAATTAGAGAATCAAGTGTCTGTACTTTCTAGAACCTTTTGAAATAAAGCTGCATAGGCATACACAATTTGATCTCCATGCATTCCAACAAAGACAAAATTTAGACATACAACAAAAGAACTATAGAAGGCTTCAAAGCTTTGACCTCTACTTTCTTGAGAAGAATGTGATCAGAATCAGAATCTAAAATCAGTCACTTTACAAAAAAAGAATGTCTTCAGAATTAGAACCTAACAGCAATAATTTCAAAAAGATTCAACCAATCAGCCTGAATAAAAGAATTTAGTTTAAATCAACAATGCAAAACCAATTTAGAACACAAAAAAGGAAAAAAGGCCTGAACAATTTTTCGTAAAATGTACAAAAGATTCATGCTGATTTCGCCAGATTCTAACAGAACTCACTGGGAACTAATCCAATGAAGAACTCCGCCTATGTAAGGAATCACCCTTGCATGACCGGTCCCAAGCCCGGAAAAAGGAGGAGGGTTGTGTTAGGCTTCCGACAGCTAGCGTAAAACTTTGTCAGACTTAACATGAATTCTATAAAAAAAAAAACAAAGAATCCATGTAGTTGACCCCATCTAGTATGAGAAAAGGCTTAGTTGTAGTTGTAGCATTTAGTAGTGGTGAAATTAACACTCAAACATAACAACAACAACTAAGTCTTTTCCCATACTAGATGGGGTCGGCTACATGAATTCTTTGTTTCCACAGAGCCCTATCACGTGACATTTAGCAGTTAACTCACAATAAGCTAGATGATTCTTTATTGTTTGTTTCTTTCCAACACTTTTGTGGTCGTCCTCTACCTCTTTTAATACTTTCAAAATCTAGTTTTTCATTTCATACATTCTTCTTTTGATCTTCTTTCTATATGTCCAAACAATCTTAAATGATATTCTCTCATTTTATCCTCTATTGGTGCCACTTCTAATTTGTTTCTAATAACCTCATTATGTATACGGTTTTTTCTTGTATAACCACTCATCCATCTCAACATCTTCATTACTGTCACAGACATCTTTTGTACATATTGATGATTAATTGCCCAAAACTTAGAACCATAAAACATGGCAGGTCTAATTGCTATAATGTTTACCTTTTAACTTTAATGGTATCTTCTTATCACAAAGAATACCTGATGCTATTCTCTATTTTAATCAACCTGCATTAATTCTATGCGTAATATCTCCATCAATTCTTCATTTTAATTTCTATGTCCTCTGAAGTAACCAAATGATCAAACTTACATTCCATATATTCGGGCTTTGTTCGACTAAGTCGAAAGCCTTTATTTTCTAATGTTTCTCTCCATAGTTCAAATTTTTTATTAACTTTTTCCTTAGACTCCTCCACTAACACAATGTGATCAGCAAATAACATACACCAATGTACTTCATCTTCAATATGCTTTGTTAACTCATCAATAAGTATGAACTTAAAGTTGATCCTTGATGTAACCCAATATTAACTTCAAAGAAGTCTGTCATTCCTTCATGAGTCTTCACACATGTTTTTACACCATCGTACATGTCTCTTATAAGGTTTATGTATGTCAATGGGATACCTCCTTTTTCCAAGGTTCTCCAAAGAACCTCACTCAGTACCTTATCATAAGCTTTTTCTAGATCAATAAATATCATGTCAAGGTCTTTCTTTTTTGCCCTAAAATGTTTCATAAGATGTCTCAAAAGGTGAATCACTTCAACACTAGATCTGCCTGGTATGAATCCAAATTGGTTCTCTATTGTACTCGATACTTAATACTCCGATAATTCGCACAATTCTTTCCCATAATTTCATAGTATGACTCATTAACTTGATACTCTGATAATTCACACAATTTTGAATGTCTCCCTTATTCTTGTATATGGGTATAAGTGTACTCACTCTCCATTCCTTGGGCATCTTTTGGTTTCTCCATATTTCATTAAATAGTCTTGTGAGCCAAATGATTCCTGCTTCTCCTAGGATTTTCCAAACTTCTATAGGAATATTGTCTTGTCCTACCGATTTACCACCTTTCATATGTTTATGAGTCTCTTTGACTTCATTCTTTTGAATACATAGGTAGAAATTATGGCTAACTCTCATTCACGTCTTTATAACAAAATACAGTAGTAAAAGTAAATGCAACCATTGGAAAACAATCTGTGAAACATCATGGAGATTCATTTGCATAATACCTTGTGAAAGGTATATCTTAGCATAAAAGCAAAGAAATAAAACCTTAATAAAATAGAAATAAAGAAGGATCATACAAGCGTCATATCACCAATAATAGATAACATGATACAAGAATGTTGCAGCTAATAAAATGGGAACAATCCATTGATATAGTGAGCAAGAAGCATAATCTTTACACTTATCAAATCTGTCAATTTCTAAAACAAGTCAAAGAAGGCCTCATTACTAAAATGTGCGTTGTGGTGAGCAGATAAGCACAACAGGAGAGAGGAAAAGAAATGTTTGATTTGAGAAGGTTAGCCACTAGATGGGAGGAAAAAAAAGAGAAAGCAACCAATCAAAACCATGAATCGTGCTGCCAATATGAATAGGCAAAGAAAGATATACAGATTAAAAAGGATGTCTTAATTTCATGAACACAACCCTTTCCTCTATTCTCATAATATTGAAGACACCCAAAACATTTCAAAATCATAAATTTCATAGCCCAATTGCACATCATTTCCAAAATCCAAATGATTGAGCAGCTTTCTCAACTAGAAAATATAGCTTCAACCAGAAAATGCAATGTACAGACTCAAAAGGCTAGAAATCTATTTTCCAGGTAGGTTCATAGATGCGATCTGATGAACTTTGCTGCAAATTTTGACACCATGACATTCCATATTGGGGTTAGATACCCTCATACATGCATCCAATATATGGATCGCAGAAAAGAAGATCAAGGTGTTCTCCTAGATCGTTCAAAAGAAGGGTACTTCTAAAAAATGTTCTAAAGAATTTACTAAATCCTGCATAGATCACCAAGTCCTTGTGAACCAATCAATGAATTGCAACAAGAAAAAACAATAATCTTATGTCTAATCCTAAATCAGCACCAAATAAGCATTCTTCCTCTTTCACTCATAAACTACACAGGCAAATCTTACCAATGGCCCCATTTCACAATATTCATTTAACACATTAAACTCATCGTGACAAAACAATCAATCAAAACAGATCATCCGCCGCACAAAAAAATATCTCCATAACATGCTAAATAACAACGAAAATAGTATAGCAAAAAGTCATAAGGAAGCTGAGAAACAATGCCCTAAACAATCAAGCAGGAAGAACGACAATATTTGAACAAATTGACAACAAACAACCGCAATAATCTACCAATAGGCCGAAATGAAATGAGATCTGAACTACTAAACAATCCAAAAGATTCAAACAGGGGAAGGCCATAGCCGAGGATTAAGATCTAAAGATAAATGAGGTAAACATTCAAACGAAAAATCGAAAAATCACCCAAAAAAACAGAAATGAAGTCTTACCTTCGTATCTTTCAGCCTGCTCCGCAAGCTTCGCCAAGTATACGTGGTTCTCTCTTTCCTTCTCGGTCGACATCCTGATCGCTCAGAGAGAGAGAGAGCAAAAAAGGAGGGAGAAATAACCAGAAAATAACAAAAACCCTTTATACTGCTGCGAGGACGTTAAACTTCGCGCTGGATGCGGTGGCCAACGAGCGAATCTGACCGTCCGTTTCCGTTTCAGACCATCAGAGCCGTTGGGGCCCGCCGGCCGTTCAGGAGATCGCATCTCGGCCGTTCTTTCGTTCTCACTCCAGTTTTCTTCCTGCCTGATTTCACGCTCCG